>OY755239.1:1274745-1930680 GCA_963576725.1 Azorinus chamasolen | reverse complement strand
TTGAAGGCAATATTTGGAAAGAAGGACAAATCCAAAAAGTAGAAGTGTTTAAATATGTACTCTGTTAATATTTGTGCCAATTTGGCGTAACAAATAACTTCAGAATCGGTAACTTTATGACTAGAAACTAACTTGGTGCTAAAGCACATGGTAAGAACAGAGTTGATAGAAAAAATGATGAATTTGTATTTCCCCGGTAGTCAACCGAACACGACCGCCATACACTGGGATTTGACGTAAACATCCTAGTAATGTGTACCGGACGTACTCGATGTACATGTTACATTTTACACAGTACTAAACATTCGTTTCTCGACATTGTCATTGTGTTATGAAAACCAAGTTGGTATTGACGGCAGGTTGGCCGAACGTGTCATGTAATCGACGAAGTTTTCTGTGTTTCAAAACGACGGCGGTTTTCTAAGAATTTAGCAGTTATTGCTTAGCTGAATATATATAAATTGTAAGCACTATTTAAAACAACACATTATGAATATGTGCAAAACTATTGAAGTTTATTGATGTATACGAAACATGGATAGACTATAACCTTAACCTTTATGCTGGTAATTGTGTCTTGACTGACATAATTATGTAGACACATGGACCCAGATGGGACGCCGGGTGTATCAATGTCTGATCAGGACTTAATAAATGGGACACTCGGTAAACAGTTTCTGAAGTACGTAGAGAATGTTGCAGACCAATTGTTTAGTGTCCACAGCAGGATAAGAGATGAAGGCCCAGGAACTTGCCAATAACGGTTTTTACTACTTTTGTATGGGAAAGAAACAACATTTATGTATCTATTGACACTTGACCATTGCGCTGTTATGTGATACCCTTTTTCAGAATAATGCAGGCAGCGGTACATACGTACCTCCTTACGACGGTCAGCGGACCTTTAATCATTTCGCTGTTTGAATATGTATGAAATAATGCCATCATGAATATTTATTGGATGAATATCTACACAGTATGTATTGGTATTGATTGAAACTGTAGTCAGACCTATTATAATCTCATTAACAAACAGAGAAGACCTTAGGAGCCGTCTTAGGAGGTCTACTCTGTTTGCAAAGGTGTCATCAAGCATTTATATGAGATCACATTTCAAATCAAACTTTATTTTCTTTAAGCAAACAATTTCACAATGTCAACTAGCTTACACTGAGTTATTCGACGCCTCATCTGGATCAAAACTGCTAATCACCGTAAGTTAACACAATGACCTGTATATGTATACCTTAAAACAAGGTTAACACAGTATATTAATGTTTTAAAGGTACGTGACTGCTTACGTGTAGTGGAAGTATAAGTTCTGCATAAAGTTATCGGTTGCCTTAGAGAACCAGGTTTAGATTCAAGTGCCCCTACTAAGAAGCACATGGTAAAGTACATGTATATGCACCACTGTGAACCATTATTGGACTCATAAGAGGAGCGTTCTATGATCTGATTCTGTACTATTGGCTGTGAAATTGAAGAAAGGGCCTTCGGTTATGAGGCGTGTGGAACACAGTTGTGTCATGCGAGTGTTTACCAGCTCGTATACAATTAGGTTTCACCGCTATAGACACTTCAAGCACATCTGATTATTGTTTGGTAACCAATCACCTCATAGAGACGCCTTTTGACACCTTTGCAAACAGAGTAGACACACTACATGATCTGCAGATCAGTGTTTTAATTGATCAGATGGAAGAAGCGTGTGGAGCTTAGTGGAAAATGTCACTCTTATTATATGCTCTCCATTGAATATAATTCTGATAGAAAGCTATAGGTATTTATCAGATTACGCAACACGATAGGGGATTCGTCTATTGTTTTTATGTTTTTGACTGATGCAAATATAAAGGAGTCGCCTATTTCAAACAAGCATAACTTCTGACATTTGCGTCCAAATCCCCCCCCTTTTTTTTCGGCATATCAAAAAGCATTGTTTCAGCGAGGGACGCATGTGTTGCAGGTCTTTGAAACCTTGCTTCATTCGTCTAACATCAAAAGAAGCGTTGCGAGAGACAGACCTTTACAGGTTTTGAAACTAAACTATTGTATACCCCCTAAACGGAGGGTTCTGTGATACGGTTCCCTGGGCATTCTAATGATTTACATATTGGCCAATTGCTGAACCTATCTACCTACCTTCAGACAGGGTTTTCTGTTTAATGTATTTGTGAACAGCTTTTATGATGAAGGGCCAGGTAAATAATGTGTTCAGGGTGGTTTTTGCGGCTTATTTATAAACATTCTTTCTTTGAAAATACAATTAATACAAAAATATACTTATTCCTTGGTTTGTCCTTTTTTTGTATTTTCAGCCTTTAATTAATGTTCCAATCACTTGGCGGTTCATTCGATTAGACGTCGAGTCAATTGACGGTTCATCTAAATCAAACCTGTTTGTAAATGACAGTCGTATCGAGCTTGGTACGATTGTGGTTACGGTTTGTATCAAAAGTGAGTGGGGCTTGATCGGGAAGGTATGTCCTACATGTACATATTCTCTTTTGCATTTAGTTAACTGATTATGTTGTTCAGTTTTTTGTTTAGAAATAATGTAGAGTACAACACACATTGTACATATGGACGCATACCATACAACATATGATTTATAATAAACGTAATGTTTCTCTGTTGTTACTTTTTCCTGTATAACTCCACACCGATACATAAATATTCTGCATGATTATCATGAAGGCAATACGTACATGTACAGTAAATCCCTTTAAACCGGACGTTTAACCCATTACCGCATGGGCTATTTTTAGATACAACCTCTTTGAATAAATCTACCGAAAAGGAGCATTAACTAGAGAAAAGGCAACTTTTATAATTGTGTAGTTTGAAAACATTGTGATAAATAGAGCATTTGCTTCTATAGGAACAAATGCTCTATTTATCGCAATGGTTTCACAAAGTGACTTCTACAGAGACGTCAAAATTCGTCAATATGAGGGAAAGTGTTAAATAGTATAATTATATGTCTTGAAGACAGCTGGCAACTTAATGCATGGTGCAAGTCATGCATTATAAGCAGCCATCTGCCTTAAAGTATCTAAGTTCTTCTCAACTAGAATTTCGGCTTAGAGAGGTTTTACTGTATACACACCCGTTTCGTTATTTTAACATTTAACTAGCTGATGAAATATTCACATGGTCAAACGTTGTCTTGTGACATATCAAATATATGTTGTTACGGTACAATACAATCCATTCTGAAGCGACCACCAAATAAAGATCGATATTTGTGTATTAATATATTCTGAAATTGGGAGATCCTTCGAAAGCAAAAGTAGCAATGCTCAAAAAAACATTGCATACTCGGTTCATAAGTCTATTCATGAGTAGTAATTAAATGTGCAACAATACTTACGCCCCCTAGCACCGGCTTAAGCAGTATTCAATTTTCAAAATTTATACCATCAAAACTAATGATCCCGAAGGACCAGAAAATATAACAACACTGAGAATGAAGTACGAGGCGACTTTTTACGGCCACCACACAAGCACTTAACAACTGCTGTTGTGAAGTAAATATATTCTGAAAGTGGAAGATCCTTCGAAAGCAAAGACATGCGGTAACTTAATGCAAGACAACTGTAATGCAAAAATCTCATGCAGGAGCTTTCATCATTACTTCCACCACATATTAAACCCAACTACATTAAACTACGCCCATGTTAATTCATAAAGTAATACTTTTGTTTTTTAATATGTATTGACTTATTGACTTTAAAAATAAAAGAACAACAATTTAGATCACTCTGATGGAAGTTGAACTGTGCGGTAATTGACATTATAGTAAGTTTATACTTTTCAATTTCTCACACAAATATCAAAGCAAAGCCTAATCCCCAGTCACAGTGAAAATATCAGTTGGCTCATGAAGTCCATAGTACATGGATGGAAGCTGCCAAGGTTAGCTTTGATATTTGTGTGAGAAATTGAAAAGTATAAACTTACTATAATTTAGATCACGTTGAGATCCTTAACACAATGAATATCCATGTAGGAAACACTCACATCATGAATATTAACTAGATTAATTATTATAACAGCACATGGACACGGGCAGTTTTAGCCTTAAACACTGTAGAATCATATCTATATTATATTATAAGCAGATCCCGATCAAACGAATCATATAGAAGTCGTCTGATCTGGGTCTACTCTGTTTGCAAAGGTGTAGAGAGGCGTATCAATGGAGGAAAGTGTTAATTTCTGTGTTTTATCTGAATAAACAAGTTTGCGTCGGTTATCATATATTTACCCGCTGTGTCTTAAAGGTTTAACATGTTTTTGTTTTACATACTTGCAATCCCTCAGTTGCTATATATACAAGAACAATTTATTGCTGTTTTAGAAAATCGATTGCAAAGCAAATCCTGTAAGATCATTTTAAACTTTAGGCTACTGAACACATTTATGTCAGATCTTATCAGATCACATGTACATCTAGCCTGTGGAGCACCATTTTTGTATTATTTCATATTATGTCAGATAAATGTAACCTTTAGCCTGCGGAGCATAGTTTTGTCCAATCATATCAGATCAGTTACACTTAATCTGTTGAAGACATTTCAGAGAGAGAGAGACACACAGAGAGAGATAGATAGATAGATAGAGAGAGATAGATAGAGAGAGAGAGAGAGAGAGAGAGAGAGAGAGAGAGAGAGAGAGAGAGAGAAAGACAGAGACAGAGACATAGACAGAGAGACAGAGACATACATACAGAGACAGACAGACGGACAACAGACAGACGGACTAACAAATATCGACATGATGGATATTTGTTAGCTCATCTTTTATGATGTAAACTCTTCAAGGGATATTTTGATTTGATGAAAACTGCAGAATCAGATCTATATTTTTAACATTGGTTGTTCATTAGGTTTGTCAATTGTTTATAACTTTGAACGCCGTGTGCTTCAGGTCACTACAAAACATATACAACACAAGGGGAGTAACTGGTGCTAAAATTATAAAGACTATATAGATAAGTAGTCTCCCTTCTTTGCCTATTATTGCCTCTTACTGAATTACTCCAACTAAATACAATATCATTATTAAGATGAATGGACTATGGCCATATGATTCTAACAATATCCAATGAATGAGTATTGACTAAAGTTCTGACTAGACATAACTTGAATGAATGGAGCACATTCAAAACAAGACAAGCATTGACGCAAGCGTCAAAGTTATCGGGCCAAAGGAGAGTTTCAAGGAAAGTATTTCAAAAAAAGTACGACATTCATGGAAAATGAACAATTTTTAAACGCAGCAAAAGATAAACACTATAGTTAAAGATAAAAGTGTAAGTACAGCAACACTTAAAACTAGAAACGTGTGTCTGTAAGAAAGAGCGATGACCTGTTACAACCCTGTTTGTAAAGTTGCAAAATGTAATAAAATTATTACAAAGTGCGTTGCAATAGCAGAAACTGTAATACATTTTCTGTACAACCCGTTCTGTAATAAAGTTGCAAAACATATTAAACTTTTACAGCATGGGGAAAAATCATATTTATCCACATGACATGTAAAAATATGTTAATTGTGAGTTACAAGAGGGCTATTAGACGGCCTTTTAGCCAAACACACATAATTGAAGTCAGTTTCGACAAAAAGCTTTATGTAATAAAATCATGTTTGAAATCTTTGATAGTGTTTGATAATGATACGGATCTAGGACCTCTTGCCTCTTGCATTGTCTTATATGATCATCATCACAACACACTAAGATGTTTTGACTGATTTTATAACATAAAGTTTTTATCGAAACTGACTTCAATTATGGGTGTTCGACTAAAATACTGTCTAATAATCATCTTGCATCTCACAAATAACATATTTTTACGTACCACATTGATAATATGAATATTTCACTTTGTTGTTTTGACTGATTTTATAACAAAAAGTGTTTTGTCGAAACTGACTTTAATTAGGGGTCAGCAGTTTGCACTTTCAATTACTGCACATGAACATACTCAATAAAACCTAGTCTGCAATTTTCTCCTTTTGTGATGCAATTTGTGCTTTCGGGGGATCACCTCTCTTCAGATTTATTTCGTATTTATTTCAAAACGGGTTGTAACAATACCCTCTCGATGGTGCTTGCCTAGCTGCGGGTAAGGTTATTTGACCTTAACATTGGGCTTATGGGTAGCATGGGCTTTGTACGCAATGAAAATATGGATGGTGGTCAATGTGTATTATGCAATTCGTAATGCAAATAGGCGCAACACATAATGCCCCTGACTATCGTCAACGGGGGCATGAACATATAAAATCATATAATGTGTAGTATAGAAATGTAGCATATTAAATTAGTAAAACGGTGTTATGTTGGACTAGTTTTAAAGGAAGAAACAGAAGAATAAAACTAGATTTTATCTTAATCTATAAATTGTACAGTGATTCAGATCTGTTCTTTAACATTTTTACGTGAGAAGATACAATCTGAGTTATAATATGCACAATAGTATCATAACAACTGAATGTAATTTAACACATTTCATTTTTCTGTATTTCTTTCAAATTTTCTTGAATTCATGTCATGAACTTTCGTGGACAGATTCTTCCAACTAAACCATAGTCTATGAACATTGTCACCCCGGTGAAACTAAACCATATCTATTAAATGCATTAAGAAAACAGAGCAGACTCTGGTCAGGTAGCCCCTATAAGAGCACACATATCTGGGTCTGTTCTGTTTGCCAAGGTATGAAAAGGCATGTGAGGGAAATAATTAATAGATATAAACTATGGATTGCAAAAAGTAAAGGTGTAATATGGGGGGGGGGGGTTACACTGGATTTCCGAGTAAAGAAACGTTTAATGTTCAATGTACAAACATGCAAGAGTAAATTGTTTCAGGTGAGTATGTAAAGCATATGTTATCTGAACCTTTACAACAGGACATGGCATCCTATGAGGAACTGACAACCTTAATCACACAGCATCCTTACTGAGCGGACAACACATGCGACATTTGAAAGTTCTATTATGATTACTTTAGAAATGACGGCAAAAAAGTGAAAAGTACACTACACAAATAGTAATAAGGGACGGGGGTAAACACATGGGGGTGGGGGAAATTCAGTATTGCATGTAGAGAGACGAACCTTAGTTACATCAAGGCTATGAAATGACCAAACGTTTACTTCCGGCACACGCACAACCAGCAAATCTGTAGTTATAGCTGGGAAAAGAGATGATCATAGAATCTAAATATAGAAAGTACGTAATTCAGTCAATATCTTGTGCAGAATAAAAGAGAAATCAAGTTCGTATCCGACCGACAGACGTTGAATGCCGGATAAGAGACAAGTAACCACGCCGGATAAGAGACCAGTCACAGTGTCGGATGAGAAACCAGTCACCACCCCGTTTGACTGACGAACCCGATGCAGTGAAACGCACTATTCCGCAAACACAGCATTAACAATCAATAGAACATGAGGGATCAACCGTTTCAAATGAGTCAGTTGAAGACAGGACTAGACATAAACATTGGATACAGTTTGATTCACTTCAATAAGCATGTTTTCGTTTCACATGCTCTTTACCACCGTATTGGCCATCGCAGTTGTTGTAGATTAGTCGGAGAGGGGATACATTTATTTACACTGTTTTTAGGGTGGAATGGCATAAGTGTGAGGTTGAGCGACCCTAAACCGGTTTAACCCCCCTAGTGACTCTTGTCACTGACCGTTCCAAGGCGGTACTTCAATTTTCCCCTTATTGTTTGTTTGTTTTGTCTTTTTGCGTCTCTTCGTTTTGGTAGTTACGTGCATTTGCTGTGTGTTCTTATATTGCTGTTCGGGCGGCTGTTTGTTTTGTATATGGTGTTTCCTGCACGACTTATATTTGTACTGTTAGAGTAGTTTCACCCTTTGAGTTAACAACTGATTTGTACTAGATCCTAAGTTTAATGTTTTTGTTTCTTACTGGTGTTTTTCTGACAAACTCCTGTGTTATTGTGTTAATTTCAGAACCTGTATTCCCTTCAAATTTAACATTTACTTTCATGATTACTGTTACTTTTGATCGATTTCCGGCCAATACCACAGAGAGCAAGAATGCTTCCTCATTCTTCGACCGATCACCCGCTTCTTTTGCATTTAATTCTTTGCATTTAGTCTTTGGGTTTTGCCATTACATGCATTACATATATTTCCCCAAGCAGGACACTTTTCATTCCTTTCCTTTGTTCATGTTTGTATCCACAGAATGAGCAATTTAATAACTTTGGAATAGATGGTTTCGGTCGCACTCCCGAAACCATTTTTCGTTTCTATATTTCTGAAATTAGTTTTCGTTGTGGTTTACTTTTATCAACACCGAACATACTTGTGCTTGTCACATTTTCGCGGATTTCTTTTGCATGTTTGTTAGTCTGTTCATATGTTCGACACGTATATTTTTTAGCTTTTTCGAGGGCTATGTTTATCCCTACCTTCAGTCCATTGAATTTGATCATAAATCTCTATTAATTTTGATCAAGCACAATGAAGGATAATGGTTGTTCATTTTCGAAGCATCACTATCACTTAAATACATCACCATTTGTCTTTTCCACTTCTTAAAGTTCTCAGACACATTTCCGTCTGTCAGCCATTTCACATGATCTCTAGAAAATATCGGTTTTCTTACTTATTTGTGGATGTCACGGGCGCAGTCGCAACTTGCGGGAGTGGTCTACCGTTGCTACCATGTTAACATATGTATGGCAATTAAAATCAACGTTTGTCAACTGTTTATAACTTGTATGCTTCATGCGACTATGGGGATAGCATATATCGTCGGTATATATGTTGGTATACCTATTCTACAAATTGTCCCCCTCTTGTTGCAGATTTGTTTTTGTATTGCTATGACGGGGATTTTATGCTAAGCCTAAAACCTGATACACACGCCGATCTTGTGAATGCTTTTAATATAGCTTCTAGGTATTTAGTCGATATTGTGAATTTGGATAATACTTATTTTGAAACTATGGTTTCTTCTATTTACCCAAAATAACTTATTCTAAACAAAGCGAACCGATACGGGGATGTCTTGCGGGGATGCCTTTATTTACACTATTTGTTAAGCTAGAGTGACTTTGAGATAAGTATGAGGTTAGGACGTCCGTGAACCGGTTTAAACCCCCCCAGTGGTGGTTTTGCCACTGACCGTTCCAAAGCGGTACTCTCTTTGTAACCTTTGCTTTTATGGTTGTTTTGTGTCTTTGTGCATTTGTGTTTGTGCTTTTGTTCGTGTTGGATGTGATTTGTATCGTGTGTGTGCGTGTGTGTGTTTGGTTGTGTGGATATGTTGCTTGCTTTTTGTTGGTGGTTTGATGTTAGTTGCGTTTTGTATGTGTCTTTTCCTGCTTGACTTTTTCATCTATTGCTTCCTTTTTAGAGTTGAATCTTTCCATCATAATTTAACGTTTCGTCCAAAATATACGATAATAATTTCAAAATTGTTAATGATCCTTTTTCTAGATGAAGATCTGCCCATTCTAAGGGGTTTACATTTCTCGAGCCTGTTCGTTGCTAAGTTAGAGTGACTTTGAGATAAGTGTGAGGTTATGGCGTCCGTGAAACGTTTTAACTCCCCCACCTAGTGGTGGTTTTGTCACTGACCGTTCTAAGGCGGTAATATCCTTGTCACCATTGCTTTTATGTTTGTTTGATGTGTTTGTTCTTTTGGTCATGGTTGACATTTTCGTCTCAAATGTTTGTGTGCGCGCGCATGTGTGTGTTTTGGTGTTGGTTGCGTTTTTTGTGTGTCTTAGCCTGCTCGACTTTACTAATATTTCATTCAACAACAATACAACACAGGGGGAGTAACTGATGCTAAACTTACAAAGACTACGTAGATAAGTAGTCTCCATTGGCCTGTTATCAAGATATATTGTATCAAAAGCAAATGGAGCAAACCCTGATCAGACGGCTCCTAAAGGAGTCGTCTGGTCTGGGTCTATTCTGTTTGCTAATGCGTGAAAAGGAATTTATAAGAGGGAACGTGTTAAGCAACCGCCTGCTTTACAATATGTCAAGTTCTGGAATTTATTTGGTTGAAATAGGGGAGTTTAGGAGTTACTGTATTTACCAAATTTGGAGACGTTGTTATGGAAATATTTTCTCTGGGAGTGTATATATAGTCATAGTCAAAGACACGATCATGTAAACAAACAAATTAACTCATTGTGCAGGCTACGTAAATTTCGTCCGCAGCAGTTGTCGTCTGCTTCAATTTTTGATACAAGGTTTCTCTTATTCCATGTACATTTTCAAGTTTACTTAAATCTTAATAGAATTTGCCGTGGACCAAATACAATAATTTGATAATTTTTATATATTTTATCACAGTAACGTTTTACACGTTACTCGATAGAAGTAAGACATGACGTCAAACAATTAGATAGTTTAGTAATAGAACAACAACAAGAGTTAGCAATAAAACGCGCCTTATAAGGGTGTTAATGTAGCTTTGGAATCCAGTACATGGTAGGAAGTTAATGATGTTTTATTTTAGGGTCAGATTTAAAAGTATTGCATATTTTAACATGTTCCGGGACTATACCTTTTGCAGGGGCTTGAGCTGTAATATATGTTTGTGAACCATGTAACTCCTTCTTTAAACCATCCATATAATGCAATCGTCAAATAATGATTACATTATGTGATGCCGTGTCAGCAGGAACAAGGACATAATTTGAATGACAATTCAAAATATTGTCCTTCAAATATCGAAATGTAACCCTAGGTCGAGGTGGTAATAGCTGGTAATTGGATTTGTAAAAAGCAATACATACGTGTATCAATAATGTCAAAAATATGTTTCTTCCAATCCGAAAGTGCATTTACATCAGCATGTAGGGTGGAGCGGTGGTCTAGTGGTAACGCGCTTGGATATCAATTCGGAGGTCCGGTGTTCAAAACCCCTGTCCGCTCGGAAATTTCAGAGATGCTTTTCTGTGTCTCCCACCTACACGGGGTCTGAGAAAAACTGTTTGTAAAGCTTGAAGTGCCCTAAAAGTAGTCAATGGCCCACATTGACTTGTGACACGGCTTGTCAAAGTGAGCCCGAAAGAACATAGCCCAATTGGAACAGAAATGTGTATGTGTGTATGTGCAATAAGTGCTTAGTAGATTCCTCCAGCATATGAAGAGGCAGTCTGTCTGAACATGAGTGTGAAAGCACTCGGGGAGCCATGATTGGGAGTGACAACTCGAAAGGAAACCGTGGGGACGAAAATCACGAGAAACCGTATACAGCATTCAGTACAAGCTGGCAAGGAATGAGTACGACACATAGCGGTGAACCAGCGGAGGTGATTGTGGGCGACGGGCGATACTCGGGCATGAATACGCAAATATTTGGGAATAATATCGATTACATTGTTACCACTAAGTTTCGTAATATCAAGCTTTTTACTGTATGATGATAAGGGTGAATGATGACAATAGAAAGATGATGTTCTAGGAAGAACGTGCAATCAAAGGCACGTCCGCATCCTTTCTTTTAAATTCTGAAGGGTGGTGATCTCCCGAAAGCAAAAATTGCAACACAAACAGAGAAAATTGCAGACTCGGTTTTATTGAGTCTGTTCATGAGCAGTAATTGAAAGTACAACACTGCTCACGCCCCTAGCACCGGCTTAAGCGGTATTCAATTTTCAGAACAAGAAGTACTGAAATTCATGATCTCGAAAGATCAGAAGGTATAACAACACTGAGAATGAAGTACGGGGCGACGTTTTACGGCCGCCACACAAGCACTTAACACCTGCTGTTGTGAAGATTATAAATTATGAAGGGTGGTGACCTCCCGAAAGCAAAAAATGCAACTCAAAAAGAGAAAATTGCAGACTCGGTTTTATTGAGTCTGTTCATGAGCAGTAATTGAAAGTGCAACACTGCTCACGCCCCCTAGCACCGGCTTAAGCGGTATTCAATTTTGAGAACAAGAAGTACTGAAATTCATGATCTCGAAAGATCAGAAGGTATAACAAAACCCATTTAAAATAATCCTCTATACATATGCATGTAAGCAATACTATCTGTATGAATACTAATAAACTTGAATTTTATGACGGTATATGAACAAAGGAAGTTTAGTCATGACAGAATCTATAGAATCATTTTTTTACAATCACACACGCATAGCACATTTTGCTTACTCGGACCCTACCCGGTCCATCTGGCCCGTGTCTTTGTTGTGTGTTATATCGTTAAATGACGTATCGTTGGAGTATTTGGTCAGGCCTGCATTTCTAACGAACGAATTTGCATTTTAGGAATGTTGCTACAATAAGCATATTATCGATGGACAATCATTTATCGAGCAGTGTACACACTGGTCATAGAGTACCATCCGTGACCATATGATCTCGATCTACACTGTTTATTCGACGCATTATTTAGGGGCAATAGGCACATATAATTTCATTCTTTACAAACGAGATGCTGTTTTACAAGAAGAACTGAAGGGATCCACCATGAGTATCCTACATGAATTTACGAGTGATGGATTGTTTTCTCCCACATTGAACGCTGGTTTAATTTCTTCCTTTCAAATCGCTCTTTTTCATAGTTGCTAATTCGTTATGGTCGTTTCGTGTGAATGTTTATCTGGGTTATTTGACTGCTTATCCCACGGAAAGGTTCATTAATTCAAAGAATTCGGCATTGTAAAGTATATAGATCTACATAAGTATTACCGAAAAAATAGAATTAGCCTTGGAATTCCTTTCTTTTAAAAACATACTGGCTAAAAATACGCGTTGGCCTAGACAGTACGCAATAATGCTAACCGTTTTTAATGTTTGTGAAAATTCTACGAGAAAGAATAGATGAGGTACATGAGGAAGTACACGTACCATACGCTTCAAACGCTCCTATCCTATTGCCTCTCGCAAACCAAGACAAAATCGCATATGCAAACAGCTTGGATCCAGATTCCATACCGAGTAAACTCGATGTCTCATCAGTTTGATACTCGGTCAATAGTTTCCAAAAGCTTGATCGATTAGAAAGTAGTATAATATGCACCATATCCAAATTTGAGCTGACATTACTTTTTACAGCTTTGTAAAAGTTACTAGTTCCAGTTACATTTGCCCTTTTAGCCCTTTAGAATGCGGGGCACGAATGGATTGGATATTGCAAACAATGTAAACCAAGATTTTTTCTAGAAGAGCCATCGGAACAGGGTGTGCACTGTTTGCCATGTACTCCTCTCGCAAATCACATCCCTCATCCTGAATGGACTATAACGATAATCAATAACGGAAAATTCCACTTGGGAAATCCAGCATTCAAAAAGTGGCATTGCTCTTTTTGTTCTTGTTACAAAATACTTTCGAAATGAAATTACAATTTAATGACTTGCGTGTTATTTGACGTGTAATCTGATAGAATTTAATTTAGAGAATCAAACAATCCACCCATGAAAAAGCCTTGTATTTAACAAAGCATTCATTTAAAAACAAATTTTCCTGACGTCGTTATTCCGTGACTCTCCAATTCATTATCGTAACTTAAACACGCCTTGGGCAAATTTGTGATCATATTTACGAACAATTTGACGCCAGACGAGAAGCTGAGGAACTCTGTGTCTCTATAGCATCCAGGCTAGTTGACACTATCACTATGATTTTGATCATGAGGATGTTTTTGCTGTTTGATAATTAACACAGACAGCAATTTGGAAAACGACAACTGTTCTTGCGTGCTAAAGGGTAATATAACTGCACCAAGATTGGATAACTGTTTTGATGGCCCTTAATTAATTGGGTTAGTCAATATAAAAGCCCACTATTAAAGACAATTTGTCTGGGATGCATGTCTCAGAAATAAATCACATATAATAACCCTTATCCCGGTAGCCCCGACAAGACTCGTGTTTGCAGTTTGGTTCCAGCTGGGACCCCTTGTAACGGAGTGTCGTACTAGACTTCTTGTGCACCGCCAGATCAACATTTACTAAATAAATTGTGAAACATGTTTAGCCACAGAAAACCGTCCAAAGCAGAACAAAGTAATAACCTATCGTATCAATATTTTATTTCATTTAAAACTTTCGTTCGTAACATACACAAACGTCAGCACCTACGAATATACACAAACACACACACACACACGGAGAAACATACAAAGAGAAAAAGATCAACAGAGAGAGAGAAAGGGGAGAACAGAGAGAGAGATGGGGAGACAGAAATGTGAGATAGAAGGACACAGACAGAGGCAGAGAAGAAACTGAGAGGGAATGAGAGAGACGGGAGATTAGGGATAAAGGGAATGTTACAGATATCCGTTGAGGAGAAATACGAGTGTGACAGAAAGAAGGGAGTTATATGGGGAAGAGAGATGAAGATTATAATGATAGAGAGGAGAGAGAACATTGCGTGGGTAGGAGGACGGAAAAGGAAGGGAGAGACAGGGATGTCGATAGTAGAAAGAGGGGAGTAAAATAGAGAAGAGTGATATACTGAGTGGGACAATAAGAGAGAGGGAGACAGGGAGAGAGACAGAGAGAGAGACACACACACACACACACACAGAATGAAAGGGAGCCATACATATAGAGACATACAGAGACAGAGAGACAGATACAGACATACAGACAGAGATAGGACGAGTGCGACAGAGACAGTGACATACAGAGACAGAGACAGACAGAGATACAGAGATACAGACAGAGAGACAAAAAGACAGAGACAAAGAGAGACAGAGACAAAGAGGGGCAGAGAGAGACTGTGATATGTTCTCACTCTTTCAATAGTTTCTCAAAAGATCGACGACATCGAAAATACGTGTAAACTGTAACAGATCGAAGTTAAAGCAGACCTCATTTTCAAAACAGGCTACGGGTTAAAATTGATTTACATCAATGGAAGTAAGAGAGGGACCTCCGGTGGTGAGAGGGTATACTAGCGACGTGATATGAACGCTGTCTAACACTGGCTCGTCCCATCTTAGTTCGGGACACAATCTAGCCACCCTATCATAGCTAGGGACACAATCTAGTCATGAGAAGAAATTTTATCCAGTCTCCAGGCTTCTCTAGTGACATAATAAAGGGGGTGCAGATAAACTTAGGTTTATTAGGTTACTTCCGGTAGTAGAAGGTTTATTAGGTTAGTAGATAGGCGTAATTATTCTATTACCATGGAACTATTTTAATTTTCTGTAAATATGCATAGAAATTATGTTGACGGAATAGATATAACAGAAAATTCACCAAAAGAATTATTCAAATGAGAAAAAATAAAAATAATTGGCTACAGCTGGATTCGAACTCGCGCCTGATCCTACAAAAACCAATTCTAATCACTCTAGAGACGTCGTCCTTACCGATTACGCCACTGAGGCCACACACAAAGTGACGTTGATTTATCAGTTTTATTAATTTAATCCAGAGCTGGAGAAGCGCTTTTGATAAAACCAAGCCAGGAAGCAAATATTGACAGATAAATAGTAAATGTTTTCTTTTCACTCTCATGACAATTTGATTGATAAACTCTTACAGGAGCGGTGATAGTCATATACCTAAATATAGCCTGTTCAGTTCCATCTATTTATGAATGACGTTAGGTCTATCTAAAAATAGAAACCGAGACTACGGAACTCGAATTTGACCAGAGAATATAACCATGTCTGTTTGAAATAACTTATCGACACTCGAATCAAATCATCTTATTTTTCAAATTCAAACACGTTTTCCCCTCTTGTAATGCAAGTATCAAAAACATTTTCCTCTGCGGTAGCTCATTAGATCTATTTACGTCTAAATTGAAATGAAAAGGGAGGAACCCGTTGATCGAAAAACCGCATTTTCAATGTAAATTATTTCAAGAGTGTTATGTTTTATCAGTCTATGAAAACATATATTTAACTAAATTGACTGGATAAAACGAATAATAGGTTAGTGCCGTAGATGGGACGCCTTTATCCGACTCGGAGAGAAAACAGTTGAGGCTCGGCAAGCCTCGCTTCAACGTTTTCTCCCCTCGTCGGATAAAGGCGTCCCATCTACGGCACTAACCTATTATTCTCTATATCCGTAGTCAGTGGTTGAACATGGATGTCAAACTGGACCGGAAATGTGTCATGGGCATCTGATACAGAAATGTCTATCTGTAAAGTAGCTTGGCCTCACAATATGACTGGCATATTGTTGTCGCGACGTTAGGCTACAAAAATCAAAAACTGGAAACAGAAATCGGGAATGTATGTAATGCAGCAAGCATCGACAAAAACACATGTTTTGTGCAATGCATCGTACCAAACAAAGTTATACATCACTCTGTAGACTAAATTCAAGACTATAAAAGGAGAGTAAATGCAAACCTGTCACAAAATATCAATGCCCTCTACAATTGTACAGGTCAATAAATAAAGGGATATAATTCATGAATTGTCAGAGTTGATAAAGGGGTATAACTCACGAATGGTCAGATTTACCTGGATATTTATCGAAAATCACTTGGGTATTAGGACAATAAATGTTCACAGTTTTGTGAAGATTGGATAATGTGACTATGTTGCAGGGAGCTAGGTCATAGATATGCATTTTCTATTAACAAAGGCACATACACCTGACGATCAGAAATAATGAAACAACACATTACATATACTTCGAATAGATCTATAGTGAATTCCATCATTTGAATGAAAAAAAGACCACCGCTCGCCTTCCGGAGTTGTGACAATGTACACTTCACTCTAGACTGTCAATCCAAATGTCAATGGTCTTATTCCCACCCAATCCTGCATGGTATATCTTACTGTGATGATTCTATCGAAACCTATGTATGAGGCAATTCACATCGGACTGCTATTCAGTCTGAAGCTATTTGTCGCTTCAAATGTATACGAATACCTATAATGCACTGCCTCTCGTAAAACATTTCGATATGGGCGATAAACACATTAAGCGCTATTTTGATATATCCAAGTCTATATTTCTACCAAGTTATCTTAAAATCAAAACAACGGAAATGTGACCATACGGCTTCATACAAAATGCACAGCTATTAATTCCTAGTGTATAAGGCATCCGCTCCGGGACCGAAAGGTCGAATGTTCAATCCCCGGAGGATGAGCCGCCAGCTAGAAAAAAGAATAGTTGCCGAGTGTTACCTGCTAGTGCCTGGCATAAAGGTGAAGATTCGGGAGGCACTGTGAAAGACAATGTGTCAAATAACTCAAATTGGATGGCCTTGTCAGTTGGAGTGTATAGCTACATTAAAACAAAACACTGTAATTTTATTAAAAATATCAGAATCTTGGATATTTGTAATTGGTTTGCGAAAACATTGTGATCGTATTCTTCTCGGCTGAGAAGAGTGTGATCACAAATGTCACATGGTAGTAGAAAAATGAAGACCTGCATACATGCGTTGTAGCGCACTTTACAAGAGGATAAGCTCAACTTACATTATCATTGAATGAAAACGTAGTAAAGTCAAGCAGAAAAAGCCACACACAAAACGCCACCATGACCAAAATACCTACAGAAAGCATAGCAATTTACACTTATCTCAAAGTCACCCTAGCCAAACAAACATTGTAAATAAAGGTATCCCCGCCGGACTTCCCCACAACATGGAAGACAGTATTCACAGTATAAAATGTAACACATAGCATAACAACTGTGAAAGTCCGTCAAATATGTACTTTGCTACAGAAAGAGCAACTGCAGGGAAGCCGTTAAGGGCACGATAGTGAAAAGGTAATACACGAGTCTGGTAAGCTCATACCTTTATTTACACTGTTTGTTTAGCTAGGGTGACTTTGAGATAAGTGTGAGGTTAGGACGTCCGTAAACCGGTTTAAACCCCCAGTGGTGATTTTGCTACTGACCGTGCCAAGGCAGTTCTCTCTTTGTCACTCTACTTTTGTTTGTCTTGTGTCTTTGTGCTTGTGTTTTGTTCATGTTTGTCTCTGGTGCTCGTGTATATGTTCGGGCGAGTGCTTGTTCTGTATGTGGTGTTTCCTGCATGACTCATTTTTGTACTTTTGTTGGTGTTTTCTGTGTTCTTGGTTGTGTGTGTGTGACATGCTGTCTATTGATGTGTTGGCGGTGATTGCGTCTTGTATGTGACTTTCTACTGTATGTGTGCGTATGAATATAAATGGCTATGCTGTCTGTAGGTGTTTTGGTGATGGTGGCGTTTTGTGTGTGGCTTTTCCTGCTTGACTTTACTACTTTTTCATTTAAGAGTATACCATCATAGAGTACTACCCTCGGCCTGGCATCGTGCAAGCAAAGTGGAAAGCGTAGCGACCGACTGTAAAGGGGTCGATAACCAAACATGTAGTGTGTTGCAATATAATAGGGTCATAACCTTTCTTCCTAAAAGTTTTAATGCGTTTAATAAACAAATCTGGACATGACCACGAATTTTCCTAAGTTTGTAGATAACATCACCATAGATATCTGGATGAGAAATATATTGTTGCAGTAACGTCCGTAAATTGCAGTTATATTTTCTAATGAGGGGTATTTGAAAAGACTTTCCGGATTTTGTGATATCTGTAGCCTTGCTTAAGAAGTTTATGAGTTATAACTTAATTACGACTATTATAATCTACTAGCAAAGAACAGGCTCGGGCAAAGCGAATAAGTTGAGAAATGTAAACCCCATAAGATGTAGACCGGGGAACATCTCCATCTAGTGAAGGATAATTATTAATTTTGAAATCGAAATCTTCCCTTTTATCGTATATTTTAGACGGAACTTTATCATTAGTGATGGAAAGATTCAAATCTAAAAAGAAAGCCTGCATGTCAGATAGATTCGCTTTGTTTAAAATAAGTTATTTTGGGTAAATAGAAGAAACCATATTTTCAAAATAAGGATTATCCAAATTCAAAATATCGTCTAAATACCTAGGCGTTTTATTAAAAGCACTAACAATGTCAGATTGTGTATCAGGTTTTAAACTAAGCATGAAATCCTTCTCATAGTAATATAAAAACAAATCTGCAACGAGAGGGGCACAATTTGTTCCAATAGGTATACCAACAACTTGACGATATATGGTATCCCCATGTCAAGTGATTGGGAGCATGACATGGTATAGTGTGCAATGAAGGAAATAAGTGAACTTCACACCACATATTGACAGTTTCTTCGATTTTCACAGTTAGAGTCTATCCCACTCTAATCTACTCTTCTACACGATTCTGTCTAAGTGGTTATTTGTCAAGATGTGTCGTTTTCCTTTGCAAGACAATGCAAAACATGACAGATTTTCAAATTTAGAGTTTGGTACAAAATGTAGTTTACATATTAGCATATATCTGGGGTTTCCCGCCAACAGACACGCATACAACTAGGACGACTGATAGCCAACTTTCTCATCACGCTGAACATGTCAGACGATTTGTTTAATTATAAATTTGAGAAATAATGTTAATACAATTACTTACAAACAACTAACTGGATCGCAAAACGTTCATTGACATCCAGATGGGGAATTAATGTTTGCCAAACATGTTGTCCAACACTTCTGTAAAATGTAATGCATTTATCGCCACACCTCGGGGATTTCTAGGTACATCACATCGAATAACAACACCAGAGGCCGCCATATTGACAAGCTACGTTCAAAACGAAATCGCAAAATCAGGTTTGTTGATTTTAGATGCAATTCCGAAAGTAAAAAGGTGGCATTATGACACGTAAAGCCACATGTACTGTATCAACTGTTTTCTTTGTGCCTGATTGGATGAATAACTAACTATTGCCATGATGAGTATTATTATCATCATTTATATCATTTATATTATTATCAGTATATTATTATTACTACTCGTATTGTTATTATTGTTATACAGTGCTCCCTCCCTACAACGGCCCTCTCAATAACGATTCCCTCCTTACAACAACGCATGTCACTGTTTCCGAAACAACAAGGCTCCAGAAACAACTTTTCCATCGTATTTTCTTTATGCCTCCATCAAACCCTATGTTGTGACCACTCTTTAGAATCGTCACTTTGTGACGATTCTAAAGAGTGGTCACAACATAGGGTTTGATAGAGGCATAACGGTTTTAGTTCTCGAAATACACCTTATATGGGGATCTGCAAACAAGCTAATTATGTTTGATTTTCCCTCCCTATAACAACTCCCTCTGAACAACACATACAATCTTCGTATCCCAAAGGGTGTCGTTGTAGAGAGGGAGCACTGTAGTAATACTATTATTATATATTATAAAATACGTTTTAACACTTAATCCACTTATTAATTCTTCATGCTTGTTTACTTAATAAATTCGTTGATTTATTTAAGTTTATTCCAGACAACAACCCTTAGGAATTTCATGCCAGACATTCATAGTTTTACACTGAAGTTCCCTAGCAAATAATTGTATTGTGATCTACAGCTGCCTATATCTATAAGAAGCAAGCTTATATAAGTTGAATGTAGTTTTATGCATTGTCTGCTGGTTACATCCTCGTTTCTGCTTAGGTATCGAATATTTTTTTCAAAACTTGCAAATATGTAAGGACAAATCAGATCAGTATACTGAATTTAAAACACTTTTAATGTTGGAGTCATCGATACCTTGCCGAACGCGGATCGACAGACATTTGACAACAGCGTGGATCTAGAGGAAACGCCGAGTAACTCGGTGATTCATAAGAAGCCAAGTTGTTTGACCCCCTCCCCCAAAAAACAACACCACAAAACAACAACAACAACAAAAAATACCAACAAATAACTAAAAATAATTGAAAGGAACATGTAAACTGATCCAGGTTTAAGAATATATAATCATGTTTTACGACAGAATAAGGATTCAAACGTGTGTCACCTAATGTAAAAAAAAATGAATATGACTGAAATGGGAACAGGATTGAAGCCGTTTTAAATATTCCCCAGAGGTCATGTGATCAAATTAACCACGACCCCGCTATCCGCAGCCTGACTTGTATTTGCCAACAGTTCGGATCCAGATGAGTCGCCGAGTAACTCGGCGTCTCAGAGGATCAAAACTGTCTGGCACTCGGTCAATAGTTTCACTTAGTTAAAAGAAAACGAATCCAAATTTTATCAGACGTTATTTTCTACCAGCGGTGTAGAGGTTAAGCGCATTCGTTACACATTGCTTATTGAATATTCATGTAAGAATAATGACATCATGAATATTTATTAGTTGACATTTTATAAATGCATATTTACACATGATATTTGATATAGGTAGAACCTTAAGAGTCGGGTCTATTATAAATTTATATAAGCAAAAAGAGAAGATCCTGGTCAGAGGGCTCCTGTAGGAACCGTCTGATTTGGGTCTACCGTGTTTGCAAAGATGTACAAAGGCGTATAATTGGAACAAAAAGTTAAGTTAATATTTCCTCGAAAGAGTGTACGAATAACATCTTTAACCCTTCGCGTGCAGTTCACGTCAATATACCTACCTGTAAATAGTGAAGACCCAGATGAGACAGTTCCTGCAGGAGCTGACTCATCAGGGTCTGCACTATTTACAAGTTGATTGTACAACCAGTGCACTCCACAGCAGTAATTGCACAGCGAAATACTTGTACACAGTGAAGATATATCTAATTATACAACAGGGCATGGGTAAAGAAGGAGAAATGTATTTTAAAATTCAGCAAGAGAAGGGTTAATTAGTAAACCTGGGCCAGGTCAGAGTTTAAACAAACATAGTTTCTTACACAGCGGGACAACTGTTACACCCCTAACCATGTGTGTGTTTATTACTAACATTATTAGGATGTTAGTACACTACACATGTGTTTTACTGTACTTCATAAATATTTGATAAGAATAAATAAAAAAAGAGAATTACGTTACAGTTTAACATACTATAGAAGTAAACATATTAGATGTATTATAATTATATAACATCCGACTATTGATATATTTCGGCATTTTCTTTGTGGTATTCTATGCACAATCTGGCTGCCCGAAAAGTCCCAAAGTATACTTTTGATAGACACACGTTGCACATTGTACTGTTTTAGGGATGTAGATTTCCTTGCTAGCTGGAAGTTTCAATAGATACTTTATAGTTTCTGAGAAATTATTTATTTCAAATTGTGCGAAACAAACTCCCTGTCTATACAAAATATATTTCTAAAACACCCATTAGTCCGAATTTACCAGCAACGCAATGATTGGCCTTTGTTGCTTGTTTAGACAATATTTTCTCAGTAAAATGGGTCACTGCATAAAACGTCGGAGTATTCATAGCCATTAAACCATTTCTAGTCGAATATTTAACATGTGAATTGATAATGGCGTCACCTACCGTCAAGAAGAACCAAAACGTTTGTGTTGGTTTTTTTCACTACTAGTTTCCAATGAGGTAGTTTAATGTAATGATGGTATTAAATAAAATGTGTGATGATTCAGATAAATTAGCAAATTCGATAAATGATATCCCTAGCCAAACAAGTGCTGAAAATGGATAGAAAGACGGGCATACGGACGGACACAGGGCGGACAGACGACGCCAGACTATAGTCCATAAATGGGACATAGGCAAGTAGTGTAGTCTCAGAGCCTGCACTATTTACTGCACATATTGATGTTAGTGGTTTATTGCAGTAAATAATTTGTTCACATGGAAATAAAAGTGTTCCAATATGGTTTATCGTAAATAATATAGAAGTAAATTGGATAAACAGTCTAGAAGCATAGCATGGACAAACCATACACTCGTTTTCAATTTAAATCATAATGGCGGGAACCAAATACAGTTGAACTTCGATAACCCGAACTTCAAGGAACCATACATATTAGTTCAAAATAACAGAAGTTCGAGTCATCCGGTGTCTAAAATGAACAATTTCTCAAGGACACAGCTTAATACAGATCTAAAGTAATGCTGAAAGCTCCTGTAGGAGCTTTCAGCATTACTTTAGACCTGTATTAGGCTGTGAAATGTGTTTCTATATATCTGTTGCGATAAATGTTAGTTATCAATTCTGCTTGTAAGTTTTGGAAGGACTGAACTTTTTGTTCGAGTTATCCGAAGTTCGAGTTATCCGAGTTCGATATATCGAAGTTCAACTGTATATAACATCTTTGCAAACAGAATAGTCCTAGATCAAATGATTCCCGAGGGAACCTTTTGATCAGGCTCTGCATTGTTTGTCATTCAAAATGTATTCAGTGATACATTCTGATACACTTATATTAAGAACAGGAGGAACCAATGTCAATTTCCAAATCAAAAGGGTTTTCTTCTACGTTCCAAATTCACTGGAAATATCACTTTCGTTTGTGCAAATTCCTCTCTCTGCGCCCCGGTCCCACCATTCTCACACCCACTTCCCCCGAATTACCAATTTCCATACAACAAACACATTATTCTGCATGATATACCTAAAATATGCAACAACCAGGTTATTGTTGGCCTAAATTGATAACATTTAGTCAGGTCAAAATATCGCTCAATGTCCACATTGGATAAAATCACACAACCTTGTGAACGTTCGCCATACGCGGGGTAAGTGTGAAAAAAGATTAATACCCGTGCCAAATTGTGATGACGAGTTATTCAATTGTCAAATTCAGTCTATGGGTTACCTTTCAAGATGCCACATTGATTTAATTTCAACATCTTCGAAGTTTGGTTCAACTTAATGGAAGTTTAGAGGGGGCTAGCTATTGCACTACTGTTGGAGTGTCGAGTGTGTAGTTTGTATGTATTCATCTCACGTTGGCATTGTTAAAATATTAGAATAAAAATTTCCGTTACGTTCTGTTCTTTAACCCATTTGCTCCCACGACCCCATATATGGGATGTAGGCAAACAGTGTAGACTCTGATCAGACGCCGTATAATGCGGCGTCTGATCAGAGTCTACACTGTTTGCTGATAGGAAACTCAATATAAAACAAAACAAAAATGAAAATTTAGACCAGACATCCCGGAGATAAAATAGACTAATCCAATATGTAAGCATGGAAGAATCCACTGGGAGCAAATGGGTTAATAAACAAGCAGTTTAACGTTAGCCTTCCCAAAAGCACTTGAAAATGGAAATAAGTAATAATAATGACAGTGATGTGAAGAACGATGATAATAATACTTTAACATTCATTAATTACCTTACATTAACTCTTGTCTCGCAGTGAAATAATTGCCCGCTCAACTCCTGCACTGCTGTAATATTGAATTCTTCCGATTAGATGAAACTTTTGTAAAAAAAACATGACCAAGTGTAATGACAGACGCTTTTGAGAAATTTACCTAGTGTCATACAGCATGGCGTCCCATCTGGATCCATGCTGCTAGCATATGTGATACATGTCACTTATAGAAGGATACATATGTTAATAATTCTCTTGCTGAATTTTAAAATACATATCTCCTTCTTTACCCATGTCCTGTTGTATAATTACATATATATTCACTGTATACAAGTATTTCGCTGTGCAATCACTGCTGTGGAGTAAACTGGTTGCATAATCAACTTGTAAATAGTGCAGACCCTGATGAGACAGCTCCTGCAGGAGCTGTCTCATCTGGGTCTTCACTATTTACAGGTATGTATATTGACATGAATAGCAAGCGAGGGTTAATAATATGTACTATTAGTGATGTTATTGTAGTTAATCTCGTTCCTGTTATTATTACTTTTATTAATATTTGATATGCAAATGAGAATGGAATATGATAAACAATCCTTATCCAATGATAAACAATATTACGACTAATATACCGAACATATGTCTGCCTCCTATTCATCTGTAATTGTTTTGTATGAAACCGGACGACGTATGTGGCGTTTGCTTTACCGTTTGTATTTTTACATTTTGTATCCATCTAACTCAAATATTTGTTTGCTTGTTTTGTTTTGTTTGCTTTATCAAATACCTGTATTTACATGTGTACATGAACTGACTTGCTGAAGTTAAATATTGCAATCATTTTCGCTTTACATTAAGTTACCACCTATCTGTAGAACTAAACCTTTTTAAAGTGGCCATTAAAATGTATATTTATCGGTCTCAATCCAGGTGGTAGCTAAATGCAGAAAACTACAGCAAAATCTCCCAATCTACAATGATACACACTATATGAATTAAACGAATTGCAGATTGTTTTAAATGTTTTTAAAAAACAGCTAAACCTCTCTAAAGTGTAAGCTTAATGCAGGACCAACCTTATGCAGAAACTTCCCACAGTTTATGCATAACGTTTGTCCAGCATTGACAAGGCATCTGTTTTTAAAACTCTCCGGCTTATTTTTCAAGTTGACACTTTAGAGAGGTTGTTCTATATATAAATCATTTTGCGTGTGCAACGTCGATTGAAACGTGTAATACAGTGAAATCTCTTTAAACGGGACGTACAGTTTAGTATAAATATTGGTAATGAAGACAGGTGGCAGCTTACAACATGGTGAAAGTCATGCAGAAATATCATCTATGAATTTTCTGCACAACGTTCACCCTGCAGTAAGCAACAACCTGCCTAAAATATTTAAATTCGTCTTTACTAGAATTCCGGTTTAGAGAGGGTTTACTGTATATTAATAATTTTGCGGACGCAACGTCGATTGAAAAGTCTAACACTAGTTTTGATGACCCATATAACAATGGTATATGTCTGTATGACTTTTCACTGGGAGCATCTTGAAACCGTTCATTGTCAAAATTAATCTGATAGAAACCAGGCCAATGGGAATGGTATAAAATAATGTTATTGTCAGAAAAGGAGCCGTTATGTCCCGGTCGTTGTTTTATTGAATAAATCAATGGCAAATATTTAATACTAGAATCCAATCCAATTTCCTTACGTGTATTATATTTCATGGCATTTTTTCATGAACTGTAAATAGCAAAACCTTAGCCTCTCGTATGTTACGGACAAATTGGCGATTACTTTTGCCACCAGTATATGGATCAGTTTAGACACAATGAAAAGCGGCATATTATCAAGTTTTTGTTGTAGGGTTTAATAAATAAAAAACAAATTTGTTCATGACAAATAGTCAATTAACTACAGTTAATGAAAATCCTATTTCAATGCAAAGCAGTTTACTCTGAAGCGAGCACGTAAATCATGAATATGTTTTTTTAAACGCAAGTGCTTGCTTATGCATGATGAAAGTAATGAAAGCTCGAAAGCTCCTATAAAAGCGTTCTGCATAATGTTGTCCTTCGTGTGGCTACCACCTGCCTGTATGATCAGAGTTAGACATCGGTTTGGTGATCTCTTTAGAAAATATAAATTGAATTTGAAATAGGAAAACACTACAACATATCTCAATGTAGTACAATATTAGTGTGACATACAAAATAATAGTATTAATACATAGCCTTTACCCACCGTCGTTGTCCAGACCTCTGGTTGTCATGAAAACAGTAGAAATACCCATAGCAGGAATGAGTTTTTTCATGGGTACAGTTTTTATTTCCATTCAGCACACCCTACCAAACACCCTGGTACCCATGAAAAAAGGTCAGACGGGGGTCGCACCGTAACCCTATCTGGCCCCGGGGTATATAAACCTGGGTCTTTACTGTTTGTCTCTGTGTGTCTGTCTAAAGTTAGACAGACACACTGAGACAAACAGTAAAGACCCAGATCAAACTGACGTCACATGGGCAGCTTTATCAGGGGTTTATATACCCCGGGGCCAGATAGGGTTACGGTGCATTGTGTGGAGAGAAAAGGACGAGGTGAACTTCTGGGAGGTGGGATAAAGTGATTTTTTTCGGATGGAAGTAAAGTGGTGATCGGCAGTGATAACCGTGTGTTGATTTGGAGGGCTACAGACCAGACTTAGTGTCAAAGTGGCATGGCCGCTCTGCCAATAATAATAAGACACCTCCCCGTGAAATCAGTCATTTCAGGACGACAATACCTCAGTATGTACAACGTACTGGTAGGATAGCTGTTTACCAGGCCAGAAATAACATTTTAGATCCCATTCTTGGCCTGCACAGTCACCGTGATTTGAACATAATTGAGAATACTTGGCCAGTATATCAAAGGTAAACGGTCGTGCCGAGTGCATTTTATTGAGAATAAAAGGGATTTGTTCAAGATATTTTGAGGATCTGGACACGTATTCCACTGGTCTATGTTCAGAGCTTATAGAGATCGATTTCAAGGAGGATTATTTAAGTTATTCGATTAAGAGGAACTATGACAAAGTAGTAAGGTAAGACATGTGTTGAAATAATTCCGTTTATTGCTTTTTAGTTATTGTCAAATAGTTGAGAACAGTCTATGATACGTCATCTATGACGTAGGATATGTAAGTGACATAGTTGTTAGAATGTGTATTGATTGAATTCCTACGCAGGGCACTTAAAATAGCCAATGTAAAATTTGTTTGTCTACAAGTAACACTTTTAAAAGGACAGATAGATGGAATTATAAAGATTGAATTCCATTGCTGTTGTGTTCATCGATGTATAAATCCAGACCTGATCACACGCAACGTTTTACATGAATTCCTTCGGAATTCGTGCAAGTTGTGTGTGATCAGGTCTGGATTTATACATCGATGCACACAACAACACTGTAATTCAATCTTTAAATGAACACGGGATGTTTTGGCCACGACAGGAACTACAGAATCAGATCTATTGTATTATACGAAAACAGAGCAGTCCCTGTGTGAGCCGTCTGATCTGGGTATACTTTGTTTGCAAAAGTGGAGAAAGGCATATTTATTGAGTAAGGTGTTGAGGCCCATATCCATTCCTCCGTTCGGTGATCGCATAACAGGGGTTTACTGAACTTAAACCACAAAGGGAGCTACGGCTATTGGTATTGATAGAGAGCTGTCATTGTGTTGGATGTGTTTTGTTATTTGCAAATCATATTAGGCAGTCTCATCTCCGATTTCATGTCATCCCGTACCATATCAACACATAATGATTAGCCATAACGGGAGTTGACGTAGATGCAACATCTCTTGGGGAATCGCTATTATTTTATTTGTAACTAACAGATAACACATTCATGGCAGGGCATTTGAATAGCAGATCAGATTAAGAATATTTCTTAACATTTAGTCCTTCACACACCTATCGTCTGCGAATACTGAATTCTTCACCAGTGCTCAAAATTTCTTATTGCATTTCATTTCAGAAACACGACCAGAATTTCAGCTAGATTGGATCCTCATAAGTCACCGAGCCACTCAACGTCCTATCTGGAGTAATAATATTTGCAAATGCTAGTACGATTTTTAAGATTAAACGCACGTAATAATAAAACAAGAACCACCATTGTATATGAGCCGCTCTAGTCCTCTGAACCACTATTGTATATGAGCCGCTCTAGTCCTCTGAACCACTATTGTATATGAGCCGCTCTAGTCCTCTGAACCACTATTGTATATGAGCCGCTCTAGTCCTCTGAACCACTATTGTATATGAGCCGCTCTAGTCCTCTGAACCACTATTGTATATGAGCCGCTCTAGTCCTCTGAACCACTATTGTATATGAGCCGCTCTAGTCCTCTGAACCACTATTGTATTTGAGCCGCTCTAGTCCTCTGAACCACCATTGTATATGAGCCGCTCTAGTCCTCTGAACCACTATTGTATATGAGCCGCTCTAGTCATCTGAACCACTATTGTATTTGAGCCGCTCTAGTCCTCTGAACAACAATTGTATATGAGCCGCTCTAGTCCTCTGAACCACTATTGTATTTGAGCCGCTATAGTCCTCTGTGAAAAGATGTTTTAAGTTCGTTGCAAATAATTTAGATCCAGATCAGATATTACGTCTATGATAAGATATCTCATACAGATGTACATCGTATGGAAAGATAGGGAACAAATCACTTCTGATTCGAATTACTGACGACCAGTCCAGAACATGATCAGACGCCAGCTCTTCAGCACGGGTATAAACGGTTACACCATTACAATTTAGCACATTATGCATAGGTTGTTGCACCTATTAGATTAGAGCTGACTCAAATAAAAAGGCGTAAAACTGTTCGAACAATGGATAACATAGTAAACACGGAATACATTTTTGAATTTCGAATAGTGAAACAGTTGATAATCAACCTAAAACGTCAAAAGGTAACTACAGTTACGTCAGTGAAATCATCCTTTTCAAAATCAACTGTATATTGCTCATTTGAACATTGTATAAATGTTCGCCAAGACTCACAATTAACCCATTTGCTCCCAGTGGATTCCTCCATGCTTATATATTGGATTACTGCATTTTTTATCCAAGGGGTACATGGCCTAAATTTTCAATTTCGTTTTGTTTTATTTTATATTGATATTCCTATCAGCAAACCGTGTAGACTCCGATCAGACGCCGCATTATGATCAGAGTCTACACTGTTTGCCTACGTCCCATATATGGGATCGTGGGAGCAAATTGGTTAAGATGAAGCTGATGTCCATCCTAGAAATATAATTCTACGATACTAACCGAGCAATAATACAGTAAAACCTATCTATAACGGCCACTAAATTGTGTTAATTAGTCGGTATATAGGACAGGTGGCTGGTTAAAGCAAGGTGAAAGTAAAACAGAACGCTCCTATCGGAGCGTTCTGTTTTACTTTCACTTTGCTTTAAGACAAAATACTTGATGTAACTTGGTTGCCGTTATAGAGAGGTTTACTGTACGTCGTATTAACTTTATACAGAAGAAACGTTTATCTTTCAGTTCAGTTCAAACGCAAAAGTACAAACATTGCGAGTCCAACGTACTAGAATATCGAATACAGTGACATTAATTCTTATTTTATAGCACCATATATACCACTACTGTCAAACTGATGCTCATTATCCCCGTTCTTGACACAAGGTGACTTTCGGGTGCATGTAATTACTTCCTTCTAGCTAGAGAGTATCACCAAAGAAACGAACACAAGGCTTGCTTTAAATACATATAATGTGAGAAACAAAGCTAGAATAAATTGTTAGCACTTCCCATCGAATGTTTGCACTGCAAAGATAACAATTGTTTCTGCCAGTTGGATATTTGTGGCTCTGTTGGAATAAAGTTTCATTAACAGGTGTGGCCATATGGAAGTAGCGTAGGACGAACTAGATATATTGAATATAGACCCGGCGTTTGATAGGTTCCCGACGTCTGGTCGATTATCGGCGTCTGAAATAGAACCGAGGTCTGACATTGGCTTCTCATCAGATTCCAAAATATTTATCGAGGTGAGCACAGAATCTTGTGCATATATTGTGTACGGTAAAGACTGAAACTTTGGCATACAATGATTGAATTTAGAGCATGTCAGATTCTACAGCGCTCCCTCTCTACAACGACACCCTTTGGGATACGAAGATTGTGTGTGTTGTTCAGAGGGAGTTGTTATAGGGAGGGAAAATCAAACATAACTAGCTTGTTGGCAGATACCCAGATAAGGTGTATTTCGAGAACTAAAACCGTTATGCCTCAATCAAAACCTATGTTGTGACCACTCTTTAGAATCGTCACAAAGTGACGATTCTAAAGAGTGGTCACAACACAGGGTTTGATTGAGGTATAAAGAAAATACGATGGAAAAAGGTTGTTTCTGGAGCCTTGTTGTTTCGGAAACAGTGACATGCGTTGTTGTAAAGAGGGAATCGTTATTGAGAGGGCCGTTGTAGGGAGGGAGCACTGTAGTATGTTTATTCGGACATCTTGAAAACGAATGGCTATTGGACACGAAGCATATTTAATAACATCGTTGTATAGGTTAAATAATTCCGCAGTAGCGAATCAGTTTTTAGTATTTCTCCGAGAGCTGTTCAGCTGCACACAAGACGTATTAAGGTGTATTTATATCTGGTACAAGTTGTCCCTAGAATGATCGACATTTGACGTCAGTGTTCTCTATGTGCTGTAATACGTACGGGTCCAGCACACTCTTTGTAACCCCATGTACCCCATGGAATAATGACACCGTGAATATTAATTAGATTAATTGCTATAATAGAACATGGAAAAAGGGACGTTTAGTCATTGCAAACACTGTATATTATATCATAAACAAACGGAGCGGACCCTGATCAGACGGCGGTACACCGAGTTACTTGGCGTATCATTAACATCCAATCAGTGTACACATGTAACTGTACGTCATGCTGGGGATAGCGGGATGAGAGGCATTAAAAAAAATAAACAGACGTTAGAATAGACAATACTATCGGGTTAACTCTTACCTTTATATAAACGCTTTTCACGCATTTGCAAACAGAGTTGGCATACATCTGATTTGGGTCTGCTCTGTTTGCTTTTGAATTGATATAGATATGAAACTGCATTTGTTGTCCAAGCAAAACATTCCTTTGAAACGTTTACATTATACAAATCAAGCTAATAACTAGAATTGTTTTTGATACAAAAACTGATTTCTCCGCAACTTTTTCCATGTAACAATTACAAAGTCACTTAGCTCTGCCAAAAAATCACCGAAGTGGAATAGGAGTAACATATACACAACAAGACATGGTGCTGATCAATGCTACCAAGTGTTATCAAAATCCGAACCAGGATTTCTGCTGACAAAATATTTCATGTAAAATTTTCAAAGTGCCGTAACGCTAAAACATATCATCGAACTGGAACAGAAGTAAGATATTGACAACTAGGCATGGTGCTGACCAATCCTACCAAATTTTATCAACATCTGAACAAGGATTTTGGAAAAACCGCGCGAACAAATTTTTCCGTGTAAAAATTCAAAGTCATGTTACTCTAAAAAGTATCCTAGAACCGAAACAGGAATAAGATCAATCCTATGAAGTTTCATGAAAATCTGATCAAAGGTTTCGGAGAGATCGCGCGGACAAAATTGTCCATGTACAGAATTCAAAGTCTCATAACTCTGCAGAAAATCATCGAATCACCGGAACAGGAATACGACATGCACAACTAGGTATGGTAGAAATTATTCCTAGGAAGTTTCATGAAAATGCAACCTAAGGTTTTGGAGAAACCGCGCGGACAAAGTAAAATCGGACAAACGAACGGATGGACGGACGGACAGACGGAAAGACAGACGGACGGACGCCATGCACAAAAACAAAATGTCTCCCCAGTATACAGGGTGAGACATAACTATTCGTGATGTCATTTTGTCTTAAATGAATACTTGCATGTAACAGGGAAAGGGTGAAACACTGATCTACGTGTATATAATTTTCCATGAAACAAAGAGAAGTTGAGCTACTAATGTGCTTACATTTGATTAAGCGCCAGATTAAGTCATGCTGAGTGGCTTGTTGTGTTTGATTTGCAAATAGCAGTGATTTTGATGGATAATTGCCAGTATATGGTGACGGTATCAAGATAATTGGGTCTACAAGAAATGACAGTATTGAATTATATGTTGGCTTCATAGGGTGTCAGATATGTTTATAATGAAATGTTCCAAACCAACAGTAAATTGAGACAAGTATTTGACAGTGACACATCATATTCACGTTTTCTTATTTTGTTTCCGTTGACGGGTAATTGTTGTGATTTGTTTGTCAAAGGCTACATCGACGACTAATGCATATTCTATCATAATCGTAACTTGACCAACCATGAACCAGTTTTAACCCTTCGCTTGCTGAATTTTAAAATACATTTCTCCTTCTTTACCAATGCCCTGTTGTATAATCGCATATATATTGATTGTGTACAAGTATTTCGCTGTGCAATCACTGCTGTGGAGTGCACTGGTTGCAAAATCAACACTTGTAAATAGTGCAGACCCTGATGGGACAGCTCCTGCAGGAGCTGTGTCATCTGGGTATTCACTATTTACAGGTAGGTATATTGAAACTGAAACTGAAACTGAAACACTTGGTTAAACGCCTATTTTTGCAAATAATGCATTCAATGGCGTTGTACATTGACATAAATAAAATCAGAGACAAATAAAAATCGATAGAGGATATACAATACACGAAAATACATTTAAGAAAGCATAAAAACTAATATCCATAAAACGATGGTTAAAAAACTGTTATAATATACTAAAACCCAGACTTTATGTAAAGTACTTTATACATCTAAAACACACGGACAGTGTCTACGAAATATTAAAAAGTGAGTTAAAGTGTCTGAAATAATGTGTTTTCAACTTTCTTTTAAAAGATTCAACATTTTCTGCTCTTTTAATCTCGCTAGGAAGCCCGTTCCAAAGTCTGGGACCTGCTGTCCCAAAACTTCTATCACTAAAGGTCTTTCTCTTGTTGAAAGGCACAGCATACATCTCTTGGGCTTTGTCTGCCGATCTCAGACAGCGTGTTGGTGCTGGCTTTACGAGAAGTTCTGTCAGATAAACGGGAGCGTGGTTGAGAGAGCAATTGTACATGTATGTCAATATCTTAAAAGTGATCCTAGCTTTGATAGGTAACCAATGTAAGTCTTTAAGAGATTGTTTGGAGCTGTCTGACCATTTCCTATTCAAAACGAGTTTAGCGCACATATTTTGGATTCGTTGTAGTTTATCTATATCACACTGTGCAATTCCGTACAGAATGACATTACAATAATCTAAATGAGAGATCACTAGTGAAAGAACTAAAATTTCGGCAGATTCTTTTGTCAAGTATTTCCTAATACATTTTATTCTATAGTAGTTCAACATGGCAACGCGACACTTTCTTTTCACGTGTTCTTTGAAGGTTAATGATTCATCGAGAAAAGCACCTAGGTATCTAATACACGTTTCCGATTCAACAACATCTCCTGCGATATCAATTGAATGTGTAGTACATTTGTTTAGCTGTTGCTTATTTCCAAAAATGATGAATTCAGTTTTTGCTGTGTTCATTTTAAGTTTGTTTTCGTTCATCCAGTTATTGATCGTTATGGCACATTCTTCAAGGTTTTGAACAGTTTGTCTTTCACTACTGGGGGTAGGTTTAAAGCGTTTACTTGCAATATGGTCATCAGCGAAACCGTATACTGAGATAGATGGAGGAATAACATCAAACAAGGTTCCTGCGTATGCAAGGTAGAGCCAAGGACCAAGGCAACTGCCCTGTGGAACACTGCACTCCAACAAACGAGGTTGTGATTGTGACGAATTTACATTCACGCGACAGCTTCTTGGTCGTAAGTAGGAGTCTAACCATTTCAGAGCAATATTACAAACTCCATATTGACTCTTGAGAACATCGAGAAGAATATCATGGTCAACAGTATCAAAGGCAGCACTAAGGTCAATGGCAATAAGGGCAGTTACTTCCTGGTTCTCCATAGCCTCAAGTAGGTCATGAACAAGTCTCAATAAGGCAGATTCGCAAGAGTGAAATCGTCTGTAAGCCGATTGATTTTTGGGCAGAAGGTCATGGTCAGTTACGTGGATGTTAAGTCTAAACAATGCAGCTTTCTCAATAAGTTTTGACAGAAAGGAAAGATTGCTTACGGGTCTGTAATTTGACAGTTCTAGTTCCAATCCTACTTTCTTCAGCAACGGTCTTATTATGGCTTGCTTCCATTTCGATGGGAAAACACCATGTTTCAATGAAGTGTTAACTAACTTTGTGATAACAGGTAATAGTTCATCTAAAAACAATTTCAGAATCTTTGTAGGCAGAACATCTAATTCACATGACTTTGTCTTGAACTCGTTTATCAATTTTCTAATTTCTTCTTGACTCAGTTCTTCAAATTCAGTAAACTGTACAACATCTTTCTGAATGGGCTCAAAGTTTTTAAAAGAATTCAAAGAATCTCGAATGTTCCGTATCTTGTTCATGAAATAGTCGGCAAAGTCTTCACTGAGGGTAATCTCACTTTCGCTAGGAGGCAGTGGATTTTCGGATTTAGTTCCTGTCAAATCAGATACAAATTGATACAACTTTTTAGAGTCACCCTTACAATCAATGACTTTTTCACTCAAAGATTTTATTTTTTCCTTTTTTAATTGACAACTGTATTCATTCCTTGCTGCTTTATAGGTTTCAAACAGTTCGGGCTCCTTGTGTTTTTTCCAAAGACGCTCAGATTTGCGCAACTTTCGCTTTAGCTGGAGTATTTCATTTGTAAACCATGGTTTAGGTGCACGGCAAATTTTGGTTTTCTCTTTGAAGGGAGCATGTGTGTCTAAAACGTCTTTAATATCTGTTTCAAACTTTTCTACGCAAATGTCAACATTTTCAGAATCAATCGAAATTTCAGATAAACTGTTCGTAAATGCAGGCTTGTCCATGTTTTTGAAATCTCTAAAGGTAACTGCTTTACTTGTAATGTTCTCTTTCTTAATATTCGTGACGACTTTGACTACACAATGATCTGATAGGAAGGGACCAGGCTGACAGGAGACTACATCGACACCATTTACTTCCTCAGTAATAACTAGGTCAAGGCTATTTCCACCAGTGTGAGTACTAAAATTTACATGCTGCACAAGACCCATTGCCTGAATCGAATTTTTGAAATCCAATATTGCATTGTTGTCCTCTTTGAGATGTAGGTTAAAATCTCCCATAACCATTAAGTTTGAATATGTAGGTATAATGCCTTCCATATATTGCAAAAAGTCCGTTACAAATTGAGAATATGTACTAAGTGAAGGAGGTCTGTAGATTCCTACTACATGTAAAGTTATGTTTTTAAGAATAAGTCGCCACAGTCCAAACTCGAAGCTTTTGTTCGTTCCGGTGGAAAGTTTATGTACGTTAATGTTTGTTTTATGTGTCAAAGCAATGCCACCGCCTATTCTATTTTTCCTATTGATGACACTGACACTGTAACCATTTTGATTTAGGTCGGACGTTTCATACTGATGTTGCTTGTCGTCAGAGAACCATGTTTCCGTAAGAAGTGCAAAATCAATTTTTTCTTCCCTTAATAACTGGCCTATAATTGTATCTTTTTTTACTACTGATCGGCAATTTAGATTGACGTGAATAGCAAGGGAAGGGTTAACGTGCAGAAGTTTTGCACGATGGATTGCACTTTACATATTTATCATTTGTGCACATAAAGATGTATCAATATTTCAAATTGAAACATAATGCAAGTCAGATTAATGTGTTTAATTATTTTACGACCGAAGCCACTTGCAAGCAACATACTAGGCTTGCTGTAATTGGTGACTTGTGAATATCTTTGAAAACAAAAAGTTTTGACCCCAGGTGAGACGCCGAGTAACACAGTGTTTTATCAAGATCCAACGTGACTGAAACTACGTTTATCTGTTTTTAAATAAATCAAACAGAAGCTTGGAATAAAGATGTCCAGCAGACCACAATTCGATCACTAAAATGGCTAATGCAGCCTACATACACATTTACGAGCGTAGATATATCATTCGTTCCTATGTGATATTAACGTTAAATTTTGTACTTAAACTGTTAGTTTTCTTATTCTGTATGTACACTGAATTAACAGACAGCTAGATTTGCACTTTGGGCTATTGATCTTGTTTTGACAGTACAATTGCATTAACTGGATAAATGACATCTATAATATTTAAATTGTCTCCGAGCTTTCAATATTTACACACATCAACCTTACGTATGGCGTATAGATTGCTTTATATATTTATTCTAGCATGGCGTTATTGCAAACTGTGTGTAACCCCTTGAATGCTGCGAGAAACGAGAATGCTGGATTTGAAAGCAGCGTAGACATAGATCAGATGGATCCTAACGGCCTTTCATAAGGAATAAGCTTTAACGTTTAACACCGTCCATTTCACTTTGAACATTAATCGTTCTAAGGATTAAAATAATTATAACGATTCGAACCCGGGATAAAACATAATTTCTGGCATGTAATGCTGAAAAAGCTTTCTTTACTGACGAGCAAATGATATATTACACCAATTGGACTTGCTCAGAAGTTTGCGAATCACTAACCTTTCTTTTTGATAACATATTTGTACGTTATGGGAATGCTATATACCGTCAGGTAATTGGTATTCCTATGGGTACGAATTGTGCACCACTTGTCGCAGATTTAATTTTGTACTTCTACGAGAGAGATTTCATGTTACGTTTGAATCCACAATCACATGAAGATGTTATTAAAGCCTTCAATGAAACTTCTCGATATTTGGATGATATTTGTAACTTAGATAACCCTTTCTTTGATGCTCTGATTCCTACAATCTATCCTAAAGGACTCAAATTGAATAAAGCTAACCCGTCCGACAATTATACAGCTTTTCTTGATCTAGACCTTAAAATTGATAATGGAATGATTTCTTCTAAAATATGACAAACGAGATGATTTTGATTTTAATATTGTAAATTTCCCTCATCTTGACGGAGATGTTCCCCGTGCCCCATCTTACGGAGTTTATATATATCAACTTATTCGTTTTGCTAGAGCTTGTTCATCTATTGACGATTTTAACAGTCGAAATCTCATTTTAACTGAAAAGCTGCTTAAGGAAGGATACAGATACCATAAATTAAGAAAAACTTTCTCTAAATTTTACTATCGAAATCTCTCACTTATTGGCAAGTACCAATGTAATCTCGAGGCGCTTCTGCGACACGGTATTTCACATCCTGAATTTTATGGTGATGTGATTTACAAACTTCGTAAAATTATTGGACATACCCATTTTCTCACTTTGTTCATCAAATATGTTCAAACATTCAATAAAAAGGGATATGATCCTATAGTACTACGACATACTGCATGTTTGGTTGTCAACCCTTTTACAGTTGGTAATCACACTGTCCTCTTTGCATGTACGCCGACAAGAAAGGTTTAGTACTCTATGAAGGCGACCTCTTAAATCCAGAAACGGAAGGAAAACGTCGGATATCTGTACTATTTCATTTTTGTCGTACCCTATTTTACTTTTCTACAGTTACTCTGTTTGCAGCTCAAACATTGAGTACACTAGCGATAGGTGGATGCAGTTTGTTCACTTAAATGGTTTCGTTATACATGCACTTTACCACTGTATTTGCCATCGCGGTTGTTGTAGATTAGTCAGAGAGGGGATACGTTTCTTTACACCGTTTGTCTTTTAGGGTGGGGATTAAATAAGTGTGAGGGTGGGCGCCAAAACCCGGTTTAACCCCCTTGTGACTTTTGTCACTGACCGTTCCAAGGCCGTACTTCCATCTTCTCCCTATTGTATGTTTGTTTTGTTTTTGTGCTTCTCTTGATGTTTTTATAGTTATGTACATTTGCTGTTTCCTTGTGTTGCTGTTTGGGTGGCTGTTTGTTCTGTATGTGGTGTTTCCTGATATTACTCATTTTTGTACTTGTTTAATCATGTCAATTTATATTGAAAACATAGATATAGTCTTTATTTTGAAAAGACTCACTGATTGAGCGTCCAGACTGTTGAGTTTCAGAGATATTCGCAATAAGCGTTAAAGTTAATCATGTCAGACAATTATATACAAACACAAACATACTTATAAACCATTGCAAAGATACATTTAATCAATACAGTTATTTATCCCTGGAACCGGACGTACAATTTAATATAAACGTCGGTCTTGGAGACAGCTGGCAGCTTAATGCATGCTGAAAGCCATGCAGACAGTTCCTGTAAGAGCTTTCTGCATGACTTTCACCCGGATTAAGCAGCTACATGCCCCAAAGTATCTCAATTCTTCTCTACTAGAATTCCGGCCTAGAGGGGGTTTACCATATTCCTTTTGTAAGACTACATTAGGCCCATCTGCTGTGTATTTCACGTGTAGGTCAGGTGGGAAGAGGTTTGTCCTTAGAGTCCATGGTATGGCATGTGGAACTGAGTGCTACTATACCTTTGCTTCACCAAGGATTGAATGGTAAGGGAGTGTACCTTCTCTAACAGTTCAACGGTGTCATTAACCCTTTCCTTCATGTAATCGCAATTTCACGCATTTGCAAACAGGGCAGATCTAGATCATACGGCTCCGGTCAGGGTCTGATCTGTGTGCTAATGGAATTTGATAGATCTGTTTATATCCTTTCTTAATGGCTACAGTGTTCCACCTTACATATTTCGTTATAACTACCTTGTCCATGAACATTCAGGCATTGGACTTTGAAATAAACATAGAACAGGAAACAGGTTAACACAGAATGAAATGTAATGTTTAAATTGTAGTGACAGGTCTGTATTTTAGTGATAGGTCTGTATTGTAGTGAAATGTCTGTATTGTAGTGACAGGTCTGTATTGTAGTTGTTTTGTAGTGACATATCAATGTCTGAATCTATCCACTATGAATATTAACACTAAGGTGAATTGTTGGCGGAAACAGACGTTAATAAAAAAAAAACAAAAAACAATAACGGCATGCAAACATACTTTTAAGTAAAACAAATACAACCCTAAAGTGCATGACGTACACGAAAATAGAAAGTTTATACAAGCAAAGAATAAAACCAAATAAAAACGAAATAATAATGGACATGTCTGGGAAAACCCAAACGACTACAGTATGTTCTGCAGTTGTGGCTCAGAGGCGATATTTATAAATTGTTTCATATTGTACATGCCCCTTTATTTCTCTATGTGCGACCAGATTCAGATTTGCAAACAGCGTGTATCCAGATGAGATATTGAGTAAGTGAACGTCTCATCAGGATCTAATCTGTGTCAAACTCGGTTAATAGTATCTAAAAAGTTTGAACGAATGGAAAGTAAATGAAAATTGCAACATATCAACATTTAGGCAGACTACATTTTTGAACGTTTCCAATAACACAAGTATATTAACCTTTAGCCTGCTGAGCAAATTATTTTTACATAATTTTTCACCCAAAACATTTTCAAAACTCAACCTATAATCAGTTTGTCTACCTAAATGCGACCAAGATGTCAAACAGTTTGGATCCTGATGAGACGCCGAGTTACTCGGCGTCTCATTTGGATCCAAGCTGTTTGCATAGGTATTAACTCATCTGCACATAGCAAGCTAACGGTTAATCTGTTTTGAAGCTTCTGAAACACGCTTATATCTGTGCTCAGGAATTGCTCTGTTGGTCATTTTACCATTTCCTTCATATACACGCATTTTCACGCATTTGCAAAGACAGTAGATCCAGATCAGATGCATAATGATTATAACTATTTGTGCATGAATATTCAGTTTTGAATTTTGAAATTTGTAACGAATATAGAACAGGGAAAAGTCATGTAAGAAATTTAAATAGTTTATACCGAATAGGTACTATAAATACACACCAATGAGCCAGTATTCAACGGGGTTTCATCTGACAATCCATTCAGAATGATTGGACGATGTTGTGAGTACATATATCTGAAACAAAGGTCGGTGTCCCGACGGTTGTTTTATTACAAAAATCGATATCACAAATATATACACACGAATCAGTTTTCAGTCCCATAAGGGGCCCTATATTTCATACAGTACTGTGTGATCAGAAACTAACATTATCGTTAAAACTTTGTGATGCAATTTAAATGTACTTCTGTGAATTAGAATAAATTCTAACAGTCGATGACCCTTGGATTTCCATGATAGACGGTCATAATATTACACGTAATGTTTGTGGAAAGTAATTTTCTTAAGCTCTCCCGGAAACTGTAGAAAAACTTTATCGGCTCAAATAATAAAATTATAAACAAACGATACAGTAACCCCCGTCTTAACCGGAATTTCAATAAAGAAATAACGTTTTTTGAGCAGGTGGCTGCTTAATGCAGGATGAAAGTAACACAGAAAGGTCTCTTGTTAGCTTTCTGTGTGGAATGCACCTTTCATTAAGCTGCCACCTGTCCTAAAGCCCGACATTGATACGAATTCGAATGTCCGGTTGAAAGCGACTTTTACTATACAGTGTCTAAAATATTGCATTGTTTTGAACAAATATCACTAAGAATACAGGGACAATGTAATGAAGGACCCGAATTTATTTACTCTGGCTGGCGAGGCTCTGATTTTCCAAGGAATGTCTGAGATGATGACTGCAGTAAAGTAGTTAAATATGTCTATGCTGAAAAACAATGTCTCCTCAGTCCCTCATTTGGAGAAAGTTTCGTTTGATCCTCTAAAAAACGATGCGAATTATTCCTCGGGACCGGTACAGTAAAACACTCTAAACCTGGCGGTAAATTTAGCATAGGTATCGGTCTCGGATACCTGGGTAAAAAGTCTGCATGACTTGCACCCTACATGAAGCCGCCACCCACCTGCCAAAGAGTATCTAAATTCTTCCTACGACAATTCCGGTTAAGAGGGGGGTTACTGTATTGTCTGTATTCGTATGCTTTGCCTACATGAGATACACTGTGACACCTGTGATTGAATGTACAATCAAATCCATAGACACACCTATTGTTATCAGTGTTTACAAACACTACAGGTATAGTTCGATTTTGACCCGTGAGCTGTGACCTTTAGGACCAGTTCACCCGTAGAGGTAAAACGCGTCACAGACCATGTATTTGTTCCGGAGTTACCTGTGGTAATACAGACAAGTAATAAGCATATACAGTAACGGCCACTAAATTGTGTTAATTAGTTGGTATTTAGGGCAGGTGGTTGCTTAAAGTAACGCGAAAGTAAAACAGAACGCTCCTATAGGAGCGTTCTGTTTTACTTTCACCTTGCTTTAAGCAGCCACCTGCCTTTAACACAAATACTTGATGTAATTTAGTGGCCGTTATAGAGAGGTTTTACTGTACTTACTAATAATGCACGAGCTTCTTATGACAACCATTGTCCACTTACCCATAAATTAGAATGGTTGCAATTTCTACAAATAGAAAAGTGCCGTCAAGGCTCAGCACTCGAAATCGAACTATATCACGCTGAGCCGTGACTGCATTTTTCTATTGATAGAAGTTGTAACCATTCTATTGTATGGGTAAGTGGACAATGATTGTCACAAGAAGCTTGTAGTAGTATATATTAGCAAATACGAGTGACCTGTCGTTTTTATTAATAGATTTGGGTTTTCCCAAACTATTCCATTCTATACAAAAGGGTTTTGCTAATACCCCTATTCCACATAGACCACGAATCCTACGAATCACCGCGAATTGCCACATTTTAGGATTCGTAGTGGAATCGAAATCAGTTCGTGCAGTTCTTAACTAATTCGTATATATTCGTAACCAGTTCGTGCAATTCCTGAGCAATCGGGAATTCGTGACAAACGTTTTGAGCTGTTCAAAGTTTTGGCCACGAACTCCCGAATCCAAAAGATCGTAGTTAATTCGTAAAAAATCGTAGTGCTTTCTTAGGAATCGTAATTGAGTCGTAATTGATTCGTAGGCATTCGTAGATATTCTAAGCTCAGTAACACTTAACTGTTAACTTAATTCGTAGTGCGTTCTTAGCAATCATGGTTTAATCTTCTACCCTCAGCTCCTGTATCAGTCTGTTGTAGTGACTGTATTCTAGCCTTCTAGGTGGTGTCAGTCAGGGTCTAACCCATAACCTAGGGGGAGGGGGTTCTCCTTCTTTTTCGAAGCAGTCTCCTAGCTATCAACAGATGGTGCTGATACTCAAAGTCCAGGGCCAAACACTACAGCTGCTCTACGATTACCATCTATAATAGAACTGATGCTTTGTAAACAGGGCTGAGGGCCTTTTTATACCTATACTTAGGGAAACTCAAAGGAATTGTCAAGAATAGTCAATAATCTATTATTATTCTTACTTCATTCGTATATGCAATCGGCGTATTCTGAACTGATTCGTAACTGATTCCTAACGTTCGTGTAGTATTCGTAGTATATTCTGGTAGATTGTAGTGAATTGATTACAATATTCGTGCGATTCCAGCCGAATCCCACGAATATTCGTAACACTATCATACCTGTATCGTAGCTAAATCGTAGAGCGTCACTAATTGGACCAGAACATTTACAAAATTCAACGAATCGTCACGAATCCTAAAATTTATCAATTCTTTGCGATTCGTTGGATTCGTGGTCTGTGTGGAATAGGGGTATTACATGTAAATTGACGAGCTAATTTCTCGTGAAGCTCGTGGAGCTGGTTAGACTCGAAGTCCGATTGCCTATACATTGTAGTGATTAAATTAGATATTATAAGTTGAAAAAGTCGGTGCAATGCTGAGCTCACCTAATACATAGTGGTACATGTATTATCACAATCTACACGTCATCTATAAATAAAAACGACATCTTAGATCTAACGGCTAATATATGGTTATTACTGGTCTGTATTTTATAAGCAAGGTTTTACGCAAGCGTAAAATGGCTGCGTAACATGTCTTTAAGCAGGATAGAAGAACAAGAGGGAGCAGTATTGTTTAGTACTTTTAATCAGTGCTTTAAAAGAACCAGAGAAACTCAATCGATAATAAGAGTAGGGCATTGCGGACGGGTTTCTCTGTATCCCCTCCCCTCTCTCCCCTCAAACAAAACTTTTAATTAACAGATACATTGGGAAAACATGACTGTTATGTATAAATTAATAGCAGAAACGGGGGAATGTTTTACTGAGCCATGATGCATAATACCTGTGTATTACACCAATAATACACATTACGTCACATATTAATGTTATTCATTTGTTGAAACACACTGACGTAGAAACCATTATCACATTAAGTGATGTTCACAAGGCATACAAACTCCCATACTTACAGTCCACATGAACTTATTTGAACAGGTCGACCCAATGCCCATTAACTTTTTCACGTTTATTGTCCCCAAATTAAGAACAGATTAGTATAAGATATACATTTAAATGGAAGCAAATTCTAGATGCACAATGGTGAAATATGCAAAACGGTCAACAAAACCACGAGTAAAATGTATGGAGGACGATCAACGCCAAAATTGCATCATGCTTTGTGGCATTTCAATTTGCTTCATGTTAAATGCATTATGCTAAATGATTATTGCATGTCACGATGTGCTTTCTTCTTTCTTTGAAGTTTCTTCCTCGATCCGACATTTGACTTTCTGTAAACTTGTTTATTGATTATAATAACGTCAAATAATGTGTTTCATTGTTTAAACTTCTTTGGAGCATATTCTTTGTGCTATTTGCTTAGCGCTTGTACTTGGTGCTTGATGCTTGATGCGTGGTTCGTTGTTCCATCTTCGCCCCGGTCTTTGTCGTACTCTAGTCAGCTCGGACTAAAATGCTGAATTGATTCGCCGAATACATAGGTAAAGAAGGAAAACGCTATGAAGACATAGAAATAGAAGGATTTCAAAAAACACACAAAAATAGAAGGGTTACTGATCCATTACATTAGAGAGAGAGAGTGTGTGTGTGTGTGTGTGTGTGTGTGTGTGGGGGGGGTATTTACTGCTGGGAGAAGAATAATAATAGCAAGAGGGTCTGAAAGGCCCTGACATCGCTCACCAGACAATCAGAGGATAAGATTTTCAAAGTTTTCACTATGTGTTTGTATAGAAAACTAGCCGGTCCTGGGGTGAACCAATTTTGACACAAGGGGCATAATTTATGTAACTTTTGTAGAGGACCTCAAGTGAAGAAAATTTAAGAAAATGTAAATGAAATTTAAACATATAACAATGTAAATCTAAATAAGGGCATGCACAAAAGTATGTATACCCTCTCCCTGGGCAAATTGGTTGAATTTCAGAAAGAATATATTGATCTATATCGTTAATAACTCAAAGTCTCATCAGGTTCAATTAGTTTACTCTCTATTTGCATTTTTAAAAATTTGAAGCAGAGATCATTTTAGATTAACTAGTATTGAGCAAAAATATTTTCTCGTATTCATAATAATTACAGCGTGAGTAAATGACGTCACAAATATGTGATTTTAATAGCGCGTGCATTCATCCACCTGAATCGGGGTCAGATGTCATTTATGCATTTCATTTTTTTATGTGCAATACTTTATATATTATAGCTTTATATTAACTATTTGGATGCTAGTTGCAAATCAAATCTATGATAACAGATTGGATCCAGATTAGACGCCATTTTACTCGGAGTTTTATCAGGATCCAAATGCGTGTCCATAAAGAATAAATCTACAAATTGAAGCAGACAACATTTATTAATTATCCAGACGCAACATTACTGAACTTCTGAACATTTATTTCTTGTGTATATAGATCTGTGTTTTACTGTTTTGTATTTTGTATGAAATGCTTGTTTTGAGGGCCTCAAGGTAGATTAGTCATTATGACTAATTTAGCTACCCTCGTTAAATAAAGTATTCAATGTTCAAAATTTCAGATATTTTCATTACACCTTCATGAGTTATTATTATTCATATCTTAATTTATTTTCAACCCTTCCCCTGTTCTATGTTTATTCAAAATTTAAATACCTACTGAATATTCATGGACAAAATAGTTATAATGAAATATGGAAGGTGGGACAGTGTAGCCATTTTAGAAAGTAAAGAAACATCTTTCAAATTCTATTGACGAACGGAGCGGACCCTGATCAGACAGCTGCTATAGGAGCTATCTGATCTGGGTCTGCTGTGTTTGCAAATGTGTGAAAAGATGTTAACATTAGAGAAAGGGTTAGTAAACATATTATAAGTATATTGTACACAAAATGAAAATAATGTAATGTAATGTATTTCTCAAACCCAATATAATTCTAATAAAAATATGCTATTTTATGATATATTAGACATGTTTATATTTATACATGTAATCTTAGCCCTTTCCCTGTTCTATATTTAGTCCCGACTCCAATACCTATACAGAATATTTATGGACCAAAAATTATAATGAAAATATGGAAGGTGGAACATTGAAGTCATTCAGAAATTCTAAATAAACAGATGAATGAAATTCCATTAGCAATCAGAGCAGATCCTGATCAGACGGTCCGTACATGATCCACGCGTGGTCTATCACACATCGGCGATCAGGGTACTACACAGTTGACCCTTTACTCAATGAATATTCATGTGAAAAATAATGACAATGAAATAGCATATGGACACGTGAATTTTATCAGGGCAAACTATGCAGAATGATATCTTTGACAGACCATCAGCAAACAAGACAGACCCTGATCAGACGGACATAAAAAAGCAACAAATAAAATTGCACCAAAGGCAACATCTTTTTTAAATAATTAATCCCCCCCATACACACACGTCCGAATAATGTTCTTTTTTTCGCTCAAAACAACATTTAAAAACCAAACCAAACATTTAATTCGATCTACGTTGAATCCATCCTCAGTACTTTCAGTAGTTTGATTATCTGGTTTTACATGCAGCGCCACCTATATGGCGAGTTCGGCTGAAGTGCAGTATGCCTTCGGCGTTCGTCGTTCGGCTTTATGCTTGTTGCTATGGGCTTACCGCATTGGGTCATGTGTCATTGAAGAAACTTCAATGAAAGAAGGACTCCCATCTTGACATGCAATAATCGTTTAGCAAACTGTTCAACACCACAATGCAGGATGCATTTATCATGAAGCAAACTGAAATGCCAAAATGCATGATGCAATTACAATGAAGCAAACTGAAATGCCACAAAGCATGATGCAATTTTGGCGTTGATCGTCCTCCATAAAAATGTCTCAGCTAAATAACTTTACCAAAGCCAAAATGCATACAAAGGACTGATATATTTATGTATTAAATGGTTTTAAACCAAAATCACGTAAACTAAGGGTGCTAAGAAATAATGAGAGAAAGAAATAAAGCTTCCACCGAGGATCGAACCCATGACCTCACATTTCCTAAGCCATCGCTATAACCCTCAGACCACACTGACCGCTATGATTGGGAATGTGATTTTAATCAGTTATACCTAATTCACTAGCATTTTCACTGAATCTGGGTCATGGCAGAAAAGAAAGAAATAACCCGACAAAATATCTGCCTCCGCTGAGAAAAATATATGAATAGAAATAAATAAAATAAATGAATATATATAAATAAAAACTTGTCTCACAGTAAACCATAGTTATTAAAACACAAGAACGCAGACACGCATGGTCGAAATTCAAAGCCGTATGAGATTGGGCTGCTTTCGCAGCCCAATAACCACAGGTATTAATCTCCAAATACGAGGTTGAGATAGGTATAATTTTGAGGGACCGTCTCAACATGATAATGGTAATAAATTAAGGCCAAACAAAACAAGTAATTGTTGCACATGTAAAAAATTAACAAGATAATGATTCACTCAGTATGTTTGTTTTGACAAAAACATTTAATCAGACTCGTGTGAAGAGCTTTCCCCTAGCTGCCGTATTAGTTTTGGAATTTTGTGTTTGATAAACATCCTATTATACAATTCGTGGTTTTCACGAATGAGATCCGCCAAAGGACGTTTCCTGTTTCTAGGCCGATTTTGACGCGGCGCTAGTCTCTCCACAACTTCCGGCATGGCGTTGTCGTTTTCAGCATCAGACGGCGATAAAGCAACTGCAGCTTGCTCTCGGATTTCGTTTGCTGGCGGATTATCCTGGACAGCCTGATTTCGGTCCAAGGCATCCTGAGCCAAAGGGTTTTGCAGTCGGCGCTCATTATTCTGGATGTTAACAATGACACCCCTGAAAAAGAGAATTTAGTGATGTAAAAGTAATGAAACAATACAACGTCAAGCATCATTTGTGACACTGGAACCAGGTGCAAAATGGCAACATGTCAAACCCAAACAAAGTATTTTGACATTATACTAGTATGTGACTTGGATCAAATCTTGTTTTCATGTTTGTCGTTCTCTTTCTTCAAGGCACGTGTTTGTGTCAAATTATTCCAAACTTCCCAAAACAAACTCTATGTTGTGAATACTTAATTAGGAACATCTGTCCTCTCTGTGTGACCTTAAATTACATGTGTATGCAAATTAACTGTGTTCATAAACAGCTGCACAATTATAGCTCGACAACATTTTGAGAATTCTAAACATACCTGATCTCTTCGTCTTGTATGTCCTCAGGGGATTTCCTTATCGACTGGCCAAACTTGCTAGACATTCTGTCCTTCAGTTGCCGAAAGCTGCCGTTTAGGCAGAGCTGACGAGATTCTTCTGGAAGATGTTCCAGGTTTTCACATACATCCCCAAGCACATCAGTTGGTTGGATGTGCCAAAAAAAACCTCAAGATCAGCAGTGTCTCTTGTCTCCCAACTTTAATTACTCTTCTTCGTCTTTGTAAAAGTGTACCTAAAAGTCATACAAAATACCACAACATTGTTTGTATATGGCCTTATCCGCAGATCACGATGATAGCCCACGTTACAACTTTCAAAACAAATAAGCAATAGCTTGGTGTTTACAAGTATAACATATACTAAATCTATAAAGCTCTCTATAACGGTCACTAAATTGTGTTAATTAGTTGGTATTTAGGACAGGTGGCTGCTTAAAGCAAGGTGAAAGTAAAACAGAACGCTCCTATACTTTACTTTCACCTTGCTTTAAGCAATCACCTGCCTTTACCACACAATACTTGATGTAATTTAGTGGCCGTTATAGAGAGGTTTTACTGTACGCTATAATTCAAGTCGAAATACCATATTACTGGTCTATAAGGCATTGCCCCGGCCTGATAGCATGAATGGAAATCGTGTATTCACAATTTCTTCAAATTTTATTTTTCTAAAAAGCTTTACAAGCTTGATATTGATATCGGCGAAAATCATTACTTTCGGTTTGTGACTGTAAGCGTTGAAGCCAAGGACAACCGGGTCAAGTAGCAGGGGATAGCCATACAGTTAATGTTAGAGTTAATGGTGAAAACATTGATAAGATGGCGCATTCCATCGGCAGATGAGTGACAGAAACCGAAGTGTCTGATCCGGTTAATATTGTTGTACATGCTAGGCTAAATAAAACATATAATGACACAATGTATTGTTGCAAGTTAATCAATGATTTAGCCCAAAGCATTAAAACATATTTACGTTCAAGCTTGTATTCATTATTGAGATGTGATAGCCCAAAGCAATGATATTATAAACGTCGTTGGGGGTTTGCCAACGCATGAGTGTATCTGATAGGTATCTTACTGTAATTGGTTTCTCTCCTAGATGTTATATACAGTGCTGAACTACTTTAAGAATTACAATATGGAACGGACTGCCTAGTCAACCTAACGATAATCGAGAGAAATAATGAATTTGACTGCTGCATTAAACATGGTTACGAATGCCAAAACAAAGTATGAAAACTAAGGATATCAATGTGCAAATACGTATTTGTCACTTTCGGACACAGTGCAGTACACGCAGTAATATGACTTTGGTGAAGGTGGGATAAGCATGAAATTGGGTATCCGCAAACCTGGTTTAATCCCATAGTAGCCATGTTTGGCTACAAACCGTTCAAAGGCGGTATTCCTACTTTCACCCAATAGTCACCTTTGAGAGAGGTGTGAGGTTATGACGCCCCTAAACCGGTTTAACCCCCCAGTGGTGTTTTTGCTACTGACATGTACATCATACGTAGAAAAAAACCTAATGACGTCTTCCACATATACATGTACTACAGTATAATTAACAAAGTGTTCCGCATATATAACAATATAACTAACAAAGTGTTCCGCATATACACCAGCACAACGTATAAAACGTTCTAGACAACAATGTGACATTTTCCGTTGTGTTTTTTTGTCGCACAGAGTAAGGTCATATGTTTTAGCCGAGACCGTGTAAAAGATACGATTTAAATGCAATATTGTTAAAGTTGCATTCGACAATAAAATGCAGTAATAGCCGCATGTTCAGCAATAACATGCAGTAAAATCCACTGGTAGTCGAAAGAGCACCCTCTGTCTACACCAAATATTGTGTGGGACAAACATAACTTTTAAATTGAGACGTTAAGTGATCGTTTTAAAGAATTATCGGGCCTTAGTGTCCCTTTATCTCACTGTAAAACGTACATGTCATGTCTGACTGGATCAATTTTAACCCTTAGGCTTCCGAATATTTCAAAGTGAAATGATCCATCCGTATTTAATCATAGGGACATAATGTATGAAAATATAAAATTGCTACATATATTCGAATGACAAACAGTGCAAACCCAGACTAGGGACTCCTCTAGGAGCCCGCTGATCTGGGTCTATCATGTTTACAAACGAACTTCACACGTTTCCCGCATTAACAGGTAATACCAAAATGTAAATGGCCAGTGTCATACAAAAGTACACATATGAGTCATGCAGAGAACACCACATACAAAACAAACAGCCGCCCGAACAGCCCCGAATCAAGAAAACACAGCAAATGTGCATAACTATCAAAACACAAATTGTAACGTTGCCTATTGTAGTTTCGGGGAACTGGAGAATAACCAAAGACTGTGTTTCTTGGATCGTCAAAAGCTTGTCTTTATTTGTACAAAATGTTCATATACACATACATATAAGAATTGAATTTTATTAGTAAACACAAAGCCAATAAATGCGATTTGTTTTACAATCTGTGTCTAACGTTATGAATATGTAGAAAGATAGTAAATGTACCGAATTTACTACAAAGCTATAAAACTAATAATTTGCAGTAGCTTTGTAGTGGCTTCCAAAAGTTATGTGTTTACAAAGTTATGTGTTTACATTGTTTCTTTATTACGTAATGCCTGTGTTAGTTATCGACGCAACTTACAAGTAAATAAGTATTACATTTACACAAAAAACACAAACTATTTTTCCATTATATGAATAATGCATACATACGCTAAGAACAATATATCTTAAATGTTGCATGATATTTGCACAAAATATCTTCCTTTTACAAGAAAAATACATAAGTAAGTTTAACATAGTAGATTTTAAAGAGTATTTACCTAATAGCATTATTTAGAGTGAAAACGTAGAATTTCTAATGTATGTCGATATAAATGATTCAGACAGAGTGAATATATATCTTAGAAAACATTATTTATGAGAAAACAGAGAAAATAAAGTTCTTATCTGGAGAATAACCAAAGACTGTAATTTGAGTTGTAAAAAGTAATATGCGTATTGATAATATCAAGCATACATTTCGTCCAATCAGAAAAGGCATTAACATCAGCATGTTCTCGTCGACACCATTTGATGCAGAATTCTTGTATAGCTTCCGCAGTATGAGTTCGTCAAGCGTCAAAATCATTAAGGGAAGGTAATCTATATTTAGGTCCTTTATTTAGGAGGGTCCTGAGACGTTTATCTTTAATGATATCAAAATTTACCAGTAATGACATGACCAACTGGTTTATATTAAAAGCTTGAAAGTCTACATCTCCAGAAGTAGGGTTATTGACATCAATATTTCAGGGACCATTTTATTGTAGTTAAAAATAACATTCCTAATAGGTTTATTATATTTATAACAGATGATTCAGAGTTGATGAAATATTTGGGAATAGTATCGATTACATTCTTATCACGAAATATACATTGAATATCAATAAAGTCGATACCCTTATTTAGGAATTGAAGTTTCAGAAAACGCCTTTTATGTTCAGATTCTTTATCAATACGAGGATGAAGAACATGCTATGTGTAACCTTGTATAAGCGAGACAGTATTAATTAACGGATTTGTAAGCATGTAGATTTTATCAGCCTCTTCGTCTATGGACCTGAGACAAGAAAAAAGTAAAGACGATAAACAAGATAACATAGAATGTTTTCCAGTTTGTTTAAGAATGGTATGTAAATCATGAATGGACATATTACGACGTAATTTACGGTTAAAATCTATTTCGGGATTTCCTACATTTTCATGCATTTGGTAGTATCATGATTCTTATTTATGATTTGGTGTTTAAAATGATACGTATGTTAACCCTTTCGCTGCCAACTTTTGTCCTCTGCTAACTTTGTTGTCTGCTACAATTTTCAGTTTCACTTTTTTCGTATTTTTGTTTCAAAAACATAGTAACAGTAACAAACAGTTTGGATCCTGATGAGACGCCGATTTACTCGGCGTCTCATCTGGATCCAAACTGTTTGCATATGTAATCACAGATCCGGCTTTGGCAGCGAAAGGATTAATGCCTATAATGTTTTCACTACGGAAAATAACATAACATTTAACATGAATACAAGTTTTATATACTACATGTATCAGATCATGACGAAATGTATTGCTTAACCACAAGCCTACTGCGATCAGATGAATGATAACCTTTGCAAACAGTTTGACTCCAGATGACACACCGAGTAATTCAGCGTCTCATCAGTATCCAAACTGTTTGACGCTCTGACCATGGATGTTGGAAAAAAAGTAACCTAAATATGTAATATGTCCCTGAGTCATAGACTATTTACTGAAAAAACTTACTCGATATTTACTGATATAACTTATTGACTATTTACTGATATAACTTACTCACTATTTACTGATAAATTACTCACTATTTACTAATATAGCTAACTATTTACCGATATAACTTACTGTTTACTGATATAACGTACTCACTATTTACTGATATAACTTACTATTTACTGCTATAACTTGATATTTACTGATATAACTAACCCAATATTTACTGATATAACTTACTTTTTACTGATATAACTTACTCACTATTTACTGATGTAACTTACTCACTATTTACTCTCTCAAGTGAAAAAACTCACAGTTTCAAGTGAAAAAAAACCCAACTGAAATAATAACGAAACTTTTTTAAATTTTCCTTAATGTTCAATGAAATCTGTTAAATTGCATCGGAAACATAATTACAACAACACGGTCTAAATCAATGCGGCGTTATAAACTATTTATAATTGCAAGATGATAGCTGTTTGCCATTGTAACGAAATCAAATATAGCATCACTTAGCTGTTTCTGATACAGTAAAACCCCTCTAAACCGGACGTTCAGTTTAGTATAGTTATCGGTATTGGAGACAGGTGACGGCGGAATGCAAGATGAAAGTCATGCAGAAGGCTATTTTATTAGCTTTCTCTATGGCTTTTACACTGCATTAAGCAACCACTTGTCTAAAAATATCAAAGGTCTTCTCTACTAGAATTCCAGTTTAGAGGGATGCTACTATATATCTAGAGAATGAACACAAATCCAGATATGCTGTACAGTATTTACAGTACTTACAGGTATGTGTACTTGAATGAACATCTTTAACTTTTGTATTATCCTTTAGCCTGCTGCGCAAATAATTTTACCCACTATATTTTGGAAATTGAAGTTATAATCAGTGGTTAATCCAAAGTGCAATCAAGGTGTAAAACGGTCTGAATCTTGATAGGATACCGATTGACGTGGAAAGATGTCTTTCGATAGGATTTATCCGGTCGGAAAAAAATAGTAGCACACATTGATTAATATTGGAGTTTAACAAAAACAACGGCATACACTCAGATGATAGGTTTGCAATACAATAGTCACAATAAACAGCGATAGGACAGACCACATAGGTTAAACTGTAACGTATATGAAGGTGTGTATGTCAGTAATGTGTGTAGCTACAGTTCATAAACCTTGCAACGTTATGTCAAACGTATTCAAAATGTTTTTAAATTTTAGACATATCTGAAATCGAATTAATGCCTCCGTCTGACATATTCTTATCGAATCAATGATTCTGTTACCTAATGTTATTATCGATCCAAAGGAATCCAACATAGTATGAATTTAACTCTTTGAATGTATTGGCATTATAGATCCAGATTAGAGGGCTCCACTTAGAGTCCTTTGATGAGGGTCTGTACACTTTGTCGTTTAATATCCTCAAATAAATTTATAGTATGTGTGTTTTGTATGTGGTGTTTCCTGCATGACTCATACACGTACTTTCATACCGAAAGGACCCAATTACACATTCAATATGCAGCCTTCAAAAGGACTGGTGACATCTTTAGCATCAGCACTTTATCAATGTGAACCATAATGTACACATTCAGCGAACAGAATATTTGATTCATTATTCGAAATTCCTAGAAATACAATCTATGCAAGTATGCAATAAGGAAAATATGCTTGTTTTGCGTGAATATTCCAGGACTAAATGTTTACAAAGACATATTGCAAAGGCTGTTGCAATAAATCTCAGATTTATATTTTACCATAAGCAAACAGAGCAGACACGGATCATGAGCCATCTGACCTGGTCCCTACTATCCGTGCAAATGTATCAAACGTCGACTATATGAGGGAAAGAGTCCAATAGCCTTCAACCTTTACCACTGAAATGAAATGTCTACATACACTTCAAAGGCAGGATTGCCTTACAGAATTATATTAGTGGTTGTTGTCTGATCACTGTTCATTACAGTAAAACCCTGCTAATGCGACCACCTAAACGAGGTATAATTCTGGGTGCTAGATGCAGGTGGTAGCTTAATGCAGGACAAAAGTAATGCAGAAAGCTCCTAGAGGAGCTTTCTGCATTACTTTTGTCCTGCATTAAGCAACCACCTGCTTATAAAAACAGATATGTTTATTCATTAAGTGGTCGCATTAGAGGGGTCTACTGTACTTCTTTTCCTGATACCACGTAACGTTAAAATAATTACTACCGTCTGGTTAGGTGTTATTACCAATAAACCGAGCATTCGGCGTATCTTTAATACGATATCTGTCTATGTAAACCTAATGAGCCGGCAGTAATTTTAGTATTTTTAAAAAAACAAACAAGAAACATGTGCATACTGGGATCACCAGGAATATATCATAGACGGTTTGTGTAGTAAACATGACGAAGGCTATGAATATATTCTGAAAGTAGGAGATCCTTCGAAAGCAAAGGTAGCAGTGCGAAAAGAGAAAATTGCAGACTCAGTTTATTGAGTCTGTTCATGAGTAGTAATTAAAAGTGCAACACTACTCACACCCCATAAAATCGGCTGAAGCAGTATTAAAGTTTCAAAACTAATAACATCAATCTAATGATCCCGAAGGAACAGAAAAAATAACAACACTAAGAATGAAGTAGGGGCGATTTTAAAGCAACAACAATATTAATAAAAGAACACAACAACCCGCATATGACATTGTGCTCTGAAGTAAAGGCGTCACCTGTACAAACAACACATACACATTACAAGGTAAGTAGCTTCATTATGTTCCGATTTATCTTACATAAGCCGTCCTTTTCTAATGCTTTGAGCCATAATCAGCTAAAATTCAATATAATTTATATTGAGTTGCCGACGCCGACGGACACATCAAATTCTTTCAGACTATCCAAAGACTCAAACATATAAGTTGATAATGTTGCAGTTTCCCTATGGACATTAATGTTTTATTGCAATTCCGGTCAATGCAGCAGTGGTTGACCAAGAATGGGAGATAAACTCTGCTGTCAAGACGAGAGTCGGTACGCTCCGCTATTATAAATTGAATTCTTGAGTTTAAAAATAACTAGTTTGTGAAAAGTGAATCAAGCTGTGTTCGAAAAGGAGGACTATTAGTTTGGATACATTTTGGAGATATTGGAACTGCAGAAGGCTAATGTGTGTCAGACAAAGAACAACCCAGTACACGCTCGGATGAGGTACATGTCAAATATGGCGGCAAGAAGAACACAAGAAAAACATTATTTGGTGATCGGAAGACAAACCTAAATGAATGGCTGAAGTAGGAAAAAATGAGTCATTGGCGAAAGATATAGACCCATCTCATTCATGCACCAGTATATGTAGAAATGCTGTTTGTCTGCATCAGCTCTTTATAGACCCGGATCATACGACTTTAGTGGACTTCTTATGACCAGGATCTCGCCACACGATCTTTAACAATTGACATGCCTGCATATTCTGTACTGTCTGTTCCTTTTGAAAGTGTTATAATTTGTGCTGTTTTACAAAACGGACAGTGAATTCACACCGTGTAGACCCAGGTCGCACGGCTGTTGTAAATGCCATGCAATCTGGATCACCACATATGTGTGCAGCAGATATGTGTGTACAGAAATTAATTAATATCCTGAATGTTGTAAGTGATATTGTATTACCATGTTATAACCCCGGGTTATGCGACTTGCATGGAAGTCGTGTGATCTGGATCTCCACCCGTGTCAACCAGATATACGCAGACATGTGTGTATGTGCTTTTTTAATTTGCTGCCATACGTGTGATGCTGGATCAACACCCGGGTCATAATATGACTTTAGTCGAAGTTGTAAGATCTGGATCTTCAGATTTGTGCACTAGATATACCCAGAACTAATTTTTCTGACATACACATGATGCTGCATTACAGACTCGGGTCATACAACCTTAATGGAAATCGTATGATCAGTATTTCTACCGTTAAACGCATAACATGTTTGCAATTCCATTACTATCTGCTCTATTGAAGAGAGTTATACTGTTTGAATATGAAATTTACATAATTTACAGTGTATTAACACAGTGTAGACCAAGTTCGCACGAACCTTGTAACTGTCATACGATCTGAATCACCACAGATGTGTGCAGCAGGTATGTTCAGAAATGGAGTAATATCTTGAATGTTTTGCTATGCAAGTGAAAGTATATTAACACTTTATAGACCAGTGTCATACAACTCTAGTAGAAGGCGTATGATCTGGATCTCCATACCCCATCCTAAACACATTGCATGCCTACAATTGATTAACGGTACGTTCTGTTTGAAAGTGTTGTACTTTTTAAGGTGATATTTGTTATACAAATGACAATTTGGAATCTGTATCATTCATTTGGGAATTTAAATAGTAAGGTGTATATATTTTAATCAATAATCACATTGGTTACAAAATGATTGATTCCATACAAGATAGTGAAGGCAGGTTTTATTTTATGAACACCGAGCTTGGTAACACTACTTTCTCCATTTTAAATATCTATGCGATAAAAACACAAGGTCATTTTTTCTAAAACATATGTGTTCTTAACTACTCGAAAATGCAATTGGGGTTAAAGTAGTTAATTGTGATTTTAATGAAATAAATAATATAAAGGATAGAGTAAGTTCTTCGAAAGAACAAATGAAAATTAACAAAAGCTTAACACATATGAAAAAGACTAATAGTGTGATTGACATTTGGAGACACCTTAATAAAAACCAATACACATAGAGACGAAAGAATGGAGCGGAGAAGAGCCTGGCTCATTGATAGTAATAACAACCGCCGATATACGACCTGTGATGATATCTTCAACTGACCATTTGGCGATTTCTCTTAAAGTGAAACGCCTATGAAACACGGGCCTGGATTTTGGAAATTAAATAATTTGCATATTCAAAATGAAGACTATTGTAACTTAATAATTAAAGTAGTTAAATGTTGATAACACAATAAAAAAGGGAATCGGTAAATATGACATCAAAGAAGTATATATCTATTACTAAAAACGAAAATCAAGACACACAAATAAAAGACTAGCACAGTTAGAAACACAATTAAGCAATCTACAGCCGTACATACATGCAACAGAAACAGGTATTATCGAAACTGGAAATGAAACAAAATACATATATAATGGAAAAGCTAATGGAGTCCAAATGTGAGCTAGAATTCAATACTTAGAAGAATGTGAAAAAAGTAGCAAATACTTTTTAAATTTTGAAAAATCAAAACAAAGTAGGACAAATATTACATCTCTTGTAGTAAATGAAAGGCGCATTACAGAAGTTTGAAGATATTTTAAACGCTGAAGTGAAGTTTTATGAAATGTTATTCGCATTCAAATATAATAATCAAAATAACATACAATACTATTTAGATACTTTAAATCCTAAACATATTCTATCTGACAAAGAAGCAAATGATTGTGAGTGCCCTGTGACAATACAGGAAAGCTGGGATGCCTTAAATGGCATGAAATAAAAAAACCGTACAGGACTAGATGGTTCAACAGTTGAAAAGTCTACAAAAACAGAATTATCTCGTACCCAAAAGCAATATGTGATTTCTTTATTATACAATAAAAGGTGATCCCGAAAACAATGAAAACTGGGGACCTATATCCCTTCTAAATATCGACAATAATATTTTAGCTAGACTGCTCGCTCAACGTCTCCAAAAGGTATTAAAAAAACTAAAAATGTTCAGTTTGTAATTCTTAGATCAAATCAGGATTACGTTTTATTGATATATAATAGATCAAAATGGGGAAATAAAAGAAACCCTGGTGAATAAGCTTACGATTAAAACAAACTCGATTTCTGAGATAACAAAATAAAACAAAGTATCCCTCATTGCTGAAAACAAATATCTCAAGAACGGCGAGGGTAAAAACTGCCAGACTCATACTAAACAATGTGACATTACTAAGCTAAATAATAGAGATATAAAACAATGTTTTGTGAAAAAGAGGGTTGAACCTCCTTATATACACACCTTTTAGGAAATAAAATTTAATCGTGTAACTGAACTTCGTTGTATTTTATAATAAATAATGTTTTGATAGACAATAGAATAAATCAGCTCAAAATCCATATCCATATAATTGTTCAAACACATGCAATCCTGTTTAAATAGAAGCTAATTGATCTGTAAACATTAGAATATGTCTTCCTTCTCTGTTCGTATATCAACGGGTTTTGGGATTAAATACATAGACTATTTAAACAGCTTGGTATCAACACAAGAGTCAATATGTTTAATTTTAGTGTTGGTTACAAAATCCAATACAAAAGGATATTAATATATCAATATAATGTTCTGCCAAATAATGCATTCAATCTATAAAAGTTACATGAAAAGCGAACCAAGAGAGAAACACACAAACATACTTAGAGTACTTTACAACGATTGATTAACAGTTATGAGCTATTGTGAGAACAAAACTCAAAAGTATATCATTATATCCAAATTTATCTAAGTATTGCGAGAAATTATCTTAATGTACCAATTGATTTGTTTTAAATGCACAGTCGAAAACCAAATACGTTTCATGCAAAATGTCTACAATACCTTCTGATGCTCTTGGTTTCGTTTCGCAAGTGTCTCCTGATTGAGAACATAACGTTCAAAGCGTGTTATTTTATATAATTAGTTATGCACAGCTTTCTTTCTTCTTTTAATTTAATATAATTATACATTTGAAAGCAAACTGCGCGGTCTTCTTTCAGAAATATACTTACAACCTTTCTGAAACGAAGTCTCTGCTGTTCGTGCGTCGTTGTTTCCAACAGGAAACGTAACTTAAACCAGAAATAGGTTTAAACTGCTTGCCATATGACTATTCATTAATTTATGATGTGTGCCTGCTACAAAATAGATAGTATATAATATATATTTCTAAAACTAAGCAAATCAAACCCGGGTGAAACAATTCCGAACGGATGCGCCTTTTCTCGGTTTACCTTTTAAAAAACTTTACTCTGTGAGGTAACTTACAATTATTACATTATATAACAAAATACCAACGACTATATATGTCGCAATAATCAGTGACAATATTGGATGCCATCATATAATGTTGACTGAATGTATGTATATATGCAATAATAAGCTATATGGAATAAAAGAAGCATAAGCTTTACAGAGGTTGACATTATTGTTGACCAGGTCAATCGGAGTTGCAATATAAATTCTAAAAGTAGGAGATACTTAGAAAGCACCAGCAGCATTGCGAAATGACACACATACATACATATAAACGAGAAGCAAATCCCAAACACGAACAAATGCACAAGTACAAAGAGGCTGTCTTTGTATGCGTCTCGTTACGTTTTGTCTAGGTGCTGTTTCCTGTTTGGTAGTGTTTGGGTGACGTGCCCTTTTGTGTATGGCCTCCATGTAGGGCAGCTTTTATAACTTACCTCACTCTTTGCGTAACATAACCCCATATTTATAATACGAGGAGTGTTCGAAAACATTTGCAAACGCACTTTTTAGTCGCATAACATTGATTTTACGTGTATAAAACCAGTACTAGCTGGTTCACCACCCGTCACTGTATAATGTTTATAAATATAATTGAAATCCACAAACCGGTTCCTTTGCGTCAAAGCTGTACGTGATAGGATGATGTTTTGTTTATCGGGATAAATGAATGGCATTTTCCACAGTTTATAGATGATTTACTAAATACAAATGTGCCCTTTACTCAGGACATCCTAGGTCTGCAGTTACCAAATCGAACATCAATAACATCAAGTTGATCATTGAGAAAGATGGGCATATCACTGTCAGACAGCTAGCACATTTGACAAACTTTGGTTTAGCATAAACAAATTGTTAATTTCATTCTGAAGAACATTCTCAACGTTAGAAAAATAATTGGTTTTTGACAATAAGGAAATTAAAACCAGTTATATTCTGGGAATTTAACTTTTAATAGCTATATTAGATGGCCGTGTTAATATTATGATTTGGCTATTATTACGAGGCACCGACTTAGAACTTCCTTTTCCAGGAATATATTCCATCAGCTGGCAGAAAGGGTTTGCTCAGTGTTGAAAAAACTTAAAAATTACTATTCCTTGCATACAAAAAATCGCTATAATGTGTTCAGAAGAGTAGTTGTGCTTTTGTTTTTATATTGAATAATGTTTACCCGTCGATGTGCGGTTTTAAATCTGGATTTACATCGATTTTGTTAGACGATGCCGCTTAGAGCTAGATCTAACCGCGCGTTTTGCAATGCATCTTCACAGCGATTGTTGCTTTTCTTTTAAGTTGGATGCGTCCGGTATTTGCTAGTTTGTAAATCTATATCGTTGTGTGACCACAAGTCAGGGCGATATAGTCCAATCAGTACTTAGTTTCACCTCGGACTAATTGTACAGAAATCATTCTCCCAACTCACGAAACCACAGCATCCAAATAACAACATATATAAAGTCTAGTAAAATCTATTTGGTGGAAGTTGGTTAAAAATTGTTTTAAACTCGCGCATTTCCGTCTTCTCGTTTACGGCCCGTTTGTCTCACTATACTACGGTTTTGTTCATCAAGCATCTGCAGCGACCATGAAGAATGTCATATGCTAAAAATTGGATTAATCGGAAAAATGGATAAAATCATGGATTACAGTAAGTATTTGTTTGTCTTATTGATAAATATTCGATAAAGAATAGATATATCACGTACAAGTTTTGATACTGACTTTTCATTGTTTTATTTACTGCTGGTTTGAAAGTTGTCACGAGTTTTCGTGGTAAATAAATAAAATGTATTTGTATTAGAAAAAAAACAATTTCCTGCCTTTCAGCAGCCGCATTTCCTATTACGTTGCACACATGTATAATTAGAAATCAAGGAAATGCATTTTTGCAAAAAATATGGCATTTTCCTAAAACAGTGTGCGTCCGATTTTTTAAACTACGGAAGCCAATTCGCGTCATAAGGTTAACCTGAATAACAACGAATTGTCGAAATTTATCATGTTTTGCAGTGTATTATGACGTTTTCAAGATTTTTAAAATTAAGATACGGAAATAATACTAACTTAACACGAAAGGTCATTTAAATTATTAATATCAAAATATATTAGTGATTATTGTATTTAATATATATCATTTTTATTGTCATCATGTTTTCATATGTATAAAATGCACACAATCAGTATGAATAGCATGATTAGTTTAATGGTGGCATAATCTAATTATACAAATAAACGAGATACACTGAAATAACTCTTAATATATCGAGGGCTTGGTGCAAAACAATTTTAACTCCTTCACAAAGTGATCATTTCTAACAGTAAAATCTAGTTTACTTTGTGCAAACAAATCAATCATGGGTTTTGGCTGCATTGTATATGAATCTGCTACAAAATCTTATTTCAGATGGATGAAACAGACGAACTCTGCATCATATGTAACAAGCAGATCTGGAGAAAAGACGCAGCACCAAAACTTAGACAAAAAAGATGTGATGGACTAAACATCGCCAATGCAAAGCGGGAAGATACATTAAATTCCAGCCCTGGACAGTTTGTACACATAGAATGTCACAGACTTTATTAAAACCCAAATAATATATTCTGAAAGTGGGTGATCCTTCGAAAGCAAAGTAAAAGTACTAGCAACGCAAAAAAGAAAATTGCAGACTCGGTTATATTGAGTCAGTTCATGAGTCAGTTCATGAGTAGTAATTAAATGTTCAACACTACTCTCACCCCCCCCCCCCAAAAAAAAAAAGCACCGGCTTAAGCGGTATTCCATTTTCAAAAAACTAATAACATCAAAACTAATATCAAGTATGACAAAATAAACGCTAACAAAGGATGTATACGTGAACCACCTCGAAACCTCAGATCAAGTGATGCATTTAACTTTAAATACCAGTGTTTGTTTTGTGGACATGCCGCCAAAATATCAGGGAAAAACGTGGGTAAGACGTTTATCCATTATGAACTTTATAGTTCCAGGAATGAATTCACAGAGTATTTGACAGCCTTGCAGATGTCTGGAGAGACATAGTAAGGAATTGGCTAAACGCCGGTAACGACTTGCCAGCTGCAGATGCTATTCACCAACAACATTTCAATGTACAATTTCGAACAAAGAATAATTTGCCAAATTACCAAACTGAGGTTTCAACTTGTAAAAGACCAAGGGGTATACTAGTTCTTTATAATGTTAAAGAATCGTTTAATTCTGTTATACAGTACATTTACAGAAGAAAATATATATACATACCGGTACATGTACAGAAGAAAATGACACTGAATTAATTACAAGTCAAGGTCTGATAGAGAAGATGAAAGAATGGTGTGGACATGAAGCCTTTAGTGCTAAACATACGTAAAAGAAAGTGCTGGGACACTTTGGAGACTCAATAACCATCACTGAGATAAAGTTTAAAACGTAAAAGTACAAAAATGAGTCATGCAGGAAACACCACATACAGAACAAACACTCGCCCGAACAGCAACACAAGGAAACAGCAAATGTACATAGGTAGAAAAAACAACAAGAGACGCACAAAAACAAAACAAACACACAATAGGAGGAAGATGGAAGTACCGCCTTGGAACGGTCAGTGACAAAAGTCACCGGGGGTTTAAACCGGTTTAGATCATGATGTAACCCTTAAACGGACAGCTTCTTCCAGTCTTTATGACTTTTATATACATCAGGAGAATGAAGGGAGTGAGGAAAAGAAACAGAAAATATTAGAAACTGCTGCTAAACTCATCAAATGCGATATTAAAACAATAAACTGTGACAAAGGTGAATTTCCTCCAGCTGATATTAATCTGTCGAAACAAATGCTGCATACTTACTAGAGTCTACAGCTATTGGTGCTTTCAAGTAAAAAGACAAATTACAATTTGCAACTGAGATTTTACAGCTTATTTATGTGCATTTATAGCAGGGTATAGTTGAGGTTCACTTCTATGTAATATCATACATTTTGCCAAATACATATCAAACTTTTACCCAATATTACTGAACAAGGTCCTTTGCATTGGAACAAGTTTTACAAGAAGAATGCAAAATGTACGGTAATACATAAAATTAATGTAAGTCGAGGTTTTGCATAGAATGTACGTTGTTTGAGTCAAGAGGAAGAGAAACATATTTTGGAGAAAATAGATAGTCAGTAAGTTAAGTGTTAAATCCACACTGAATTCTGCTAATGGCGAATCTGTCAAACACTTTTTGTGTCACCTGCCGAGAGGCAGTGTGTCACTTAGGGATCACTTTTCCGTCGTCTGTCTGTTTGTCCCTCACACTTTCTTTTTTTGGCTGTAATTTCTAAACTAAATTGTATAGAGCTTTCAAATTTCACACGTGTCTTTCTCTCATTGAGGACCATAGATGTAACTAAGGTCCATCACTCTGCATGCACTACTTTTTGAATTATTCCCCTTTGTTCTGATTTTCGTCACACTTTCTTTTTTCTTGGCTGTCATTTCTAAATTAATTGTGATAGAGCTTTCAAATGTCACACGTATATTCCTCTCATTGAGGACCATTGATGTAACTAAGGTCCATCACTCTGCATGCAATCCAAATTTAGGTACTCCCGTTTGTTCTGATTTTCGCACTGCAGCATATTTACAGTTATTGTGTCAGTTGCGAGCAGGTGACACGTGTTCCTCCGAACACTCTTGTTTAACAAAACATGTACATTTGGAGTTTGATATTAGATAAGGCACACAAAGACCCGATGTTTCATCTGTTTCCAAACTGCGTGTCTCTAGTTTTATGTAAAAAATTAATAATGTGTCATTCATTTGACTAATAACTAATAGTAACATAAATAGAGGGGCAACAAGAAGCAAACTTGTTGTTGGTCTTTTACTTTGTAAATATGAACCGTGTGATGCATGAAGACTGAATTGTATCATATTAATGCAATATAAAAGCAGTGAAAATAGTAAACAATGAGCCTTTGCATATATTTTGTGCTGCATTATGCATCCGTCATTCTCAATGCCTGCAAAATATGTAAAAAAAATATGGTCGCCTGATACAGGTCTGTATGCAGGAATATGGTTAACCCTTATTCAGGACTGTTCCATTTAAACGTGTATGGAGGGGCAGGAAGGCATTTTAAAAAAACAGCTATGCATGGGTGGGTTTCGCTGCAAAAACGGTACTATTTGGTTGTGCATTAGTAAAAAACGTCTATGGGTGGGTGGCCGAATTTGATAGTGCCTTCCTGCATCACTATACACATTTAAATGGAACAACCCTCAGTCATATAAGGTATTATCGCCTTGTATGTTATCTCGAACTTCAATTGACCATACAAATTAGTTCTAGATAACATAAATTCGAGTTATCTTATTTCTGAGCTGGACAATTTTGTAAGTCCACAGCTTAATGCAGGTCTAAAGCAATGCTGAAAGCTCCTGTATGCTCTTTAAGCATTACTTTACACCTGAATTAAGCTGTCACACAATATTCTAGATATGCTTAGTCATATATTTTAGAGCAATTTTGTACTATTTTTTTGGAAGGACGGAACGTTTAGTTCGAGTTATCCCGAAGTTCGAGTTATCCGAGTTCGATATATCGCAGTTCAACTGTATCTGGTATCATCATTCTTAAAATAGTTTCAATATTGCTACGGTATGTATTTGTATTACAAGCAGCTTGGATCCGAGGGATCAAATTGTTCGATTTTCAATTTAAACCCTAGCTGATTGTATAGTATAGAACAGCCGTGTTTTGGATGATCAATGTTAAATTCAAGGTCAGATGAATTACTAAAGGTTAGATAAATGATTGTACTTTTGCAAACTAATACAAATGTGCTGTTTCTGCTAACTATACATGTATATCAAATTTTGACGATAAACATATTTTGTCCTATACCGTTTATATTAAAATTTTGTTGGTGGGTGGGGTAATCAAACACCTTACATCTTATATTATTTAGTAAAAAAGGACAATTTTTGAATAATTTTGGCACCATTTCTTGTTTTATTAGCATTTAAGGTATTTGTAAATATAAAGATTTAATCAAGTATAGTTTTGTGTCTTTGTTGTTCGTGTAAAGCGATTGATTTTAACAAGATGCAAACACGCCTGATAAGGAAAATGTATTATTCCGCACTGACAGTCCTTATAAAGAAGGTTGAATTTGACCGATTTCCACTCACTATATTTACTAGACTTTTTTGGTGATAATAGTGGCATTGAACTTTCAAACCTTGATAAAATCATTTCTGTACTAATTAGTCCGAGGTTTAGCCTTAATTTCGCCTTTACTGATTGGACTAATAATCATTCTGTTCAGATGCTGTTTTCTAGTTTTTTATAAGTGCATCAAGGTCATGAAGTCACGTGGGACCATTGTTCCTTGCCTGGTCATATGACCGCGGCAGCGTCATCCTATATGACGTCATAAACCTCGTTCACGAGCTGTGCGCGTGTATTTAGAGTACTGACTTGCTATGGCGGCATACACGCTCTTGGACTTGGTGATTACGGAGTTGTTTTGCAGTAGACTTTCTTAGGTCTCGTTCATTTACAACAACTTTATATTGGCGTTATATTTTTGGTGTATGTCTTTGGTCCATTTTACAGTGATACATGAATTTACCTGAATATTTAGGCTTTGTTTGTTTACAGGATTATTGATGGGATATTGAAATAAAACCTGGTTGACAAGGCATTTCTCAACCAGAATTTTATGGGGATGTTATCTACAAACTTAGGAAAATTCGGGGTCATATCCATTTTCATGATTTGTTTATAAAACGCATTAAAAAATTTAAAAAGAAAGGTTATGATCCTATTATATTGCAACACACTGCATGTTTGGTTATCGACCCTTTTACAGTCGGTAGCTACGCTTCCCTCTTTGCTTGCGCGATGACAGGCCGAGGGTAGTACTCTATGATGGTATACTCTTAAACTTGGATACAGGAGGAGCTTACCAGACTCATGTATTATTTTTTCCCTGTCGTGCCCTTAACGGCTTACCTGCAGGTGCTCTGACTTCAGCAAAGTCATTGAGTACATATTTGACGGATTGTCACAGTTATTATGCTATGTTTTACATGTTGTCCTGTGTTCACCGTCGTCTATGTTGTGGGTAAGTCCAGCGGGGATACCTTTATTTACAATATTTGTAAAGCTAGGGTGACTTTGAGAGAAGTGTGAGGTTAGGACGTCCGTAAACCGGTTTAAACCCCCAGTGGTGTTTTTGCTGCTGACCGTGCCAAGGCGGTACTCTCTTTGTCACCCTTCCTTTTGTTTGCATTGCGTCTTTGTGCTTGTGGTTTGTTCATGTTGTGGAACGTTTGTCCCTGGTTCTTGTGTGTCTTTTGGTGTTTTCTGTGTTCATTTCGTGTGTGTGCGTGTGCGTTTGGGTGTGTGGTTGTGTGTGTGTGTGTGTCATGCTGTCTATCGGTGTTTTGGTGGTGGTTGCGTCTTGCATGTGGCTTTGCCTGCTTGACTTTACTACTTTTCCATCTATAGGCTTCCTGAGTATTCCTCAGTACAGGAATGTTTACTACGATTAGGTATAGTATGTACGAAACAGGTTTGCATAATTTTATTGCTATGTTTGTAAATATCATAGTAGGTCTTTCAGCGTCATTTCATTTTGGGATCCTCAGCGAGCAATCGTTCTTGGACAATTTTTGTCGTCATTTAAATTATAACAAGCCATTCAATCATTCGTACTGAATTAAACGTTGGCTCTACTGCACCGGGCTATGGGTATTTGTTTTTACAGTACATCTAGAGAACCAGGGCCCAGTTGACTAATGGTTCATTATTGTAGAACTTAATAGTTCATACTTACCTGTCTGCAACAGTACAATTAGGTTAATACACGCCTACAGTCATATAATCTGCATGAATTTTATTGAAGGATCTGTAACTGTATGGGTCATGTCATGCAACTGCACCATGAATAGTCATTGTAACTGCACCATGAATATTCATATATAATAAACTATATATAAATGACATCATAATATCTAAATGGCATATGTGATATGTCCCAGGATATTTTTACTTGGACAGAAACTGTAGAATGGGATATGTACTATAGATAAGTAAACAGTGCAGACCCCGATTAGACGGCTCCTATAGGATCTAGGTCTACTCTGTTTGCAAAGGCATAGCAAGGCGGATTTATGGAGTAAAGGGTTAAGTAGACAAGTCGATTTGGAAAGCTATGTTAATTTTGTAGACAATGTCTAAAAGAAGGAAGGTGGGTCAGGCCGAAAATGTGCAGCCACCTAAAGCAGCCAGAGCCGTTGACGGGGGCACGGATAACATAGTTCAGGAGGTTGTTAAACAGCTTGCGCCAGCCATCGTACGGGAGGCCATGGAGCCAGCTGCCAATTTTTCAGATCCTGCCAATGAGGTCCCATTGCCAGGTATAGTTGTCGGTGCCTCTTGTGATATTGATGCACATGTCAGTGCAGCGATTAAAGCCAAAATTTGTAATGGAGAATATGTTGATTTAGCTAGCCTTTTGCATTCTCCGTTTGCAAATAATGACAAGGGCAGCCATCTCTCTATCGTAGACGGTCAGATTATAGCCAGACCAAAGTCGAACTTTCCCAAAATTCTGGACCTTGAGAAATGGACAGATGCTTTCATGATATTTATCAATGTCTATGTTGGGGCGCATCCTGAAAAAGTTCAAGATCTTATGAAGTACATGAGTACAATCAGGCTAGGGGCAAAACGCTATGGGTGTATAGTTTGGAAGCTTTATGATGAACAATACCGTTTAAGACAGGCACGAAATCCAATGAATTCGTGGGCAGTTATTGATCAGGAGTTGTGAATGTTATATATGTTTTACGCACCGCCCATGCACAGGCCGTTGAATCAGAGACAGTTACCTAACAAATGTTATAATTTCAACAATGGGAAATGTTTATCTAGGGCATGCCATTTCACACATAGGTGTTTAAAATGTAATGGCTTCCACCCGACTGCCTCTTGTTTAACAGGTTCTGTTTTTAGGCAGGGCACAGGCAGAGGCCAGTCTTTCCGTTTTCCACCTGGCACCTCAGGACAGACCAGCAGGCCAGTTGGGACAATGCCGAGGGAAAACGCCTTTAAACATTGAGGCATTATGTGAAGCTTTAAACAGTTATTCACTGTCTTCAGACAAACAATTTTTGTTGAACGGTCTTGAACATGGGTTCTCATTATATTATCATGGTCCTATGAGTTCGCAGACAGCACATAACTTAGTTTCGGTTAAAAACAATATTGATGTTGCTAAGGATCTAATTATGAAGGAGGTAGGATTGGGAAGAATTGCTGGTCCATTCAAAGCACCCCCATTCAAAAACTTTAAAGTGTCTCCAATAGGAGTAGTGCCAAAAAAGGACGGTTCTTTTCGATTGATTCACCATTTGTCTTATCCACCAGGATCAAGCGTAAACGACTTTATAGATCATGAAATTTGAAGTGTCCAGTATGCTACTTTCGACCAGGCTGTGGAATTGGTTAGTAGTTTAGGTCCAGGAGCATGGTTAGGAAAAATGGATATAAAGTCAGCTTTTCGGTTATTGCCCTTGGCAGAGTCAGAATTCAGCCTTCTGGGTATTAAACTCGAAGATAAATATTTTTATGATATGTGGCTGTTCTATTTCCTGTGCAACGTTTAAAAGGTATGCTACATTTTTAGAATGGATATTATCTGTTAAGTCCAGGTCCCAGAATTCTTTGCATTACCTTGATGACTTTTTCTTCGGCGGCAGAAACAACACCAGGGACTGCGAAAACCTGATGTTTGTATTTCAGAAGCTTGGTTTGGATTTCGGTGTGCCTGTTGCAGAAGATAAAACAGTTGGTCCAGTGCAGGTGATAGATTTTCTAGGCTTGGAGATCGACTCTATAGAAATGGTTGTTAGAATTCCTCAAAGAAAACTTCAAGAGCTTAAAAGTATGATCGAAGAGGCCCTTACCAGGAAAAAGATCACTTTACGTACTTTGCAATCCATTACGGGGCTGTTGAATTTTTGTCTCAGAGCTATTCCATCAGGTCGGGCTTTTTGTCGGCAGTTATACGATGCAATGGCAGCAGCATCAAAACCGCACCATTTTATACGAGTCGCCAAAGGTATGAGGGAAGATTTTAAATGTGGTTGGTGTTTTTGGACTGTTTCAATGGTAGTTGCATATTTCCAAACACATTTTGGTCCAGCAACTTTGATATCCATTTATTTACGGATGTGGCTGGAAATCATGAGTTGGGCTGTGCAGCCTATCTTGAGCCCAAGTGGTTGTTTTTTCAGTGGCCAAAATCTTGGGTCAGTTCCAACGTATTAAAAGATTTGACCTTTCTAGAGCTAGTTCCAATTGTCATAGCGTTCTTTGCATGGGGTCAGAGTTTTGTTGGTCAAAAGATTTTGTTGCACACAGATAACCTGTCACTGGTTTCGGTTTTGAATAAATGTACTTCAAAGTCTACAAGAGTTATGCAGCTTGTTAGACCCTTAGTACTGCACAAGATGCTTATAAATTGTCAGTTTAAGGCTAAGCACCTTCCGGGTTGTGACAATGGTATAGCAGATGCTTTGTCACGTAAAGACTTCATACGGTTTCAGCTCTTGGCTCCAGATGCTTCGCCCAAGCCGGATCCAGTTCCAGAATCCTTCCAGAAGCTGATCTCCGAATTGAATCTGAACGGTTGTTAGCGGCAGCATTTGCTCCAAAGACATTGACAGCTTACAATACTGGATTACTTTGTTTTAGTCAATTCTTGAAGCACGTTGCACGTTGCACGTTTCATTGCACACCAGTCCTATCTTTGAAAAAATACTCCCCTGCTTCGGCACGCTTATATATAGCTGGTATTGGTTACAATTGTAAAAGGCTAGATGTTAAAGATGTTACACAAAGCTTTGTTGTTAAAAAAAAATGCTGCTTGGCCTGGACAAACTAAGCAAGACGACTGATAGTCGTCTGCCAATTACACCCAGTCTGTTAGACAAAATAGTAGAGAAGTTGTCAGGCCTTCACTTGTGCAAGGCAATCAACCTATGATGGACCTCAGTTGGACATGTGAAGAAAAGGAGCAGTGGTATGGTGGCAAGGAAAAGGGAGACTAAGAACCAAACAATTGTCGAAATTTATTTATTTGTTGTTATCCGTTGAGGATCCACCTGACATCATGGTATTACACTGTGGAGGTAATGATATTGGGTCTACTCCAGCTTTGCAACTAAGGCTTTACATTTTGGAAGAGTTGGATGTGATCCGATTTTTGGTACTGGGAGTATTGATCGTATGGTCTCAAATTCTGCCTAGGCGCAATTGGCGAGATGAACAGTCACATTCCTCATTAAAGGCATTTCAAAGCTCCTTATATAAGTGACCCTCCCTATATACACAGTATCCAGCTGTGCTCCTGCAGTGTCCAGTCAGGGTCCATAGCCGTAAGAGATAAAGTTATGCAATTATACATTGATCCTCTGTGATGGTAGCCCGCCTTATCAGTTTGTGTATCAGATACCTGACAGTCTGCTCCCAAATTACACAGCATGGGGTTAATGGGTCAACATTCCTTTCGAAATGCCTTCAAATCAAGTGAGGGTTAGAGTCAATAATAAAATAGCTACTGAAGTTATTGGTAAAGGGGGACGGAATATAAAGTACCCAGAAATTACAGAGGAAGAACATTTTTTGTTGACTGTGCATTTGTCAGATATGGGCAATAATTTATTTTTACATAGGATTCAAGAAGCATTGCAATGCTTTCTGACATCAGATTGTGTGGCATTTCCTTCTAGATGAGCTGGTATGGCTTCAGCATTTGTATTTCTATTAAACCAGGAAATATGTAGTGTCACAATGATTGAAATGGGTAAGAAGTGACAGTGGTAATGAGTCATATTGTGTAATGAGAAAGCGGCTGGTAAAGTAAATAATGACTGATAATGTGTAATGAATGATAATGTATAATGTTGATTATGTGTAATGGAATAATGAATGATAATGTATAATGAAATAATGGATGATAATGTGAAAAATGATAATGTGTAATGAAGTATTGGCGGATAATGTGGATATTGATAACGTGTGGTTCTATTGATAATGAGGCCAGCCATTTCAAACAACCCTGGTGGTTGCGTCGGCCATCGGACTGACAACGCTACCTCCATGGTATGGCGGTGGCATGTAATGAAATAATGATAATGTATAATGAAATAATGAATGATAATGTGAAACATGATAATGTGTAATGAAGTAATGGCGGATAATGTGGATATTGATAACGTGTGGTTCTAATGATAATGAGGCCAGACATTTCAAACAACCCTGGTGGTTGCGTCGGCCATCGGACTGACAACGCTACCTCCATGGTACGGCGGTGGCCTGTAATGAAATAATGATAATGTATAATGAAATAATGAATGATAATGTGAAACATGATAATGTGTAATGAAGTAATGACGGATAATGTGGATATTGATAACGTGTGGTTCTAATGATAATGAGGCCAGACATTTCAAACAACCCTGGTGGTTGCGTCGGCCATCTGACTGACAACGCTACCTCCATGGTATGGCGGTGGCCCCCTTGTGCTTCTTACTGGGATAATTGTTTAGCATAGAACGTTTGGGCGTTCAGTTGGGAGCACAAGGGGGCCATTTGGCGTGGTTTAGCGTTCTCAGCACTTTCCACACATTTACTTAAAACAATAACAGAATGGTGAAAAATAGACAATATTTAATAGGCTAAATTGATGGTAGGCAGCTGTTCCCAGGGTCTACCATTATTTTATTCTTGTAGACTGAAATCTACATCAAATAGGTACTAATGAAGTTGAAGCTGTGGCCAATACTTGCCAATAAAATTTATGTATAATGATCTAATCATTGTTGTTTTAGCATTCCTCGAAAATAATTGGTTTTTGACAATAAGGAAATTAAAACCAGTTATTTTCTGGGAATTTAACTTTTAATAGCTATATTAGATGGCCGTGTTAATATTATGATTTGGCTATTATTACGAGGCACCGACTTAGAACTTCCTTTTCCAGGAATATATTCCATCAGCTGGCAGAAAGAGTTTGCTCAGTGTTGAACAAACTTAAAAATTACTATTCCTTGCATACAAAAAACCCACCCACCCATTCCCTTTATTCATGTTGGGATCTCATGTTCAGATATATTTTTTGTTGCGCTTGGTTTTTTCGTTTATTTGCAGGACTGCTGTAGCTCGGGTCATTCGGGGGGATAGGATCGTCGCAGCTTCAACTGCCTAGCCAAAAGTACAACTTCAACTGCCTAATCGACAGTCCAAGATGGTGGCGTGGTTTAGCGTTCTCAGCACTTTCCACACATTTACTTAAAACAATAACAGAATGGTGAAAAATAGACAATATTTAATAGGCTAAATTGATGGTAGGCAGCTGTTCCCAGGGTCTACCATTATTTTATTCTTGTAGACTGAAATCTACATCAAATAGGTACTAATGAAGTTGAAGCTGTGGCCAATACTTGCCAATAAAATTTATGTATAATGATCTAATCATTGTTGTTTTAGCATTCCTCGAAAATAAGTGCTCGATGGATGTCATATTTACTCACTGACGAACGGAAAGTTACAAGAGTACACATGGTTAGGAAACTGCTGAAGACGTACCCAAAATATTAGTGTATTTGGTAGTCTCATAAAGGGTGATGAGACATGGGTACGTTTTTGTGAGCCTAAAAGAAAAGTTGACAAAAGTATATGGGTTTTGAAACTTGCCAAAAGGCCAGGTATTGCTTAACGAACACTGACAGCAAAGAAGGTGTTATTCGCAAAAATCTTTAGAACTAGTGGTCCAAACATGCAAATTGTTTTTGTTAAAGTTATAACGGTCGGTTTCTTGAAGCTTCTATAAGAATGTGGTTTTGTACGAATTGCGAACAAAAATGAGAAAAATACGCCCTAAAACCGGACCCAGTTCTACATTTGTTACATAACATTACAAAGCCCTCAAATCATCAGCTGTTGTCCAGTTTGTGAGGTCGGAAAAGGTAAAAGTATTACCACATCCTCCATACAGACAGAGTCTGGCCCAGTGCGATTTTTTCTCTTTCCGTTATTGAAAAAGCACCTATCTGGTAGGAGATATAGGTACAGAAATGTGCTGGAATCTTGCAATTTACCAGTTTCCGATTAGTATACCCAAAGAAGAATATGGCTATTGTTTCTAAAAGTGGATTTAAAGATTGAAACGGTGTGTTCTTGTTAACGTGGAATGTTTTGAATGTAACAAGATACACTTTTACCAACTTTTGATTAGCGGTTATGAGAAAGCAGGTAATTTGCAAAACTTTCGAACACATCGTATCTACAGCAGAACAAATTGATGGAACAGGAGCAATTGATCGCCGTTTCCCCACCATGTTTCTAAAATTGAAGCTCGCCAAACTAGTTACGAAATTGATCGAGGAACCGCCAAACGTAAGCACCTTTTCAAGTCTCTGCAAATAGATGTATAGACAAATGAATGTTTTCACGAGAATCGGGGATATTGATTCGCGACGAAACACCCCTATAGACTTGAAGCAGTTTCCCCGATTATCGAAATATTCTTAAACACATTTGCGATTATAAGCTATTTTACGACGAAATTATTGGCACCGAATTGCCACGCATGCATGATAACTTTATTGTTTATGGCGACATATCTAAGTACTCGTGAGATAAATGATCACAAACATGATTCCCAAGGTTCGCAGAATTGTTGAAGTACCTCCTACTTTTGTGGTGACGCCATGAATTGTGTATAACATGGAATTCGCTGTTTAATCGCGAGCTGTAGTGTGACAGTGGTTAAGAGTTCACATACATTGCTTGAGTGGTAATATTCATTTGTGAATTATTTACGATTTGTTAAGCTTCCATCTGTCTCAAAGATCGATATTTATACTAAATTTAACGTCCGGTTTGGAGGGGTTTTACTACATACTGATAGGGTTTGTATAAAAGCATTCTGACCAACATTGGCACTTTTTGTTACTCACATGCTTTCAACCCGAACAAAACTTACCATTTACTATTTAGTTCTTCAGGAATCAACTCATCCGCACTTACATTATTTGCAATGGACAATAGTGACTCGGTCACCGCAATGAAATGGTTGAACATGTTGGGGATCTTGTAACATTGAAGCGGTGTTTACAGAAAATACGGTTCGCATGTAGAAAGGCTGGCGATAACGTAGCTACAGAAAGACGGAAACAATGCTACAAAATCGAAATTGTTTACATCGTAACATTTGGTTGTGAATTTTGACATTGAGTACAGAATTAATGAAATACCCCTTTGAAGGACGAGAAAAAGGAACATACGTTGGCGAATGCAAACACTCTTTCGTGAAAATTAGCTTACACATTTTACAGAGGTTGACATTATTGTGAGATCATTTTCAGATAACGAGTCAGCAACTATTTGTCTAGTTAAATCCATGCAGAAATATGCAAACATAAGACCTGCTATTGAAACATGTTCGGAGATTAAGGTAATCGGCAGAAGAATATACGGGATGGAACAATTACTGCTACAGATACTTTCGTTAATGTTTAATGTGACGATATATTTTCGTTATAGTCGGTGCTTTGTTTATAAGATGTATTGTCGTCACATACAATTTAAAAATAGCAGATCTTTTAAAGGTAAAAACTGCCATGCGAAAAGTGCACACTCGGTTTCATTGAGTTTGTTCATGAGCAGTTATTTAAAGTGAAATGATATGCACGCCCTTAGCACCGGCTTAAGCAGTATTCATTTTTGTCATAACTAAAGCCACTGGAACTGAAGAATCCGAAGTCTCAGAAGATAAAATGACATGTTTACTTATATGCAAAGCATGTCTGATAAAAGGTGATCGTTGATCGATGACTTATTGTCATATTCAGCCATTCAGATTAGCACAGTATGTATTAATCATTTCCCTACTGAAAGGAATAATGCAATCGTGAATAATTTTAGTTGAGGTTTCATGCAGAAAAGTCCTTTTGCGGCTGTCTTTGTGACTTAACTTAACAATATTTCTCAACTTATTCGGTTTGCCCGAGCCCGTTCTTTACTTGAAAATTTTAACAGTCGTAATTTAGTTATAACTGATAAACGTCTTAAGTAAGGTTACAGATATCACAAACTTCGGAAAACGTTTTCTTAATTTTATTATCGAAATTTACCACTCATTAGTAAATATAATTGCAATCTACGGACGTTACTGCAACAAGGCATTTCTCAACCAGACTTCATGGGGGTGTTGTCTACAAACTTAGGAAAATTTGGGGTCATATCCACTTTCATGATTTGTTTATAAAACGCATTAAAACATTTAAGAAGAAATGTTATGATCCTATTATACTGCAACGCACTGCATGTTTGGTTATCGACCCTTTTACAGTCGGTAGCTACGCTTCCCTCTTTGCTTGCGCGATGACAGGCCGAGGGTAGTACTCTATGATGGTATACTCTTAAACTCGGATACGGGATGATCTCACCAGACTCATGTATTACTTTTTCCCTGTCGTGCCCTTAACGGCTTACATGTGCTCTGACTTCAGCAAAGTCATTGTGTACATATTTGACGGATTGTCACAGTTATTATGCTATGTTTTAAATGTTGTCCTGTGTTCACCGTCGTCTATGTTGTGGGTAAGTCCGGCGGGGATACCTTTATTTACACTATTTGTAAAGCTAGGGTGACTTTGAGAGAAGTGTGAGGTCAGGACGTCCATAAACCGGTTTAAACCCCAAGTGGTGTTTTTGCTACTGGTCTTGCCAAGGCGGTTCTCTCTTTGTCACCCTTCCTTTTGTTTGCCTTACGTCTTTGTGCTTGTGATGTTGTTCATGTGTGGAGTGTTTGTCTCTGGTTCTTGTGTGTCTGTTGGTGTTTTCTGTGTTCATCTCGTGTGTGAGTGGGCATTTGGGTGTGTGGTTGTGTGAGTGTATGTGTGTCATGCTGTCTATCGGTGTTTTGGTGGTGGTTGCGCCTTGTATGTGGCTTTCCCTACTTAACTTTACTACTTTTCCATTTCACCCTGCACTATACTATCCCCTGTTTAAAAGACTGGCACTGATTGTAATTTCAACTTCCCTTAGCACGATCGGAGTTTACAAGTAAGGTACAATTTATACCCGAAAAAAACACACTGGCTGGTCTATGTAAAACACATTATTTCTCAATGTGCAAGGCCTGCTTTTCGTCGTCGCCGACCATGTTGTACAAGCGACATTAATCGTTTTAAAACAAATAACGCCTTTTAGGTATACTGTGTTTATCGTTGCGCTGAAATTGTTTCCTGACGATCTAGAGTTTTGCTATACCTTCATCACACGTCTCAAGAGGAAGCTTGTTCGAGAAAAAGATCTCATTAGAATGGACAGCTAATGCTCATTAAACAGTAGCCTCTGGGATTTCGTTAATAAATAGCATTGTTGTAATGCCAATAGGACGTAGCGTCTGAAAGGTTTCGGTTAGTTTATATCAGTGATTTATATTCTCACCAGTTTGCACCAATGTATATAGACAAACAGTAATCTCCTGGCAGCAATAAATAAGCCATTGGTTGAAGATGAAGCACTTTATCGTTTAAAAGTAAATCTCACCTTTTCGTATGTGTAGGGATAAGCAACATTAAAAGCTTTAGTGTACCATCGCTGTCAGCTAAAGCTGTTTCTATCAGTGTCAAAAGTATATGCTAAATGACGTAGTCTATCCCAGAATGTCGATTTAAAAAGAATAAAAAAGCCTTGCTATATACACTTATTAAGGAAATACTGCTTAAAACTCCCTGATACAATGGACTTTAATTGGGTTTTGTGCGTCTCCCACTTTCCATTCGGTTTGCACATTGTACAATTAATATACATATTACGTTATAGTTGGAACATATTAAGTGAAATCTTAGTGGTTAAGAAGGGGCGGAGCGAGCGAAAACGAGCGCGCCCCTTCTTAGCCACTAAGATTTCACTTAATAATTTCTAACGGACTTAGAACATAACCTATATTTTGATTGGCTCACGGCATTAATCTTTCCCACGGTTCAAATAAACAAACATCGCGCGCCCACAGTACTTTATGCGCCAAATGTGACGTCACTGATTTTCATTCCTTACAAAACTCAGTACAAAATGGCTGGCGATTTTGACATCGGGGATTTCGAATCTTTGTAAGAAGATGGATTTAAATTACCTGAATGTTTTATACAGGCGTGTTAAACAAGACCATGACAGACAGTATAAGATCAGAATTATAAAAATATTCAAGCAAACAGAGTAGACCCTGATCAAACAGGATTGCCTGGCCATGGTCAGTTGTTTGCAAAAACGTAAATACGCGTACAAATGTATATATATGACGTAAAGGGTAAAACACAGAATAATATGTCATTTTTGCTCAAGTTTCGTCTGTAACGGAACGCAATGAAGAAAATATTCCAAAAAGTGAATTAATATGATATATATATATATACAGTAAATACTTCAATAGCTCTGATCTAATATTTCGACCACTAAGGGCCTTTTTCAAAGATTATCATGATAATCTTTGAAAAAGGTCATTAGTGGTCGCAATATTAAACCAGAGATATTCAAGTATTTATGTAATGGAACGTTAAACTGTTCAGATCTCGAATCAGTGTCTCGTTTCTATGATTTCTTTGCCTTATAAGAAACGCCGGCTGCAATTTTGAACCGGTTTCCGTGAAGGTTAACAATGAGTTCCGGTTATAAGATCGCCAAATACGGCAGTGTTTATTACTAGTCACACGAGGAGGCGGAGTTATGACAGCGCGTGCAGACACCACACGAGGTCGAAATAAACAAAACTCTTAATGATTAAGTGATGTACTTAATGAATGCAAAAGGCAGTTTGATTGGCTGAAAATGTATGTTCTGTTCTTAATAATATTATGGTAACAATTCAATAAAACATTTAATCATTGATTATACCAATACAACTAACGCTAATAATACAATAAAGACGCGAAATTATAACAATGAAGTGGTGATGACTTTTAGGCAGATAACTGCTTAATGCAGGGTGTAAGTCATTGAAAAAGCTCGAATAGAAGTATGCATGTCTTTCACTCGGCATTAAGCTGCCACCTGTTTTAAAGACCGATAATGATACTTGTTTAGTCCCTGAACTATTGCGGTTTACCGTATTTAGATCGGCGATGGAATAGTAACTGTCACAATAGCTGTATTCAGCATGAAACCATTATAAAGGGTTGATTTACTAACGCAATTGTGAAGCGAACAAGAACAAAATACACAATAGCCTATTTGTGACATTCGACAATATAATACAATGTCTACTGAACAATTATGTAACGAACAAATAAAAATGGAGTAAACGTAGTGTCAGTTTGATGATCAAAGGCGTATTTTCTTTTTTTATCCGTACTTAAGTAGAATGTATGTCACATGTCGCACAGCTGATAGCTACAAACAAGTCGTTTGACAATATACCATTATTTCATAAAGAAAGTTGATTGACAATGCATACTAGTGACCAAAATGTTCACCGTTTTCACAGACAAATTCGATTAAAACTGTCACTCTGCTTTCTTCAGATGTATTGATATGTTTAGCCTCAGGTGTACAGACAGTAACGCGTTTTCTAGTGTAATGTGCAGAGTACTTGGGATGCAGTAAAATGTTTATTTCTATGGTGAATAATATGCGTAATAATTCATTTTGAGCACTTTTAGCATCAATCTTTGTTTTGCATTAAATTCCATTTCAGCGAAAACTGTTTTATTATGATAAGTAAATAATCAATGCCTGAACGCGTGTGTATAAATTGCTTTCTATCGATGTTTTTGTGATGGTGGCGTTTTGTGTGTTGCTTTTCCTGCTTGATTTTACTACTTTTGCATTTAAAAGGTTTCTGTACCAATAAAGGCAGATAAAGTCTACCAACCGAGTATACCAACCATTTCAGAGCCCCTGTGTTTTTAGATATGCACTATTTATTTCCAGTCATCATAAATTCTGGGATTGTGATTGGCTGAGACCCTCCACGTGAACGGGGTGTAAGAAACCGTACACCCCGTTTGATCCAAGGTGTACGGAATCAAGTTTGTCACGTGACTGATCGGTTTTGTTTCATCATCGATTCGCGTAAACAAACTCGATTTCTGTGTTTATAAGGCGGTTTTCTTTCCTATGAAATAAACGGAATTCATCCATACAAACTGTCTAGCATCTACGCACATGGATAAAAACAATTTATGTATCAATTACATGTTTGTATCTTGCTTCTTTTGTTTTTCCCAACTACCCCACATATTGTTTACTTACAGTGCGTGCAAATCAGCGCGTGAGTTTGAGTGACGTCAAACGTCATTTTTTAGTCAGGGCTTATTGACAGATGTGCCAAATCGTACGCTCCGTCTGTAAACAAGTGTTTTGAGGGATTAAATATACAGAATTCCGTTAGGTTATGCATGTATTCTTTCTTGTAATGGACCCAGACTGGAAATAAATTCGTTACACGGTGTTTCGCGCTCAGGAAATACGGACTCCAAAACCGTCATACAAACCCGTACACCCTGCCGAAACACCGTGTAACTAATAGTATCTACTAAATAGACAATAAATGGAAAAGTAGTAAAGTCAAACAGGCAACGACACATACAAAACGCAATAACGCAACCAACACCACAACACTAACAGAGAGCAAGCAACACATCCACACAACCACACACATAACACACGCGTGCACACACACGAGAGGAAAACATCAAGCACTATCAAACGCACAAACATAAAAACAAGGGTGATAAAGAGAGTACCTCATTGGAACGATGAGCGGCAAAACTACCACTAGGGGTTTGAATCGGTTCACGGACGTCCTAACCTCACACTTATCTCAAATGTACATGGAAGAGTCATGCAGGAAAAACCGCATACACAGCACACAACCAACCAAACAGCACCACATGTATATAAAAGACACAAAGAGACACACAAAGACAAAACAAACATACAATAGGGGGAGAAGTACCTATTTGGAACGGTCAGTGACAAATGTCATTGTGAGGTTAAACCGGTTTTAGGGCGCCCAACCTCACACTTATTCCATCCCAAACCTAAAAGACAAAATAGAATACTAAACCTTTCTTGTCGGCGTACAAGCAAAGCGGCCAGCGTGATTGCCAACTGTAAAAGGGTTGACAACTAGACATGCTGTATGTTGTAGTACCATAGGATCATATGCCTTTTTAATGTATTTAGTGAACAAAGTGAGCAAATTGGTACGTCCAATAATCTTAGAAATTTGTAAATCACATCACCATAAAATTCAGGATGTGAAATACCGTGTCACAGGAGCTCCTGGAGAGAACATTTGTACTTGCCTATAAGTGAGAGATTTCGATAATAAAATTTAGAGACTGTTTTTCTTAGTTTATGATATCTATATCTTTGCTTAAGCAGTTTTTCAGTTAAAATGAGATTTCGACTGTTAAAATCGTCAACAGAAGAACAAGCTTTAGCGAAACCTTGAGATATATATTTATACTGTAAGATGAGGCACTGGGAACATCTCCATCCAGGTGAGGGGAATTGACAATATTAAAATCAAAATCATCTCTTTTGTCATAGACTTTAGAAGAAATCATTCCATTGTCAATTTTAAAGTCAAGATCGAGAAAAGCCACATAAGTCTCGGAAGGGTTAGCTTTATTCAGTTGTAGTTCTTTTGGGTAAATGTTAGGAATCAAAACATAAAAAGGGTTATCTAAATAGCTTAACAAATAGGGTAAATAAATGTATCTTCGACAGAGTTCCCCAGAATATAAAAGACGGTAAACACAGGAAAGTATGTGTAACATAGCATATCAACAACAGTTACTGTGAAAGTCCTCAATGATTTTGCTGAAGTCAGAACAACTGCGGAGAAGCCGTTAAGGGCATGACAGAGAAAAGACAATACATAAATCTTGTAAGCTCATCCCGTTTTGGGATTTAAGAGTATACCATCATAGAGTACTACCCTCGGTCTGTCATCGTGCAAGCAAAGAGGGAAGCGTAGCTACTGCCTGTAAAGGGGTCAATAACCAAACATGTGGGGCACTGCAATATACAGTGGACCCTGATTACAACGGAGGTGTTTATTTACAGACATTTTGCTGGTATAACGAGGTTGCCGTAATAACGAGTTTAGATATGAAAGCAATCATATGGTAAGTTTTAAACTAGTACCAACAGGTGAACGCTTAATGCAGAACACAAGACGTTAGGCGTTTTTGCACTTCTTGTGTTCTGCATTAAGCGATCACCTGTCTTATTGGCATTGCACCTATTCATTCAGTGGTTGTTCCAAAGACAGACTCAACGGGAATTTGTTTCAATGCATACTGCCGGTATCAGGAAGGTGCCATTGTAATGGATGCCGGTATAATGAGGGTTCACTGGATCATAACCCTTCTTCCTAAAATGTTTAATGCGTTTATGAACGGATCGTGAAAATGGATATGAACCTGGATTTTCCTATGTTTGTAGATAGCATCACCATATACTTCTGGATGAGAAATACCTTGTTGTAGTAACATCCGTAGATTACAATTTTTTTTATTTCTTTTTCTTTCATTTCAGGCCCTGCAGCGAGGGACCCCATTTATTTTCCCCGTCCTTTTGATGTGTGAGGGTCGGAGAACCATCCCCCTCCACATCTTACAAACCTGCATACAAAACATAAATTTACAAGCAGTAAAGAATGGATATCGTACATATAACGAATATAACGATAACAACGTTTTTGTAATGAGTTGTTATACATTTAAATGTTAAGCTAGTGTTAGACATAAGGCTCTCATCTTACTAGTTTTGGTTCAAATCTTTTATGATACTTTTAATCTTTTTGTCTAAGAACAATCATTCAAAGGCAGTCGCTGCAAGAACCTGTTCAGCTGAATTATAATATTAACATACTGAACAAAGAAAATGAAAACAAAATTATAATAAAAAAGAAAAACCAAAAAAAAACAACACAAAAAGCTGCCAGGCCGGTTATTTATTTATTATGCTTTTATTGTTTACATCCTACATGTATCAATACACTGATATTTTAAGATCTTCGTCTAAAACACACTGTATTTTAAGATTTTTGCAACAGATGTTCTATATTTTGCCATGTTTTTTTAAATTTATATTCGTTGTTATTTTGTACGGCGGTCTGGCTAAGCAGATTGTATTTAAAAGATATGTATTTTTGTGCACCTTGCTCAGTTGGAAGAAATTTCAGGTTTCTGCATTGAAAAATATACATTTTGAGGAACATGAGCACGAGATCATAAGCTGTATCTAAAGTATTTGAGTATCCAAATAACATAATTTCTAAACTTAATTCTCTAAAATGGTGTAGATCAAACATATTTTGTATTAGGTTTAAGGTAATTGGGCAGTGCCAAAACAGATGTTCAATCGTTTCCCGATTACTTTTATAAAAGGTACAAAGTGGATCGTCCGTGTATTTCATTTTAGTGAGGTATGAATTTACTCCTAAAAGTCTAAGAATGACTCTTACCTGGAACCACTGTATTTGTGTATCGGTAGTAATTTTGAATGGCAACGAAAATATGTCTCTCCATTTTTTATCCGGGATATGTGCTGTTAATTTGTTATTCCAAGTGTAAATACATTTTGGCTCAGTTTTATTTATATTCAAAGCATTGTAAAATCGTTTGGCACCTTTGCTGTCCTTAATAATAAGATCAATATAAGGGGGTATATGGGGTTTGTGCAAAGGTTCAGCTTGTTTCAAAATTATATCCAATTTTCTTGCTGTTACTTGCAATGCACATATAACACCATTATAAGTTAAAAAGTCAGTTTTAAGATTGTATTTTACTTTCAACTGTTCGAACCCTATGATCGAGTTATTTTCGTTTAGCAAATCACCAATACAGTGTATTCCTGCACGAAACCACGATTTTAGGAAAAAACTTTGTGACCTAATTAAGAGCATATGGTTATAGAAAAGGGGAAAGTTGACAAATGTTTTCTTTCCCCATACACCGAGTACACATTAACTTTGAAAATGCTTCAAAAACATGAGCCCAGAATTTATTACTGCATTTAAAAGATAATAGCTCGGGATAATGTTTACCACAATTCATTAATCTTTCTACGTCTACATATTTCTTGGTAATTGTTGACCATCTGCTTTCACAATGTACTAATCTTCTTATCCAAGTGATCTTTAAAGACTCTATAAAAGCCTTGATATTCACCATTCTAAGACCACCTTCTGTGTAATCTTTGACCACTACTTCTTTTTTAATCTTGTGAGGGCCATTCCATATAAAATGAAACAAGGTATTTTCTAGTTTCTTCAAAATTTCATCAGATGGGTTTGGTAGGGAAAGAAATAAATGATTTAGCTTTGCAATTATTAGAGTTTTAACGACTGAAATTTTTCCAATGGGAGATAGAATACGTCTGCTCCACCTTTTAATTGTATATTCTATCTCTGCAATTTTAAATTTATAATTCAAGTCAATCATTTTAGTTGGTCGACATGAAAATTTATGCCTAGCATACAAAACTGCTATTGATTCCATGTCAGTTTCCATTTAGTTTTATTTGTATCTGAGCTATATTTTTTCTTACCTATCCAGCTTAGTTTTATCAAAATTTACTTTTAAGCCTGATATCAAAGAAAAATTTGAAAGTGCATTCAGTGTTTCATTTAATGATTCACTAGATCCGTCTAATATAACGCTTGTGTCGTCTGCAAATTGTGAGAATTTATATTCTGTATCATTAATGGTAATGCCAGTAATTTTAGGATTAGCTCTTAAATGAATAGATAAAATTTCTGCACATAAAATGAAGATGTAACAACTTAAAGGATCACCCTGCCTACAGCCCCTACGGACATTGAAAAAGTCCGAAAGGAAGCCACATTGAGTTACAGTAGAGGTTGCATCTTTATAGAAAATATTAAACCATCTTTGTATATCATGTCCAAAGTTAAAATGTTTCAAAGTTTTATTTACAAAAGACCATGAAAGGGAATCAAAAGCCTTTTCGAAATCTATTAAAAGTAAAATGCCAGGAATGTCGTTTTTTCGGTATAATGAAGTATATCGTATATTAGTCTAGTATTTTCACCAATGAATCGACCTTTAAGGAACCCTGTTTGGTCATTATGTATTATGCTTGGTAACAAAGATTTAAGTCTGTTTGCAATACATCCAGTTCCAATTTTATAAACAGTGTTTAGTAATGTGATTGGGCGCCAGTTTTTAAGAAGGCATTTTGATTTACTTCCTTTTGGAATACATGTAATTAAGCCCTGTGTCTGAGTGGTTGTCAATACATTCATATTAAATGCTTCATTAAGAGCTCTAACAACAAAAATACCTATCTTAGCCCAAAATACCTTATAGAAATCTGCACTGAAACCGGAAATCCCCGGGCTACGATTGTTTTTCATATTTTTCAAAGTATTCGTTGCTTCATTTAGTGTTATTTCACCTTCTATACTTTTTGACTCTTGATTGCTCAGTCTAGGTATATATTCATTTTTAAAAAAGACATTTAATTGTTCTTTTGTTACTGTTTCATGTCTTGCCTTGTATAAGGTTTCGTAAAAAGGTTTTGTTTCAGCTAAAATATCTGTTTGGTTTGTGATTTCCGACCCATCCTCTCTTATAATTTTCTGAATTGTCTTTGATATGATATTATATTTCTATAGTCCACAAAAATATTTGGTTGGTTTTTCCCTTTCTATACTCCATTTAACTTTAGACCTTATGACTGAACCTCTCATTTTTTCGTCGTTAATGTTTCTTAATTCCTTGGTTAAAAGTGAATGCTCTTCTAAATTATGTTCCGCTAAATTTTGCTCTAAGTCACGTATTTTATTTATTAATTCTATTTCTGTTACTTTTGTTTGCCTTTTTTTAAAAGAACCATATGAGATCGATTTACCTCTTATCTCCATTAACAAAGTATCCAGGAATAATTGGTCACTAATGCTAAATTGTATTTCCTGTTTTGGTATATCTTTAATTGACTCTCTATTATAAACTGGTAATGCATATTGTTCTATTACATCGTCTATTTTCTTGTTTGAATATATACTAAGTCTTTAAGTAAGGAATTGTTGTGTTTCCAAAGTCCAGACTGGTGTTCAAAATTGTTAAATTGAAACATTGTAATTATGGAGTGGTCTGATTGAAAACTATGTTCTATAGAGGAGTTACTAGAATAAACGGACAAGGATTGCGAAATAAGGAAAAAATCTAAACGAGCTTGTTGTATGGGTTTTTGTTTTCTCCAAGTATAACGTTTCTTTTCTGGATTCATTTCCCTAAAAGGATCTATTAAACCCCTATTTGAAATGTGACTTAAAAGAACTTCTCTTGATTTTTTGTTGTTTAAATGTTTATAATTATAATAATCTAGATCTGGATCCAAAACTAAATTAAAATCTCCGCATATTAAATATGTCATATTTCCGATGCTATCTATGATGTCAAAAATGTTATTATAAAAAGGTGTATCACTATTTGGTCCATATATCGATACTAGGGTAAATCTAACATCTTGTACACTAATATCCAGTAAAACATAATTCCCATACGGATCAATTATTTCATTATGTATCTTAAAATCACATTTTCTAAAAAGCACTGCTACTCCACGGCTATTTGAGGAATTACAGCTTAAGTAAACTTCAGACCCCCATTCTCTATAAATAGTTTTGTATCTTGAAGACAGAATATATCATATTTTAGGGATTTTAGATGATGGAAAACATTCAGTCTTTTCTGTTTACCGTGCAACCCTCTACAATTCAGAGACAGGATTCCCAGACTCTCCATTTCCAGTTTTGTTGAAAGGGGAACCGTACATTAATGTGCATAAAATATTTGTGTCATTGACCTGGACAGCAAGATAAACAAAAAAGGTAATAGCATAAAAAACAATAATAAATACATAATAATCACACACAAACATTTCACCAAAGAAATTCAATGGCAGAAATCACACACCTAAATTACCCTGAAAAAATATTCAAAGATTATAATACAAGTAAATTCCCAATTAAGTATTTCTTTTAAGTCTAGTTTTTACCATGTTGCCGCAATGTTTATAAATAAATCTGATTTGTTTATACATTGGCATATATGCAGCATATCTATGAACACATCAGCAAGCTTTTCGAGCTTATCAAAATTAATTGAACCAATTGCTATAATATCGCACACATATATAAGGCTTAGGTTAACAGACAACGTACTTTAAATCCAAAGTACTTTTTCTAATCATGACAAAAATAAAAAATGACATTGGAGTCAAGGGTCAATGTCACTTGAAAGTTATTCTGCTATATCACACTGAGATTCGTCACGATACATTCACATGCCACATATATGAGGCCTAGATAAAAGAACAAAAAAAGTTTAGGCATGACAATTGCGTCTTATTTAAGATACATATATTTGACCCTGCTGTTCCATGTCAAGGTACCCGACACTTTTAAGAATCATGATAATGCATTCACACAAAATGTCTAAGCCCTTACTTTGTCAAAAAAAGGAGAAAAGTTCTGGCATGAAAATATGTATCTATTTAAGGTCACATAAAGACCAAACACGGTGTATCCGATACTTTGACCAATGATAATACATCCACAAATGAAAAACTAAAAGAACTTGTCAAAAGGCAAACCTGTTCTGACACGGATATAGGGGATCCGCTGCAAGCCGTCCTTCAAGATCACATGTTCCCAAAACGAGCCTTGGAAAATGTTATTAAATGAGCCTTTGCCGAGCTTAGTAACTTTTTCCTGGTGAGTTTAGGAACACGCGATCCTAAAAGACAACGAGCATCAGATTCATTTTCTCACATAATCAGATCTAGATCTAGTTCTATTTTCGCCCCATTTAATGACACGTAAACATCGGTTTTCCATGTTTGACGTTATATACGACGTATGACGTCATATGAATTCTAAAGTGTTCTTAAAAATGTTACTGATATAGAGGATCTGTTGCGAGTTGTTCTCCAAGACCACACAATCCTGAACTCACCAGGAAAAAACTCACCAGGAAAAAGTAATTAAACTCGCCAAGGCTCGCTTAATGACACCTTCCAAGGATCGACCAGGAACATGCGATCCCAGAAGACAACGAGCATCAGATTCTGTTTCTCACATAACAAAAAATGTATTTTCGCCGCCTAAACGACGCGCAAACATCGGGTTCCATGGCTTGACGTCATATATAACGTATGACGTCATATATGTTCTAAAGTGATCTTACACGTGTTACAGATCAGAGAATCTTAACCGGTCGATAATGAAATTTAGAAAAAGCTTTCATAATTTTATGATATGCGTAACCTTGTTTAAGAAGTTTATCAGCTATTATTAAATTATGACTATTAAAATCTTCTAGCAAAGAACAGGCTCTGGCAAGGCGAATATACTGAGAAATGTAAACCCTATAAGATGGTGTAAACCCCCTAAGATGTAGAACCACATCCCCTTCTAGAAAAGGATAATAAACAGTTTTGAAATTAACATCCTGCTTGTTATCGTATATTCTGACAGAACTTTACCATTTATGATTGAAAGATATAAATCTAAAAAGGAAGCGATAGAATCGGATCGATTCGCTTTGTTTAAAGTAAGATATTTTGGGTAAATATAAGAAACCATAGTTTCAAAATAAGGAGTATCCATATTCAAAATAGTGTCTTATTACCTATAAGTTTTATTAAAATCATTAACAATATCAGCTTGAGTATCAGGTTTTAAGCTTAGTATAAAATCCCTCTCACAGCAATACAAAAACAAATCTGCAACAAGAGGCGCAAAATATGTACCCATATGTATACCTGCAACTTGACGATATATGGTATCCCCGTATCGCACATATATGGTATCTAAAGGAAATTGAGATATATTTAAACATCAAGGCAAGTCCGCAGTGTGTAATGTTCAACTTCTCAATTCGAAAAGAACGAACGTTGAACAGTACACGCAGGGGACAGTTTATTCTGTAGAGTAGTATAGAGTGTAGAGAAATCATAAGATGTCAATGAAGAAAGTTTGTACTGTTCATTTTTAAGTTTAGTTAAAATATCATTGGAATGTTTTATGGACCAAAAAGCATCAAATCCAGAATTTTCATATAGTTTATAACAGTAACGTTTTACATGTTCTTTGATAATAGTAGGCCATCACGTTAAAAGTTTAGATAGTTTAGTAGTATTACAACAACTATAGTTATTAATAAAACGCGTTGTTTTATAAGGGTTTGTATGTCGCTTCGGAATCCAGTATATGGTACAAATTTTATGCTGTTTTGATGCTCGGGTTAGATTTAAAAGTATTGCAAATTTGAACATGTTTCGAGACTATGAGTATTTCTTTTTCGGGGGTTTGCACTGTAATATATGTTTGTGAACCAATTAACTCATTTAAAACATCCGCATCATACAATCTTCAAATAATGATTATATTATTTGATGACCTGTCAGCAGGAACAAGAACATAATTTGAATGACAATTTGACTTGTTTTCCTCTAAATATCGAATTGTAACCCTAGGTCGAGGTGGTAATAGCTCGTAATGTGATTTGTAAAAAGCAAAACGTGTATCAATAATGTCAAAAAACGTATCTTCCAATAAAGATGATAAATAAAGATGAAATACAGACTATAATGATATATATGTTGATAAGAGTAAAACCCACTTGAAACTTTAAACATCACACTTTGATCTATAGTGTAGATATTTACGTCAAATAAACATCAGTTACAACAAAACTGAGACAGCCAATGTGCTTGTGTAAACATGAGTAATTTGATACTATGACATATTATTGAAAGTGGTATTGGGTCGAATTTAATGAAACCCTGTCATCTTAGAAATTTAAAGGTATATGAAATATACTAATGTTATAAGTCTAGTCTTTCCGTTTTAAATATAGTACTGACAGTGTTGTTGCCGAGTCCAATCCTAATGGAGGAGTATTGATACTTTTATTTATGCGACGATTTGTTTGTAAACCTACACACTCACGGACGGTAGATGCATGTCTGTTTAGATAGAGTTGGACTGTTGTTCTATTGCAAAGATAAACAATACTTACACACATAGTTTGCGTCCTTAAAAGGTAAACCAATGCAATAATGAATAGCATTTAGATACACAGCATAATTATTTCTCTCTAATGCATCAGAAATGTAGTCGAAAAAATCTACAGACTATTGATTCTAACCCTTTTCCTGTTGAATATCCATGTAAGAAATAACCGCATAATGAATATTTATAAACCGAATATTTATAATGGTATATGTAAACCGGAAGGTTTTGTAGTGTTAAAAAAATAAAACGTCAGATGTATTATAACCTGATAAGCAAAACGGTTCCTACAAATCTACAAATATTTTGAAAGTGGGTGATCCATCGAAAGCAAAAGTAGCAATGTCAAGAAAGACAATTGCAGACTTAGTTTTATTGAGTCTGTGCATGAGTAGTAATTAAAAGTGCAATATTACTCAGACCCCTAGCACCTGCTTAAGCAGTATTCAATTTTCAAAACTTATATCATCGAAACTAATGATCCCGAAGGACCAGCAAATATAACAACACCGAAAATGAAGTACGGGGCGATTTTGTATAAAAAAATGAAAATGCGTTTATACGAGGCTTGAAGTAGTCTGTTTTTTACTACTGTATTCGTTATTGTGTTCATTATTGTATTCGTTTTTGTATTCAGTATTGTGTTCATTGTTCCAGTGTCATAATCTCTAAAATAGAGGAGAATGACAAACCACACTTGAACAAGTTTGGCCATATATACAACGGCTGAAAGTCGAGCACGGATAACCATCAAATAAACCATAGGAAACCTTTCAGACACCTTGTTCTGCGTTGGCAACAAAACAATAACACTTATTATGACAGTCCCTTGGGCCATCATAAAAGAGTAATGAACGTATAGCTGAATGCCAATTCCTTTTTGGCTTGATGTCACTTGAAACCGATATAAAGATGTGTCTATTGCTAGGGCGCGTATAGGTACCGGGGGCAGAGACAGAGTCGAATACATAGTGACAGTAAATTGCCGCTATGTCACTTTGCACCTGCGTGGTACATGTAAATTATATTTCCAATAACTTTTATGGATAACGTATTCACACTAACGACTTGCACATGGCAACCAAAACAAAACATTAATTTTGTTATTATTCGTTTCATTTTTGTTCAGAAATGTGTCATAACTACTGTTAAATCAGTCTTTTCATGTCACTTTAATAAAAGATAAACATTGCAAACAATGATAAAACAGTAAATAGAATAGTAAACAAGAACAAATATATTCGTAACCTTAGCAAAGGAAAGTTTGATAATGACGGCGGTTTACAAGCGGGCCTAGATTGGTTCATAAGCAACCAGTCTCTGATAAGACAGCTAAAGGAGAGCAACTCGGTAGTAAATAAGTGGACATGCGTCTTTATCACGTACCGTTTGAATCCATCTAAACCAGAAATTTAGTTTCAAACTGCACAAAGCTGCAACCTATCATACATACCAGCATTGATACTAATGTGCACAACCGAATTAGACTTTTACTGTATTTGTAAGAGTGAGGAGTATTGTATTACCTAAGTGACCATGGAAACCAAAGAAAATGGTTTGTTCACATTGATCGCAACATCGATGATCTTACATGCATGTTCTGTATAAATTGTTTTCGTGAAACAAGTTTACTATCACGTGGTATAGCCAGTGTCATATTCATTATTAGTAACGGAGTTTCATAAAAACATTTTGTAATGAACACAAATGTAAGAATGTCTTTATCTAATAACTCTAAAAAGTGCAATAGAAAGTGAATCATGTAATAGCTGAACGATGTTCGCCCGTCGTTTAAAACAGCGTACTAATGCAACAAACGACGCTCATGGTGTGAGTCAGCGCGATTATTGGCTAATGGTTAAATGCGTCATGCTTTAGGTCCGAGTATTTTCTTTAAGTATCATTATCGGCCGGATTAAAACTGTTAATTTGACTAAAACATATTTTGGCACTCCTGCGTCACATAGTATGTGATAAAACTATTCACCGTTCGACATATAAATATTTCAAACATGTAAGCTTTATACCCTTTTCCTGCAAGAGTCACTCCAATCTTAATAAAACGATCTGAAACACTACCATTGCCTTAATGTTCATAATAGTTTAATCTATCCGCACAATGAAACAATGATCATGATTTTAGAATGGTATTTTCATACCCTGTAAATGCTATAGATTGTGATGATGATAATGATGATGATGATTATGCTGATGATGACGGTGGTGGTATTGATAAACAGGTAACGCGTTACAAAGCATAACATGATGACAAATTCACGTTCCTGTACTTCCATTTGGCTCTAACTGGAGGAGCTTAGATTTGTTATAGGGAACGAGGCTATTGGCTGAACAATGCCAATCGATGGCCATGGTTTCTTGCTATTAACGAGGCATTCGTTACACTAAAACCATATAACATTATATCATTACAAGTAACTTTCTGTGAGAATAGTCGTCTCCATTACGCTTGCAAATTCTGCAAATCCTATAAATGTGCTCAATAGTGTGTTGATTTGTTGCAGGAAATCTGGAATTCTTTGCCTTATCGGATTAGCTGGCAACAAAACAAAATACAACTCTGTCAACGTAGTCAACCAAAATTCAGTTACTAACCCTTATCCTACCTTAAAATGGTGTAGCTCTGGTCTTAAGCAATCTTATGTATTCCATTCCGTTCAATCAACACTATTTATCTAACGAATGTCAAACAGATTGAGCACTTATGCGACGCCGTGTTTCTTGCTCTCCCATTGGAGTCCAAGCATTTTATAAATGGTATCCAAGTCGGGTTTGACTCGATAATGGTTAAAGTTCACTTCAATAATGAGGTTGTGGCATGCTAGATTGGATTGCGTGGCTAAAACCGAAAACGTTAAGTATTAACCCTTACTCCATAAATGCGCCCTTCTATGTCTTTGCCAACAGAGTAGATCAATAGGAGCCGTTCGATCAGGGTCTGCTCTGATTGCTTAATATGCTATTTCGTTTTTGTCGTACCCTTTATTACTTTTCGACAGTTACTCTGCTTGCAGCTCAATCATTGAGCACACTAGATATAGGTGGATACAGTTTGTTTCGCTTAAATGTTTTTGTTTTACATGCACTTTACCACTGTATTTGTCATTGCGGTTGTTGTAGATTAGTCGGAGAGGGGTACGTTTATTTACACTGTTTATCTTTTAGGACGGGGATGGAATATGTGTGAGGTTGGGCGCCCCGAAACCGCCCCCCCCCCCAGTTATTTTTGTCACTAACCGTTCCAATGCGGTACTTCCATATTTCCTCTATGGTTTGTTTTGTCTTGGTGCGTCTGTTTATGTTGTGCTAGTTATGTACATTTGCTGTGTTTTCTTGTATTGCTGTTCGGGCGGCTGTTTGTTCTGTATGTGGTGTTTCCTGCATGACTCTTATTTGTACTTTACATAGATATGATTCTGCAATGTCTATCTGACCATAACTTTTCATGTCCATGTGATATTATAACAATTAATCTAATTAATATTCATGATGTCATTATTTCTAATATGAATATTCATGGAGTAAAATGTTACGGAGGTAAACTGTTGGTATTATGCAATGGTATATGATTTCTTTGTACAACGATATGTGATTATTATGGGCTTCTATGTTCCTAGGTGCGTGTTTATAATGTTCTCAAAGCGATTGTGTTGTACACTATTGAACCCTGTAATACTTTATGATCATTCATTAACTTTTATTATTAAATTGTATAAGATATACTTTCATTGGAATACTTGCTTTAGACAAAAACGATAGGGCCAGATATAAATAATTCTATAAACAAAAAGAGCAGATCCTGGAGCCGTCTACATAGCCAAACACACACACACATACACGAGCTGGACACAGAAAATATTAACAAACAAACAAGTACTAGATACAAACATATCATACATCAACAAAAGCACAAGTACAAACACACAAGACAAACAAAAGTAAGGTTGACAACGAGAGTACCGCCTTGGCACGGTCAATAGCAAAATCACCACTGGGGGTTTAAACCGATTCACGGACGTCCTAACCTCACACTTATCTCAAAGTCACCCTAGCTTTACAAATAGTGTAAATACAGGTCTCCCCGCTGGACTTACATTCAACATAGAAGACGGTAAAAACAATAACAATGTGTACAAATAGCATAACAACTGTGAAAATTCGTCATATATGTACTCAATGACTTTGCTGAAGACAGAGCACCTGCAGGGATGCCGTTAAGGACACGGCAGGGAAAATGAAATACACGAGTTTGGTAAGCTCATCCGTTTTCTGAGTTTAGAGCATACCATCATGGAGTACTATCCTCGGCTTGTCATCGCGCAAGCATAGAGGGAAGCGTAGCTACCGACTGTAAAAGGGTCAATAACCAAACATGCAGAGTATTGCAATATAATGAGGTCATAACCTGTTTTCCTTAAATGTTTTAATGCGTGTTATAAACAAAACATGAACATGGATATACCGAGATGAGATTATATTAAACTGTCACTTCGTACACACGTTTAATGACTTTGCAATCAGAGCAGACTCATATCAGCTAATTGATAGCCATATTGTCATTAATTCTGGCATGAATATGCATTAGGTAAACGATTACAAATAGTATTATACGCCTAGATTCCTACCTATAACAGTTTTATCTCGTCACAAGACGCTCTACTATACCGATAAAGGGGATACAAATGCTAGTAGGTCACCTGTTTATGAGCTGTGGCATAATGATTTTATTGTGTTGGACACCTCAACTATTTCTAAAAGGTTATACGAGGGGTGTTCCATAAATAATGTCATCTGTGCTTTATTTCGCGGAAATCGTGCAATTCATGCACAAAACCACCTCGTGTGGATTGAGTGATCACTGGCTCGTGACACAGGTAAATATCTCGTCCACACGTTCACTTGCCTCGGTACAGTGTACATCGTTTCATAGCCTATTCGTTAGACTATACACAAAATGACAGGAAAACGAGCTGAAAATGTTCTTGAAATTAGGGCCTATATAAAAGGTAGGTCATTACTCGGCATAAAGGCTGTAGATATTCACCGCGAGGTGTGTGACATTTATGGGGAGGGCCAAATGTCCCACAGGACTGTTTGTAGGTGGGTAGCTAAATTTAGTGCTGGGCAGCAGCAACTGAAAGATGCTGCTCGCCCAGGTCATCCTGCAACAACTACGACCAAAGGTAACATAGAAAAAATCCGAAATATCCTCAAAACTGATGCTCGATTCACCGTAAGACAATTGGCTCGAATGACAAACTTGTCGTTAGCAAGAGTTCATGCAATTTTGAAGAAATACCTAAAAGTTAGAAAGATAAATGCAAGATGGATACCCCATTTGTTAACGGATGAGCAAAAGAAGACGCGTGTAACAATGGCAAAAAAACTTCTCAAAATGTACCCAAAATATAGTAAAAAGGCTTTTGATAATATAGTCAATGGTGATGAGACCTGGGTGTATTATTTTGAACCAAAGCGGAAGGTATCCAACAGAATATGGGCCACTAAAATGCCAGACGCCCAAGTATTGCCAAACGAATACGAACGGTAAAGAAGGTTTTGTATGCTATTTTTTTCACTAATAAGGGTCCAGCTATTCAAATCCCGGTGCCAAAAGGCAGAACGGTCAAAGGCAAGTTCTATAAAAACGTTGTTTTGAGAAAATTGAAGAACTACTACAAAAGTAGCCGCCCCAAAACAGGACTTAAGTATGTCCGACTTTTGCATGATAATGCACCCGCTCACAAGGCACGTATTGTGACTGACTTTTTGGAGTCAGAGAAGGTTACCGTCCTTCCGCACCCTCCGTATTCGCCAGACTTGGCCCCCTGCGACTATTTTCTCTTTCCAAAACTTAAATATCATTTATCTGGAAGGAGATACAATTCGAGAAATGCCCTTGGATCTGCTGTTTATCAGTGTCTGATGGGTGTCCCCATTGAAGAGTATGAAAAATGCTTCCAAAAATGGATTGACCGGCTAAAAAGGTGTATTCTGGCTGGCGGAGAGTATTTTGAAGGGCAGAGCAAATTAAAATGAACAAAAGCACTTCCGCTGTATGAGCACCGATGCAAGTGACATTACTTTTGGAACACCCCTCGTATCGTCTAAGGTTTAAAATCGAACCAACAACACATTTGTATATCTCTCTAAATTATTCATCAGACATTAAACAAATACGGGAGGCACACAGAAAAAAAAGATTGTTTTGGGGGCTCGACCCGACTGATCTATTGACGAATACGCACTTTTACGTCCTTTTGAAACTTGTATATATATTTAGTATAATTATAATGCGGACAAAAATCATCAGATGTATCATATCAATCCCAATTGTTGTCGGTCCATATAAATCTTGATCAATCCCAAATACGATCTAAAATATGTTCATTTACTCCCTATTCCTCCCAGTCTGCCTTATTGGAAACTGTAAACAAAATGTCAGTTTTGCTAATATCAGCCATATTGTTCATCATTTGGTCTGCTCGGAGGCTAATTATGAAACGAGAGACGTACATACCCATGTTCATAACCATAAAAAACACGACAGGAAAACTAATTAGACTTCATGTCGTAATTTTGAAAACGACTCAAAACCAAAACACATATTCAAATACTTCTTGTGATTGCAAATATTCTCCCTTGTTTCATGATTGAAATATTGTTAATATTCTGACAATGGGTGATCCCTCGAAAGCAAAAGTAGAAATGCAAGAAGAGAAAATTGCAGACTCGGTTTTATTGAGTCTGTTCTTGAGTAGTAATTAAACGTGCAACACTTATCACGTCCACTAGCACTGACCTAAGCAGTATTCAATTTGCAAAACTAATAACATCAAAACTAATGATCCCGAAGGACCAGAAAATACAAGAACACTGAGAATGAAGTACGGGACGACATTTTACGGCCGCCATACAAGCACTTAACACCTGCTGTTGTAAAGTACATATATTCTGGAAATGTGTTTTCACTTCTTGTGTTATTTTCACCGCTTCAGCCATGGTAACACTCCCCTTGTTTTACTTACTTTCTAATATTTATGAGGTAAAGAGTTAATAAACTGCGGCAACCATCCGTGTGCCAAGTACAAAAATGAGTCATGCAGGAAATACCACATACAGAACAAACACTCGCCCGAACAGCAACACAAGGAAACAGCAAATATACATGGGTAGAAAAAACAACAAGAGACGCACAAAGACAAAACAAACATACAATAGGAGGAAGATGGAAGTACCGCCTTGGAACGGTCAGTGACAAAAGTCACCGGGGGTTTAAACCGGTTTATGGGCGCCCAACCTCACCCTTATTCCATCCCCATCCTAAAAGACAAACAGTGTAAATAAACGTATCCCCTCTCCGACTAATCTACAACAACCGCGACAGCAAATACAGTGGTAAAGTGCATGTATAACAAAAAAACATTTAATTGAACATACTGTATCCACCTATCGCTAGTGTACTCAATGATTGAGCTGCAAACAGAGTAACTGTAGAAAAGTAATAAAGGGTACGACAAAAATGAAATAGTACAGATATCCGACGTTCTCCTTCCATTTCTGGATTTAAGAGGTCGCCTTCATAGAGTACTAAACCTTTCTTGTCGGCGTACATGCAAAGAGGCCAGCGTGATTGCCAACTGTAAAAGGGTTCACAACCAAACATGCAGTATGTTGTAATAATACAGGATCATATCCCTTTTTAATGAATTGTTTTATATATTTGATGAACAAAGTGAGAAAATGGGTATGTCCAATAATTCTACGAAGTTTGTAAATCACATCACCATAAAATTCAGGATGTGAAATACCGTGTCGCAAAAGTACCTTGAGATTACATTTGTACTTGCCAATAAGCGAGAGATTTCGATAGTAAAATTTAGAGAAAGTTTTTCTTAGTTTATGGTAAACCTACTGCTCTTTTGTGTTCTGAAAAACATAATGAGAGATTGGCAGTGGGTGTTGTTTCATGGGCAGATGACAGCATTTTCGCTGCCAAGGAGTTAGCTATACGGAGAAACTACTCTTTACGACGACTATTACTATTACGATATTCATATAAACTGGTATAAGGGCATGGGTTTTAGCACCATCACATGCTACGCTATGTTTTTACCAAAATTGCTCTGAAGATTTCACGTGTTGTGAAAACTCCATCATGACAAGTACCTTATAGATTCACAAATACCATAGACGAGCTGTTATTCCGTTTACCTCAACCTGTGTTACATTTGCAAACAGATTGGATCCATATGAGAGTAAATTGTCGCTTCAGCAGGATCGATGTTATTTTACACGTGATCAGTAGGTTCTCAACAGCGTGATCGATTCGGAAAAGTCAAAGTTGGACACGGTCATATAATGAGCAGACGTTTATATACACTTAAGACAGGTCGCTGCGGGAGAGACATCTATTAAAGTAAGCATCTATTCAAACTAAACACATTGACGAGTGTCTTCTACGAGAACTGTAGCGAAAACGCCGTTTCAGTGACGCGGTGGATTTGTTAGGTACGCACTATTCTTACAAATACATTGACGACCCCCCCCCCCAATACAACAGTTCTGAAAGTAGGATATTCTTCTATAGCCAACGCAACAATGCCAACAGACAACATTGCAGACTCGGGTTTACTTAGCCTGTTCATGAGCAGGTATGAAAAGTGAAACACTACTCACGCCTCCTAGCACCGGCTTTAGCGGTATTCAATTTCCAATGCTAATACCATCGAAACTATTGAATCCCAAGGACCAGAAAATATGAAAACACTGAGAACAAAATAAGGGGTGACACACAAGTATTTAACGCCTGTTGTTGTGAATATCTAATGTGGCTTTCACTAATCTACTACTATAGTGTTTACATCTGATATTGTTTTAATCTTCAGGAACGAGACAAGAAACACATACACAGGGTTTTATTGTTCTGTGGTACTGATTTCCATTAAATTGGAATGATTCAGAGTGTTTCTGCATCATTTGATAATGTACACAGTGTAAGTCCGTATAACTAAATTTCAAAGGTATATGTCTGATAGAATTGACCGTAATTCAAACACAAATCCAATTTAAAACGCGTATTAGTTTATCTCTAACTGATAATTGTGTTACACTTTATGCTACAATACGTCTCACACTGGAATGCGATATATCTCTATGTTTGTCTTTCGGATATAATAGTATAATTACTTACCAAACAACTAATGCTATATTTAGCATGCCAATCAATGATTGTCGTTTACAGAAACTGACGACATAAAGCGTTATCAAAAAGATGATCAGGTAAACTGAGTCAATAGATGGTTGCAGTTCATTGCAATATATGCGGAGCATAGACTGTATTACTAGCGATGTATCGTGTGGCAAAATTCACATATTCCAGGTTCAGTGGTGTTCTAGGAATCTTGTATTTAGAGAAAAGTTTGATAGTATGAGATCTTTCGAAAGCAAAAGCAGCAGTGGGATAGAAAATTGTAGACTCGGTTTTATTGATTCTGTTCGTGGGCAACTATTAAAAAGGCAACATCAAGCGGTATTTAAGTTTCATACCAAAAACATTGAAACATTATCTTGAAGGATCGGAAAATATATCAACACTGTACATGTTGACTTTGTACGACCGCCACACGAGTAATTAACAACTGAAGTACATACATTCTGGAAGTAGTTATGTCGAAAGTAAAAGCAGCAATGCAAACGGACAAGATTGTTGAGTCGGTTTTGTTGACCCTTTGCATCCATGCAACCATCGTTTAATTATATGTGATTTAATGTTCTGTGTTTATATACAATTATGAAAAAATCACATTCATAGTCATGATGTTAGTATTTCATAAATTGATAAGCATTAGTAAAGGTTTAACAAATGCACGGTTTTCACTCGGGTGTTTGTAAACATGTATGCTGTAATGAAGGAATGACAGTGTTCTAAATTTCTGTACCATCTGTTTTGCATCATAACCTTTATTTATAATGATTGTTTAGCTAGGGTGACTTTCAGATAAGTGTGAGGTTAGGACGTCCGTAAACCGGTCCCGTACTTCATTCTCAGTGTTGTTATACCTTCTGATCCTTCGAGATCATGAATTTCAGTACTTCTTGTTCTGAAAATTGAATACCGCTTAAGCCGGTGCTAGGGGGCGTGAGCAGTGTTGCACTTTCAATTACTGTTCATGAACAGACTCAATATAACCGAGTCTGCAATTTTCTCTTTTTGTGTTGCAATTGTTGCTCTCGGGGATCACCCCTTTCAGAATTTATAATCTTCACAACAGCAGGTATTAAGTGCTTGTGTGGCGGCCGTAAAACGTCGCCCCGTGCTTCATTCTCAGTGTTGTTATACCTTCTGGTCCTTCGAGATCATGAATTTCAGTACTTCTTGTTCTGAAAATTGAATACCGCTTAAGCTGGTGCTAGGGGGCGTGAGCAGTGTTGCACTTTCAATTACTGTTCATGAACAGACTCAATAAAACCGAGTCTGCAATTTTCTCTTTTTGTGTTGCAATATTTGCTCACGGGGATCATCCCCTTTCAGAATTTAAACCCATAGTGGTGGTTTTGCCACTGACCATTTCAAGGCGGCATTCTCTTTGTCACCCTTGTTTTTGTCTGTTTGATGTCTTTGTACTTGTGTGTTTGTTTGGGTTTGTGGCTTTCGTCTCGTGCGTGCGTTGGTCTGTTGTCTTCGTACTTGTGCGTTTGTTCGTGTTCAATATTTCCATCTCCTGTGTGTGTGTTTGTGTGTGTGTAAGTGTGCGTGTGTGCGTGTGTGTGTATGTGCGTTCGTGCGTGCGCGCATGTGTGTGTTAGGGTGTGTGTGTATGTGCGTGTATATGTATAAATTTCTTTTACTGTTTTTGTGATGGTGGTGTTTTATGTGTGGCTTTTCCTGCTTGACTTTACTACACTTTCATTTAGCAAATAGTTGGGTGTTATAACACTCGATATATAACACTCTTACTGACACTCGCACATTTAAACTTCTAGTACATTACAGTCGGATACTGTTTCAAAATGTGTGACGGGTTTATGACTAACTGATCCTCTGTTAAGTTCTTTACTTTGCCTTTAGAAGGACAAGCTAACAGGAAAAGTTATTGCATATCATCATTAAATATTAGTGTATAATAATCTTATTAAAACAGAATCTCCTACTTTCAGAATGTACTTAACAGGTGTTAAGTACCCGTGTGGCGACCGTAAAAAAGTCGCCCCGTACTTCATTCTCAGTGTTGTTATATTTTCTGGTCATTCGGGATAATTAGTTTCAATGTATTTAGTAATGCAAATTGAGTACCGCTTAAACCGATGCTATGGGGCGTAGTGTTGCACTTTTAAGAATACTCATGAACATATTCAATAAAACCAAGTCTGCAATTTTCTCCTTTCGTATTTTCGTCCTTTCGTATTGAAGCTTTTGCTTTCGAAGGATCTCCTACTTTCAGAACTTTTTGTAACCTCAAAACGTCCATTATAAATATCCCACTGATAGCTGCGACACCGTCAGACGATAGTTTGGTATTTAAATAGTTTCAATTATACGAGTATCAAATTACATATTAAACGAATACCTTTATCAATTTCATTTTCCATTTCTATTAATCTAATGTCCATATTTTCCCGCCCGTAACATTTTGGTAGACACAAATTAAAGAGTCACTTATTGATATGTGGGTTATTATTACGTCTCACTTATTATATCGAATTACAATTGGTAATAGTAATGTAATATGGTGAAAATGTTGTGACTCGACTGGGACTTTAACCCAATGCCTTTGGCTTACCATGCCAACACTACCGACTGAGCCATCGAGACACACAGTCTAAAGTCTATCAACTATCACCACAATCTCTACCCAGCTACACACACTTCTTTCGTCAAATCTTACTCAAAGAACATTCAATGACTTTCTTATTATTACAAATCGTTTTCATATAAATCACCCTGTGGGTCATTTACGTTGGGCGGCAAATGTAACATGGTGAGAAAGTTGTGACTCTTTGGCTCACCATGCCAACACTCAACCGACTGAGCTATCAAGTCGGGCAGTCTAAATTCTATCAACTTTTTCACCACAATCTCTACCCGGCTTCAGTTATATGTAGGCTTGAATGAGCGTGTCGTGAATATATCAGTGAGTTTGTTTGCAACACACAACTCCGATGTTTGCTTTTTAAGAGAGGTATACACACTATGTTCACGTGAAATGTTACTGAAATGACAAGCTGCTGGTGATAAGTAAACAATGAATGGACATAATAACTATATGTAGATTATATTTACATGTATATTGTATTGTATGGATTACTATAGCACAACCTCTCTATCCGGAGACATACAATCAATGTTGCTTAAGTATGTCACTTATTAGCATGTATAGCATTTGTATAACGTCTTTCCCTGCCACAAAGCAGAGCTACAGAGGAACGTGCGTACTCAAATACGGAAATCATCATTTCCCCACCAAAGCCTATGTTGTGACCACTCTTCAGAAACTTTTCGAAGCCTCTATTCTAAAGAGTGGTCACACATAGGCTTTGGTGGAGAGACGAAGACGTTATTCGTGAATTTATTTGAATTTACGTATCTTATCTGGACCTCTGACATAGTGTAGTCACTTTTGAATGGTCATAATCTCATTAACAAACGGTTTTGATCCTGATTAGCCGCTGAGTTACTCGTCACCTCATCTAGATCTAAACTGTTTGCATAGATAATCGCAAATGGCAAATCGCATATTCGCAGTTGGCAGCGAAATAAAAACACACAAAGACTTACACACATCTGAATGTCAGCTGCATACATGCAATTATGACGCCTTCGATATAACGTTTAAGAATGCTCTGATCTGTGTATATACTGGTTGCATAGTTATGTCTCATGTATCGGTAACACCTGAAGAGCAGATTGTGGTTAATACACTACTTAAACATGTGACTAAATTGCATTGAAGCATAATGATATACGGCTCTGTCAATATCTTTGATGACCAGAGTTATAATTCGTTGTTTTCCAAACACGTAGTCTTTTCATCCGTTCAGTCATATCTGAGAAAACATATGACGGTTTTTCTATAAAACGTGTGGTAGATGATAACAACAAGATGGAAATGTAGCTCTGCAAGTATAGATAAAATTGTCATTCCAACACCAGAGGTATAGTCCTTTCCTTGCCAAAAACTGAATCCGTTTGTATCTCCGGTTTATGTGCGTTTGTGGAAATGTCCGTATGGTCAATAACTGAGACCAGCACTTCTTTGACGGGGGTATTAGTTCAATTCGCTATTAATCTTACAACGTTGTTAATAGCTGAAAGTGTTTTATGAATTGTATACATATTACACATGTTCACATAATCACGGTTACTAATTTGAATACGCATGACGCCATTATTCAATTTCTCCATTCATCGTATTTGTCATGTTCTTGTACATAACACGATCTTTCAGAGTCTAAGTGTTTGAGATTTCGTTTAATTTTTAACGATTCCTGTGTTTGTACCTAAACATTGAAAATGGGTTTGAAATGACAGAAATAATTTTAAATCCATTGCTAAAGTGAAACAGATTTAAAACTGCCGGACGGAGTTAGTTCCTTTATACTATAAGTTGATCCGTGTTATTTTGAAATTGAACAACTCAAGATATAAACTTTGACAGGCCGAGGGTAGTACTCTATGATGGTATACTCTTTCATCCAGAAAGGGGAAGAACTTACCAGACTCATGTATTACCATTTCTCTGTCGTGCCCTTAACGGCAAAGTCATTGAGTACATATATGACGGACTTTTACAGTTGTTATGCTATGTTGTACATATTGTACTGTGATTACTGTCTTCTATGTTGTGGGGAAGTCCGGCGGGGATAGCTTTATTTACAATGTTTGTTTTGCTAGGGTGATTTTGAGATGTGAGCTTAGGACGTCCGTAAACCAATTTAAACCCCCAGTGGTGATTTTGCTACTGACCGTGCCAAGACGGTACTCCATTTGTTTGTTGGTGTTTTCTGTGTTCTTCTCGTGTGTGTGCGTGTGTTTGGTTGTGTGCATGTGTGTTTGTGACATGCTGCCTATCGATGTGTTTGTGATGGTTGCGTCTGTGGCTTTATCCTGTATGTTTGTGTTTGTGAATGTGTATCAATTGCTGTATAAATTGCTTTCTGTAGGTGTTTTTGTGATTGTGGCGTTTTGTGTGTGGCTTTTCCTACTTGACTTTACTACTTTTTTCTTAGTTAAAAGTGTTTCTTCCAAACTTTGCACATATCTATAAAGACTAACGATATGTTGTTGCAGGTCGCTAACTGGAGCTTTCGGTATTACTTTTGATCTGTATTAAGTTTTCACATCGAGAAAGTTCCCAAGCTAGATATGAAATGACTCGAACTCCCGTTATCTCAAATTATTTGTATGGTCCTTTAAAGTCAGAGATATCGAGTTTCCACCGCATATAATGTTTCTAGCGTATTCCTGTAGTATTCGTATGTGTTAAACATGAAATGTAACATGAAATGTAAGCCAAAAGCTTAACCCTTGAATGTTCATGTAAGAGATAATGACACCATGCGTAATTTTCGCTGAATGTTTATAATAGCACATATATGCAGGCTGTTTTCGTATTATACACGTGCAAGTATATCCTGGTCAGACAGTTCCTGCAGGAGTCATCTGATCTAGGTCTACTCTGTTTGTAAAGGTGTGAAAACATTTCGATGGGAGAAAGAGTTGATTCAATTGTATCATCCCATCGTCCATGGACATGCAATGCTGGAATTCTGTCCACTTCTCCGTCCAATTATCCGGGCAAATATCTAAAACCACTCTCCAAAACATCTTCAAAACGCAGAAAATTACAAACGACAGCGGAAGCGAATACGGACGTTTTAATTAACACTAAGAAATCTTTCAGACGCCATATCCCCTTGGCAACAAAATGATGGTGTTATTATCATAGTCTCCTGGGCCATCATAAATGGGCAATGAACATCCATTTGAATGCCAATCCATAGCAATGCGGGAATCAAAATATCTAAGTGCTATGGGCTTAAGTTAAGGCAGATATCCAAGTGTTGTTCTGCAAAATTACTGAACAAATTATATTCACGAAACACATACATAATCTAAAACATTACTATTACCTATATATATATGGTTATAAATTGTATGGTATTATAATTATCTACATAATATCAATATAAGGTTCCTCACATTTTGTATCGGCCAAACATTTAAGTGAGAAAATAATTCATGTCATAAACAGTTTTCTCCGAGTTTACTGTCAGATTTTCTCGCTCTAAAATATATGAGCAAAACAAAACCAAAATGAAATAAAAAGCCAAGCATTGATATTTTGAAAACGTAAATTCTATATGATGTCTTGTAGTAATAGTAAGCTTTAATTACGCTTAGGTGTTTCGAGAATGTACTGTTTTGCAATTCCAATTATATGCATGTCCTTAAGACACATGTAGCAGCAGATTGATACATTTTAAACCGGGTTTAAAGATACATACGGCAGAGGTTTGGAGTTTGGTTTCAGTTCACATTGAATATAATATATTTGAAGTAAGGTAATACTAAAGCAGGTATTGGAGCGATTGGAATGTAGTCCGTAAGGTACTAGATATTTCCCGAAAAGCTTTTGTTGTTTAACTCTCATTTCGCGTAAGACACGCGTGAGCTAGAAAGTGACTTGTACAGGTGACAGTTCTGAGTATATAAATATTTTTTAGAATATTGTTTATATATTATTTTATTATATTTGATACTGAAAACATACTTACCATGATTGAATACGTTTTCCGCGCATACAAATGTGACTCGATAACATTTTCTACCAAAAAAAGTTTGCGTTTCAGGTACGATGGAAAATCAATTAATCAGTAAATTGTTGATGATGATTATTTTCTTTCATTTCCGTGCATATCAAATTAACCTGATTATGGTGGATCCATAATTACCTTTGGAATCAGTTCGGAGCAAGATGAGACGTCGAGTAACACAGTGCAACACCAGGATCCAAACTGTTTGACATCCAGCTTGCATGTTGGTAGACACACTGGTTATAGCTTAATTTTTTAAAATATAACTACTTGGTAGGCAAACTTAGAGATTATAGCTAAAACTACTTGAGTGAATTGGTGTAAACTGCAACTGTTGTATGTCTCGCTTCCATATTTAAATATCAATATCCATTTCAGAAATAATGTCTATAAAAAATATAAAATAATTGATTTTCTAGTGGTATTTGAACAAGGTGAGTATTCTCCTGATCAAACACTGTAGAAATAGGGATATTGATAAGAAAACAAAGTAGAACTTGATCAGACAGGCATTTCGTTATCTTATATGGTCATTTTTCATGCATGTACCTCTCTTAACCGGAATTCTAGTAAAGAAGAATTTAGATAGTTTAGGCAGGTGACTGCTTAATGCAGGGTGAAAGTCATGCAGAAAGCTCCTCTAGGAGCTTTCTGCATGACTTCCATCCTGCATTTAACTGTCACCTGTCTCCAAGACCGATATTTATACTAAATTTAACGTCCGGTTAAGAGAGGTTTTACTGTACTAAATACTTAAATGAATTGTCACAATTGCATTGGTTTCTCTGAAACATACAATTATATAATGTGGTGGTCGTAGCTTTATAATAGACACTACATGATCCTGCCTAGTGTTGCATTAGAACTTATTCCATAGAGAAAACCAGTACAATAGAAGCTTGTCTTGTCTGATTTGATTCCTTCAATTGTAACAACCACAGCTTGATGACGATGTTCTACCAAAACTAATTATAATATCCCAAGGTGGTTAAACTTTAACCAACTACAAGAAGCGTCTGTTCAACATTTGATCTGATACAATTTGTATTACTGGTGATTTAAAAATGTATTGACCGAGTGCTCAAACAGCTTGGATCCTGATTAGACACCGAGTTACTCGGCATCTCATTTGGTTCCAAGCTGTTTGTAAATGTAAGTCAGGTCAAGGATAGCAGGAAACGGATACCCTGAAATCGGCGCACAGGGCAACATCAATGTTAAATTAATTTTATATGGTTTCTATACTTCTATGGCATTATTCAAGGATATTAATTTGCACATTTGCATTATTATCAAACTTTTCAATGGTTTCTGTTTGTAATTAAATCATCATTATGGAGGTTTACCGATTTATGTGTATTTGCGTTGCAAACAAATGCCTGCGAATAAACGTTTTTAATATTTAGCAAACAAGGAAAGATATTAGCACAACAAAATCCTAATCCGCTAACTGCGACATGGCCTGCAAACTTTACAAACAGTGTATGCAACGTTTACTTCCAACGTTTTGGTCAACTCGTCACAACGGTAACTGAGTACTTGCAGAGCCGCCTCCAAATGTATTCAAAATACAGAATTAGAGTACAAATTAAAGTTGGTTAACCCTTATCCCTCTATTCGCGACTTGACTCTCATCTGCAAACCAGATGTGACGTTGTGTTACTCGGCCTCCCATCAGAATATAAGCTGTTTAACACTCGGTCAATAATTTCTCAAAAGCTTCAATGACTCAAAAGTAGTAAGGATGTCACAATAACAAAATTAGGGTCGATAGCATGTGTTTATTTCGCTGTGCAATCACTGCTGTGGAGTGCATTGGTTGCACAATCAACTTGTAAATAGTGCAGACCCTGCTGAGACAGCTCCTACAGGAGCTGTCTCATCTGGGTCTTCACTATTCACAGGTAGGTATATTGACGTGAATAGCAAGCGAAGGGTTAATATTTGATATCAAATACCTAAAAGTATTGTCTTCTTTGGCGTTTATTCGATTGGTTTTCTTGCGATATACTTCTTTTCAGCATCAAATTATTTATGTAATTTTGGGGATTCATAAAACACGTTGAAAATAGAGACTATCACTTTAGAGCAGAGCAGTTGACAACGTATGAAGGATTGGTGTACGGAAAACAAATATACTTTCAATAACATGGCCTATTTGGTTTGACACATTTTCAACCATTGGTTATTGATGTGGTGTACAGCAGCCGTGTGCTACATATTCTGGACGACTCTACCGGTTGAAATAAGAAAAATGATTTGTATCACCATAGTCACAAACCGTTCTATTGTGGTACTTCCATCTTCCCACTATTGTTTGTTTGTGCTGTATTTATGAGTCTCTTTGTGTTTTGATAGTTATGTACATTTGCTGTGTTTTCGTGTTGTAGTTCCTTTCAGTCGGTTGTTTGTTTTGTATGTGGTGTTTCATGCATGACTCATATTTGCACTTTTATTTAAATCAAATGAAGCATCAACACATTAGAGACATGGAAATTAATAATTTCATTGCGAGAAATGAGTTAGTTGTCATTTGCAAACAGTATAGACCAAAACTAGTGGTATGCTGAATGGACCCTACCTTTAAATAGTGATTAAAATTCCACTTTGAAATTCAACATTGAGATGGTTAAATAATTACGTTGTATATCAGTTTGTTGTCATGTGTATAGGTGACAGTTCTGACTATACGTATTTATTAGATTTGATACTGGAAAAATAAGTACCAATATTGAATACATTTTACTCTTTGCATGTTAATGGCGGCATGTATAAAACGCAAAATGTTTCAGAAGAGAGCATGCATCGATTTTTAAACCTTAAGCCTGCTTCGGTGGATGTGAGAATACCTATACAATTAGTTTGGATCAAGATGAGACGCCGAGTAACTCGAAATTTCATAAACCGTTTCATAATCGTGCTATTGGGAAGAAATACACGATGAAGCACTTGAAACAATAAAACTCGATAACATTTTCTACCATCAAAACATTGCCTTTCAGGTACGAGGATATGTTTATTTAATTAGTAAGTTGTTGTTGATGATACTTTTATTTCCCTTCAACGTATATTTTATCAACCTTCAGCCTGATGATGGTAGATCCATAGTTACCTTAGAAAACATTTTGTATCAAGATGAGACGCCGAGTAACACTAGGTGTCATCAGATCCAAACTGTGGCATCCTGTCAGCATGTTGATAACCAAACTCATTATAGCTTAAACGTTTAAAATGTATCTACTTGGGCGTGGGAAATGTGTAATGTAACTTGCACAGCAGGCTTAAGCTTGATTAGAAGTATTATATATCTTGTACAGTGTACGGCTGTAAGGTATGCTCCAACATGCAGCAATATAAAGTGAAAAGGAGGATAACTCAAATTATAATGAGTGTATAAAGAAACATTAGTTTTATTTCTACACCGTACTGTGCCATTGACCGTTCCAAGGCGGTACTCCCTTGGTCATCCTTGCTTTTATGTTTGTAGTTTTTGTTCTTGTGTTTTTGTGCTTCTGTGTTTATTCATGTTTGGAGAATTCATCTCGTGTGTGTGCGTGTATGTGTATGTATGTGTGAGTGCGTGTTCATCTTTAAATTTGTGTTTGTCCGGTGTCTTGTACCATTTGTTCATGTTTTGGATTCCATGTGTGTGTATGTATCTGTGTGTGCGTGTGTGTATTGATTGCTCTATCGATGTTTTCGTGATAGTTGCGTCTTATGTGTGGCTTTGTCTGCTTATTTTACTTATTTTATTATTTATCTCCCATTCACTTATCCAATTGCCACACGTCATTGGAATATATAAACAATAGATTTAGCGTTATGTTACAGAAAAGAGCGCATTAAACTGCAACTGATGTATGCTTAAGTATAGTTGTATCTATTCATTCAATATTTATCTCAGAACAAATGTCTATATGAATATAAATTTACCATTTTATAGTGGTATTTGAACAAGGTAAGTCGTGTCCTTGGCAAATACTGTAGGATCAGGTATATTGATAAGCAAACACCTTGATCAGACAGCTATTTTGTTTTCGTGTATGGTCATATTTCATGCATTTAATAAATACTTAAATGGATTATCACAATCGCTTTTGGTTCGTTTCTCTGAAACGTACGATTATATGGTGTGGTGGTCGTAGTTTAATTTTAGACACTACAGCCAAGTGCTGAACTAGAACTGAGTCCATATAGAACACCAGAAAATGGGAGAAATTCAGCATTGAGAGGGTTAAACAATTACGTGGAATATCAGTGTATTCCATACGTTATACAAATACTAGTTACCGTGCAGGTTACACGTCATGGGTTAAACGAATAACATTTATATTTGCTGGATTGAACTGCTTGCACACCGGTGAGTATAGATCAGCTGAGGCGAGGGAATACTGCTTTAATAAGTCGTTTTCAGTTTCTTTCTCAACTGGCAATGTATATTAGCAGTTCTACTTTAATGTTGCAAACTACGGCAATAGAATAAAATAATCCGTACCGCTTTATAGTAAATGCAATATTTATATATAGATAATCAGTTTGCACACTCAGTCTCTAGAGATGAGTTGGAGTTGACCCTTTCACTGCTTAGTATTTATTTAGGATGTCTTCTCCTCATGAGTATTCATGGACAAATCAATTAAACGGAACATGGGAATTGGAATTTTATTCATTGTTGTGGAAATTACATAATCAACTATATTACTTCCATAATCAAATAGAACAGACCCTGATCAGACGGCTTCCACATATTCCGTCTGATCTGGGACTACTCTGTCTGCATAGGCATTGTGGGGTGTTTATATACAGGAAAGGGTTAGGATAAATTATAAATACCACTCAAGCAAGACAGAACTAAATTCGAAGACATTTCTAGACTTATTTTATAAACCAGACATAATAAATCTACTGAAATCAGTTTAAAACATTTAATTTCCCTTGGACATTCATTCTTTAGCCCAAGTAGCAGCTCTATACATAAATAAACTAGATAATATAGAGGTATAAAAAGGTATAATTCACTGCAAATATATGCGCAAGCTATATTCAGCTAAATGCATGACATCACATACGCCTTTTGCAATAGAGCAAAATGCAGTTACTGTATGCGACGAAAATGTGAACCGTTCTGTTAGATGTACGTTCTAAAATTGCTATTTTATACAGTACTAGACTAGGTGCTACATTTTAGCTGCTAAATGCGAGGTTGGATAGTGAAAACCTCCGTGCCTCATCGGAACCCATTATACCGAGAACTCTAGTAATACTTTGTTAAACGCTCGAGCGAATGCCATGTAATAAACATTACAGATGATAAGGATTTTTAGCAGGCACATGTTTTCCGTGTGAAAATAGTTAAAGTGTCTAGCAATTCATTAGATTACAGACAGATACATTGATTAAAAAGCGGTGAATGTTTGTTACGCTGGTGGCAAAGGTAGTCACAATGAACTATCTCAGTATCACCATTTGCTGTAATAAAAAGAAAAAGGCATTTTTACTGTTTTTTCTGCTTGCATACTAATCATAAGTTTATTGGTGAATAGATATTCATTGACTGAACGGTTTATATTAACGCAGTAACAAGGAAGTATGTAGTAGCAGTAACCTCAGACCAGGATCGAAGGTTATAAAACTTCTGAGTCTGAGTTTGAGATTACCCTCAAGCATCTGATTGGTCAGATTCTGAGCTTGCTCAGAATCTGACCGATCAGATACTTGAGAATGATCTCAGACTCAAGTAAAATATTTTATTACCTCGGAGCCTGAACTATATCATTCCATAGTAATACAGTAGTCCCTGGTGCGGCTGGATCTACAGAAACCGTTTGATTTGGGTATATTGTATGCAAAGGTGCCAAAATTCAGCTTTATAGAGGGAAAGTGGTATAACTTTGCTCAGAAATGTATTTCACACATTCGGAATTCAGACCCATCAGTTTTTACAAAGCAAACGTCTTTATCTATTAGGGTCAGTAAACACTATTATTATTGTACATTATATTGATCAAAATCATACTTTAATTCATTACGATAAAGTAGCTAATTGCAGGTTGGACGGAATAATATATATTTGTGAAATATTCTCCAGGGTTTCCCTGCAGTTTGTAGACAAATACAATTACGATTATAATATATTTAGCTTTAGCTTCCAAGCCCTGAGGAACCATCCAACGTGTCTGCAGATGTTGTAGATGTTGTAGATATACAGTAGAATGCCCTTTACCTTTAACTCATGGATATTTACACAATAATTATTTAAGAGGTCATGAGTATTCATTAGTGTTTTATAATAGTCAATGAACAAATGAAGTTTTAGTCATTGCATAACCGTCAAACTAGACCTAATGCTATATCATATAAGCAAACAGAGCAGATCCTGCCAGCCGAATTGCGCTTAGAATGTGAACAGTTAGTGGAATTCACGTTAAAATGCTTGTAGAATTACCTCCCTGAACATAAATGTATTTTTAAGAAATGAGCAATGTACATCATATTTATTATGTATGTAGTGTTTGTGTTCCATGGAATCGGAACCTGTATCTGGGTCACCAACACTATTTTTGATGTTTTTCTACACAGAAACTATTCATTGTTCCGCTTTAATTGTTACTAGTTATTTTCAAAGATGACATTTGTTTCTTATATTAGAATCATCCTTGTCAAAAGCACTGAGCAGATTGTCAAATCTAATGAAACACCGTGTCGACTAGTTTGTCGAGATGGAATATGCAGTCAGTGAATCATTCCAACTATATTACCCCTTCGAATGCGACAAGCGAGTTGACCCAGGTTAGAGGGCTCCGATCAGGGTCCGCACTGTGTGCCAGTCAAAATAATCTAATACTTTTTCCTTTCATACTGACTGCACCTTAACAATAAACTATACCACATTGATAATTTAGCGTTGAAAGGCTTAATGGTATCCACTCTGGATGGATTTGGTGCAGAAAAATATGTCAGTGATCTATGTGTAATGCAATTAATTAATGACATAATGACCGAAAATTAGTGAACCAAATTCTATTGTAGTACAAGAAGACAACGTAACAATGTCATGTATGTTACAAGTAGTTTATTACTTTAGTGCATTATTCCCCATGGATATCTTCAACTGTTTGTAGGGAAATACACTTAGATAATACGATTTTAATACATTTGACTGCAGTTTGTGATTGATAACTCTCGAATTGTAAAGAACCAAAGTTGGCAAATATCTATCTTGCCGTCTTTAAAATGACGATTTATTGAATTACGAAGTAATTCTTTACAAACAGATGATTGATGAATTGCAAGTTTCTTCCAGTATTTAGGTATATATTGTGGACACGGTACTTGTTTGCCATCGTAGAAACTCTAGAATTGTATCTGCATTATTTCATAAGCAAACATAGTAGAGCCGGGTCAGGCGACTCCTACATGAACCGTCTGATTTGAGTCTACTAAAGGCGTATAAATAAATTAACAAATAATTATGTTAAGAGTATTTTACATGTTTCAGTCGTATGATAAAATGTATGGCAATAATTATATTGTGAGATTGTATAATCTAGTCAACAAATCATGCGAACGTACACGTCACATGTTCATTTGTAGCAAACGTAGGATAATCCGCATGTGTGTATCACACTTATGACGAATACGTTTCTGTGACAATTGGATTTTAAGCTTTAGCCCGTTGGGCAAAATGTTTTGCAAAATGTAAATCAGCGTCTCAGCTGAATTCAACGGTTGGCACACTAGTGAGCACAGATCCGCCGACAGCAGATCAAAGGTGAACACATTTTCAAAGGGTACAATTTGATATATATGAGTCAAGGAATAAATAATTAGGAAATAGTCTTGTTTCGCGTGTTCGTTCTAATTTCCCCAATATCTCTCTGTAGTTACCTTAAATTAATATTGTGTTTAGGTAAAGAGAAATAACAACTTATAATCTAATATTAATCACGAAAAGCATGGGTCTGGGTCGTTCCTAGTTTCGGCATATTCAGTCGACAGCCAATTTTGAATTCTGCATGATTTAAAATATTTCTGAAAAATTCTGCTTTTGCAATTTTATTATGTCATTTCGTCTATAATGATTTTGTTTATTTTCTTGAACGTTAATTGTTTAGAAACTGTGCTAGGAATCATCGTACCGATGTTTTGTATAGTCAAACAACTAGGTTTGACGTGTCAACAATCAGCCCAGGCCATTTATTAGGGAGAGCAGAATTCCGCATGTTCTTAAACCATTTTTAAACAACCGAGATTAGTATATTAGATAAAATTAAGGCGGATTTTTGTCAGCAGTTTAGCGTAGTAGGTAATGTCTATGTACGGAGAAGACATTGCAATAGCAGTCTTTTCATTAAGCGTGGGTTCGAATCCCGCGTCGATTTTAAACTTTTGTTTAATCTCGAATGAATAGTAGAGCATTATTTTAGTTCACACTGTATAAGTATACAGTCCAATTATGACCATTTATGAACAAACATGTTTGTCAGTGTTAGGGTAATATTGCCTTTGCTTGATTCGAGTACTACATCGGCCATATTTTCAAAAATAAAAGACAGGGTAAAAAAGCAATCAAAATATAATACTAATTAATTATAGAATCCTTAACAGTTTAGCAACAAAATGTTTTAGGTTGATGCGAGACTCAAACCCACGCTTAATTAATATGTTTCCCGATAATTATACTTCATGACCCTACGACATGTTTCCTTTAACTAATCCTCTTATTGTGGTACATATAACTAAACGGTTTCTTTTAAAATGACACGTGGATACCTGCCATGCTGATCTCCCTTATAAATGGACTCGGCGAACCCGTGACCCGTCAAACCTAGTTGTTCGACCATACATGTAAAGGTACATGTACGAGTCATGTAAGAAACACCGAATACAAAACACACAACCGTACAAAAAGCACCCGGGTCTATATTGTACACACGACGAAAGCAAGGCTTTATTGGATCCTATGGTACTACAACATACTGAATGTCTGGTTGTCAACCCCTTTACAGTTGGCAACCACGCTGCCCTCTTTGCATGTACGACAACAAGAGAGGTTTAGTACTCTATGAAGGCGGCCTCTTAAATCCGGAAACGAAAGGAAGACGTCAGATATCTGTACTCGTTTCTTGTCGTACCCTGTTTTTACATTTCTACAGTTACTCTGTTTGCAGCTCATTCATTGAGTACACTAGCGATAGGTGGATACAGTTTGTTCACTTAAATGTTTTCGTTATACATGCACTTTACCACTGTATTTGCCCTCGTGTTTGTTGTAGATAAGTCGGGGATGGGATAAGTGTATTTTCACTGTTTGTCATTTAGGTTGGGGATGGAAAAAGTGTGCGATTTGGCGCCCCTAAACGGGTTTAAATCCCCAGGGCATTTATCACTGACCGTTCCATGGCGGTACTCCCATCTTAACCCTAGTGTTTGTTTATGTCATTGTGCGTCTCTTTGTCTCTATCGCTACGCTTCCCTCTTCGCTTGCACGATGACAGGCCGAGGGTAGTACTCTTTGATGGTATACTCTCAAACCCAGAAATGGGATGGGCCTACCAGACTCATGTACTGCCTTTTCTCTGCCGTGCTCCTAAGGGCATCCCTAAAGTTGCCCTATCTTCAGTAAAGTCATTGAGTACATATTTGATGGACTTTCACTGTTGTTATGCTTTGTTTTACATTTTGTACTGTGATTACTGTATTCTATGTTGTGGGGAAGTCAGGCGGAGATACCTTTATTTACACTATTTGTTTAGTTATGGTGACTTTGAGATAAGTGTGGGGTTAGGACGTCCGTAAACCGGTTTAAACCCCCAGTGTTGGTTTTGCCACTGACCGTTCCAAGGCGACACCCTTTGGTGTCTTGTACTTGTGTGTTTGTTTCGGTTTGTGGTTTTTGTCTCGTGCGTGAGTGTTCGCCCTTGTGTTGGTCTGGTGTCTTTGTTCTTGTGCGTTTGTTCGCGTTCAATATTTCTATCTCCTGTGTGTGTTTGGGTGTGTGTGTATGAGTATAATTTGCTTCCTTTCGATGTTTTGGTGATGGTTGCGTTTTGTGTGTGGTTTTTCCTGCTTGACTTTACTACATTTTCATTGATAAACTGTGAGGATGAAGTATAATTACTAGGGATCACTTTTGACTTTAGGTTAAATTTTGAATATTGTGTTTCAAATAATTACAAAAAAGACCTGAATACAATTAAATTCAGTTAAGCTCAATATAAATTACTCTTTTAATCTTTCAAATTTCAACTTTTGTCCAGTAACCTGGCATTTTTGTGGAGAAACACATACACAATTGAACGAATATTACAGAAAAGAGAACTTAGATCCATATACAATATGATTATGAATCGGACTATGAAGGCTTACTACAAAATATCTTAAACTGCCAACAATGAAACTTAGAGTAAGGTAAATGGCAGTAGAAACTTTCAAAATAAAATATAAAGCACCATCTTATCCCATTGACTTGATTAAAAGTATAATATATTAATACAGCAGAAGTCATTCAAGTAAGAAGTTCAAAATATGGTATAATCTCGTTACGGTCCCCAGCTCCAATGCTCTGGAACTGTCTGCTCCAGATAAATCACTGGTGTGGGTCAGTTCCGGAACTTGGTTAGCTCATGGGACGGCAAAAAGATGCATGTGTTATTGTTGTGCAGATTAATTTTATGGAAATCTTACACTGCAGTTTCCGTTTACTTTCTTTACTTATGGCTTTCGTCTGATGCCTTTTGTTACTTCATTATCGTTACCCTTAATATTGATCTATAGAATGTGCAGCTTTACTTACATTTGTATCGCTTTGTGTGCTTGTCGCTTCTTTTTTTCTGTTTGCTGCTTTCTGATACCTGCTTTATCATACCCCTCAAATGGAAATAGAAATTCCAGCTTGTTCTCTGAATGTGCAATTTTATGACTGTGATGATTCGCTGATCAGTTCGCTCCAAATCTGATTGGGTGATTATTTTTCTTAATCTCGTTTTAGCCGCCGCAATCCTGTGCTTAGTTTGCTTCTCAGTTCTTAAATTTTGAAGGCAATTTTAAGCTAAGGCGGTACTTCCATCTTCCCCTATTGTTTGTTAGTTATGTCTGTGCGTCTCTTTGTGTCTTTTATATACATGTACATTTGCTGTGTGTAGTCATGGTGTTGTTTGTGCGGTTGTGTGTTTTGTATGTGGTGTTTCCTGCATTACTCATACATGTACTTTTAGGGTGGAGATGGAATAGGTTTGCGGTTTGGTGCCCCGAAACCGGTTTAACCCCCAATTGACATTTGTCACTGTCCGTTCCAAGGCGGTACTTCTATCTCCCCCTATTGTTTGTTTGTTATATCTGTGCGTCTCTTTATGTCTTATATATACATGTACTTTTGCTGTTTGTAGTCGTGGTGCTGTTTTGGCGGTTGCGTGTTTTGTATGCGGTGTTTCCTTCATGACTCATACATGTACTTTTAGGTCAAGATCAGCAAATTCCGGACAAAATTCGGTCGTCCCGTACTTCATTCTCAGTGTTGTTATATGTTCTGGTCCTTCGTGATCATTAGTTGTGATGCTATTAGTTTTAAACATTGAATACTGCTTAAGCCGGTGCCAGGGACGTTTAATTACTACTCATGAACAAACTCAATAAAACGGTCTGCAAATTTCTCTCTTTGCATTGCTACTTTTGCTTTCTCAGGATCTCCCTCCCACTTTCAGATTATAATATTTACATCCAGCTTTTCTGCTTTATATGAACACTTAGAGATTACAGGCTGGATCCTGATCGCATGCCAAGTCTCTCGACATCTGATCTGAACCCAAGCTGTTTGCATAGATGTAAAAAATAGTTTATTATAATATAATTTTAATTTTAGGCCTTTAACGCTTATGTGGAATGTATGCTCAAACTCTTATATACTGTTTCAGATGTTCTCCCGTTTGACCATAAGCAATACAAATACTTGTCCTAATAGTGGGAAATTAAGGACGTGTGTTGTAAGTGTAATTCTAAAACTGATATAAATTGTCATTTTAATAGATTGGATATGTATATGTGTTGTTCTAATGTTTGCCTTTATGCCATAGGTTATACTGTAATCTGATGTCGGTAAATAACTATACATGGCAGACGTTCTACTGTTATACTCGTATATGCATCGACCTTGAAGAAACACCTTGAAGAAACATTTGATTAAATTGAATTGAACTAATTCTAGATTGCCGTTTAATTGGGAGATGCAGACCGGTAGTGATATCTTTCTGAAGACAGAGGTAGTGTTCAGAAAGCTGTCATATTTTTCATCCATTTGTCTGTGTGGTAATTTTATATATTTTTAACAATAATTATGCATTTCTGTATTTGATTTTAGTTTTGCTGACTGGGTGAAATATCTTGGAGATCGTGTTGTATTAAAAGTACAAAACTGAGTCACATCACATACAAACAAACAGCCGCCCGAACAGTACCACAACAAGTAAACACAGCAAATGTACATAACTAACAAAACACAAAGAGACACACAAAGACAAAACAAACAAATGGGGAAGATGGAAGTGCCACCTTTGAACTGGGGGTTTAAACCAGTTTAGGGGCATCCAACCTCGCATTTATTCCATCGTGACCCTAAAAGACAAACAGTGTAAATAAACTTATCTCCTCTCCGACTCCGATTACTTCTCGTAATCTACAACAACCACGATTGCGGATACAGTGGTAAATTACATGTACAAAGGAAACATATTTAATTAAAGCAAACTGTAACCACCTATCACTATTGTACTCAATGATTGAGCTGCACACAGAGTAACTGTAGAAGAGCACATTTCCGAAGTTATTAAGTTTTGATTTAGCGGATTAACGAGTCGTGATATTCACTATATTGATCTATAGCGCAATAGCTCAGCGGTAACACGTAAGACTAGAAATCGTGAGATAGATTTTGGTTGTTTTCTCTCATTAAGAAATCATAACAACAGCACACAACTTTATTTGTGTTTTCGGTTCTAAATCATAGTATTTTCGGTACAGTTTTACCTGACACTCATCACTTTCCGCCATTTTCCGTCGATGAAATCGGGAATTTTCGTTGACTGTATATAAATGAAATCGCTAAGTGTTAAACAATATATACAACACCCGCTAACAAATGCTGACGTAACAACCTAGTAGATTGTGTCACAGACTAAGGACACGGTAGAGGACGTTGGATCAAATCTATGTAAAACCTAATTATAGTGAAGTAACATTTGTTTTCGAAATTATGTATTTTTTCTAAATTAATTTTCTCATTATTTTCACTTGTTATTGGGTTTTTTCTTCAGTGTTTTTTTTCGATTATATTATTCATTTTTTCATACCTAATTTATGTTTCATTCTTCACCAATACAATATGATCTATATTCAACAATCATAGTAATTCAGACTCGTTGGCTGTTTCAGTGCTGCTGTCCATAGTGACAGTGTCTTTTGTGTCGTCACTTAAATAGATGATCAATTCCTACGGCTTGTCGCCTGTGTAGAGGTCGCTGGCATTCAGTTATTCCTCCACGTTCTGAACATGTTGGCATGCATGGAACCATCGGCCCCCGATTTATTTGAACGTTTCCTTTACCAGCATCTGCAGGTAGTGAATATAGTTTGAAAATGGGTGATCCTTCGAAAACAAAAGTAGAAATGCAACAAGAGAAAATTGTAGTCTGAAATAAGAATTTAGTACAGCTGTGAAGTACATGGGGAATTTGCCATAAAACAGAATTATACTAATTCCATTAGGCTTAGGAGATGAAAGGATCATTTCTCTAAATTATTAAGTAATACAACAGTATATAGGAGATATATACAACTCATCGTTCGCGAATGCTCATTCTGTGTATTATGTGTGGTTATGCGGCAGGCACAGAACATCGTGGCTATACTGTCGGGTGATTTGGTCTACGACTTGCGAGCTTGTTAATGAAAACGTAGTCCAGTCAAGCAGGCAAAGCCACATACAAGACGAAACTACCAGCAAAACATCGATATATAGCATGTTACGCACACAACTACACACCAGCCCAACAGTCTTGAAAACATGTTTTCACAAAAGCGAATTCCTACGCATCGAATCCATTCCTTTCAATACAAGAACAATGTACTGAGTGTTATATATGTATGACGAATAAAAGTACAAATATGAGTCAATCAGGAAACACCACATACAGAACAAACAGCCGCCCACACATCAACACATGAAAACACAGCAAATGTACATAACTATCAAAAGCTTAAAGAAACCAACGAAGACAAAACAAACACACAAATGGGGGGAAGATGGAAGTACCGCCTTGGACCGGTCAGCGACAAAAGTCATTGGGGATTTTAACCGGTTATAGGGCACACAACCTCACGCTTATTCCACCAACCCTAAAAGACAGACAGTGTAAATATACGTATCCCCTCTTCGACTAATCTACAACAACCCCGATGGCAAATACAGTGGTATAGTGCATGTAAAACGAAAACATTAAAATGAAACAAACTGTATCCACCTATCGCTAGTGTACTCAATGAATGAGCTGCAAACAAAGTAACTGTAATAAAGGGTACGACTAAAACGAAATAGTATGTTGCAGTAGTATTTCTACTGTTTAAATTTATTAAAAGCATAACTAACATTTTCAAATAATGTTTATGTTTACCTAAACGTCTGCTTTCTTAGAGCCGGATGCAGGTAATATATATGCCTGGACAAAAAGGTTACTGGCGTTATCCATGATAACTGCAGACGATGTTTGTATATTTGAGATACACCTTTCCTGTACCCATTGAATTCAGTTTTGTCTATTCAGTTCATGTCAAGTCTCCAGTTGATGACGATGGCGTGTCTGTAAGCTGTGCATCGTCAACGAATCCTTTAAATGAACCGGCGTTCACCACTATAAGTCTCTATTCCCTATTCAGTGGCAGGTCTATGCCAGACACATCGTTGGATTGCCAGTAGCACTTGAGAGTATAACTTGTATCAACCCAAGTGTCATCAACGTAGACAAATTAGCATTCCATTTCTTCTAAAACATGATTTCGTTCATAGTGCACCATGCGCTGATGCACAGAGGAAAAAATCCTTTAATAAACTTTCTGTTGTTTTTGTCCGTTTCCGTGTGAGGCGTTTCAAACTTCTTCATGGTCTGCTGTAGTAGCCATATGCTGCTTGGAAAATCGATTTCGTCCTTTAGCGCTTTGTGGACTTTCTTTAATGTAGGAAGGTGCCGACAATGAACATTAAACTCTTGTTCCGGATCACAGTTTCGTCGAAATCAGTGCTTCTTTTGACGTTGAGGTTACGAACATATCTTGGTCTCATGAAGTTTCTTCTGACTCTGAAGCAGTCCTGCTATATCATCTCGCCTTCATCATCGTAGGTTTGTCAACAGTCCTTGAATACATCAGCGATAAGTTTAATTTCTTTTTATTGAAAAAATTTGATGTGATGCTATTATAAAGCATGACAAACGGTGACATGTGTCCAAATACAGGTGTATAGGAAACTTGAGTACTTACATAGATGAAACCTACATAATAACAGCGAATCCCGTCTGAATAAATGAATACAAATGTAGTACGGAACTTTCTAAGAGCGGTTTGCGTGCTACGCACATTAGGTCACCTTCAGCAGAGCTTTTTGTTACAACCGTATACGTTGCTAATATATTCTGTCTATGACAAGTTTCACTGTACAAAATTCACACAAACGACCTTTTTCGTGGCAAGCATGCATCAGAGAAACGCATGTATGTTAAAACCCAACTACGATGGGTCTCGTACCTACGACCCTAATATCTGTATTGCGAAAAAACCACTGAACTATCAATGCTTGTATTACATTGAAGAGCTTATAATATTCTTGGGTCATGGTATATTGGCGCACTCTTCAATTCTTAGTTCTAAAAGATAACACTTGCTTACGGAAACGAGCGGAATATTCATACAGTGACTGGTCAAACCTTAACGACAATAATAAAACTAAATGCATGAGTCATGCAGGAACCACCACCTACAAAACACATAATCGCCCGAACAGTACAATGACAAAAATACACACAGTAAATGTACATGCATATCAAATGATACAAAGAAAAGCACAAAAGCATAACAATCTAATAGGGGAAGATGGAAGTACCGCCTTGTGACGGTCAGTGACAATTGTGACTGGGGCGCCAATCTCACTCTTATTTCATCCCCACCTTAAAATATAAATGAAAAAAAAGTATAGTCAAGCAGGAAAATACACACACAAAACACAGCCATCATCAACACACCGATAGAAAGCAAGTAACGTACACATACACAATCATACACACGCACGCCCACAAACACACGAGATGCAAATTTAAACATGAACAGACGCAAAAGTACAAAGGCACAAAAACACCAACAAACATGGACAAACGCGCAAGTACGAAGACACAGACATTAAACAAACATGAAAGCAAGGGCAAAAGATTACCGACTTGGAACGGTCAGTGGAGAAAACGATCACTGGGGGTTTAAACCGGTTCACGGACGTTCGAGCCTCACATTTATACCAAAGTCACCCTAGCTTAAATGCAGTGTAAATAAAGATATTCCAGCCAGACTACACATTCTAAATACACATGTCCCTCTCCGACTAGTCTTTATCAGCCGCGATGGCAAATACAGTATATTGCATGTAAAACGATAACGTATTTAAGTGAAACATATTGGATCCACATACATGTATAGCTAGTATACTCAATGATTGAGCTACAAACAGTTTCAAAAATGCAAAATCGTCACACTCCTTATTTCATTTTGCGAAGCATAATCTATGAAGCCGTGAGGTATACGTTAAACACAACGCTAACTGCCACTTTGATCATGCATGTTCTAAGTGTTCCGTTTTGGGATTTAAGAGGGCGTCTTAATATAGTACTCAGGATTTCCTGGCGGAGTACATGAAAGGAGGACAGCGTGATTACCAACTGTAAAAGGGTTGACAACCAGACATGAAGTATGTTGTAATACCTTTGGATCATATCCCCTTTTAATGAACGTTTTTACATATTTGATGAACAAAGTGAGAATATGGGTATGTCCAAAGATTTTACGATCACCATAGAATTCAGTATGTGAAATACCGTGTTGCAGGAGCACCTTAAGATTGCACTTATATATATACTTGCCTGTAAGTGATTTCGATTGTAAAATTTAGAGATTTTTTGTTCATGATATAAATATCCTTGCTTAAACGGTATTTCAGCTAAAATGAGATTTCTACTGTTAAAATTGTCAACAGAAGAACAAGCTCTAGCGAAACGAATACGTTTAGATATGTAAACACCGTAAGATTGAGCACGAGAACATCTCCGTGAAAATAAGGTGAAATTTACTGCATTAAAATCAAATCGTCTCGTTTGTCATAAATTGTCAAGTTTAAGGCCTAGATCAAGAAAAGCTGCATATATGTCAGAAGGGTAAACTTTACTCAAGTTGAATCCTTTTCGGTAAATAATAGGTATCATATCATCAACGAAAATGTTATCTAAGGTTAGACGCTGGGTAGAGGGCTCCTAGGAGACCCCTTTGATCAAGGTTTGCACTGATTGGCATTCAAATGCCTCTAAACACGCTCAATACGTTCACACTGTGTGGACTTTATAGTAAAATATTGATGGGCTATTCCACTCTGGAAGTTTAGCATTGAAAGGGTTTTACAACATTGGTCTTGATGCGCATTTTATTTATAAAGCGAATCACTCATTGTGAACAATATAACATATGTATGAACGAGAATGTAATACTCAATCCATGGAGCGTGTTGCACTAATTTACTATGCGTTAAGCTACCGTCTGGATCACCTGACTGTAAACAAGGGATACATATCTATTTACAATCATCGTGCTTTGCAATGTAATGTTTCCCGAGTCAGTGTTTGCGTGACTTAATACGACCTTCTGGCATGAAATCACTTTGAGAATTGTCTAGTATGACATGCCGTATACAATTTTAAATTGCATAAAGCTTTAAATATAGTTTCATTTGAAATTTATGCAGGTTTATGTAAAATATGATACACACAAGGGGCTTAAAGCGATTCTCATAATTTTAGTGATATGTCATGTTTTCAACAGGGCAACCATTAGGACATTTTAAATCTTCAAATTGCAATAACACAATATCATTTATGTTCTACAGACCCGCTTTTGAAACAGAGTAAACCCAGAACAAACGGCTCTTGCAGAATATGTCCGGCATGCTTATGGGATAATAACATTCCGATTGTATAGTTTCTATCATAGCCAAGATGTCACGTGTTTATGGGCCATGTTATAAAATCACCGGATGAGTATTCATGATGTCATTATTTCTTATTCATGTAGTAAAGGGTTACTATCCATTTCAAGTGTGTATGAAAATGCACAGTCTGTAGCAAAAGAAATCAGTATACTTTGTGCAAACTGACTCAGTAAAATTATTTGCAGAATTTATCTGATATTACCTCCTAATTGGAACCACTATAAGATAACAGCAAGACTATCCCGACTGAGGCACGTTTTGTGTCTTTAGTAGGCTTATTTCGTCTGGTACAAGTCTAATTAGTATAGCAAACTTGCAGCAGTGTACAAGGCAAACTAAATGTATGTTCTATACCAATTAAAAATGGTATCGGGCTCACGTACCATGTTTTTCCCTTGTAACAGTGAAAATATTTATTGTACCATGTAAAGACACAGACTGTCTTGACAAACTCGGGTTCCTCTTCTTTATTATACTTGGCAAGATAATATTGTCAGCTGCAGTGGAATAAATGTGTTTATATAGTCTTAGGGAACCATCACTAGCCCTCAGACATGGCAAATGTATAATCATTGGAATTTCAATAATAGAAATATAGTTATGTTTTCCAATGCACAGTTAATCAATCGTGAGCATGATACGATCCAATCTGTGACCATATTTACATGGAGTGTGACCTGGAGGAGACTTGTGGAATGTTTTCAACTCTATATATGTCTTTATCTGTTTCGCTGTCAATGTCGGATCTGAAATTACCTATGCAATCAGTTTGTATCCAGATTAGGCGCCGAGCAACGGAACATCTCATCAGAATCTATTATATTTGTTACAGTTGGAATGTTGTGAAATATAAGTTCTAGCCTGAGTCATGCAGGGAACACCACATACAAAACACACAGCCGCCCGTACAGCACAGCAACAGGAAACACAGCAAATGTACATATCTATCAAAACACAAAGAGACACACAAAACCAACACACACTAGAGGGAGATGGGAATATTGCCTTGGAACGACCAGAGACAATAGTCACTGGGGTTTACACTGGTTTAGGGACGCCCATCCGCACACTTATTCCACCTCCAACCTAAAAGACAATGTAAATAAACATATCCCATCTTCAAATAATCTACAACAACTACGATGGCAAACACGGTGGTAAATTGCATATATAAGTGAAATAAACTCGATCCATCTAGTGTACTCAATGGTTGAGCTTCAACCAGAGTAACTTTCGAAAAGTAATAATGGTTACGACAACACATTTAAGTACAATAATTATCCTACTAATGAAACCTTGTTAAACAAAATCAAGATCGAATTTCTTTGTCAAAATAATACGATTAATTCAAATAAGATTTTGGCCATATTATATATAATATTTGCCTTTCGTCTTTCTCTACCATATATAATGAATTTACTCCTGGTTCCGACTGATTACAACAATATGTATCCGGTTGGTGGGTAACTGATATCGGTTAACCTTTTGAATGCGGGACAGAATTGCACTCGCATTAGGAAACAGGGTCTGACATAATACACGGGGAAATTGAACTATTGGATTCCGGTTAATGTGGTATATTGATGGTACCGCCTGTCTGAGCAGAATGTATTAGGATGCATGGTTGATCTTACCATGTATCTAATAGAGACGCTTGTTTACGCATCTGCAAACAGAGCCGACAGACTCAGATATATATGTGTGGCATGTCCCGAACTGACCAATAAAACTTCGATACTTATTAGTATTGTTTAAATGTCGACTTCTTGCATTTTGACCGTCGACACAATTGTTTTATCCGAACTTAAACACGAGAAATATGCTGGTTTATGCACGTCTGCTGCAGAAGCCTTGACATAGTCATTCATTGCTGAGGATGTAAATGGTTTCGATGTAGTCTCCCGTCAGTCTGGTCACCTTTTATCAGATCATTGTGTAGTCAAAGTCGTCACGAACGTTAAGAAAGAGAACATTACAAGTAAAGCAGTTACCTTTAGAGATTTCCGAAACATGGACAAGTCTGCATTTACGAACAGCGTATCTGAAATTTTCATTGATTCTGAAAATGTTAACATTTGCGTAGAAAAAAATGAAACAGAGATTAAGGACGTTTTAGATACACATGCTCTCCTAAAGAGAAAATTTGCCGTGTACCTAAACCATGGTTTACAAATGATATACTCCAGCTAAAGCGTCAACTAATGTGATTATTATTTGACAATTACATAATATCGATGTCTTGAAGCAGGGCGTTATTAAAACAAAGGTATACATTTCAGTTACCACTGACGGAAATACCATCGTTTCAGACCATGTCAAAGAGTGTGAACAACTTGGAACTGACATTAAAATTACACAACATAAACTTCCTACAATGTATAGGTTGCCAAGACTACATCAACATATATATATATATATATATAAAGCGCGTTTCATTGCAAATTCTAGCTCTTGTGCAACTACTAAATTGTCTATACGTTTGACTTCTTGTGTAACGAAGATAAAGGAACATGTATAATTCTATTGTGATACGACTTATGAATATTCTAAAAATCTCTTCTGGTCTATTAAGAACTATTAAGAAGTCTTAAAAACACTTAAGAACAAAATATTTATTGCATCCACTGTAAGCATATACGGTTTTTCTACTTTGTACACAACCCTTCCTCGTGATTTAATTAAAGACAAACCTACTAATTTAATCCAGAAATCATTTGCCCAAGTTCTGGAATGTAATGCTAATACAGCTTTCTTTACTGACGAGCCAATCAAATGTTACACCAATTGGATTTGCTCAGAAGTTTGTGAATCATTAACCTTTCTTCTGAATAACATATATGTACGTTATGGGAATGCTATATACCGTCAGGTGATTGGTACTCCTAATGGTACGAACTGTGCACCACTGCTCGCCGATTTGTTTTTGTACTGCTATGAGAGAGATTTCATGTAACGTTTAAATCCACAGTCGCAAAAAGATGCTATAAAAGCATTCAATGACACCTCTTGATGTTAGGATGATATTTTTAACTAAGATAACACTTTCTGTGATTCCTACAATTTACCCAAAAGAACTCAAATTGAACAAAGCCAACTCTTCCGACATGTGTGCAGCTTTTCTATATCTAGACCTTAAAATTGACAATGGAATGATTTCTTCTAAAATATATGACAAAAGAAATGAGTTTGATTTTAATATTGTAAATTTCCCTCATTTTGACGTTGATACTCCCCGTGGGTTTATATATCTCAACTTATTCGCTTTGCTAGAGCTTGTTCATCTGTTGACAATTTCAACAATCGAAATCTCATTTTAACTGAAAAGCTGATTAAGAAAGGATATAGATACTATCAACTAGGAAATACTTTCTCTAAAGTTCATTATCGAAATCTCTCACTTATTGGCATGTACAAATGTAATTTCAATGCGCTCCTCCGACACAGTATTTCACATCCTGAATGTTATGGTGATGTGATTTACAAACTTCGTAAAATTATTGGACATACCCATTTTTTTCACTTTGTTCATTAAATTTGTTAAAAAACCATTAAAAGGGGATATGATCCTATAGTACTACAGCATACCACCTGTCTTGTTGTCAACCCTTTTACACAGTTAGCAATCACACAGCTCTATTTGCATGAACGCCGAAAGAAATATTTGGTACTCTATGAAAGCGATCTCTTAAATCCGGAAACAGAAGAAGAACGTTTGATATCAGTACTATTTCGTTTTTGTCGTACCATTTATTACTTTTCTACAGTTAATCAGTTTGCAACTCAATCATTGAGTACACTAGCGATAGGTGGATACAGTTTGTTTCACTTAAATGCTTTTGTTTTACATGCATTTCACCACTGTATTTGCCATCGCGGTTGTAGTAGATTAATCGGAAAGGGAATACGTTTATTTACACTGTTTGTCTTAAAGGGTGGAGATGGAATAAGTGCGCCCTAAAACCGGTTTAACCCCCCCCCCCCCCTCACCCAAGTGAATTTGTCACTGCCCGTTCCAATGCGGTACTTCCATCTTCCCCCTATTGTTTGTTTGTTTTGTCTGTGTGCGTCTCTTTTATTTTTTTGCTAGATATGTACATGTGTTGTGTTTTCTTGTGTTGCTGTCCGGGCGGCTGTTTGTTCTGTATGTGATGTTTCCTGCATGACTCATATTTGTACTTTTAAAATGAATACAGCAAAAACTGAATTCATCATTTGTTTAAGTAAACAATAGCTAAACAAACGTACTATACATTCAATTGATATCGCAGGAGATGTTGTTGAATCGTGTATTACATACCTAGGCGCTTTTTTCGATTAATCAATGGCCGTCAAAGAACACGTGAAAAAACGTGTTTCGTTGTCATGTTGTACTACTATAGAATAAAATATATTAGGCAATACTTGACAAAAGAATCTGCCGAAATTTTAGTTTTCTCACTGGTGATCTCTGATTTAGATTAGTGTAATACCATCCTATACGGAATTGCACACTATGACATAGATAAACAGTAGTGAATCCAAAATGTGTGCGCTAAATCGTTTTAAATGGGAATTGGCCAGACAGCTTTAAACAATTTCCTAAAGACTTACATTGTTTACCTATCAAGGCTAGAGTCACTTTTAAGATATTGACATACATGTACAATTTATCTCTCAATCACGCGCCCGTTTATCTGACATAACGTTTTTTTAACATCAGCACCAACACGTAGTCTGAGATCGGCAGACACATATCCAAAGCTCCAAAGATGTATGCTGTACCTTTAAACAAAAGAAAGGCATTTAGTGATAGAAGTACAAAAAATGAGTCATGCAGGAAACACCACATACAGAACAAACAGTGGCCCGAACAGCAACACAAGGAAACAGCAAATGTACATCACTATAAAAACATCAAAAGACGCACAAAGACAAAACAAACATACAATAGGGGGAAGTTGGAAGTACCGCCTTGGAACGGTCTTTGACAAAAGTCACTGGGGGGGGGGTTAAACCGGTTTATGGGCGCCCAACCTCACACTTATTCCATCCCCACCCTTAAAGACAAAAAGTGTAAATAAACGTATCACCTCTCCGACTTATCTACAACAACCGCGATGGCAAATACAGTGGTAAAGTGCATGTATAACGAAAACATTTAAGTGAACAAACTGTATCCACCTATCGCTAGTGTACTCAATGATTGAGCTGCAAACAGAGTAACTGTAGAAAAGTAATAAAGGGTACGACACAAACGAAATAGTACAGATATCCGACGTTCTCCTTCTGTTTTTGGATTTAAGAGGTCGCCTTCATAGAGTACTAAACCTTTCTTGTCGGCGTACATGCAAAGAGGCCAGCGTGATTGCCAACTGTAAAAGGGTTGACAACCAAACATGCAGTATGTTTTAGTACTACATGATCATATCCCTTTTTAATGAATTTTTTAACATATTTCATGACCAAAGTGAGAAAATGGGTATGCCCAATAATTTTACGAAGTTTGTAAATCACATCACCATAACATTCAGGATGTGAAATACTGTGTCGCAGAGGCCCCAAGTTTGGGACCTTTGAATGGGCTTCCTAGTGAGATTAAAAGAGTAGAACATGTTGAATCCTTTAACAGAAAGTTAAAACGCATTATATTATTTCAGACACGAGTGTTCTCTTTTTAATGTGTCTTAGAAACTGTCCGCGTGTTTTAGTTGTATAAAGTACTTTATATAAAGTCTGCATTTTAGTATATTATAACGGTTTTTGAATCATCGTTTTATGGATATTAGTTTCTATGTTTTCTTAAATGTATATTTGTGTATTGTATATCCTCTCTCGATTTTTATTTCTTTCTGATTTTATTTTTGTCAATGTACAACGCCTTTTATTTGTACAAATCGGCGTTTAATCAAGTGATTAAGTTTCAAAGTTTCAAAAAAGGAAAGCAATTAAGTCTCATTGTATCTTTATGTGAATTACTGTTTGCGCATATTTATTGCAAATGGTTACAAGTGAGGTTCTATAGAGGCAATAACTTCAATTGAAACATAAGAAGAGTCAAGCAGGAAAAGCCACACAAAAGACGCAACCATCACCATAGAATCGATAGAAAGCAAGTAATACATAACCACATACTCACACATACAGACACACAGACATAAACATACGAGATAAACATTTTAAATATGAAAACATGCACAAATACACAGACACCAGACAAACATAAAAGTAAGGGTGACAAAGAGAGTACTTCCATGGAATAGTCATTGGCAGGTTTAAAACGGTTTCTCGGACGTACTAACCTCACGCCTATCTCAAAGTCACCCTAGATAAACCAGCAGTGTCAATAAAGGTATCCCCGCCGAACTTCCCAACAACATAGAAGACGGTAAAAACGGGACAAAATGTAAAACAGCATAGCAACAACTGTGGAAGTTTATCAAATATGTACTCAATGACTGCGGAAGGCATAGCAACTAAAAGGAAGCCGTTAAGTGCAAGACAGACAAAAAGCAATGCATAGGGATGGGTACCGCTTCATGGAATCTATATATACACATGTACGTAACAACAAGGGTCCCAAATGACTGAACGGACATACGTTTACCTAAAGTACAAACAAACATGTAACCATTGCAATGTAAATGATAATTTCGTTATAGTATCGGCTATTAAATGCCAATATATTTTACCACCAAATGAATATAATCTGACGGTAACCTATGCCATATTATTAATCTAACAATGATTTTCTTAAATGTTCACGTGTTTTCTACGTCATTGACAAACGTTAGTACATCCCGGCCTCGCCCTATCAAAGCATATCTAGCGATTTGCAGTGCAAAAGTTGGCGTGGTTCAATAAAACACATCACAAAATATCCATTTGTTTTGTCCTCTAAATAAGTAACCAACTGGCAACAGCGGTCCTCCCGTCTGTTGCTATGTTTCTGTTTCGGATGATGCCATTTTGCAACAATTATGAATGGGGTCATTTCATTTGATGAGCGAATGTAAACTCTTTGTCACCCTTGCTTTTGTTTGTCTTTGTTCATGTGTGGAATGTTTGTCTCTAGTCCTTGTGTGTTTGTTGGTGTTTTCTGTGTTCATCTCGTGTGTGTGTGCGTTTGGTGTGTAGGTGTGTGTGTGTGATGGTGTCTATCGGTGTTCTGTAGTGGTCGCGTCCTGTATGTGGCTTAGCCTGCTTGACTTTACTACTTTTCCATTGGGAACTCCGTGACATCACGTACATTGGCTGCTTCCTCGGCGATTTAAGCTAACTTGCAAAACTCGCTAATCTTACACCATTGCTTTGATGCTGGGGACTAACAACATGGAGATTGTTGATAGAATATGGTTGTTTTATTGAACAATGCCATAGTATGTGTGATCATCATATCGTCAGGTTATCGCTATGATAGGATGAGACCGGGACGTTTGGCAATGCCCCAGAACGCATGTAAACCTTTGAGAAACTCATTGCTGGGTTTATAATAATTCATACGATTATATTTATTTGGTAGTGACATATATTGTGGCTTTGGATATTGGTTAAACCGGTACTAGGGGCGTGAGTTGTGTTGCACTTTTAATTAATACTCATGAACAGACTCAATAAAACCGTGTCTGCAAAAGTTTCCTTTTTGTATTGCTACATTTGCTTACGAAGGATCTTCCACTTTCAGAATATATTTCAATAGCCGAAAGAATTACGAAATTATCATATAAAGTGAACCTACTTGTTTTGTACTTGATGCACTAGTCATTATATAATATATAGAGACCCCCATGAAGCGGTACATGTTATAAACGACACGGGAAGCTATCGCAGTACACAAAGAATCATCTATGTTTAACTCGCATATTACGTAAATAAATCACATGGCCATGGACTATAATCTATATAGAAGTGGTGACCTTTCAAACGTATCACATATACAAATTAGCAATGTTGAACTATATGGGAATATATATTCTCGAGGCAAATTATGTTGTCAAAGCTACTTTGTGGACAAGTAAATGACAGTTTACTCTGCGTGATAGGAAAGATTTTCATCATATAGGATAGAAATGATTTCCATAGTATAATTACAATTTCGCTCCTTTACAAACAGATTAGACTCAAATCAGATGGATAATCTAGGAGCCTTCTGATCAGGATCTGCTCTGTTTACATATGGATTGGATATTACTCTACAGTTTCTTCAACCATTACAAAAGCATCACGTATACATATATAAGCCAATAAGTATTAATAATGCCCTTACGATGTCATTATGATGAATATACTACTGGAGGTACTCATTAAAAATAAAACAAAACACTATAAACTCATACCCAACTGAGAAAAAATTTAATGTCTGCTCAGATTTGGATCTGTTTATTTGTGACCTCTTCTAATTTGATTGGAAGGTTTGAGAAAAAAGGCAAAGTTTCATAGCACACCCTTTTGAGAAACTATGAAACAACCGACACAACAGCGTTGACCCTGATGAGACGGTGACATGCTATTGTTTGCAAATGCAACTAAGACCACTGGTAGAGAGATAAGGGTAAAAAACCCGATTGTTCCCAGACGTTTGAATCTAAGTTCAGTAGAACTCATCTAATGCGACCACTTAAAGAATAACCATAGCTGTCTTTGTAAGCAGGTTGTTGCTTAATGCAGGACGAAATTATGCCCCTTTTTGGTGATCACATTAGAGGGGTTTTACTGTAGTATAACCAATTTTAAGGAGTTGTTATTGTGTACTCTATACCCGATTATGCCCATCTGAGATATATTTTACCACACATTTGAAATAGCCAGTAACCGGTAAGTATGTGTTTCACTTCATTAACGTGCAATCGGTATGAAAATTGTAAATAACCTTCCTTAAGCCACTCGAGACAATATTATATTAAACACAATAATATAAGTACGACTCACGTATTAGAAATTGCATTTGGAGAAACACTATAGACTTTATTTGCCATACCAGACATACTAAATCTATAAAAATCTATTATATCCGCGCTTAATTTCCCATGACCATTATATTAGAATGTTTCGGAATAAATAAATCAAAAGGTTTAGAATTAGTGATTATCTGTGAATTGTACGAATGCGGTGAAGAATCGGTTGTAACATAGTTGTATACATTTTCAGTTAATATTAAAATGTTTACTATCAGCAAAAATAAATAGCATTTCCCATAACTGACACAATAGAAAAGTGCATGTCTAAAGCCCTGGTCACACATGCGTTAAGTAACAGGTTAAAGTACGTTACAGTTAGGTAAAGAAGGTTAAACTAGGGCCAATAATGGCAGTATTATTATGTGTAAGTCCGTTGAGGTACGTTAAAGTACACTAAAGAATGTTAAATTACGTTAAAGTACGGCAAACTGAGGGGTAATTTTAATGTTAAACTCCAATAAACTACGTTAAAGTACGGCCGAAATAACGTCAAAGTGCGCTAAAGTCCGAACAACTACGTGAAAGAACGCAGTACTACGATAAAGAAAGACCACTGTGCATATCGCTCGCAGCATATATAAAGTAGGCGTCGGTGTACTTTTTTCGATCACAGGTAATATATTGATTCTTTATTTTGGACACTGGTGGCTGTATTTAGACTCAGTGATCACGCATGGGAAACAACGACGACGTTAGAACACATCAGTACTGGCTGCAACAATTGAAAATGCTGACCAAGTGGGAGAAAGTAGGTAAGAAGGAGGTCATGCGAAGCCCCCTTAATTACCACTTTCAGAGGGCCAGGCTGCTGCTATCACACCTGACGACCCCCAGCACCTTCAACGAAGACGTTTGCCAAGAGAAGGCATTGGTTTGAAACCGACTGATCACCAAGATAATCGAGTATTTGACTTTATTGAATCCCATCTATGTTGTTTGACAAGAACCATCCGTCTTTTTGCAAGAGGAGTGAGAAGGATGATCTATGACATCTGCTTGGGCCATCAACACAGTGGAGTATAAGCCCTTGTAGTTGTAGTAAATTTAGCCCGAATGGCAAAGCTTTTTGACAGCCATATGCTTGCAATCATGTGCACCCAAGGCTTTTGGGAGTTTCCATCTGTGTTGGAGTGTGCGTGCCACTTCCAACCATTCTGCGGGTTCAGTTGGAGTATTGAGGCTTCCGTTTCAAGGGACTGGTCCAGAGCACGACACATTGGGACCATGATTCCAGACATTGTGTAGTGACCCAGACGGAACCCGTACTGTAGAGACCAGAACTGCTCCCCCGTAGCTAGGAACCTCCGAGTCAATGCCAGTTGAAGACCTGGTGATTCTTCTTAGACGGCCCTCAACCCTGACAAACAGGACATGGAAGGTAGTCATGTCAACACACAGGAACCGTTTGAAGGACCCAGGATCTTCCACCGTCAACTCTTGCAGTAGGACATTGTACTGCCCATGTATATGTCTTCTCAAGCTCCATCAGGTCATGTGTAAGCCTTAGTAGCTCCTCATTTTCAAGCTGCAAGTAGCAAAACACCTGTCATCTATCACACATGTTGATTCCTTGGTACAAATAAAGCACTGCAAGAATGATTGGATTGCGCCATGCTTTATTTATTCTGGATCCCGGAATTCTTACTGTACGTTCACCCTTTCCCTCATATAAACGTGTTTTCACGCATTTGCAAACCGAGTAGACCCAAATGAAACGGCTCCTATCGGAGCCGTCTGATCCTGGTCCGTTTTGTTTTCTTATGGAATTTGAATGATGTTTCTTTACTTTCTAAAATGGCTTCATTGTTCCACCTTCCATATTTTATTATAACTATTTTGTCCATGAATATTAGGTAGGTATTGAAATTTTGAATAAGCATACAACAGGGAAAAGGTTAACTTAAGGGATATGATCCTGTAGTACTACAACATACTGCATGTTTGGTTGTCAACCCTTTTACAGTTGGCAATCACGCTGACCTCTTTGCATGTACGCCGACAAGAAAGGTTTAGTACTCTATGAGATCGCCTCTTAGATCCAGGAATGGAAGGAGAACGTTGGATATCTGTACTATTTCGTTTTTGTCGTACCCTTTATTACTTTTCTACAGTTACTCTGTTTGCAGCTCAATCATTGAGTACACTAGCGATAGGTGGATACAGTTTGTTCACTTAAATGTTTTCGTTATACATGCACTTTACCACTGTATTTGCCGTCGCGGTTATTGTAGATTAGTCGGAGAGGGGATAGGTTTATTTACACGGTTTGTCTTTTAGGGTGGGGATGGAATAAGTGTGAGGTTGGGCGCCCATACACCGGTTTAACCCCTCAGTGAATTTTGTCACTGACCGTTCCAAGGCGGTGCTTTTATCTTCCCCCTATTGTGTGTTTGTTTTGTCTTTGTGCGTCTCTTGTTGTTTTTATAGTTATGTACATTTGCTGTTTCCTTGTGTTGCTATTCGGGCGACTGTTTGTTCTGTATGTGGTGTGTCTTGCATGACTCATTTTTGTACTTACTTTGACCTAGTTCAACGTAGGTTAACTTACTTTACTTTACATTGGTCGTGGAATTTACCTATTACAACGTACATAAACGTAGATGGACCTAGTCAAACGTACTAAATAACGTACTTTAACATACCTGAACGTATTTTGACGTACAAAGATGTTACGTAGTTTAGCCTTCTTGGCCGTTCTGTAACGTACTTGTGAGTATCGTACTACAGGGTACTATAACGTAGTTTTCGTCCCAATAAACTGGTACAGAAGGAAGTATGTTAAAGAAAGTGAAAGTACGTTACTTACGTACGTTACAGTACGTTCAATTACGTTCAATCATATTTCTTATTGCCGTAGCTATCTTTTGAACATGCTCAAAAGATAAATCAACACTCACTACATTATGTATTTACAAGTTATTTGGAAGTTAAACTACGGCAATCCACGGCAGTAAGTACGTTAAGGTAGGATACATTACGTTATTTCTAAGTACGGTAAGCTACGTTATTTAACGCATGTGTGACCACGCTTTTACAGGCGTAATTATTCAATATATTTGTTTTTACGTTAATATGTGAATATGTGAATACTCACTGACTATGATGGTCATTATGTTATGTTGGACTTTGGCTCACATCTATGCTCGTCGTCGACCACATATAACTACTGGCTTAAAGGATACTATGTTAATCCAATAAAGACCGATGCAAACATGGGATGACAGAAATCGGTGAAATAAACTAACCGAAGCCTTACAGACACCACATCCCGCCGGCACTGCAACAATGTTGTTTCTTAACGCAGTCCTCCTGGCTACTATTTAATGAGCAATAGCTGTCCGTTGTGATGATGTCTTTTCCTGAAAAAAAAAGCTCTCTCTTGAGATATGCAATTTAGGTATAGCCAATCTGCAGGGCCTTAGCACGAAGTGCTACGCAGCGTAAAATAACCTAAAGGACCTCACATACATATGTTGTTCATTTACTTTTATCCCGCTGTGAAAAACATAAAGTCTGCTCAAAGTTTTATATAGTGCAATTGCGACTTAAATAAGCTCCAAGAACCTATTGACCGAGTTCACAAAACACATTTAATGGTAATGAGACGTCGGTGTCTCATTTGGGTCTAAACTGTTAGACATTGCAGCTCAAGTCGCAGATCGCGGGAAAAGGATAACTGTTCTGTTTGTATGACATCGTTAGCCACGAGGCATGGTAAACTAGGCCATTTCAACAAAACACGGATAAACCACCGCTTTGTGTAATAAACAGTGTTTTGAATATATCAAATTACAGCATATCAAATGACAAAAAACATAGAAGTACATGTAAGAGTCATGCAGGAAACACCGCATACAAAACACACAACCGCACAAACAGCACAACGACGACATTTTAAGTTGAGTTCGGACTAGTAAACGACGTTTCCAGTTTTGTGATCATCGTGAGCGTTGTACAGTTATCTTACCCTTCATTATGATAACATTACCGCCGTAATTTCATAATCAGTTTTAATGAAACTTTAGTAACACTTTTTATGTTTGTTAGTGCCTCCATCGAATTAAAGGTTTAAACATTATTTTTGTATTTACATTTTACGCCTTGTGTGAAATAAATCTGCATACATCTCTATCAAATAAGTTCAATGATTCTTGGACATGTTAATTATCAAAAGTACAAAAATGAGTCATGCAGGAAACACCACATACAGAACAAACACTCGCCCGAACAGCAACACAAGGAAACAGCAAATGTACATAGGTAGAAAAAACAACAAGAGACGCACAAAGACAAAACAAACATACAATAGGAGGAAGATGGAAGTACCGCCTTGGAACGGTCAGTGACAAAAGTCACCGGGGGTTTAAACCGGTTTATGGGCGCCCAACCTCACCCTTATTCCATCCCCATCCTAAAAGACAAACAGTGTAAATAAACGTATCCCCTCTCCGACTAATCTACAACAACCGCGACAGCAAATACAGTGGTAAAGTGCATGTATAACAAAAAAACATTTTATTGAAAATACTGTATCCACCTATCGCTATTGTACTCAATGATTGAGCTGCAAACAGAGTAACTGTAGAAAAGTAATAAAGGGTACGACAAAAATGAAATAGTACAGATATCCGACGTTCTCCTTCCATTTCTGGATTTAAGAGGTCGCCTTCATAGAGTACTAAACCTTTCTTGTCGGCGTACATGCAAAGAGGCCAGCGTGATTGCCAACTGTAAAAGGGTTCACAACCAAACATGCAGTATGTTGTAGTAATACAGGATCATATCCCTTTTTAATGAATTGTTTTATATATTTGATGAACAAAGTGAAGTCTAAATTGTCATAATTGACTATGTATTATGTGTAACGAGTTGATAGGTATGCTTATCATGTGAACATTTAGTTTATCTTGTTCTTGGAGTTAGTATCTATATTAAATATATGTTTACAGCAACAAAGCTGTCCTAAACGGCGACCACAAAGAGGGTATAATCACGTGTGCGTTTGACAGGTGATAGCTGTATGCAGGTCATAAGTAATGCTGAAAGCCCCTATAGGAATTATACGTATTACGATTGCCCTGCATGCAGGAACCACCTGCATTTAAGACTCCAGTGTTTAATAAACGAAATACATTTCAGAACAGGTTCCACTGTATCATGTTTTCAGAAATGCTCTGCATTTATCCTATGTAAAAACACATTGCCGGTCAAAACTTGCATGCATATTTGCATATTCAAAAAAAACATTCCGATCAATAACTGCTCAAGGGGTTTGCTTACTTGCTAAGGTGATTAGTCATGACCACTACATGACCCATATTGTTTTTTGGTCACTAGGTCAAAGGTCAGGGGGTCTACATGCTTTACAAACATATATTGTTATCACAATGTCACAAGCTAGCAAGGGTACCACACAGATGCCAGACAATAAAATTGATAAGACTTTAACAAGTGCATTTGTTCTTATATTTGTGACATTTTATAAAAAACATGACTTGCGGCATTTTATATTAGTCAATTTGTAGTCAATAACGATCAATAACTGGACGAACGAAACCAAACTTAAAATGAACACAGCAAAAAACTGAATTCATCATTTTTGGAAGTAAACAACAGCAAACAAATGTACTGCACAATCAATTAATATCGCAGGAGATGTTGTTGAATCGGAAACGTGTATTAGATACATAGGCGCTTTTGTCGATGAATTCAAAGAACACGTGAAAAGAAAGTGTCGCGTTGCCAAGTTGAACTACTATAGAATAAAATGTATTAGGAAATATTCGACAAAATAATCTGCAGATACTTTAGTTCTCTCACTAGTGAGCTCTCATTTAGATTATAGTAATGCCATCTAATACGGAATTGCACAATGTGATATAGATTAATTGCAGCGAATCCAACATATGTACGCTAAACTCGTTTTGAATAGGAAATGGTCAGACAGCTCCAAGCAATCTCTTAAAGACTTGCATTATCTACGGACGTTTCTGCAACAAGGCATTTCTCAACCAGACTTTTATGGGGAAGTTATCTACAAACTTAGGAAAATTCGAGGTCATGTCCATTTTCATGATTTGTTTATAAAACGCATTAAAACATTTAAGAAGAAAGATTATGATCCTATTATATTGCAACGCACTGCATGTTTGGTTATCGACCCTTTTACAGTCGGTAGCTACGCTTCCCTCTTTGCTTGCGCGATGACAAGCCGATGGTAGTACTCTATGATGGTATACGCTTAAACTCGGATACGGGATGAGCTTACCAGACTCATGTATTACTTATTCCCTGTCGTGCCCTTAACGGCTTACCTGCAGGTGCTCTGACTTCAGCAAAATCATTGAGTACATATTTGACGGATTGTCACAGTAATTATGTTATGTTTTACATGTTGTCATGTGTTCACCGTCGTCTATATTGTGGGTAAGTCCGGCGGGAATACCTTTATTTACACTATGTGTAAAGCTATGGTGACTTTGAGAGACGTGTGAGGTTAGGACGTCCGTAAACCGGCTTAAACTCCCAGTGGTGTTTTTGCTACTGACCGTGCCAAGGCGGTACTCTCTTTGTCAACCTTCCTTTTGTTTGCCTTGCGTCTTTGTGCTTGTGATTTTGTTCATGTGTGGAGTGTTTGTCTCTGGTTCTTGTGTGTATGTTGGTGTTTTCTGTGTTCATCTCGTGTGTGAGTGGGCGTTTGGGTGTGTGGTTGTGTGAGTGTATGTGTGTCATGCTGCCTATCGGTGTTTTGGTAGTGGTTGCATCTTGTATGTGGCTTTGCCTGCTTGACTTTACTACTTTTCCAATTACATATCAAGGCTAGGATCACTTTAAAGCTATTGACATACATGTATAATTGCTCTCTCAACCACGCGTCAGTTTATCTGACAGAACATATTGTAACGCCTGCACCAACAGGCAGTCTGAGATAGGCAGACAAAGCTCCAGATATGTATTTTGTGCCTTAAAACAAAATAAATACATTCAGTGGTAGAAGGTATTGGACAGTTTGTCCCAGACTTTGGAATGGCTTCCTAGCGAGATTAAAAGAGCAAAATATGTCGAATCCTCTAAAAGAAAGTTAAAATGCATTATTTCAGACACTTTGACTCACCTTTTAATATGTCTTAGAAACTGTCCGCGTGTTTTAGTTGTATAAAGTACTTTATATACAGTCTGGAATTTAGTATATTATAACAGCTTTTGAACCGTCGTTTTATGGTTATTAGTTTTTATGCTTTCTTAAATGTATATTTGTGTATTATATATCCTTTCTCGATTTTGTTTTCCAAGTTAACCAATTGATTAAGTTTCAAGTTATTCGTATGGTAGAACAAAAAATAGTAAATGTACACGAATGTAATATCCTCTATATACGAGTTCTGTCATAATTTAATGTTTATCAACTAAACTCACACTATCTATTAGTAATTGTATTGCTTTCGTTGTAGCAATTTGGGAGGTGTTAGTAACTAATCACATTTATATGTCATCTGGGTGTTTAGCACATATTTTGAGTTATGGTATTATTTTGATGCAAATGCTCGAGATACTATAAACGTACAAAAATGAGGCATGCAGGAAACACCACATACAGAACAAACAGTCGCCCGAACAGCAACACAACGAAACAGCAAATGTACATAACTATAAAAATTCAAGAGACACACAAAAACAAAACAAACATACAATAGGTGGAAGATGGAAGTACCGCCTTGGAACGGTCAGTGACAAAAGTCACTGGGGGGTTAAACCGGTTTATGGGCGCCCAACCTCACACTTATTCCATCCGCACCCTAAAAAACAAACAGTGTAAATAAACCTATCTCCTCTCCGACTAATCTACAACAACCGCGATGGCAACTACAGTGGTAAAATGCATGTATAACGAAAACATTTAAGTGAACAAACTGTATCCACCTATCGCTAGTGGGATGAAATACATGAACTCGTTTAAGATTCGGATAGTTTGTTTAAGCAAGACCATCATATATGTCGTGTTTGCCAAACATTACCAGCAAGTGTTGTTTTAGTACAATCTAAATGCCACATCCTCCACGGCCAGCATCTGGCCTTGTCTGTCCGTCATACAACCCCGCATCGGCCTGGTTTTGATATTGGCTGTCTATCACGTACTTTCTCCATGGTCAGTATTTGGCATTCGTTGTCTGTCACGCACCATTACACAGCCAGTATTTTTCCTTGTTTGTATACGTATACGTACCGTGCACCCCTTCTCCATCACCCTTATCTGACCTTGACTTTACGTCATGCACACCTCCCCTTGGCCAGTATCTGACCTTGCCTTTATGTCATGTATACGTCCTCCCCACAGCCAGTACCTGACATTGACCTTATGTCATTTACACCTTTTTCAAATGACCAGTATCTATCAATGAATTTATGCCACCTGCTCCTCGTGGCCAGTATCTGACCTTGATTATTTGTCACGTCCAGTATGTGATCCTCGCTGTTTATCATGTACCCCATCCACGGCCAGTATTTAAGGTTAATTTCTGTCACGCTTCCCCTCGATGGCTTTTCCGTAGCATTGACTATATATAATGACCAATCTGCGCTCCTCCACGTACATTAGCTTACTATGAATGTCTGTCATGTAGAAATTCCACGACTAGTATCTGACCTTCACTGTCGAACATGTACCTTTCTATGTCCAATATCTGACATTGACTATCTCTAATATAACTAGTTGACGGCGGTTATCAGACGTGAACTTTCTGTTATTCAATGGGCTCATTTTATCTTACAATATAAACTTGAACTTTATAGTACATGCCCCATAAAGAAGAGTGTAACACATTCAGCGATTACTTTATTCAGACCAGTTTGCAAGTTTGTTTCTACGGTAACAACCATCGGCAGTAATCGACCATATTTATTGCAGGTTATATAATACAACACAACTTTTGGTTATGTAAATGAGTATTTGAAGAACAATTCAATTTTGTGTTCAATGTCGACCACGGTGGAAATATGGAAAAAATATGCCCCTACAAAGTGATGGCATATAGGGTTGCTCTTGTCCGTGCATCCGTCCGTACGTACGTACTTACGTCGTCCATGCGTCCATACGCACATCTAGAATATTTGTCCGGACTCTTTCTTAGAAAGTGTTTGTCTAATCTACACCAAATTATACACACATGTTTGTGGCCATTATATCTTGGTCAAGTTCGATAGCCTTGTAGACCGCTTCAGTCGTTTAGGAGTTGCGGCCTTTTATTTGCAAAAAATGACTTGAATATCTTGCCCGGACTCTTTCTTGGAACGTATTTGTCCAATCCTCACCAAACTTTACACACATGTTAGTAGCCATTATATTATCCTTGTCAATGTCGATATCCATGTAAATAGATTTGGTCGTTTAGTAGTTCCAATTCACACCAAACTTTACACACATGTTTGTGGTCATTATATCCAGTTTTATAGTCATGTAAATCGCTATGGTCGTTTACGATTTTCGACCTTTTATTTGCCAAAATGACTTTCGTGTTCGGACTCTTTCTTGGAAAATATTTGTCCAATCTTCACCAAACTTTACACACATGTTTTGGTCATTATACCCTGTTCAAATTTGATAGCGATGTAAGTTGCGGCCCTTTATTTGCAACATGACTTTAAAAATGTATTGTCGTTTACGAGTTCCAAACTATATTTTCTTAATTTATACTTCTTTTTTTATATATATATTCATGCAAAGGTTTCTTAAATAATAACGACTTCCAAATGATCGTCTTCATTCTTTTAACGGTTTGCATGGATATTGAACCTAATCCTGAACCTATAATGGAGTTATCAGTTTTCAATTGGGATGCTCGCAGCTTAAGAAATAAACTTTCCTTTCTCGAAGACGTAGCACACGAATACAGCTTGTTATGTATAACTGAGACGCATCTTGACGAAAATATTCCATCTTCTAATTTGTTAATTGAAAATTTCCTGGAACCGTTTAGAAAAGATAGAAATTTTGCAGGTGGAGGTATTCTTGTATACTGCTCAGAAACACTTTTTTGCAAAAGAAGATTAGATTTAGAATCAGAACAGCATGAGATGATATGGCTAGAACTAAAAATAAGCAACACAATAATTATGCTAGTGACATTATATAGACCACCTAATTCTAATAATAACTTTTGGGACTACTTAGAATATTCCGTTGATAAAGCCTACGATACTTCAAATAATATAATTGTAACTGGCGATATTAATGTAAATCTCCTTGTACCTCTGGGCAAACATCCTTTGAATGATATACTATCCAGATTTAATCTTTGTAACACTATAAACGAGCCAACCAGAGTCGGAAACACAATGAACTCTCTTTGAGATCCTATCCTTATAACACAGACGTTTGCATTCAATAACTCATCAGTAATTGATGTTGATAGAAAAATAAGTAACCACAATCCGTGTGTCGTGTACATAAATCTACCCGGTAAAATAAATGGTTCGTTCCAAAGAGACGTCTGGGCTAACAAAAGCGGAGACTACGAGAAATTTAATAAGTTAATTGAGGACTTTGACTGGGGTAGGATCTTAAATAACCGTCAGTCCATAGATGAAGCTTGCGACAAATTTACAGATACATTTTAAATTATGGCCAAAGCCTGCATACCTATTCGTCAGATAACGATAAGACAGACAGACAAACCTTGGATGACCAGCGAACTTAGAAAAGAAATCGAATTACGTGACAAACTGCATAACAAATATAAGAATAACAATAGCTCAACCAATCTGTCTAACTTTAAAGGTCAAGTAAACAGATTGGGTTTTCGTCAAATTCTGATAGTATACAGTTAGTTAAACACCAAACTTTAGAAAATTCGTACCGATTTTATCTAGTTTTGATTTAAATCGAGTTTTTGTTGTACCGCAAACCGTGCATTTTGAAAATCGATACATGATTATCTCCCTTGCGTGACGTCACTTGTGATGCTCGCCAATCAGGGATCCCATTGAGAGGGAGGAATGTACACAGAAACTTAACCTTTTCCTTTAAATTAACGCCTCTGCAAATAAAGTAGATCCAGATCAGAGCCTGCAGGAACCGTCTTATTAGGGTCTGTTCTGTTTGCTTACAAACTTAGATCAAATCCGACTCCACAGCTTCTATAAATAGGGCCTACCCAAATTATTTTTACACTTTTCCAGACATTATGTCAATCGTTTAGCCATAGAAAGTGACACTTTATCGAGTAGGGGAAACTATTTATGGGGTGTGATGTTTATTTTAGGTGTGAAATACAATGATACTTAATATTAAACACATTTTTTTTTAATTTCGTTAATCTTAACCCTTCTCTTGCTGAATTTTAAAATACATTTCTCCTATTTTACCTATGCCGTTGTATAATTACATATATCTTCACTGTCACGTAATTCGCTGTACAATCACTGCTGTGGAGTGCACTGGTTGCCCAATCAACTTGTAAATAGTGCAAACCCTGATGAGACAGCTCCTGCAGGAGCTGTCTCATCTGGATTTTCACTATTTACAGGTAGGTATATTGACGTGAATAGCAAGCGAAGGGTTAAAACTTACTTTACCTATCAGTTAATTTACCCTATTCATAAACTATAAATTTAAAATAGGATGAGGTTAGGACCAAGACCGTTAGCAAATAGTGTAGAATCAGATCAGAGGGACCATTTGGGTCCTTCCCATGAGTTGGGTCCAAACAACTTTTAGACAGAACCGGACAACTTTAGATGAATTTCATATTTAGGCAAAGTGGGTTCAGATGAAATGGGACGTTCTCGTTAAGTAACATAGTACTATGTATAAATGTACGTACTTTAGAAAAAAAAGAAATTCCACCGAAATACAGAAAAATAGAAAATTATTTATTTGTTTATTTTACTTTCAATTTTTATTTGAAAATTTACTCGATTTTCTGAAAGTAATGCATCATGCATTACTTTCAGAAAATCGAGTAAAGGTTTGAAATACCAAAATGTGTATCTGGTTGGGAAAATGAGAAAAAGGTGGATCTTGATAACAAATGGTTGTCAGTCTTGAAGAATGACTAATTTTTTTATTAATATATTCATGTTTCTAAAGCTTGTGAATTACGTTTAATTGACTGGACCCACTACAAATTAAAATATCTATAAAAAATATGGTCAACACATTAAAACTGTTACTACAGTTTTTTATCATAATTTTACAGTATACTCGTATGTGCAATTTAATTATGGTTTGTATGGAGACAACAGTAAACATAGCCACTAGTATTTCTCTATGCATGTATGAATGAATGTGTTAAATGGCCTTAAGCCACATTGTACTAAGCCATATTACACACGAAATGCCCTTGCAGGGTCAGTAGTCGTCTCCAGATGTCAGTTATCATAGTGGCCCTTTGTCAAATACTCAACAGGGGACAATGATTATTGCAAGGCCATAAAACCCGCTTCCTGTATATTACGTATTGTTGAATTCCTTTATGTAGCTGTGGTAACCCATCAAAAGAATCAATCATTGCGGTCATGGTGCCTCAAAGTTAGTTATGTAGGTAATAATCAGTAAAACTATAAAACGCATCCAATGAACAATTCCGTAAATTACAGTAATCCAGAATGACTTTTTTCCTATGGATTTTTGGTCAAAATTGTCCATGTTCCAAAATTGCAAAAAGGATCAAATTTATGATAAACTATTTCCCTGATGAAAAAATATGTGTGAGTAAATCACTTCACGAATATAAACCCTTCATTCCACATGCCTGTTTATGCCAATGCAAACGTAGTAGACCCAGATCAAACGTATTGAAACAAATTTACAAACAGAGTAGATCCAGATCAGATAGCTTCTATCGTAGCTCCCTGATCAGGTTCTTGTCGATTTGCTTATGAAATAATATACCGGTAGGTCTGGTTGTACAATTAATGCCATATCCATTAACTCCTCTCCATTAACTCTCCATGAAATCATTATATATTTCTTACACGAATATTCATGAAGAAGATCTAAAGGCTTTTTTTCACAATGTTAACTTTTCAAATAGATCATTGGCTCTGACAGATCAATTAGGATTAGATCAACAAAATTGCATAAGCAAACAGAGCAGAACCTGATCAGACAGCTCTTACAGGAACTGTCCGATCTGGATCTACTCTATTTGCAAACGCGCGTGAAGCCGTTTATGTAAGAAGAGAATGATTGGGAAATTGATTTTAAAGCAATTCGTCTGCTGCTAACAGTGCTAAATCGTGTTTATTAATCATTTTTTTCTCTTAAGAATATTTATTAACCCTTTCCCTCATCTAAACGTGTTTTCACGCATTTGCAAACAGAGTAGACCCAGATCAGAGACTCCTATAGGAGCCGTCTGATCAGGGTCTGCTCTGTTTGCTCATGGATTTTTATAGATCGGTTTCTTTTGTTTCTAATATGGCTACAATGCTCCACTTTCCATATTTCATTATAACTCGTTTGTCCATGAATATTCAGTAGGTATTGGAATTTGGAATGATATAGAACAGGGAAAGGGTTACAGATTTCATGATCTCATGAATATTCATTACAGGGATTACAGAGACGCTAGACAACCCTGATCGAATCTAAAGAAATACGTCTACGGACTAAGCAATCAGAGCAGATCCTGAGCAGACAGTTCCTGCGTGATTTGGGTTTACGCTGTTAACAAAACGTTTGTATAGAATAATTTTCCACGAAAAAAAGCCCATTAACCTACAGTGCTAGACCTAAGTCACATTTATAACAGAATGTAGCATATCCTTTTTTATAAGTGTAGACCCAAGTCATTCACTGCACTATTTTCTCTAGTATAAATTTCACGGAAAACAGCCATCGAGACAAAATGTACGCTGACCCAATATAAATCACATCACATTTTCTTGAACTTCTCGTCTTTTGGAAATTTAAATAATCCTTTTTTATCTCTGTCGGATTAGGAGCTACGCCCATAGGCAGGGATACATCCATAGGCAACACAAATTACCATTTCAGCACTAAAAACGAAGCAGAAGTACATTACATGCGATTCTTTTCTATACGATATCTAGTTCGACATTTATCGCGAATGTCACAAGTGACGTCATCACAAGGGAGATAAGCGAACGACCAAAATCAGCCAGTGCTTACTTATCGGTGATATATGACAGCTGTTTGTGCGATATGACTGTAGTTTTTTGTGTTTTCGAAACTACGTCGTACCAGGTACCCATTTGTCAAATATTTACGAAAAAGTGCCCTGCCTGTTTACTTGACCTTTAAGAGACAGAGAAATAAAGTAAACAACATGAAGAAATATGCTAAAGCATCCTTTTTCGAAAATATAAATGGTTTAATAGATTAACTCTACACTGGCGACCCTAGATCCTACTGGAAACTTATAAACCGACTTACCAAACAAGCAGGGTCCTCAAATGTTATACCACCTCTCATTAATAATCAAAATGGCACTGTTGTTTCGGACGATCTAGAAAAGTCTACGCTTTTAAATAATGTTTTTCTGCTCAATCTCTAGAGTTACTAGTAATCATGAAGGCATTGATGTACCTTCATTCAATACTCGTACGGCTTCTACGTTCGAAACACTATTCCTTACTGACAATGAGGTATTGGATATACTACGAAATCTTAAACTTGGAAAAGCGTCTGGGTGAACGCAATCAGTCATCAACTGCTAAAGTTTACTGCTGAAACAGTCAGTAAACCATTGTGCGCGCTATTCAATCTTTCCCTACGAGCAAATATTTTCCCTTCTTTACGGAAAAGGGCTACTGTGATTCCGCTTTTTAAAAAAGGCGACCGGCACGAAATTACAAACTACAGACCGGTATCTCTTATTTCATGTGTAGGAAAAGTTTTTGAGCGGGTTATTTTTAAACATATGTATAAATACCTAATAAACCACGATTTATTTTATAGACGTCAATCAGGTTTCCTACCATGTCATACCACGGTTTATCAACTTATAGAAATGTACGAAGATATTTGTAAGTCATTAGAAGAGAGAAATCATTGGTTATTTTTTTTGCGATATATCGAAGGCTTTTGATAGAGTTTGGCACAGGGGTCTTATTAAACAATTAGAGTGTTACGGTTTCAAAGGAGACTTTCTCCAATGGATTATCAGTTATCTCTCCAACAGGCGACAACAGGTCTTAGTAAACAATCGTAAATCTGCTATGGGTAATATTTCTGCGGGTGTTCCTCAATGCTCTGTATTAGGTCCATTATTATTTTTGCTCTATATTAATGATATTGCAGATAATTTGGATAGCCTGACCCGATTATTTGCAGATGATACTTCTTTGGCATATGTGTCTTCTAACACTAACGATATTGAGGTAAAAATGAACAGAGATTTGGGTAAACTGCACGACTGTTCTGTCAAGTGGCTAACAACATTTAACCCTATTAAAACAAAATTATTGTTCGCTTCAAATATTGTTCGTTTCAAATACTACTAGTGGTGACAACCTATCGGTTATCTTTAATGGAACATTATTACACCCTGTAAATGCACACAGACACCTAGGAGTCCTCTTATCGGATGACGCAAAATGGACCAATCACATCGATGCCATTTGTGAATCATGTATGAAAAAAGTACACGTACTAAGGAAGCTTAAATACACACTAAACAAAACCGTACTTTTGAGAATTTACAAATGTTTCATTCTGCCAGTACTTGAATATGCATGTGAATTGTGGGACGGCTGTACCGAAAGAGATAAACATAGATTAGAAAGTGTTCAATTAGAAGCTGCAAGAATTCCATGTGGTCTGCCAATTTATGCCAGTTTAGAATCTGTTTATTTTGAATCGGAGCTTGAACCACTGGAACTTCGACGCGAAAGAAGAAAACTAACTCTTTTTTACAAGATTCACCACAATTTAGTCCCTTCATACTTAAAACATTTGTTGCCGCCACTAGTTACCAGTATTTCCAGAATGACTATGTCTTACCGAAAGTTCGGTTATTGCTAAGCGAAAGATCATTCATACCTTCTTCAGTTAGATTATGGAATGATCTCGTAAACGAAATTCGAAATATTGATTCACTGACTCGATTCAAAAGTGCTATCACACCCAGGCAGACTCGATCACCATGTCAGTACTTCGTTGGAAACAGGAAAGTTAATATCATATACACTAGATTACGTCATAATTGCAGTGTCTTAAAATATGATTTATACAGGTGTAATTTGTTAGAGGACCCGAGCTGCGGTTGTGGAAATGCATGTGAAAATACATATCACTAATTTTTTCGAATGTCCCTTATACAACCGGGCACGAGCAAATCTTTTTCGTGAATTACTATTTCTTGCAGAAATTAATTTGCACTTGTTACTCTACGGAAATCCTGACATCAACAATACAATCTTTCACGCAGTACACCGGTACATCCGAATCTCCGACAGATTTTTGAGTTAAGTAATTGTTTCAAATCACTCTCTTCTTAGTTAAGTCTCTTCGAAATGCCTCTTGCATAAATTATATTACAATTGCAGTTGGTGTTTACAATGTATGTTTTGAAACCAATGTGTATCCTGATGAGATGCCGAGTTACGCGGCGTCTCATCTGGATCCAAACTGTTTTCATACGTAATCAGGTATTCATCCAAAGCAGGATAAAGGCTAAACAAACTGCTTCTTATTTCTGTTTTTCTTATATACAAAATTACATTAAAAGTACATGTATATAAAGGATATCGTGTAACATGCAATTACAGTCACCCTTGATCCTATTTAAATCCACAGACATTCAAACTGGCATGATTTGATTTACAGTGAGCTGATCTTGAATAGAAAGTCACTAATATTTTTGGCATACAAACATTATTACATAAATATATTAAATGACCATATCATATTTGCCTGTATCTATTTGTCCGTGTAATGTAAGCACCATCTGACTCGCATCTGCAAACAGCCCAGTAAAAGTACATGTATGAGTAAAGCAGGAAACACCGCATACAAAACACGCAACCTCCCAAACAGCACCACAACGACAAACAGCAAAATGTATGTGCATGTATATAAAAAACCACAAAGAGACGCACGGACATAACAAACAAACAATAGGGCGAAGATGGAAGTACCGCCTTGGAGCGGTCAGTGACAAATGTCACTGGGGGGGGGGGGGGTTAAACCGGTTTAAGGGCGTCCAACCTCACAATTATTCCATCCCCACCCTAAAGGACAAACAGTGTAAATAAACGTATCCCCTCTTAACTTATCTACAACAACCGCGATGGCAAATACAGCGGTAAAATGCATGTACAACGAAAACATTTAAGTGAAACAAACTGTATCCACCTATCGCTAGTGTACTCAATGATTGAGCTGCAATCAGAGTAACTGTAGAAAAGTAATAAAGGGTATGACAAAAAAGACGACCTCCTTCCGTTTCCAAATTGAAGTGGTCGCCTTCATAAAATACTAAACTTTTCTTGCAGGCGTACATGCAAAGAGGCCAGCGTGATTGCCAACTGTAAAAGGGTTGACAACCAGACATGCAGTATGTTGTAGTACTATAGGATCACATCGGCGTCTCACAGGACCGAATTTGTACTCGGTTAATAGTTTCTGAAAAGCCTGAAAGCACAGGAAAATTGTAATCAATCAATTGTTACAAGTTCAGTGTTGATAGTGCACGTTCTCTAGGAAAGCCATGTATACATGTATGTATAGTCTCTTACGTAACACTATTGTGCAAGGTTGCCAATGGAATTTAATATCAGGATGGTATTAGGAGAAACGAAGGGAAATCTGTTGAATAGCATGGCAAATGTTAAATCAATCTAAATTAATATTGTAGTTATTTGAGTATATAGGTTAATACGTAAACATAAAGGTGCTTAACCAAATGAAATTGTTCATCTAATTGGTTACTTATATTCATAATCAAGAACAATTAAATGGAAACGTACTTTAATCATTAAATGTATTACTACAAAATATTATAAACTTAAACTGAAACCCTAACTTGAACCTTATTTGATACATTCTTTTTCTGTATTGAAATATAGGGGTGAACTGTGGAGATAAAGTAACTCAAAATAAATTGAGATAATTCACTGTATATGTTGCAAGTGTACACTTAACGTGAGAACAAACACTGCTAATATAGATATGTATGAGAAGTTGTGCCGATATACTCTCTATATCGGCATACAGCATCCGTATTGTTAAATATTGATTGAAAGCGTAAACACTGACAATATTTGTGCGTTATGGAGATACCATATATCGTCAAGTTGTTGGTATACCCATGGGTACAAATTGTGCCCCTCTTGTTGCAGATTTGTTTTTGTATTGCTACGAGAGGGATTTTATGCTTAGCTTAAAACCTGATACACAGACCGATATTGTGAATGCTTTTAATAAAACTTCAAGGTATTTAGACGATATTTTGAATTTAGATAATCCTTATTTTGATACTATGGTTTCTTCAATCTACCCAAACGAACTGTCTTTAAACAAAGCTAATCAATCTGACATTAATGCTTCATTTTTAGATTTGAATCTTTCAATTATAAATGATAAAGTTTCGTCCAAAGTATACGATAAAAGAGAAGATTTTAATTTTAAAATTGTTAATTATCCTTTTCTAGATGGGGATGTGCCACGTTCTACATCTTATGGTGTTTATATTTCTCAACTTATTAGGTTTGCCCGAGCCTGTTCTTTGCTTGAAGATTTTAACAGACGTAATTTAGTTATAACTGATAAACTTCTTAAGCAAGGTTACAGATATCACAAACTTCGGAAAACCTTTTCTAAATTTTATTATCGAAATTTACCTCTCATTAGTAAATATAATTGCAATCTACGGACGTTACTGCGACAAGGCATTTCTCAACCAGAATTTTATGGGGATGTTATCTACAAGCTTAGGAAAATTCGGGGTCATATCCATTTTCATGATTTGTTTATAAAACGCATTAAAAAAATTTAAAAAGAAAGGTTATGATCCTATTATATTGCAACACACTGCATGTTTGGTTATCGATCCTTTTACAGTCGGTAGCTACGCTTCCCTCTTTGCTTGCGCGATGACAGGCCGAGGGTAGTACTCTATGATGGTATACTCTTAAACTTGGATACAGGAGGAGCTTACCAGACTCATGTATTATTTTTTCCCTGTCGTGCCCTTAACGGCTTACCTGCAGGTGCTCTGACTTCAGCAAAGCCATTGAGTACATATTTGACGGATTGTCACAGTTATTATGCTATGTTTTACATGTTGTCCTGTGTTCACCGTCGTCTATGTTGTGGGTAAGTCCAGCGGGGATACCTTTATTTACAATATTTGTAAAGCTAGGGTGACTTTGAGAGAAGTGTGAGGTTAGGACGTCCGTAAACCGGTTTAAACCCCCAGTGGTGTTTTTGCTGCTGACCGTGCCAAGGCGGTACTCTCTTTGTCACCCTTCCTTTTGTTTGCCTTGCGTCTTTGTGCTTGTGGTTTGTTCATGTTGTGGAACGTTTGTCCCTGTTTCTTGTGTGTCTTTTGGTGTTTTCTGTGTTCATTTCGTATGTGTGTGTGCGTGTGCGTTTGGGTGTGTGGTTGTGTGTGTGTGTGTGTGTGTCATGCTGTCTATCGGTGTTTTGGTGGTGGTTGCGTCTTGCATGTGGCTTTGCCTGCTTGACTTTACTACTTTTCCATTGAACGCTATTGTAAAAAAGACGTAAACGTTGATTGCTGCCTATAAAAATTGTTTTATCAGAATGTTTTAAATATGTTTGGGAACAGCAAGTTCATAATATGTGTGATAAGGGAATTCTATATGCAATTAAGTAACGATTGGTGGATACGTTTTTGGTACTAAATTTAACCCAGTTCAGACGTTTAATCAGTGTAAAAACGTTTAACTGTGGGTATTTAGATAAGTTGCCTTTTGAATTGAGATTATCTATTTGTAAAGTTGGGTTTTTTTGTTCTGACTTCAGCAAAGGCGTTGAGTACATATTCGACGGACTTTCACAGTTGTTGTCATGCTATGTTTTACACATTGTTCTGTGTTTACCTTCTTCTATGTTGTCGGGAAGTCTTGCTGGGATTCCGTTATTTACACTAATTGTTAAGCTCTGGTGACTTTGAGATAAGTATGAGGCTAAGACCTCCGTGAACCGGTTTAAATCCCCAGTGGTGATTTTGCCACTGACCGTTCAAAGAAGGTACTCTCTTTGTTCCTCTTGCTTTTATGTTTGTTTGGTGTTTATGTCTGTCTGCTTGTGCGTTTGTTCGTGTTTGATATTTTGGCCTCGTGTGCGTGTGTATACTGGCGCGCGCACGCGTATGCGCACGCGCACGCGTGTGTATGTGTGTATATGTCGCTTTCCTTCTGTCGTTGTTTTGGTGGATGTTGCGTTTTGTGTGTGTCTCTTCCTGCTTAACTTTATTATGATTTAATGTTTAGTTCATATCCTATTTGTACAAACAGGTAGATGTTGGAGAAACATGGTACAAGTAACATATATGTATTGCTCTTAACGTTTCATGACTTCTATTAACGATGTGTATCATTGTGTATTTTCATGTGTAAATGATACCCAATTCACAAGACAACTAGATAACACTTGAAAACAGTGCTTACTGTAGAAGTAATGCTTACCCAGTAACTCCATTATTACATCTTTTTACTCCTTTGCAAACCCAGTGGACATGTATCAGTTCTCTATGTCTATGTAACGTATTAAATTTTGTATTGTTTACACGTACATAAATTTCAAAAGCAATAATTACTCAGTACATTTTCTATACATTTTGTGTTTTTATTTGAACCGCGCTCCGAGAAAGATGACTTAATACTGCACATACCTAGGTCAGATATCATGTCTATCATCATGTATCAAAGTAGGATTTACACTGTATGACCAGATAGACATCATCTGTTTAAAGGTTCTGATTAGTACAGAACATTAGTGACTGTTATGTGTATAAACTATTTAACCCTTGACTCAATGGATATTCATGATGGAAAAAATGACATTATGAATATCAATTAGTTGATTTTTATAATGGCTTTGGCAGCGGCAGAGACTGTAGAATCATATCTTAATAATTTTAAAAACCAAACAGAACAGGTCCTGATCAGATGGTCCCTACAGAAGCCATCTTATCTGGGTCTACTCTGTTTGTTCAGACGTACAAATGCGTACTTGTGGAGGAAAATGTTAAATCCAATACCACCCTTTGTCTCTTGTGAGTCGCTTATTCCGATACAAAAAAGTACATGTATGAGTCATGCAGGAAACGCCGCATACAAAACAAACAACCGCCCGAACATCACCACGACAAACAGCAGCAAATGTACATGTATATAAAAGACACAGAGACGCACAAAGACATAACTAACAAAGAATAGAGATAAGATGGAAGAACCGCCTTGGAATGGTCAGTGACAAATAAGGGGGGTTAAACCGGTTTCAGGGCGCCCAATCTCACACCTATTCCATCCTTACCCTAAAAACTTTAGTTAATATCACCCATATGCAAGGTACATCTTGAAATAAAGACTTAGAAGGGGTTGGCCTTATAAAACTACAAGGGTGATCGATTTTGTACAATAGTTGCTCTTATAAACCCTTGGATTAATTCCCAAACTCCCTGTAATTGCAGTCTTGAGCAAAAATAATCGACTCTATGCAATACCACCGTCTTCGACGAATGTACTATGTCCGAGTCGTCGTATAGGATATTTACTCGTAAGTATGCAAATATTATGCATTCAGAGGTATTTAAAGAGTCTTTCGAGTGCCATTCATTCAGGTGACGATTACAGGTGTCTAGACAAGTACAGTAACATATCGATTATTCGAACACTAAAATACGTACCATTTTCGATCTTTAAGACAGGAGGCAGCTTAATGCAGGGTGAAAGTCATGCAGCAATCACCTCTAGAAATTAAGCAGCCATCTGCTTACAAATGTCTAAATTCTAGTATACTGAAGTTTCGAATAATCGAGGTTTTACTGTATTTCATGTGTTTCCTGTAGCAACAGAATGTCAACAATGTACAACGGAACTGAATACTCTGGTAGCCGAAACTTATTTTAGGCCTTTACGTCATGGACATTAATGTGAGAAAAAATGATATCATGATTGATAGTTGATCTTTGGCCATGGCAGAAACTGTACAATCAAATCTATGTTATATCATAAGAAAATAGAACAGGCCCTGATCAGTAGGCTACTGCAGGGGTCTAATTCCGGTATATACTGCTTTCAATAGCGTGGAAAGGCGTATTTATGGAATAAATGGTTACGGTAATATGCTTTCAAGGTACGGGACACGAAGAAGGCATTCTTGCTCTATAGGTTCGGTGCCAATATTGGAACACCTTTGTATATGCCTGTGTGGTACGCATAATTATAACGCTGAAATTTAAATTGACTGTGTTCTGAGTGTATGTGGCAATGAAAGACAAAACTTAGATAGCAAACGGACAAGTTAACGACTTACCAGAATACGAAATGCCGCTTAATCTTACTATTTGATATGTTGAACGATGTTCGTTATGTCTTTATGTCTGTTTCGTATTGCTACGGGAACCACAACACACTAACATGCAATGGTGCATGGAAATGGAATGAATAGAGTTTACTCAATATTACTTTACTATGGATGTTTGTATTTATTTTACTTGTTATTTTTTTCATTAATGCAAAATCACTCATGCTTTTCCCATATTTGACATTCAGGTCTCCCACATTCATATACTGATCGTTAGTACCTAAGTCAAACTTTACAGCACAGTGACACCCAATCAAACGCAAATAATTTGAATGAAAACTAGCCTTTTTAAAGATGTGTGTTTAATGCTGACCGTGTTAATATAATTATTTTTTGCTTTGGTTGCTAGAAACACCCGATTTATCCATATGTATCAACAGAAATTCAGTCTACTATCATCTATTGGAGATATGGGTACCATTATGACAACACGAGGGCCATGAGGCCCTGAAGCGCTCACCTGAGATAATCCAGGGGCGGGGCATTTCTGACCAAGAAGTCATCATTTGTACAACCTTGGTAGAGAACCACAAGACAAAGCAGTATGCCATTAAATAAAGGTCTAAGCCTTATGGTTTTAGAGAAAAATAATATTTTATATTTTTCCCATGAAAAACTGATAAGCCCCAAGGAAGGGCCAAGTTTAGCCCAGAGGTCAGGGTCGTAAGTTGAACATTCTTGGCAGAGGACCACAAGTCAAAGCTACATATTTGTAGAGGACAATTAGATCATGTTACATACCAAACATCAAAGTCCTAGGCCTTACAGTTTCAGACGAATTAAAACAAAATCCTATGAAAAACTGATAAGCTCTTGGGCGGGGCCATTTTTGGTCCAGGGTCATAATTTGACCAATCTTTGTAGAGGAGATTTGATCATGCTACATGCCAAATATCACAGGTCTAGGCCATACAGTTTCAGTGAAGAAGATTTTTAAAGATTTTCCTATGAAAACCTGATAAGCCCGTCATTTTTGGTCCGGGGGTAATAATTTGAACACACTTTGTAGAAGACCACAAAATGATGCTACATACCAAATATCAAAGGTCTAGGCCTTACAGTTTCAGAGAAGAAGATTTTTAAAGATTTTCCTATAAAAAACTGATAAGACCTTGGGCGGGGCCATTTTTGGCCTGGGGGTCATAATTTGAACAATCTTTGTAGAGGACGATAAGATCATGCTACATGCCAAATATCAAAGGTCTAGGCCTTACAGTTTCAGAGAAGAAGAATTTTAAATAGTTTCCTATGAAAAACTGATAAGCCATTGGGCGGGGCCATTTTTGGCCCGGGGTCATAATGTGAACAACATTTGGTTCCCCCTAGCCACTGATGCTTCTGACAAAATTTGGTTGAAATCGGGCCAGCAGTTTCAGAGGAGATGTCGTTTTAAAATGTGGATGGACGCCGGACGCCGGACGGATTGCGGTCACAATAGCTCATCCCGAGCCTTTGGCTAAAAACCATTATTATACAAACTTACATAGATGCAAATGATTCGGAATAATTGCATATAATTATGTTACTACAGCTTGAGAGTACTGTTAATATTTTCCAGTTTTACTCTACTGTCACATTTATCGACACATTTTAAACAATGCACATTAGTTAATTCATACACAGGGAATACCAAATTACTTGCTAACATGCAAATATTGTGTTGCTATAATACAAACTCATATAAAGCAGAAATTATGTGCTCAGATCTGTCCCCATGTGTATTTATTTAAATATCGCGTAACACTATTGAAATTGTTAGGTCATACTTCGTGCACTGACTACTTTCAAATATAAGTGCAACGGATTGTTTCATACGACATATCCACAATCACTCTAAATGTGTTTTGTCATATGAGTCTATATATCCATATGCGTTATTTGGTATGTTTAGCCGTTTCAACGCTTATATTCCAGAGTGGAATAGCCCATCAGTGCTTAACTATATATATTCCACTCTCTGGAGCAAATAGTGCAGACAATGATCAGAAAGCTCATTCACTGCTTAACAATCGGTTTTACTGTCAAACGAAGCATTTTATGATCGGATTATCTCGTACTTCGGTGTGACCACCCAATATCGTGACTGTCTTTTTCCTATGTAACTTAAACATAAAGTAAATCCTGCCTCTGCTGTGACCATACACGTGACAGAAGATTAATACGCATGTTCTCCCTCAACACACCTAATTGTTGTTATTATTGCCGCATAACATCATATACTTGGACTGAGTTTCCCCATAGTCAATTTCGTTTACAAAACTTTGTGTAATGTGTTACTGTTTTTTTTGTCTGGCAGAACTGACACTTTGGTTCTATATATCATTAATGTAAATATGCAGGCTTGTCTGCCCATTGATGTTATTTTCATCCCGCTTCCACATACACCCAGCTCTACATTACTTGTTGCTAAATAAATCTAATATAAACTCAATTAATGTCTGACACTTTGAACACTGTCCGATGAAAGATGATTACATTGGTTGGACTTTTAATGTTAGTGTATTGCAACATTTGGCTACAAGATGATCTTGAGGCGAAGTCACCAGATACAAAACTACAAAGTTGTGTTAAGATGACCAATACCCCACTCCAGGGAAACTACCCGTCGTGATGTATATCTTCATATAAGCTGTTTGATCTGTGAAAGTTTGAAGTAAACCCCCTCGTTGGTGTATAAGGAGTTAGATACACAATACATTTTCACTTTGATTTTATATGATGAGTGTTGCGAAGTCCAATCCTCCCATCGTTGTATTAGGCGTTGGACAGACACTATGTGTTATATAATGAAGACCATTTTAAAGTCCAATAACTCTGGTCAGAACTAATATTTCCTTCTTTGCGTACATTTTCTGTGAAAATTGAAAAACAAAGTCCAATTGGTGTATGAGGAGTTGGATACACAAGATATTTCCAAGATATGTTATATAGTGAGGAAAATAACTCCGGTAAAAAGGTAAGAGCATAGATTCCTTTCTTCGCGTAGATCTACCCACCAAGGTTGTTCATCTGTGAAAGTAAATACTTCGATGATTTTTGTATGAAGAGTTGGACGTGTGCAAGTCTTATTGTGCTCAGTTTATAACACTGACATATGATGTCAAGACGTGAGAAATGGACGTTACTAGGTGAAAGAATAGAGGTTATTGATGGGTTTAGTTATGTCGGTTTATGTTTAGCAGTAAACTATCTATGTATAAAATGTCAGAGTGTATGGCAGATAATGCCAAAAGAGTACTAGTGTCAATTTTAAATTCTGTACACCATCTGATATCCATGCCTCGATCAGTATTTCTTTTAATCATTTTATTCCAAAATAGCTCCTAGTTTGATGTATGGATCTAAAATCGAGGGCCTGGACTAAATGCAAGAAATTGAACGGGTACATCTGTATGCGTGTAAAACGATTTATGTCTGCCCCTTTACGGGCATGCAGCACAGTAATGTATGGGGACTGTGAAAGGTATCCCATGTTTAGTAATGCATCATAAATATGCCAAGTAAAATATATATACAGAAGTGTTATGCCATGCTTAAATATTGTGATAGTATCGGCTATCGAAACCGGGTAACAACAGTGAGGTTACAGTTATACAGTATCGGTTTTGGATTTGTGTGGGAACATCAAAATGTTGGTAATGTACCACCCTTTTTTAGCTGCTTATTCACAAAGATTACGAGATCAATGTCTTCAAAACTGGTCTGAAAGTTGCAGCAAGTCCAACGTTAGAGCCATATAGACTTAAAAAAAAACTATGCTTAATTATAAAAAGTATCATGAAGTGTTAGATGTTAGAAAATTTAGATGCCCTATAGTGGCGTTTCGTTCTTTATCCCACCAATTAATGATAGAGAAAGGTAGACACCTTGGAATTACAAGGCAATGTAGAACATGTATTCCTTGTCGAGATGGTATTGAAAAAGAGTATCACTTTTTATTGGAACGTCCATTGTATACATTACTACATCAAACTTTCATTCCGAGAACATATTATGAAAACCCTTTTTTAAATAAATTCAATATCTTAATAGCATCTCAAAACGAATCAAGTATAAAAGAACTGGCCACATTTATATACCACGGTATGCAGTTGAGGAAATCATACACATAGGTAATGGTTCATGTTAGTCATGCTCGTTTGTGTGTTATGTAGACATGAATATGTATTTTTGTGTGTTGATATCTTATGTATGGGCGGATGGCCTAAATCGCAATACACGTTTGAGATGAGTTAAATGGCGGATTTTTAACTCAAACACAATAACAATTTCATGACAACGGACCAATTGTTACAGACTAAACTATAGAGCATTATGAAGGTATTTGGTATGATACAGCCATAGATCTAACTCATAACTTGCTGGACGTTGTACCGACTGAACTTACTGGGAGTCTTATGTTCACATGTACCACATACAAATGAACGGATGGACAATATTGAACACTGTTTTTCTCTTCAACTTTACATTGAAGTGGTAAAAATACCATCCCATCAATGTGGTTGCTTACGTTATCATCTGATGTCTGGTTGTAATGATTTTGATGTAAAATCAATATTTCATGTTTAAAATGCTTTCAAAGGGAAGTCATTTGGCCAAAACAATGTAATGGTTTTGGCTCAAAGTGTTCTTGTCATATGTTAGGTTGTCCATAATTTATATCGACAGTGAACATGTTCGTGATGTTTCGTGAGACTTTCTCTTATGATTACGAATGGAAAAATAGTAAAGTCAGGCAGGAAAAACCAAACACAAGACCAAAACAACACAAGCACATCGATAACAAAATAATAAGGGACACACATATACGCATATACACGTGCTTTTTGTCACACTATGAATTATGCATGTTCTGAAAGAACATTACTGTGTCACTTGGCTTGAACGTATTCTGGCCCTGGTGGTATAGTAGGAAGACTGGTTATTGTAAACACATGTGTGAATTCTTGCCAACCTATCTGTATAGGTATGTGCAACATTTAAATTATAGTTACTTACGCCATGTGCAGAATTTACATTTGCATATACCCCATTTAGTGAAGACTTGACAAGATTAATCAATTACATGCAAAGCAAGTTATAGACCTTTTGATGGTCAGGTAAATACAGAATATAACAAGAGAAAACCTATGACTTTTACATTTGATATTGTTTTCTGTTTAATGATGGATTTAGATAAAATACAGTTTGACTAAACTTGATAAAATTGGTAACATACTAACCAAAAGCTACATCAGCTTGACTTATATCACATATTGTCTGATTCTGGAAACTTGTATTTTGCCACAAATCCTTGTAAGCATTATTTTCCCTATCGATGAGCAAAGTTTGAGCGGTAGAGATGAGGGCAATCTCGTTGTAAATCTGGATCACGGATATATTATGAAAAGTGCCTTACACAATTTATCCTACTAACTCCAGTCAACCATTAGTACACAGACAACGAATGTATTAACATTTGAAATCAGTCAAAACCCATATATGATTGCTCCTAGAGGAACCGTCAAATCAGGGTATGCACTGTTTGGCATGCAACACCATAATAAATGTAGCAAATTTAGGCATTTCATACTGAACGAGCTCTTTAATCAAACACTGATATGCCAGTATATTTTGAATGTTTAGCGTTCAAAAAGGTAACCTCGTATCTTACTACAGCTCTGTATATTGTTACAATATTTATGTCCAATATTCCGCAAAGGTTTAGAGAAACTATCCAGGGAAGGTCAAACACAAGTGTCAACTATCTGGGTACTTATGAGGAACTGTGTTAGTCGGCTTTTTGTCTGGATTCAGCCTACACTATATTTTTGAAAGACGTTTAGGTCGCTCTGCACATTAAGCGCTCATGCAATGCAATTAATATGGAAATTCTTGAGAAACGTTCCAATGAAAATAACGGATTTTAATGCTACTCACGTTAGATGGGATTGCTATTCAAGATTTTTGCTGAACTAATTATAGGTACCAGATTTACTAGTTTTAGGGTAATCTTTATTAATTACATTCATGTCCTTTTGACACAAATTTAGCTCATGTTCGATTTCTTGTGTAACCAGAATGTAACATTAAAACTATTCATATTCACTTTAGTTTTGCATACAACGCTTGATAATGGTTGTCTTGTGTGTGGATTTCCTGCTTGATTGCACTATTTTCCATTAATAACTTGACTTCACGAATAACACAAATAAAGTACAAAGCCTAAAATTTGACATATTTTGCTTAACCCTTCGCTTGCTGTTCACGTCAATATACCTACCTGTAAATAGTGAATACCCAGATGAGACAGCTCCTCCAGGAGCTGTCTCATCAGGGTCTGCACTATTTACAAGTTGATTGTGCAACCAGTGCACTCCACAGCAGTGATTGCACAGCGAGATACTTGTACACAGTGAATATATATGTATTTATACAAGAGGGCATGGGTAAAGAAGGAGAAGTGTATTTTAAAATTCAGCAAGCGACGGGTTAAGACAGGTTATACTGTATATCTAAGTGATACAACGCGTTTATGATTTATATCTCGTTGAATTTGGCAGATTTCGAAAGAATATAAACATCATTGAACTCGCAGGACGTGTCTGAAATAGGCCTTTTTGGAGCAAATGTTTTGTATCAAATATCTGCAAAAACGCATTTCGTGTACCGGCATTTTTTTAGTCTGGAACAATAATGCATGTAAAGAATTTGTATCTGAATTCGTAAAATGTAATTTTGATAATTACTGGTTTGATAGAGAGGAGTTAGTTTCAGTTTAATTAACCATTTCTTTCATATAAACGCATTTGTTCATACATATGCAAACAGAGTAGACCCAAATCAGACGGCTCTGTTGGCTGATTGAATTTTATAGAACTGTTTCATTACTTTTTCAAAATGGCTACAATGTTCCAGCTTTCATATTAACTAGTTTGTACATTCCATGCAAATTCAGTAGATATTGAAATTTGGAATTAATATAGAACAGGGAAAGGGTTCAGGAGTTGACTGAAATACAATGTGTGCATCAAATCAACTCAAACGTATCATTTACCTAATAAAACAGGACACAGAATACGGTGTATACTTTGCAACACAAGTTTATATAACAATGTCTAAAGGTATTTACAACAAAATGACAAAAATGATGTCATGGACTATCTTAAGTCACTTCAATAACTGAGCAGAACGCATAGTAGAAGATGCAGTTCAAATTCAGAAAACGTGCACTGTTCCTTCTGATAAACTATATGAAGTTTTGTTCGTGCTTGGGTTAGAAATATTTGTTTTGTGTCACCTGCCGAGAGGCAGTGTAGTGTATCACTTAGGGCTCACTTTTCCGTCGTCTGTCTGTCTGTTTGTCCGTCTGTCTGTTCGTCCGTCTGTATGTCTGTCCGTAACACTTTCCTTTTTGGCTGTCACTTCTAAACTAATCATTATAGAGATTTCAAATTTTACATGTGTCTTCCTCACATTGCGGACGATTTATATAACTAAGGTACATTACTCTGCATGCAATACCTTTTGATTATTCCCTTTTGTTAACACGTTCCGTTTTTTGCTGTCAATTCTAAACTATAGAGATTTTAAAATTCCACATGTGTCTTCCTCGCATTGAGGACCATTGATGTAATTAAGGCTAATCACTCTGCATGCAATACCTTTTGAGTTAGTTCCCTTTGTTCTGATTTCACTCCAGCATATTAACAGTTGTCCCTGCGAAGAGTCAGAAGAAGGAAGGGCTACATCGGCTTTGCTATTATACATTTTAAACGTGTCAATCCATATGCGAATATGTTAATTAATTGGCGAAAATCAGAATCCAAAGTGTCGGGCACTAGACCAACAGTTTCTCAAACGCTTCATCAACACGGACGTGACTAAATGCTCAAAATCCAAATTTAAGCGGACATTATTTTTTTCATAGCGAAGTAAGTGTTAACCTTTTCACCGCCGATGTCGCAAAATTGCGCCACGACAAATAGTGCAGTCCCATATCAGACGCCGCCTTTTTAAGGCGCTGTCTGATTAGGGACTTCACTTTTTGTCTTAAACTCTACGAGTATTTCTATGTTTGTGTTTTATTCCTTTGAAATTTGCATTTATTTACAAAATGTATATCATTTCCTTATTTTACCAAGTTATTCAACAAAAGTGGTTTGCAGACGACAATTATAAATTTGGCGCCGAAAGGGTTAATTTAAATATTCGAAAAGAGTCACACTGTTTGAACCCTGATATGATCCCAAATATAGTAAAATCCGATAATTCAAAATTTAGTATAGGCAGAAGAATTTAGACGCTTTTGGGCAGGTGTCTGCTTCATGCAGGCCGATGAACGTTATGCATGACTGTCATCTTGCATTAAGCTGTCAACTGTCTTCGATGTCACTAATGATACGTAGTTGTGTGTTCGAAAGTGTTTCAGTGAGATCAAACCTGTTTCAATTAATATCACGAATTCACCTACATGTATACCGTAACAAGGAACTGGCGATGCAATGAATTATTAAACAGGGCTTTAAATCTCCAGATAAAGGGAACTAATTTTTTCGAAACCTCTCGGGTTGTATTGGTATTACGTACAAGTGACTTAAGATGCAAATCACGTATGATTAACACTTACAATGCTGAATTGTAAAATGGACTATTCCAAATTTCAAATAGGTTAAGCAAGCTTATGGTGAACAATTAGGGATTTTTCTAAATATAAGTGTAATATGACAAACAGTGCAGAACCTGGTGAGAGGGTTCATCTAGGGGTGCTTTCATCTGGGTCTGCTCTGTTTGCAAAGGACTCGTTTCCCGTATTGTAAGGGTTAAGATGCAAATCACGTATGATCCGACTGCATTTGGAGATCCACTAGAAGCTAATTTGATATACCAGACATGCTAAATCTACACACTTGTGAAAGAAAAGCTTATAATACCCCTTGGACATTGCCTGTATAGCTTAAGTTAGATGTTGTCTGCATTTTAATAATATACTGGTACATAAAGATTATTCAGTACGCGGAGTTACCAGGAAAAACGGTTTAGCTCAAGGATAAAGGTGTAAAACCTTACAAAATATGAATACCAAGAACATAAGTCATTTTTCTAATATAGTTATTTGGTAGGTTCATATAACACCTTGGGAAATTGTCTAAAACTTTGTTTAGCAGTGGCAACACGTTGATAATAACATTGAACGTGAAGTGACATTATATTCAAACATTGTGTAGTGCATAACTAGTATTTGAATGAGCGCTGTGGTAAAACGAACATATGTGTTGGAAGTTCAGCACTATGATCTGTAGCTGATTAAGTAATATATTACTACAAAGCTGAATAATCCCGACGTTTTAAGCAGGCGGTAGCTTCATTCAGGACAAGCGTGACACAGAAAACTCATAAGAAGCTTTAAGCCTTAAGGTACTACATGTATCTGTTTTACACATCATCTATTTAGTGGTCGTATGGGCGACATTGTGTTCGTTTTTGTGGATACAGATGCGTTTCTGTTATAACTTCAATATTCTACGATTGAGGCCTAGGTATCACAATAATTATTGTATATATTATATGTGGCAGTTCTTATTGCAGTGTCACATAATACATTCAACAGGCTCATGCGACCTATTGATGTAAATTACATTGCAGGTAATTGGGGTACTGGAAACTATTTTAAACAAGAAACAACTAAAACAGATATGTTGGTATAAAATGAACATAACGAATGATATTTAATGATCTACGTGATATTTCCTAAAATTTCTAAAGTAAAGTTTCTTTGAGAAGTAAATAAACGCATGTACGTGAGGGAAAAGCACAGATAGGAAAGCGAAGTACTATAGCGATGCAAATGAATATGCCAAACGAAAATAACTACATGTATATGGCATTAGAAAATAAAACATGTTGGATTCCCCTATAAATACTATCCATGTTATTCACCATAGTTCGTGAAGATTACTCGCGGGCCTTATCCCACTGGTGTCCATTGACCCTTTAAATGACACAGGCAAACAATATATACCCAGCTCAGAATCTTATTGAAGGTGCTGGCTGATTAAGGTATTTATTTTTCTTTAAATAGTATGGGTGGGGTTAAATGAGTTAAAAGCACAATAACGTTTTAATTGCATAAGGGACACCGCTATACACATCTTTCCAAAAAATCAAGTACTTTGGGAACAGAGATGCAGCTGGCAATATAGTTACTAATTATTTTCATATCATCATGTAAGCCCAACAAAGAATAACGGTGAAACCCTAATGGGAATAGTTTGCGGATATTAAAATAATTAATAATGTATTTAAGATTAAGCTTTTATAGCTGGGTAATGCTATCGGGATACTAAATTAAATACATGACATCCCACGTAACATACAATAAAACCCTTCTAAACCGGAATTTTGATAAAGAAGAATTTAGATATTTTATGCAGATAGCTGTTGAATTTTGTGTGTGTTGATCAACGCCTGTTTCTGCTCACTGTGAGCTAATTGGACACCACAGAGAGAGCATACAGAGAAACCCGGACGCGATGCCCTACTCTTATTAGAGTTTCTCTGTCTCTTTTAGATGCCCAGTAAAAATACTAATACATGGGACCACGGTTTATAGTCTCGTCCGAAGGATCTGGTCCGGCAGAGAATCGAACCGGGTCCCTTGGTATGGTAGTCGACAGATAGTTTAAAGCAGGATTCAAAAACATTGCAGAGAAGCTCCTATGGGAGCTTTCTGTGTGACATTCAACCTGCATTAAGCCGTCAACTCACTAACAGATTAGCATTGATGCTTGAACGTCCGGTACAGATGGTTTCTACTGTAGCTATTTATTCTCAGATGGAGAAAGTTGTGTAATCCACGCTGTTACTATATTCTTACTTGGTTAAAGGAACTATGACATCAAAATAAAACCCCACGCATACCCGATGTGTTTTGATAGCATGAACGAAAAAGAACACTTTCATTTTATAATGAAACGCTTATAATCCATTCAGCTCTAGATGAAAATTATGTGAATTAAGTTAACTGTGAAGTGATTTTTTTACATGCTTTATTTGATTCGATGTATATGCTGTAAAATTTAATAGGTATGAACTAATTACTATAATATGTCGCCTTCTACAATTCTTAAGTTAATTGTTTCTTCAATTGTTCCTAAACGTTGTAAACAGTGTGAATGTTTTAGAGACATCGTGCTAATGTGCGCTTCATCTACGTGCATTGTCGTGAACATTCATGTTTTGTTATTGCTCCTGCTCCGACGGAGTGACGTAATATCCAATTGTTGTTATATGTGTTATTGCTCCTCCGCTCCTGCGGAGTCTTGAATAGGTTATTGTTGTGGGGTGCTCCAGACTCCGATGTCTTAGGATAAGTGGGTTTCATGCTTTGCATGTGTACTATATGCTACTATATAAGTGCCTAGTAATGTGTGGTTGTGGAGTTCAGTTTATAATATAAGTGATGCGTGGGATATAATAAAAGGTGAAACCGGAGTATGGATTTATTGTGATTTTATACCAACTTAAACGTTTAACATAAAGAAGGATAAAGTTCCGGTGTGGCGAAATGGGGGCTTTCTAAATTCAAAACAAAATAACTTTCGCCACATTGTTTGGTGCCGGAACCCGGGAAATATCGGAAATGAATTTATAATAGTGAAGTGTTAAAAGTGTGAAGTGTTTAGAACAAGTGAAAGGATATAACAGTCCGGATAGTCATGGCGCATATTCCATCACTGAAGGCGGTGAGAACCAGGTACAGAAACACTCTGGCAAGGAAACTCCTGAATGCAAAAGGTATGATGTTCAGTGATTCAGATGAATATGATAACCTTTTTAGTTGTTTAAATAAGAGCTCTAAACTATTGAAATGCTATAGTATAAAATTAGAAGAGCAAATGTGTAAATTAACGAGCGCTGTTGGTGATGGTGATCCAGAATTTGTTGAACGTGTTGTCGAAGAAGACTGCACGTTGCTACAAGATACTGAAACTTGCTTGATTGAGTTAGAACAGTTATCAGACCTTGTCAATAAGAAATCAAAAGGATTAGAAGATTCAGAATCTGATAGCAAACAAATTCTAAAGCTTCAATCACAAATGCATGACCTATTGGCCAGACAAAAGATATCTTGTGGAAAAGGCTGATAGAAAAGAAAAACAAAAGGCAAGTTCAATTACACTGCCTAAATTAGAATTAAATACATTCAACGGAGATAAACTGCGTTGGAGTCAATTATGGGATGCATTTGAGTGTACTGTGCATATAAGCAAGTCTCTCTCACCAATTGAGAATTTTAGGTATTTGCAATCAAAACTTGTAGGTGAATCTAAACAAGCTATTGCTGGTTTAGCATTATCAAATGAGAATTACGACGTAGCTATACGGATTCTCAAGGATAGATTTGGAAACAAACAGGAGGTAGTGGATTTACACTACAAGAAATTGATAAACGTTCCTGCTCCGAGTTCAAAGGTGGAAAGCTTAAGGTTGTATTACGACAGTGTTGAACAACACCTTCGAAGTCTCGAAGTCTCAGAATGTTGAGCAGGATGTGTTTATTTCCATGATCCGGTCAAGATTACCGGAAGAAGTACTTCTTCAGTTAGAACTCAGTAAAACCTCAAGAAGAGAATGGGACGTTCAATTATTACGGGATTCATTACGTGAATACATTACTGCACGTGAAAAGGCGGAAAAGAGAGAAATGAAAAGTAAAGAAGTATACAATGAAAACAATCCTAGAAGTCACGGATTAGCAGTTAAACAGGAGAGAACTCACTTTAAGCAGAGCTTTAATAGCTTTCCAAGGAAAAGTGAGAATAATGGTGTAAAGATGTCAAGTGCTGAGGCACTTACAGCCGGTGTGAAAGGCAAACAGAAACTGCAAAGGCCGAGATCATTAACCCACAATTGTCAACTGGAAAAACAGTGAGACTGTTGTTAGATTCAGGTTCACAGCGAACATACATCACAGAGGATTTAGCCAAAAGATTAGGTCTTAAAGCAGTAGCAGAACAAGAGTTGAAACTGATTACCTTTGGATCAGAAACACCACAAATTATTAAAACAAAGTCAGCACAATTGGACATAATACTCTCTGATGGAAATCATCTGAGTATTACAGCAAACATTGTTCCGACGATAAGTGGTCAGATTCAACGCAATCCTATACAGAATTCACTATCAAAGGAAATAGAACTTTTGATTAATAGTGTTCAACTAGCTGATACAATTCCATCAGTGAAAGAGCAGTCAACTATAGAACTGCTTATTGGAAATGATTACTACTTAGATCTAATTCTTACGCAGAAAATAGAGCATGGACCTGGCTTGTATTTGCTTAGTTCTAAGCTTGGATGGATTTTAACTGGACGTACACAAGGTGAATGTAGAACAGATGATACAAGCATGTTGATTTTGACCTACGGTAGTGACGTTACACACAGTAGTGTTTTCTCGAGTGTTGATACCGTGATACCGACTAAACCTGACCTACAGGATTTCTGGAATATAGAGTCAATAGGCATCACGGATCAAAACGAAACAAACGACGAAGTCGCAATGAAAACATTCAGAGAAACATTGAAGTTTGAAGACAACCGCTATCAGGTTACCTGGCCTTGGAAAGATGAAAACTTTGAGCTGCCTATTAACAAGGAACTTGCGCTGGGACGTCTAAAGTCAACAGTGACACGACTGAGAATACATCCAGAACTGATGGAAAAATACAACGCAGTCATCGATGACCAGTTAAACAAAGGGGTGATTGAAAAGGTCAGCAGTGACAGTGAGTATGGCAGGAAACACTATATTCCCCATCATGCTGTCATTACCCCTCAGAAAACAACAACGAAGTTGCGGGTAGTTTATGACGCATCAGCTAAGACGCGACCGGAGAATAAGAGTCTAAATGACTGCTTATATCGTGGTCCAGTTTTGTTGAAGGATTTGTGTGGCATTTTGATTCGGTTTAGATTGCATCAGATTGCCTTAGTATCAGACATTGAAAAGGCTTTCTTGCAAATCGGTCTTCAGCCTGACCAGCGAGATGTGACTAGGTTCCTGTGGCTTAAAGATAAGGATAACCCATCATTTGAACCTCAAGATGTACAAGAGTATCGATTTTGTAGGGTTCCGTTTGGCATCATATCGAGCCCATATTTACTTGGAGCTACAGTGCAAAGTCATCTTGATACGTACAACCCTGAATTAGCCGAGAAGGTGAAAGACAATATCTACGTTGACAACCTCATTACAGGAACAGCCACAGAAGGTGAGGCAATCGAATTCTACAACAAAACAAAGTCAATGTTCAAGGAAGCAACAATGAATCTCCGTGAATGGATATCAAATAGTGCAATCGTGAACACGTGTATACCTGAGAATGATAGGGCCAACAACGAGTGCATGGGTGTTTTAGGACTTCAGTGGAATCCAAACAACGACGTCATCTTTGTGAAACCCACAGACGCTGAGGATGAGACAATACCCACCAGGCGGATAGTGCTTAAGGTTGTTGCATCAAACTTCGACCCTCTCGGATTATTCGCTCCAATTATTTTGAACGGAAAAGTGTTTATTCAGCATTTGTGGGCTCAGGGTATCAAATGGGATGAAAACCTTTCGGAGAACGATGAGCTAGATTGGAGAAAGATTAAAACAGATTTAGAACAAATTTCCAGTGTAAAATTATCAAGATGTGTGACAAAACAGTGTTCTGGAGCAAATGTAAAGTACAGCTTGTGCTGCTTTTGTGATGCCTCTGAAAAGGCATACTCAACAGTCGTGTATCTAAGGATCGAAAGTGAAAGTGAAACACATACGGAGCTCGTTTTCTCTAAGTCTCGACTTGCTCCGCTGAAAAAACTGACTATTCCAAGATTGGAAATTATGGCAATACTTATCGGAGTCAGATGTGTTGAGTTCGTGAAAAAGGAGCTTCACATCACTCTTGAAACAACACATCTGTTCACTGACTCACAGTGCTGTTTACAGTGGATCGACTCAGAAAAGGATTTACCCGTGTTCGTGAAAAACAGAGTAAATGAAATCAAGAAACATAACAATATCACATTTGCATATGTGAATACGTCTGAAAACCCGGCCGATGTGGCCACACGAGGTACATCTGTAAAAAAGTTAAGGAATAATGATTTGTGGTGGCATGGACCAATTTGGTTGAGAGAACCAACTAATGGCCTACACGTAATGAATCAGGTATTGATCAAATCTTTGAAACATATGTTGACAATGTTGTAGAGAGTGTCACCACAGATCTAGAAACACAGAGAAAGGAAAACCAAACAAGTAACATTGCTCCTTTTGAAATTGACCATGAGTCATACTCCTCTGTCACGAAACTGGTTCGAGTGACTGCCTACTGTTTGCGGTTTATTGATAATATTAGAAAACACAAGTGTTCTAAAGGCGGACCGTTGGAAACGGCTGAGATACGTAAAACAGAGCAGTTATGGATCAAGCATATTCAATGGAAACATTATGGAGAAGTACTCTTATCAATGTCCAAAGGGAAGAAAAAACAATTTACAACGTCAACTGAATCTATACATTGACGACAACGGACTACTTAGATGCAAAGGAAGATTACAAAACGCCGCTCTTACCGAGAGTGCTAAGTTTCCAATTCTTCTACCGAAGAATGACTTCATTACTTCTTTGATGATTGAAAAACGTCACGAGCAGTTATTACATAGTGGCGTCTTTCACACATTTAGCTACATTCGGAACGAATATTGGATACCCCGAGGTAGGTCCGCTGTCAAAACTGTGCTTCGTAAGTGTACCGTGTGTCGTCGTTATGAAGGAGGACCTTATCCAGTTCCACAAATGCCACCACTACCAGCGTCTCGTGTGACAATGTCACAACCCTTTGCAAATACAGGTTTAGACTACCTCGGGCCTTTGACTATTAAAACATCAACCCTAACACAAAAAACGTGGGTATGCTTATTCACATGCCTCGTGACACGTGCTATTCACCTGGAATTAGTGTTGGACATGACATCACAAGAGTTTCTTCTGGCTGTGAGAAGGTTCATCTCCAGTAGAGGTGTTCCTGTGTCCATCATTTCGGATAATGCCTTGCAATTCAAAACAGCTGGAAGAACTCTGGATTCAGTGTGGAAAAATGTTATCAGTGATAATGATGTCCAAGGGTTTGTTTCGGATAAGGGTATTACCTGGACTTATATTGTTGAGCTTGCTCCGTGGATGGGAGGGTTCTATGAAAGACTGGTTGGTGTAGTCAAAAGGTCATTACGAAAGTCTCTAGGTAGAAAATTTCTTACACTTGTACAGATGCAAACATTGTTAAAAGAAGTAGAAGCAGTGGTAAACACGAGACCACTTGTTTATGTCAGTGATGATGTAAACGCCAACATAACATTGACGCCTGGACACTTTCTGTCATTGAATCCGAACACTGGAATTCCAGATATCGAAGAAGATGATACAGACTACACATATATGCCACATAAAGACACTGCAAAGAGATTGCTGAGAATGTGGTTCAAAGGCCAGAAATTGCTCAATGAATTTTGGAAGATTTGGCGCAATGAATATTTACTAAGCCTACGTGAACGGACACAATCAATGATAAAGACTGTTAGAATACAGGCAAAATGTTTTCCAAGCATTGGAGATATAGTTCACGTGAAAGAAGAACTTGGAAGAAGTCGTTGGAAGATGGGCAAAATAATAACGCTCAGATATAGTAGTGATGGAAATGTACGGTCAGCTGAAGTCAAACTGGCATCCGGTCGTGTTATAAGACGTCCGATGACGTTATTGTTTCCTATTGAAACAAACGAGCAAGCGCCTAAGGATCCACTTAAACATATGCATACAGACTCAATAGCTCAACGGCCTAGGCGTACCGCCGCGGATACGGCACGTGAAAGAATAAGACAACAAGTGTCATAGTAGTTGTGTGTACCAAATGTGTTAACGAAACAGTGATGTATATATGTGTGTAAAATGTTACACGAAGTTCTATTAAATATACGGTTATAAATTGTGTTTGAACAAAGTGCACTACGTTGTGGCTATACTATGTTGATAATTATGTGCAACGTCGTGTATACGACACAGTGATTATTTGACAAAACTTTTACTGAATAAGAAGCGTGAGCATTAAAAGACACCTGTTTTGTATATGAAAGTAATTATCTATTTTGTATCAATGTTTTGATTGATACCTTATAATCTATAAGCTTGTAATTTTCGTAGTATGATATTATGTTTTGGAAGATGACAAGCAGACTACACTTTTTATATCCATATAAAAATAATCTTCTCTCGATACACTATAAATCATGTCATGCACGTGATATTTGTACCTCTGCCGGAGCAATAATTTAGCTATCGGAGCAGTCTAAATTGTGAACATTTAGTTGCACGGGAAATTACTCTGTTTTACTCGTGCAATACGGGTATCTGAGAGGAGCAATTGTTACCTTCTGTCGGAGCAACATAAAGTATAGTACTAGCACGTATATATAAATAGTTTTGCATTTAAAACTTTGATGTTGACTTGAGAAGCGGAAACATGGCTCATGTGTGTGGAATGTGCAACAAAGAGTATAAGTATAAGAGAAATTTAAGACGCCATGTAGTGGAACGTCACGAAAACGGCAATAATCACTGTACATGTACAGTAAACACTTGTCCTGCCACATTCATTCGAAGGACTTATCTGTCGAAGCATTTGGAGAAGTTTCACAACTTCAGCGTACAGGAGGCCAAGAGAATAGCTATTACAGCTAAGCGTGAAAACGCCGTACAGCAAAATACATACTATAATAATCTTTATTAGAGTCTCTTCATGGTTACAATCATACACAGACCACAATATACATCTAAAGAAACCATGCCATTCATATCTGAATTATAAGAGACTATAACTACACGTATATCACAATACTGTTCCATACATATTGCACTATATCTACATATAAGTTAAAGTTAAAGAGTATAACGACTATACTACATGTACGAGGATGTGTCGTCTGACGATGATGATATTTTTGACCTTATTGCAGAAGATCAAGAAATGGCGGACTTTACAATTTCTAAATTTGATTTGGATTTATACCATGTTAGTGACGTGGAACTTCTGGATGACACTCATGAGGATATACGTGTAGTGACTGACGCCAATTTATACGACTCCGGTGTAAGCAACACTATAGTGGAGGACGCCGGTTTAAACAACGTCGTCGTGGATGACGTAAGTGTCGCAAATGTTGCAATGGATACCAGTATTTCAGGTGACTTGTCAGATAGTTGTGCTGTGGACAATCACGAGGGATTTTCTAGTGTACCGGATGATGAAGCCGATTCTAAGGTCGCGGATGACGAGGCATATTCTAGTGTATCGTGTGACGAGGTGGATACTAGTGTAGAATATGATGCTGCTGAGGATACTAGTGTAGAATATGATGCTGATGAGGATACTAGTGTAGAATATGATGCTGCTGAGGATACTAGTGTTATCAGTAATGTAACAGGTGCTGAAGAAGGCCTATTTCAAAGTTCGATAGATAGTGTTAATTCAGATGAGGTTATTGTCATTACCGACTCTGAGGATGAGGAAGTAACCGCTTTGGAGTCACATCTCAATCATGTTGAGGTGGAGGTGTGGTCCAGAACAGGAACCAAAATGACCACATATCAGAATGGGGTACCTATACATGTCATGGCATTTTATGAGGGCGATTATTACAAGTATGCCAAGAACTAAAAGACTGTAAGTTTAAAGAAACAAAGACAACCACATAGAACGTTTTGGGACTTGAGTGAATATAACATATACAAACATTTTACAATAACAAATCAGAATATTCACGATTTAATTACTCTAAGGTTAACGCTGAAATTTAAAGTAAATGTATAATATAACATTTACATATTTGAATGTATCTTAGTACCATATTCAAATATTATTTATTTCATGTCTATTTTGGCGGTGGGAGTGTCGTGAACATTCATGTTTTGTTATTGCTCCTCCGCTCCGTCGGAGTGACGTAATATCCAATTGTTGTTATATGTGTTATTGCTCCTCCGCTCCTGCGGAGTCTTGAATAGGTTATTGTTGTGGGTTGCTCCAGACTCCGATGTCTTAGGATAAGTGGGTTTCATGCTTTGCATGTGTACTATATGCTACTATATAAGTGCCTAGTAATTTGTGGTTTTGGAGTTCAGTTTATAATATAAGTGATGCGTGGGATATAATAAAAGGTGAAACCGGAGTATGGATTTATTGTGATTTTATACCAACTTAAAAGTTTAACATAAAGAAGGATAAAGTTCCGGTGTGGCGAAATGGGGGCTTTCTAAATTTAAAACAAAACAACTTTCGCCACATGCATATCTAAACTTAAAGCCTGTTCTTCGCTTGAAGATTTTAACAGACGTAATTTAGTTATAACTGATAAACTTCTTAAGCAAGGTTACAGATATCATAAACTTCGGAAAACCTTTTCTAAATTTTATTATCGAAATTTACCTCTCATTAGTAAATATAATTGCAATCTACGGACGTTACTACGACAAGACATTTCTCAACCAGAATTTTATGGGGATGTTATCTACAAACTTAGGAAAATTCGGGGTCATATCCATTTTCATCATTTGTTTATAAAACGCATTAAAACATTTAAAAAGAAAGGTTATGATCCTATTATATTGCAACACACTGCATGTTTGGTTATCGACCCTTTTACAGTCGGTAGCTACGCTTCCCTCTTTGCTTGCGCGATGACAGGCCGAGGGTAGTACTCTATGATGGTATACTCTTAAACTTGGATACAGGAGGAGCTTACCAGACTCATGTATTATTTTTCCCTGTCGTGCCCTTAACGGCTTACCTGCAGGTGCTCTGACTTCAGCAAAGTCATTGAGTACATATTTGACGGATTGTCACAGTTATTATGCTATGTTTTACATGTTGTCCTGTGTTCACCGTCGTCTATGTTGTGGGTAAGTCCAGCGGGGATACCTTTATTTACAATATTTGTAAAGCTAGGGTGACTTTGAGAGAAGTGTGAGGTTAGGACGTCCGTAAACCGGTTTAAACCCCCAGTGGTGTTTTTGCTGCTGACCGTGCCAAGGCGGTACTCTCTTTGTCACCCTTCCTTTTGTTTGCCTTGCGTCTTTGTGCTTGTGGTTTGTTCATGTTGTGGAACGTTTGTCCCTTGTTTTCTTGTGTGTCTTTTGGTGTTTTCTGTGTTCATTTCGTGTGTGTGTGTGTGTGTGTGTGCGTTTGGGTGTGTGGTTGTGTGTGTGTGTGTGTCATGCTGTCTATCGGTGTTTTGGTGGTGGTTGCGTCTTGCATGTGGCTTTGCCTGCTTGACTTTACTACTTTTCCATTTGTATGGATAATAATTATTTTTTCTACGAACCAGAGGCGTAATCCTGAATTAATGAATGTGTAGGCCGAAGTATACCATTTATTCCATGGATATTCATGAAACAAATAATGATATCATGAATATTGATTAGAGTAATTGTTATAATAGCACATGGATACAAGAAGTTTTGGCCATGGCAGAAATCATATATATATTATATAATCAGCAAACAGAGCAGGCCATAATCATACAGCTCCTGTAGGAGCCGTCTGACCTGGGTCTACTGTGTCTGCAAAGACATGGGGAGGCATAAAAGGCGGAACTTGCACCCCCCCCCCACACACACAAAACAAGTATTAAATCAATAATTTCTGAATATTGTATTTTTTTGCATTATTTTTCCTTGTTTCAACTTTTTTGGGAAAAGTGTAGGCCGCGACCTACATGGCCTATAGACAGATAGGAAGCACATGCGAGCGGGTGAGTTGGAATCCACACGCCTAGTAACTCGGCTTCTCATCAGGGTCCAAATTGTTTGAAACCATGATTGCCTTTTGGTAGACAAACTGATTATAGCTAGAATTTTGAAACTTGGGTGGGTGGAAAGGTTGGTGAAACAATGTGCTAAGCACGGTACAGAATAATTTGCCGAAGTATGACAATGTTGCGATTCTCCATTAAGTCATTTATAGGTTTTTAAACAAGGAATCTGTCATGTTGTAAATAAACATTTTACATACAATGCTTTGGTTAGGAGCATAGTATGTACAGTAAAACCTTTCTATAACGACCACTAATTTACATCAAGTATTTTGTGTTAAAAGCAGACGGATGCTTATAGCAAGGTGAAAGTAAAGCAGAACACTCCTATAGGAGCGTTCTGTTTTACTTTCACCTTGCTTTAAGCAACCACCTGCTCAAAATACCAACACATGAACACAATTTAGTGGTCGTTATAGAGAGGTTTTACTGTATATTGGTGTACAGTGAATTAGAAAGGAAAGGTTGGTGGTAGTCAAAATATTACTTTACACCTTAACACAGAACTCCAAATATACATCATTTTTACGCCTTTGGAAACAAATTAGACCTTGATCAGATGGCTCCTGTAGTGGTCCTCTGACCAGGGTTCGCTCTGTTTACTCATGGAACTCATAGACAATCATGTGGTTCCTCCTGATTAGTGATTTCATATCTACTGTGTATCTAAGCCACGTCTTCAGTACCAGTCGCAGGTGATGGCACTGAATTGCTTATTACCTTTGTGATAATTGTACTCATGTTTGTTCTGTAAGTGGTGTTTCCTGCATGACTCATTTTTGTACTTTTGGAATGCTCTATTGTCAGGAATACAAAAACACAGAGGTACCTGCAGAGGTTAATCTGCAAGTAGGACCCTCAAACATCAGACCTTCTTTTTGTATAAAGAATATCGGTGCATTGCTCGATTCTAAAACGAATATGACATCACCTTTCTGTTCCGTGTCTAGGTCTTTAATACACAGCTCCGGCAGATAGGCCATATAAGAAAGTATATCTCGCCTGATGATACCAAGACTTTGGTGAACTCTCTTGTTACATAAAGATAGACTACTGCAATTCACTGCTGCACGGACTTTCAAAGAACTCACTGCGGAAATTTCAAAGAGTGCAAAACACAGAAGCCCGCATCAGAACCAGAACTCCTCGATATAATCATATCGAGCCGGTTTTGAAGGAACGATAGGTGGATACAGTTTGTTCACTTAAATGTTTTCGTTATACATGCACTTTACCACTGTGTTTGCCGTCGCGGTTGTTGTAGATTAGTCGGAGAGGATATACGTTTATTTACAATGTTTGTCTTTTAGGTGGGGATGGAATGAGTGTGAAGTTGGGCGCCCATAAGCCGGTTTAACCCCCCCCCCCCCCAGTGACTTTTGTCACTGACCGTTCCAAGGCGGTACTTCCATCTTCCCCCTATTGTATGTTTGTGTTGTCGTTGTGCGTATTTTGATGTTCTAATGGTTATGTACATTATTTTTTGCTGTTTCCTTGTGTTGCTGTTAGGGCGACTATTTGTTCTGTATGTGGTGATTCCTGCATGACTCAGTTTTGTACTTTTTGAATGCCCATTTTGTCAGGCATTACAGATGCAAAGTCACTGGCATGTTTCAAAATGTGTCTAAAACGCTCTTTTTCACCATTTGTAACTAGGACAGTATAGGAAAATATATTGATAGACAATCATGTGGTTCCTCCTGATTAGTGATTTCAGATCTACTGTGTATCTAAGCCACGTCTTCAGTACCAGTCGCAGGTTATGACACTGAATTGCTGATTACGTCTGTGATAATTGTACTTCATTCAATCTAATTCAGGGTTGAGGCTTGCCATTCTTTAGATTAACATGTCACATCTTCACATTCCATTCCCTATCTCGATTATTGAATGCAACATACGTTCATGTTAGAGTGGGACCTTGATCTCAATTCGCTGGTTGTGGGTGGTCTTTCCGACCAACTTTGGATTGTGAGGAAGCTTTCAGATATTTCAATTGTTTGCACTGAACTCCTATGCTCACTGTAGGGTGTTCATTCAATTGGGTTACTGTAAGCACCATTCAGTAATTATACTTTCTGTATTTAGTGTATATAAGTGGTATTTGGGTTGGTTTAATTGGCCGCCGATGGCCAATTACTTTGTGGGGTGGGAAATTCTAGTTAGTTTGGCTAATTAATTGTTTTCTCATTGGAATCCCCTTCCTATGTTCGTGCGGGTTTTGTGTCCGCATGGTTACCCTGTCCAATGCCAAGGGAGTTCTGTTATCTAACAGAGCATCCCCAATATTGATATCTCGGACATCTTGTTCGCATTCCGACCCGGCAATAACTAGCGCCAGTGCTTCCACTTAAGTTAACCTGAGTTCCCCATTTTTGCTTATCGGGGAACTGGATTATTTCATTCACCCATTTTTCTCCTACTAAATGTAGTAAAAAATGTTTAATGTGTGTATCGCCCATGCGTATGCGTCACCCAGAGACTCAGGGGAATAAACACAGTTTTACCAATTTATTTTTACTATACAATCATGCGGTTCCTTCCGGTTAGTGAGTTCATAATTATTGTATATGTATTGCATATCTTTCATTAACCGGATAGACAAATTGTCACAATGATGCGGTTCCTTCCGGTTAGTGATTTCATATTTATTGTATATATATTTCATATCTTTCGTTAACCGGATGGACAATGATGCAGGTCCCTCCGATTAGATATTTTAGAGATCTTTTGCATAGCTTGCATTGACCGGATAGACAATCCTGTGGTTCCTTACGGCTAGTGATTTCATTTATATTGTATATATATTGTATATATTTCATTACCTAAGAGAATCATGCGGTTCGTTTTGGTTAGTGATTTCATCCATGCGAGGCGCTTTTGAACGCACATATCCTGTGTGACAAGAGCTCTATATAAATGTTCTATAATACAAATAATAGTATGTTGCATAACGTGTCAGCTCAGATGACCGTTTAGTGTTAGGTCTCGGACCAGTTCATACCAAATCTATTACGCCTCATACTTGGTACACAAGCGTATGGTCAGTGCCGCTTGGCCGCTGTTTAGGATACATCAACATAAGTAACAAAGTGTAGAATGACGATGATACTTTGGGAAATCATTGCTACATGTACAGTGTAATATGTTATGCCATATATTTGAATCACTTATACAAGATATATTTTACTTTATTATTTTAACATTGACGCTGCTGTCGGCGGATCCATTATTGTATTTGTAAACAGTTTGCATCCAGATGAGACGCTGCATCAATTGTGTAAAAAGAAGTTTCTCAGCCAGTTAAGCGTTGTTTACAAAACGGTTTGCCATACTAGCTTTCTAAATGTTCTAATGTTCATGTCTTTCTCTGTCTGTGCACGTGTGTTTTCTGCTGTTATTAGATACCGGGTCATATAGGAGCTTTCTGCATTACTTTTGATCTAAATTAAGCAACCATCTGCCTTTACATACGCCTATAATACTAAATTATACTATAATACTAAATTATGATGTCAGTCGTATGGGAGAGGCGTTATTGTAGCAGAGCAAATGTAAGAATTATCTGACTGCATTACCAATGCTTCTATCGTGTAGGTTTGTCCTGGAACTGATGCATTCGAAGTGTCTTGTTACAGTTTCTTAGAATTTAAACCCCATTCAGATTTCCTAAACTTTTAATCAGATAAATGTATATGTTCCTACATAGACGGAATCTCTAAAGTATTGTTACAAAACTAAATTAGATAACTTAGTACAACGCATTTAATTTAAAACTGCAAAACAATTTACCTTATTACGTTGGAGCTAAGCACGTGAACATTACAATAGGAGGTGTATGGTGGTACTAAAATATAATAATTACGCACTTATACAGAAGCCATGCAGGAATTTTCAAAATGACAATCGACAGTGCACAACCAAATGCACAAATGAAATATGCGCTCGCACACGATCTTCATAGACTGTTCCTTGATTGTTCCTCACAGACATTTAGGTTACTGCGACACTGAAAAGGCCACGTAGTTCTTAAGGATGCCTATAAAAACCGGCCAAAGCGCTCATACACACATGGTACACATATACTATACACATGAAACTGTTCCCTGCATGCTCATCACCGATAACATAGCTGTGCCATTTACACAAAACTAAAACCCACCAAAAACAAAAGGTAAGATGTGACGTCATAACGTGTGCAAAGTATAACAAGAAAAACATATCACAAAAGGCCTTACTGAAAACTTATAATATCCGTTCGGATTGGTCTGGGGGCACTGCGGTACTTAAAATTGTGGTTTGGATTTGAAGGGCAGGCATTGTGAGAGTAACAATATCACACAACGCCAAGGATGTTGAACACAAAGAAACTCCATAAACATCAGGCTCAGCAATATGAACACACCACACATACGCGTTCAAAAGCACAAAGGTATGAAAGATGCAAGATACAAACACAAAAATAGGTTGAAGCTAGTTGTAGCGCCTTTGTGGTCAGTCGTAAACTATCACTTTGGGTTTAAACCACGGTTAGGGAAGGTGTCCAAAACTCACACTTATCCCACCTACACCCAATCAGACGAACAGTGTAAATAATTGTAACCTTCGCCCGGCAAGTTGACGACTAAACCATGTATACACATGTAAAAGTGGGAGAACAGTCCTACAGGGAGCGCCACATACAAAAGGTCATGACATCAAACGCCATCAAACAGGAAACAGCAGAAAAAAACAAGACAAAACGTGACGAAACGCACATCAAGATATAAACATAACCATATAACATTAACAAAGTAGACCATATGGTGAAAGCTTGAATACCGCCTTGGAACGGTCAGTAGCCAAACCTGGCTGCCGGGTGCTTAAACCAGGTTTATGAGTACCCAACCTCTTGGTTATCCCACATTTGCCTAAGTCAAATACCCCTCCAAAGGAAGGAATATATAGAAAAAAAACTAGAAATGTATGTTTGTAAGAGACAGCGATGCCCCCGTGGTGGTGCTTGCCTAGCTGAACGTAAAATTCCTGAGTCATTTGACCTTGACATTTTGCTTGCGGGCAGCATGGGCTGTTGTGCAATGAAAGTATGGACGGTGTTTAATGCAATTCAATGCCAATAGCTATAGTGGTTAGTGAGGTATAAGACAATGACAAAACTGTGACAACAAACTGCACGTACAATAAACATACAGAGGGACGTGACCCACAGACAGACGGACATGTTCAAAACATAATGTCCCCTGACTATCGTCAACGGGGCATAAATAATCGTTAAGCATACGAACTGGAAGTATACCGTATAATCCCAGCATATAACTTCAACAAACCAAACTATGAAGCCGGTAAAAATTGTATTGGTGACCGTAACTTTTCCGAAGTCAAAGAAATAGTAGAGAATCCCAGAGAGGGTCCACGGAAAGTAAGAAAGCACTCAGTTTCATCGCATAACCTATGTTATGACTCCGACAAATCATCGACACTACCTTTGTCAAATACATCATTTAAATGTAGTTCCCGGGTCAAATAAAATAATGGGTAAGTTGATAGTTGCTGACTTCTAGTTTGCTGGATGTATGAAACTGTGAATATTAATATGTGTGTGGTTGAACTTGAATTTGTGTGTAAATTCGGGATGTTAAATATTACGTTTTCTGTAGAATGACATAATTAAGATATTGTAAACACGCCGAAGAGCAACAGAAGAGTAAATCACATATTGATGACATATATTTAAAGGTTAACGTACTTAGGCAGCGGCAATGCCGTAATGTTAGTCAAATATGTGCACCAATACAGTCTATACCGCCACTTACCCCCCCCCCACACACACACACACCAACACACTGCTGTGGTTCAAATCCCGGTCTGGGCATTTGGAGTTTTCATATGAGAACCCCTCCAGTTGACTTGCGGTAAGTCGGCGGTTCTACTCGGATGTTCTTCTGTGCACGAGATAATGTATTTTGCTTAATGAACGGAAACGCACTTCCTGGGTCTTCCTCCACCCGTAATTTGGTCTTCCTCCGCCCGTAATTTGCTGGAGGTAGCGATGTGATTAACACACCGTTAAAATGACGTAAACCCCAAAACAAAGAAACAAAGCCTTCTACAGTAAAACCTCTCTATAACGGCCACTACATTGTGTTAATTAGTTGGTATTTAGGACAGGTGGCTGCTTAAAGCAAGGTGAAAGTAAAACAGATCGCTCCCATAGGAGCGTTCTGGTTTACTTTCACCTTGCTTTAAGCAGTCACTTGCCTTTAACACAAACTACTTGATGTAATTTAGTGGCCCTTATGGAGAGGTTTTACTGTATACAGAAAGCCATTGTTGTATGTCTACATGAACACGTGGAGGGCTATACCTGGCACTTGCATACAGAGTGGATCCAGATAGGACGCAGAGCTACTCAGTTTGAAACTGTTTGAATTTGATATGAAACATAATTTAATATCATTAAGCAGGCCAGTGTGCAGGGGACTACCTTTCACAGCCGAATAGATGTTCGGTTCATCACATAAAACCAACATAAAGTACCATGGAACGCCATAGCTTCCTTAACATGGACAGACTTACTTTGAATTGTGAGTGCAGCGTAAGCTGGTGTACACATTCAAATATAGCATGCTCACTTTTATTATATGATGAATTTCTTTATTATACGTTTTGCATTTATCATTATATGATGTGCGTTGGACAATATACGATGTGTGTTCGTCAATACACGGTGTGCATTTGTCAATATACTGTTTGCATTTGTCAATATGCGTTGTACATTTGTCAATATACACTGTGCATTTGTCAATATACGATGTGCGTTTGTCATTATGAGCTGGTCATTTGTCAATAAAAGATCAGCGTTTGTCAATTCACGATGTGTGTGTGTGTGTGTCAGTATACATTGGGCATTTGTCAATACATAACGAACATTTTCAATTTACTATGTGTATCTGTCAATACACGCCATGCGTATGTCAAAATACAATGCAACGCTGTTTTTATATGCAGCTTGTTTATTGATACACTTAGGTCAACTGCCATTTTACATTGGTCTCTGTGTATACATTACGCTGCGAGTCCTCGTTTTATGATGTGCAATTTTCATTATACAGTGGTTGTATACACTCATCCGCCCATAGCAGGCTAAAGGCTAATCCAAATACTCAATACGTATCGTTATCGGTCACAAAGTAATGACAAAGGTGACAGCTAAATGCACTGTTACAGATAACATGTTGGGAGCTGTTTGCATGACTTTCACCTCGCATTAACCAATTACTCTATGAATATTCATGTAAGAAATAATGCCGTCATGGTAATTACCTTTTCACAATGGCAAATGATTACCTGATGTTTTAGCCACGACAGAAACTGTAGAAATAGGTCTATATTATTTCGTAATCAAACAGAGCGGATTCTGATCAGAAGATTTCTATAGTAGCCATCATATCAAATAAATCAGAAATTGTCCTCTATTTTCAGGAATTTTCATCCATTTTACGCCTCCGCAAACAAACTAGATAAATATTAGACGGATCCTGTAGGACCCACCCGATCATGGTCTGGTCTGCTTTCTTATGGAATACTATACAGTTTCAGCTTTTGCAAAAGGTTTCTACGTTCAAACCCATGAAAAATACATCAAGTTAGTATTCCTGGCGTCATTATTTCTCCCCTTTAAAGTAAAATATCGGCTTTCAATGAGGAAGAAGGTATTACACCGTAGTGGGCGTATATGCATTACTTAATTTGCAATCATCTAGAGTGTGCATATCGTTCAAAAGGAACATGGTGTAATTATATCGTATCGTTATCGAGATGGAGTAGTTACCATAGTACGTACCTTGGGTAGTACAGTTTATTTGGTATAAAATCTAAATACAACCTAATGTAATATTTACACTTTACGTCATGAATATTCATGTAACAAATCATTACATCATGAAAATTAATTCGGTTCTGTTTAGAAAATGCATATCGTCGCTGTGCTGACAAAACCTCGTATATCCATTTTGGCCGAAAATCGTTTCTTCACGATTTCTGATTTAAATGTACAATGCCCACATCCTGTCGAAATCTCAGCGCAATCGACCAATGAAAAGTGTCAAAACTTTCCCGTGACTAAACCTCGTATATTTATTGCTCTGAATTTTTCAATATCAAAACCTCGAATAAATTTTACTCTTCAAGCATGCGGAGCAATGACATAAAACATATCAAAACACATGCAGATTAGGTCAGTGCGTGTATTGTGGTACATAGAGCATAGGTCTGTCCTTTTCTTTGTGTGTCAATGTACAAAGCTTAAACTCAAGTGAAATGTAAAATTTTCGTATATCATGATCGCCGGATAAAAAATAAACGACGAAATATCATATCAGTGGTAAAAACTCGTATATACATCAGGTGAACAAAACTTGGTACAAACATATCGTACATTTAAAAACTCGTCATACCAAATGATAGAAAAAAATAAGGTTTTATTAATGATAGAATAAATAAAGTTTTATCTATTAATTTGTGTTTTAATATGGTACTAGAATATAGACCTTATTTGTCACATTTGCTTCTCCTGAAAAGTAGTGATTTTCATTATACGAGGTTTTGTCAGCAAAGCGACGATATAAACACTGGACAATTATACAACGACAGAAACCATAGAATTCCACCAGTCAACGGGATAGACTATGATCCTCGCATATTATGGAAATGGTTAACCCTTTCGGTGCCAAATTTCTAATTGTCGTCTGCAATGTGGTTTGTTAAATCTTTCAGTAAAATAAGGAAATGAGATAAATAAATGCAAATTTCAAAGGAATAAAGCACATATATAGAAATAGAGATTTAGACAAATAGTGAAGTCCCTGATCGGACGCCGCCTTGAAAAGGCGTCTGATCTGGGACTGCACTATTTGTCGTGGTGCATTTATGCGACTGCGGCGGTGAAACTGTTGATACATAACGTAAACAAACTGATATTTCGAAATGTCTTGAAATGAATATCCATCATGCTACGTGTTTGTCAAAACTTTGAAAAATGTCAAACTTTCAGAAAAGCTTCAGACAAAAGCCTTGCTTGTAATATAATAAACTTTGGAGTTTAACACTTATATTGCTATCCGTGACATGACTCGTATTTGCGAACAGTTTTGATCCAAGTAAGACGCCGAGTAACACGTCTGATCAGGATCCAAGCTGTTTGACACTCGGTCGATACGTTTACAAAAGTTTGATCGAATCGAAAGTAGTAAAAGTTGTACAAGATCCAAATTCTAACAGTCATAAGTCTTACTGACAGCGGAGTAAAAGTTAGGCAATAAGAATCGTTGAGTCTGATTTTTAGATTAAATTTGAATTACTCCACTTACATTTTACGAAATTAATGACATAAAAGGGAATCCCTTTAATATTTTATTTTATACTTTATCTATATCCTAAATATTTTCCTGAAAATACACTATACAGGAATACTATCATGAACCCTTTGACTGCAAGTAACGACTTTGATAGTAAACAGGGTTGAGCCAGATCATTGGACTCCTAGAGGAGACCTCTCATCAAGATCTGCACCGTTCGCCATTGAAATCACCCAGCAAAATTAAACATATTGGTACCTGAATGGAGTCCTTAGTTATATGGATTTTAAAATGATAAAACTGACATTTGAGTACAAAATGAATTATTTTGATTTCTTCATTATAAACCCATATATCTATACAAAGAGCTATACATTTTGCTGAAGCACATGAAACAAAGTCACTTTCAATAACTATCCACAGAATTCAAATCACACATAAATGCTTCAGAAGAGGTTAATTGTATTCCATTGGTGTTTTGTTGGACTAGATGCTCCCTGGTTTCACAATGTGTTCGTTTGTATCCTTTCTGGGATGTTTACCCTTTAATATGCTGAATAATCAAAACATTCCTGAAAATTGATTTAAAAAGAACTTGTATATTTTGTTTCACCGAAGAAAATGTTTTGTGTGACAAATACGAGGACCTTATCAAAATACTCCACTAGGAGATAACTGATCTAGGTCTACACTGTTTCCAAAAGTCGTCTATAGTCGGTTCCTCCACAAGAGAGTGAGAAAGTTCACATTGCGAAACACACTCACTATCTCTTCTCTCTCTCTCTCACACACACACACGCGCGCGCGCACGAACTCACGCACGCACGCACGCATGCACACACACACATGCAGTTTATTCAGCGTTTATTTGATCGGTTTTCTTGAGATGTACTTCTTTTCAGCAAGTGATTCGTGTAAGTTTAGGATTTTGTTTTAAAATGTTTTGACTTGGTGAGTACTCATCAGTGTTTTTAACTTTACATCTGACACGCCCATTTCCTATGTTTAGAAATGGTTGTAGTAATATTGGGGCTTCTTTGTGTTGACTGATATGAGTTATGGCTGTTCTCCGTTTAGAGAATCTCGCGTATCTACTCTACTCATGTACCGTAAAATTGTAACCCTTTCCTTCAAGTGAACGTATTTTCACGCATTTGCAAACAGGGTAGACCCAGATGAGACGCATCCAATAGTATGTAAGTGGATACTGGAAAAAAATAATATTTTCTTTCTACAATGGTTAGAGTTCCATTATACATATTTTGTCCATTAGGTATTGAAATTTGCACATAGAACAGGGAAAGGGTTCAGAATCAGTTGACTGCTTAAACTCCGATCTGTTTATTTTAGTCCGATAAATTACATGTCAGGTCATGCTTAACAAAATGAGGGCTGCATAAAATGTGCATTCCTTACCCCGGTATGAAAAAAAAGTTTGCTTAATGTTGGATCTGATTAGTTTTGACCACATTTGAATCGATCACATTGTCATGAGGCTTTTGACCTATTATCAAACAAAGTGGAACCTGATGACAAGCCGAGCTACTCGGCATCTGATCCGGATCTATGTTGTTTGAGTCAAGTTGGGGATAGCGGGATAGATCAATGGGCGATGAAAATGTAGTTGCACAACTGGGTAATTGCCCCAGGTCAGACGGGTGACTTACTTTGAAATGAACGAGTAGCAATAAAAGAGAAAACGTTTTGCTTTCGCATTGGTTTCAAAAACATTATTACTAGGATCGGTACATTGGTCATAATTTGACAAATAGTCGATGCACCAATGTGTCAAAGCACTCTGCAGATGTATAAAAAATTTGATCAGCGGTGCACTCTCAGGTCGACCCATTTACATCCATGCTATTTACGGTAATTACTTCTAAATAGAAAGTTGAAGTTCGTCCAAATTTTCACGTTGATCAAATTCAACCTATATGCCGATATAAAACCACTGGCGTCGATTGCTTTAGCAAATAACACAGACCCGGTCAGAGTGCTATTGAATAGACAATAGGAACTGCATCAATAACCGTGCGTGTCTTTATCTACTCCAAGGGATCTCATAAATGAATACGTTCTATATGTAATGCCCTTCTCTAAATATATATTATTGAATACCTCACTATAAATAGTAACAAAAGTGCCGTAGAAAACTGTCATTACGGAGTCATGTGACCAATCCATAATGGCACGGTAGGCCAATTATCCATAATCGGTCCACGATGTTTTTCATACGCAATACGTTGAATTTAGCAACATAGATATATTCATACATGGCTGGAGAAAGGGTTTTGACATCGTTGTCAAATCGTATTCTAGAACTGGACAATTGTAAAGTTTATACAGTTTATACAGCCATTAAGTTCTATAAAAAATCAATTTATTTGTTTACATTGATCGGTACTACCTGACTTTGTTTATTTTATTAAAGAAGACAGTTATGACGTTTTAATTTCGCGCCATTCATCAGTTCTAAAACAAATTTGATAAGTTGAACAATGAAGCCAAATGTAAAGAAGTCCTTGTTAGCGTAACGTTGGACTGCACATTTTTCAGCGGGGTTCGAATTCCCATGAAGGTATTTTTCACTCTTTTCTTATTGTTTTAGCCCGACTGTCGAAATTACCCGATGTTGCTCTATAGATCTACTTAGAACTGTGTTTTGTTGGAATGGTAGATCTAGATTATGTTGAGATGATAGGTGGAATTTATTAAATTTTGTAAGATATTCAATAAAAAAGGTCCAAATATGGCCTCTGTGGGCCTTCTGGCCATAATGGCACACCTGATCTAATAATAGCCCTTGAGTCATTATGGCACCAGGTGTACCATTATGGCCAGAAGGCACACATATGCCATAGTTTAACCTCTTAGTTAACCTCTCTTAATCCGACACTCAAATTAGTATCATTATTATACTGCAATGTAAAACCCTCGATATTGATTGTCAATGTATAAAAGCCGTGTATCCCTCTAAATTCTGATGTATATACGGAGTCATGAGCAACAATGGTATTTCCCCGTCAAGGGTCTCGCTTCCTTGCTACAACAAAATAAAAATGGCCGACCAGCTTCACTCCGTCGATTCGATCCAAACAACCGCACGCAAACGAAATAACAAGAGTTAGGGGCGTAACAAAGTTATCTATTGATAATTTGTTTTTGTTATAGATGCTGTATAACAATGTAAATAAACCCGATACGTGGCGAAGGTCTTGTTCTGCTCTGATGCAGCAAATGGTGTCACAGTGCTTGTGCACGTACCGATTAGCCCCAAATCTTCCCCCGCTTTTACAAATACAATCCACACCAAATTCGATTCATATTTTATTCATGCACATGTACATTCAACGTACATACTGCAGTATAGTCACTCCTTCCAACACCCATTTGTTTGAATATTATAAAACCGTCATTTTGACGTCATCCAAGTGGCATCGGAATTGCGCCATTCCCCAAATTACGTTTAACCGTTTTCATGCCGAATAGTGCCTGCTTAACCGCTGATCTGCGAAAAGATGTAATAACGTCTGATCCTTTCAATCCTTTGAGAAATTAATGCACTTGTGGAAGATCCCTTTCTATCCACAAACGTAATGAACTGGTTATTATACACGGTGAACTAGGGTCGCAGAGTGATATAAGCCCTTACCTTACAATATGAGGCCCCCGAGGAGAAGCAAAACGACGCCTACATTAACAACGCTAATTAACTGCTACAAGTATTAAACTTTGCAGTATAATTACATCGTTATACAGACCATTGTCGGGATATCTGACTTTTATTCCCTGCTGAGGAAAATACATGTAGCCCTCGCCTAACGGCTTGGGCAACATGATTTTCCTCAGCATTTAACAAAATGTCAGATACCCACCAATGATCTGTATAACTAATAAAGTCGGTTGTTACGAGCAGACAGGTAGCAGCTGCATGCAGGGTGAAAGTCATGTAAAACGCTGTCTAAAATATCTAAATCCGTCTTTACATTTATTTCGGTTTTAATGGAGTTTGCTGTATTCCATATTAGGCTCTGAAATATATTAAAAAACACGTATTCTGATATATGGGAATATTTTGTATGACATAATAGATCGGTGGATGAACGAATTTGACTTTACGGCGCTGCTACACTGAATACTCTTGGTGATGCTGATGCTCGCGAAGTAGTTGCAAGATAGTGCTTTCGGCTAACAATATGTGCTAAAAGCAGCATGGGGGTCCGGTAACCCCGCGATCTGCCCACGCACACTACCATCACCACCACCAACAGTAGCAACAATAATAACAACAATAACAACAACAACAAGTTTTCCATCAGTACTTTCTTTCTGATAGAGAGGGTTCTTCTTTACAAAAGTACGAGAAGCCCCATGTGACAATTACGGCTCACACAGAATACATTGTAAAACCCCTCTATAAGGGCCACTACATACCATCAAGTATTTTGTGTTAAAGGTGCTTAAAGCAGCCACCTGCCCTAAATACCAACTAATTAAAACAATTTAGTGGCCCTTATAGAGAGGTTTTACTGTACATGTATTGTAATACAGAAATAACGGCTAATTTGATAATTATCCATGCAACTGGTAAGGCAATCAAATACACACACTATTGCTCTGTATAACAATTTAAATTGCTTGAGTATATACAATAACCAGATAAAAACAAACTAATCACGGTTTCGCCAGAGGAATTGTAATATCTAATAGAACGTTTTATTCTGCCTTAGCCAATAGTTTATATAATGTTACGTTAACTAGTCACAAAACCATGTATTTAAACTGTAGTCAGTTAAAAATGCACAGAAGAGAAACAAATAAATGCGCGAATCTATGGGAGTAGATACTTGTTTACTACAGAACGACAGTAATATACAGACACGCCCCTCCTAGCAGGAAATTCCTTCTGTATATCTTTCCGACAGTGACCCTTTCCATGATGAACATTTATGCATGGACTGATCACTTCATGAACATTCATTAAGTTAATATATACCAGGTGATTTCTATATAGGAATTTATTGCTTAAACAAAACACTGTACAATCAGATCAGCGTCATTACATAAGAAACAGAGTACACCCTGATCACTAGGAGTTAAATTGGAATTAGATATCCATAAAGTGGATGTTAAATGTGTTTATAACTTCACTGTTGAACATGTAACAGCATTTACTGTTGAGATGCGTGTTATTCATTTAACCCGTTCCTTAGTATAAACATATGTTCATGCAGTTGTAAATAGAGTAGATAATGTTCGATAATGGAATTTGAATGATCTGTTTCTTTTCGTTCTAACATAGCTATTATATTCTACCTTCCATATTTCTTTATATCTATTTTGTCATTAGTTATTGCAATTTAGAATATATGTGGAACAGGGAAAGGGTTAAATGAGCATTATGATTAGGAAAACCGTTTGTATGTTATTCCCCCAGAAAATCCAATTTGCACAATACTATAGAGTCTTGCTAAATTGACCACATGATGCATTATCATTGGAGTTTTTAGATACAAATTGAAGCTTGATACAGAGCGCCAGTGATGCAGAAACCATGTAACCTTCTTCTCAAGTTTTGTCCTGTATCAAACTACTAGCTGTTTTAAAAATCCAGAATAAGACTTCCCTTGAGTGGTCATATTAGAGAGGTTTTACTGTACTAGAATCTATGTGGTATGTGTTCTCCCAAGAAGATGATTAAAAACAAACAAATGCTTTGTCAAACAAATGTTCGGAGAGTAAAAACTTTGTGAAAATAAACATGTTATGTGGTAGATTGTGACAATGATTAATCGCAAGAGGTCACCTTTAGCTTTTTACGAGTGAATAACCTTTGTATGTAGCTTGGATGCAGACCAGACGCTGAGTAAATAGGCGTCTCATCAGGATTCCAACTAATAAACTGTATCTTATTTATGTGGTTTGTAAGACTATTGCAAGGAGAGTTCGTTTGTAAAAAACTGAAAAAAAAACACATTGTCTACTCCACAGTTTGTATCCAGCAGATTAAAGAGCAATTGAAGTCAGACATAATCCAGTACGTGTTTCGGATGTATGCGAACTCATTTTTGCCTGTAGTTTACTACAGTGCATATTGAACTTAATACATAACCACACCCTAGGTGCTAATGTTCAAAACACGATAGATGCCTTCCTACATCTTATGATTTAAGGCCAAATGCATTTAGTTGAAGTATGCATGAAGCATAATTATATGGACGGAAAGTAAGGAGAACGGACGGGTTCTAATCGACCTCTTACACATGTGGAGTAAAGTAAACTCTATAAAAAACAGCAATTGGTTCGAATACTGAAACACAAATCAGGTTCCAGTGACACTTTCGAAAACAAAGTGCAGTATTACTACATGCAAAACCTATGGATGGTCTTCGAAATAATACAATACCCTGGCAGCGATAACTGTGTATTTTGTAAACGTGACTTGGTTAAGTCGATAATAAAAATGGATAATAAAGGATGCTGTTGCACAATTGCTTGGAGGAACTCATAGCAAGATATATACTTTTATCATGCAACGTCACGAAATACAGTCACTTCCTACTAGCATAATATTTTCCACGTCGACGCTGTATTTTGTGAGGTATAGTGCATGTGTACTGACCCCACTGGGATGCAAGTTTGGTTCAGCCAATAGGAGGAAAACAGAAGGACGCAAAAGGCATAATTAAACATAAACATCAAATTTAACACATTTGCTCACCTTTGTCTCAACTATTTGTCCCGATAAAAGGATTAAATCAAGTTTGTTTATGTTGTAAAAGTCGATGACGTCACTGCACACCCACATGACGTCACATATATCGCACTTAATGTATTTTCATTCAGGGGACGAAACCGCTTTAGCAATCTTTCTTTTTCTTCATTTTTCCATTTTTCTGGGTGTTGCATGATAAAAGAATTACTATGCTAGTAGTTTGGAAGGCTCGCATTTAACAACTTTTCCAACTCGCCAAAATACAGCTGAACTTCCAAACTACTAGCATAGTAATTCTTATGTATACGGTAGAACCAGACTGACGCGTTCACTCATGTATTGACGATAGGACTCTTAACCCTTCGCTTGCTGTTCACGTCAATATACCTACCTGTAAATAGTGAAGACCCAGATGAGACAGCACCTGCAGGAGCTGTCTCATCAGGGTCTGCACTATTTACAAATTGTCTGTGCAACCAGTGCACTCCACAGCAGTGATTGCACAGGGAATTAATTGTAGACAGTGAAGAATATGTAAGTATCCAACAGGACATGAGTTATAAAGAAGAAATGTATTTTAAAGTTCAGCAAGAGAAGGATTAAAAACAAATGGGTGCTTAATGCAGGGCGAAAGTAATGCAGGAAGCTCCTATATGAGCATTCTGCATTACCTTTGACCAGCATGAAGCTACTACCTGTCTTACATACGCCCACTTAGACTTATTTTGATGGCCGCTTAAAGTAGGCTCTACTGTATTCAAATGTATCATTCAAATGTTCGTTCCATTATTTCGCACGTTCAGAATTATTTATATTTGCGGTAAAGGGCTATAACTCATGTCCATGTGCTATTGTAACACATTTATCTAATTAATATTTATGAGGTCATTATTTCTTACACGAATATTCGTGAAGTAAAGGGTTAAGGTCATCACAATTGTGCCTTATAAGCCAATAGAGTTGGAGAATGTGTGTATCCGAATGGTAGCTAGGATAGGTTTTGTCCATGGCTTTCCTTTTTGTTTAGTCCTTTTCATGATAGAGACGCTTTGTTACGCCTTACCAAACGCCTTTGTCCCGATCCCTTTCCCTTATATAAAGGACTGTTTGAGCTGGCTGATCCTGATCTGTTATGTTTGCTTATAACATAATATACATATGATTCTAGAGTGTCTGTAATGGTAAAGATTCTCCTATTCCCGATTCAGATATAAAATGTCAACTAATTAATATTCATACATTCGTTTCATTATACCAGGCTCTATGCTGAAGTCAAATTATAAACTCATTCCATAGTGTCGCATCCAGCAAAACAACCTCCACCGCAGTTATCTCCCCTAATCGCTACACTGAATAGATCCCTGCCACCACAACATTCACGTGACCATGGCGTACATCATGTGATCAAACTATAACAGACGCCATGTCGGCTGCAAACTCTTACCATAGCCAACCGATAAAATTACTATTACAGCCCGACCCGAAAGAAAATATTCAAAACATTTAATCTGTTCGGGATTTGGGTAAATTTGAGAATCATATCTATGTACAGCGTCCCGAATTAAGTTTGACAACTTTAACAACTGGTGGCCTGATAAAAATCTCCACCGGTGGTCTATTATAAATAATCGTAATAAGGTACCAACATTCTTTTTTAAGAAGGCTGATTATGTTTCTATTGTATTGGCGTTACCGGTGCTTAGATATGAAACAAAAACGAAAACTGCTGAAATCAACATTTAAAAAAACAACAATTTTAGCTAAAATCCAGCTAATAAACTTGTGGTGGTAGTGATGACCGCACGCAGTGACAAGGGAGATCACTTTGAGGAGTTTGTCAGCAAAAGCACTATAGAATATGTTTAATTTTAGATCATAATGCATGATTGAATTTATAGCAACGCTCCTTTGGTACATGCCCTGCACTGACTCGTAGATCGAATTACCCATAACCAAGGACAAATAACTCAACTTGAATATGTGTCATTCAATAATTATTAGCATTATTCTGTTGTACTGTGCGTACTAATCAATAAACCAATCAGCAACATACACGCTTGTCCTTGAACCTTATGTTATGTCAGTAGTTATGATCCCAAACGTGTTTGGCTAATCTCGTGTTGAAACACTAAAGCGTGATACTAAGTAACGTTTATTTTACAAAAACATGTACAGCCAATGATACAGCCAGACGGTGATTTTTATTATTTAATTTACCTTTACAGAATTGTTGTTAAATCAGTAATCTCGCAACCCTTATCCCGGTTTTCGCTACCTTAACCGTTTCACTACCTTAACCGCGTTTGCAAGCATATTCGATCCAGACGAGACGCCGAGTAACTCGGTGTCTCATCAGGATACAAACACTTTTACACTCGGTTAATATTTTCCCAAGTTAAGATTTACGAAATGAAAATTTGAGTTGACGTCATTTTATCATAGCGGGGTAGGAGCTAAGCTCTGTATATTGTGCTAAATGTGAATATGGCAGAACCGGACTTAATTGGCCATTCATTTGATGAACATAGGGGCGTTAAAAAGCAATTTGCTTAATGCAGGGCGGAAGTATATATAGGAGCTTTCTGCATTACTTCTGACTTGTATTAACCCATTTGCTCCCAGTGGATTCGTCCATGTTTATATATTTGAATAGCCCATTGTTTTATCTAAGGGGTGCATGGCCTAAACTTTCAATTGCGTTTTGTTTTATATTGAAATTCATATCAGCAAACATTGTAGACTCTGATCAGACGCCGCACTATGCGGCGTCCGATCAGAGTTTACACTGTTTGCCTACGTCCCATATATAGGATCGTTGGAGCAAATGGGTTAAGCTACCACCTTCCTTACAAACCCAATATTATACCGTGTTTTGGTGGATGCATAAGACGTGTTCTACTATAGTTAGTATTGATACAAACCATGCTTTCTTGAGACGTTTTATAGTCAAACTGGTCTAACACCGACAACTTGTAATATAAACAATCTGTAGAATAGATTGTATGGCAATACAATGTGGTTAAGTCACAGAAACACGATCAACAAAGGAATTGATGACAGAATGATGTTGTTTATGCGGCATAAGCAAATGTCTGGCATGAAACAGTCTAAGAAGGGGAATGAATATACAGTAAACCCCATCTAAACCTCTCAGCCGGAGACTTAACCCTTCCAATACCAGCTGGGGTTCAGAAAGAAGATGCTGAACATTACTTTTGTTAATGTCACTCACATTTAAATGCACGGTTTAAGCTTTTTAAGTATACTCACAGATGAATTATTGGTTGGCATAAACAGTATGTCTGATTCTGCTAAGGTAATCCTCCTTACTGAGGTACTTATCTATATAAATGATACAAACAAATTCAAACAATGACTGATAGTTTAATGATTGTCGTTGTTAAGAATCCTTGTCGTTGTTAAGAATCATCAGTTGACTAATAGAGATGTCTCGGAATTTCCTCCTTCTCTTCTTCCTTTTCAACCATCTTGCTACTTTCTGTTTTATTTCCAGTTCTTACAATTACGTATGTTACGTATGTATACATTTGTATTACAGGTAGTACATTTTATGTGTTTTAACCAACAACGTTTACAAACAATTGCACTATGGGTGGACCTTTTCTAATGTTGTTAGAACTTGTAGTCCAACCCATTTAACTATATTCTGAATTGTGGTAATTTGCAAATTGCATATATGTATAATACACATTTTAAAGTCCGGCTTAGGTTTAATTCTAAACATTTTGAGTTTCCAATTAATTTGTTGATCAATATACTGGAACCTTCGTATGCGAAGACTTGAACGAGTTTAAAACTGGGCGTTTAAGACAAGTGGTAGGTTAATCAGGAACGTTAGTAATGCACACATTTCAGAATTGGGCGTTGTTCATTATTTTCACCCTGCATTAAGCAACCACGTGCTTTAAAGATTAATATGGTCTGCTCATTTTTTCGAATTTATTTGCGTAACAAACTGATATCAGAAAAAAATATATGTGATTTGAACTAAGCGCTAACAACAGTTCTTTGTATCGAAAATATAAAAAAGTTGGTTGCTGCCGAAACCGACAGAAAAGCATACACCATTTAACGGACTGTGTCCTAAAAACAGTTATGTGAACTCAATGTAGATTTAGGTAGTTTATTACACTGTAGACGTTTTCACTTCCGACCGATTTGTAATTTCAATTTTAGTTGTGAGCATCTGTTGTTATTATCGCTGTCGCGTTTTACCGAAAGGGATTTGGAGATTTGTCGAACATGTCCATTGATTTATGCAGTGTTCCGTCTTTTAAGACGTCGGCGGTTTTCTAAGGATTCAGCAATATTAACCCTTCTCTTGCTGAATTTTAAAATACATTTCTCCTTCATTACCCATGCCCTGTTGTATAATTACATATATCTTCACTGTGTACAGGTATTTCGATGTGCAATCACTGCTGTGGAGTACACTAGTTGCACAATCAACTTGTAAATAGTGCAGACCCTGATGAGACAGCTCCTGTAGGAGCTGTCTCATCAGGGTCCTCACTATTTACAGGTAGGTATATTGACGTGAATGGCAAGCGAAGGGTTAACATATCGGTCAACTTTATCTGAATGAATATGTTCCGTGGGATGTGGGCCGTTAAAATTATTTACATGATATGAAAATGTGTACAACCTGTGCTGTTAGTTTAATCATATTTTATTGCTTGTTATAATACATATAACATAGTCATACATACAATTATATACATGTATATATATATATAATCTAAAACTCAAGCAAAAGGGTTGGGCCACAGGTTATTGCAACATTAGATTCGGCCCTCCCCCTTGTAGGCATAAACTCATTTGTAAACGTCTTATTTTCTATTTGAGCTATGCAAATATCAATATGAAAATTGAAAACTTGCCTCAGATTAAAGAAACTGAGAGAAAGAAAAAAAATGAAAAATTACAGAATAAACTTCTAACTCACAAATCCTACCATTGCGCCAAACCCGGGACCCCTCCCCCATTTCATCCTTAAATTATAGCATGGCAGGGCAGAATATATAATATAATATTCCGAGTATGTACTGCAATTAGTTTTGTCAATGCTGTATTTTATTGCCAGTCAACCAAATCGTTTGGTATTCTTAATGTATTTCTGTACTTCATGAAAAAGAGTTTCGTTTTCGTCATTTGAAAGTGTTTGGATACCAAAAAACAATTTCTGGTTACTTAATGGGTGAAAAGTGCGGGTATTCCGGAAAAGTTCAAGTCTTTGGTTTGAATAGAGCGTGCAAATGAAAAAGAAATGTTCCGCATCCTCAGGACCAGAGTTGCAATTACAAGTTGCATCGTCACGCAAGTGGTTCAAGAAAAGGTCATTATTTAAGTTACTGCAGTTGTTTCTTAGACGGGGATGATGTACTGAATAGAAACGATCTCCAGAGAGATAAAACTTAGGTACTTTTAGCGGTCTAATCATATCAAATATATACATGATTTGAATGAATTGAGTGATTGACTTTCGCGAATACCATTATCAAGGTCGTTCCACACTTTTATGGATGAGGGTATGATCGAATTAGAGTAGATCTCAGTTCCTCTTGGAGGAATTACGAAATTGTCACTATTTCTGAGGCTATATTGAGTAGACATATCAACTGTATATGGAAATAATTCACTTATATAGTCCGGAATCGAACCGGTTTTTTGTTTAAAAACAAGTACGTATTTCTGCATTTTGCGTCTGTCTGAAAGAGAAGGCCATCCTAGTTCTTTAAGTAAACTATTAATTGATACTGAGCGTGTCAATCCTGTAACTACTCTGGCTGCTTCGTACTGTATTTTTTCTAATCTTTCCATTTCGTACAGCGTACAATTATCCCAGACTACAGACGCATATTCCAAAACTGGCCTTAAATATGATACATACATTTGGTTGAGGGTTTCACGTTTAAGTTTATATTTTAAAGCTTGCATGGAACCTAAAATCTTTGATGCAGACAAAATAATGTGTGCAATGTGCTCGTGCCATGAACCGTTTTTGCTTAGTATGACGCCAAGATGTTTATGATGCTCAACAAAATTTAGCGAAGTACCATTGAAGTATAAAGTAGGCGATGCAGTATTGCCTAGAGTAAAAAATATGACTTCTGTTTTGTTTGGATTAAAATTTACAAGCCATTGCTTGGACCACATAGATATCCTTTCCAAATAATGATTCAATTTAAATTCAATCTCTGCGGTGTTTGATGATGATACTGCTAAGGAACTATCGTCTGCAAACAGTCGGGTAGTTGATAACAATGAATCGGCAATATCGTTCACGTATATTAAGAAAAGCAGAGGGCCTAAGATTGAGCCCTGTGGAACTCCTGCATTTGTACTTGACGTGTCTGAGAATGATGAGCTAACAAAAACCCGCTGAGTGCGCTCTGAGAGATAGTCTTGAATCCAGTCAATAACTTTGCCTGATATTCCGTTTTGTCTAAGTTTGAACAGTAAACCTTTGTGCCAAACCCTATCAAAAGCTTTTGATATGTCACAGAATACCATACATGTGGACTTGCGATCGTCAAAAGCCTTACAAATTTGATTATATATATCTATAAGTTGATACACTGTGGAATGCCCTGGTCGGAATCCTGCTTGGTATTTATAGATAAGTTTGTTCTCATGGAAAAAATTATATAATTGCTTAAATACTGCACGTTCCATGACTTTCCCAACACAACTTATTAGTGATATTGGCCTATAATTTGTAACTATGTGTTTGTCACCTTTTTTTAATAAAGGCATGACATTTGCAAGTTTCCAAGTTTCAGGATACTTTCGTTCTTGAATAGATCTATTGAAAATAATACACAGCGGTTTACATATTGTTTTACTGGTTTCCTTCAACATTCTGTGACTTATTTCATCTGGACCGCTTGCCTTGTTGATAGTCAGGTTAGATAAAATATCTATTATATCCTTTTCACTTATCAACAAATCAATCAATGTAGATTGAGTTTTAAAGGTAAAATCAGGAAGCAGCTCATCGTGATCATCTAATGTTGATATTGATGTAAAATACTTATTTAAAGCATTTGCTTTATCTATATCCGACGATAAAAACTCATCAGAATTTGGATCTTGTATGACTGAAATATTTTCATTATTTGTAGAATTTTCTTTAATAAGCATTTTGACAGTTTTCCAGTACAGTCTTGGATTATTCATTTTCATGTCTGTTATATTGTACTCAAGTGTGTTAAAAAATAGGACTTTAGCAAACTTCTTCATATTGTTAACCTTGTTTCGAAACGATTTGTATTTCTGCCAATCTGAATGTTTCCCACTTTGTATTGCTATTTGTTTCTGTCTATCTCTCTGTCTAGATTTTCTACGAATATCTGAATTATACCATGGCTTATCGTTTGGCCTAATTGTTACATAATTTGTTGGAATACATCTTTTGACCAGCCTGATAAATTCACACGTAAAACGTTTCGTGGCAACATCAACTGTATCATGATATAAAAAGGACCAGTCATTTGTTGAAATCAAGTTATTTAGACGATTAAAGTCAGAGCGTTTGTAATTCCAAACTTGCCGTTTAAATGGAACATTATTAATTATTACACTTTTGATATAAACATATGTTCCAAAATGATCGCTAATGTATTTAGGAGTCTCATGTATACCGGCATTAAGAGACCTAACATTTGTTGAGACAGCTATTGGATCCAACAGAGTACGTGTAGTATCAGTAATCCGAGTAGCTTCCGTAATTAGATTAGTCATGTTATTAATTTGAAGAATATCTCTAAACTTATTATTCGAACTATTTAGTTGGTCTTCATTAATATCGCCAACTAGAACTATATTATTAAAAACGTCTAAAGCCTTTTCAATAAAGATGTTCAATCTGTCCCAGAATTCGACTTTATATACAGGAGGTTTATATATAGTGCATATAGCAAATCGCTGACTGTGATCGTTAATTTCAATGCACAAGGATTCTGGTAAATATTGTTCTAATTCTAACAAGCGTTTAGGTCTAAGTCTCGAGGATGAGTAAACAAGAACCCCCCCCCCCCTGAATGTTGTGTACAGTCTTTTCGAAACATGTAGTCAAACGGGTCAAGTCTCAGTGATTCGTCGAGAATATTGGCAGATAAATGTGTTTCTGAAAAACAAAGAATGTCAAAATCTAGAAAAAAAGTCCTTAATGTATTCGAACTTGTTCCTAATGCTTCTTATATTTTGGTGAAGTATCGAAAAGCACGTGTCAATGTTAATTGACCCTGGTCCCGGGTTTCGTTCAACGTCCCCTGCAGGTAATAACAGGAGTTTTTCAATAAAAGTCAAACATATTACATTAACTGAAAAAAGGCCGATGTTTATTTCGGAGCACGTAGCTTTTGAAACGGATGACTGACCAATGTGTAAGTTGTTTAAAACTAGTACAAAATCGGCTAATAATGACATAGCGATTAAACTCCAATCCATTTGTTTCAAATATTTACGAATAAGATTCCAAGATAGAGCATGAAATAAATGAAGCTTACAATGAACAAACTCAACAGAATGCAACAAAAACGAGGAAAATAAATAGCAGTACATCTGTTTCTTACAGCATGGTTGCCCCCTGCTATTATGCAATCCAACGGCCGCTCTCCACGAGGTTATATCGTTACCTATTCGGATACAGTATTACATCAATATTCTTAGAGAGCAGTCGTTGATTGCATATATTACAGTGTAGAGTAGGAGGGAGGACACTGGGGCACAGCGCATGGTAGGTAGTTCGTGAATAATTAATAAAAAATACAAAGATTACTAAACATACAAATACAAACATATTGTTTGAAAAACATTCAAACTATTCTATATAGGTTCATATTAAGTTTTAGTCACCAACACTTAAGCAATGCCTATACGATAAAGACAAACATTCGAAACTAAGGAATCTCTATACGAATTGGCAGTCTGAAACTTAAGAAAATATGAAAGGAATCCGTATACGGACAGCTAAATTTGAAACATGAACACACCAGTAAGTGAGGACCAATATATACAGCCAAAGAGTCTGACGAATTGTGCGAGGCTGGAAGTGCAGGAGCAAATGACAAAGCTTATAACATAACGGTGTCATTTGGGTCCGAACAATCCGTCGCCGCTAGAGTCACTCTGATGCTAAGTGCATATTTAAGTATAGCTAAGCGATATGACAGGCCAATTCGATCCAGACTATAGTTACAGGTGTATAACCCAGAATAAAACTCCAGCGAAACGAAATATGGAGTAAAAGCACAGGTTACTTGAAAACTAAACACAAAAAAAGAACAGGAATACAACGCAAAGGGAAATACCTACAACACTCACCTGTGCTGTTAATTAGATCTTACGAAACATGAGCAGAATATAACTTTAAGACAGATTCTGCTTAGGACAGGATCTGACAAATCCGCATGAAGCTTTGATTATTACTGTTTTTACGACAACAATAGACCACACGCATATGACAAGGTCTAGATTGACGAACTCTATGAAGATTCCCTCTTAAACCCGTTTACGGAGGGAGGAAATTAGATATTTGTATTTTGCCAGTTCTGTCGTACCCCAAATGACTTCTCCACAGCTGCTCTGACCTGAATAGTCATCGAGTACATGTCTACGATGTCAAGTTTATTCTTTTTCAAACAAAACAGTTGTGCATGCTTAATATCCACTAGTAATTGTATCTTCGTGCGATTTATCTTTTATTAAATGTCGGTGTAGAAGTGTTTCATATAGTTTTCCCGTACTTTTAAATTATGACGTCATTTCAATGATGACGTCGCTTGTTTACCTCTAACGTTTATTTTCAAATCATTTTCATTTTGGCAGACATCGTTATGCATGTTGTGGAGTTGTCTGGAGGGGGAATTTTATTTACATTTTGACTTTGGTGAAAGTTGGATAAGGACGAGGTTGGGTACCCATAAACCAGGTTTAAGTCCCCCAGTAGCTTATTTTGGTTGCTGGCCGTTCCAAGGCGGCACTCCTGCTTTCAGCCTACGGTCAGTTTTGTTGTTTAATATGCTTAATGTTTAATGTGTTTCGTCTTAATATGCGTCCTGTTATGTTTTGTCTTGTGGCTTTACCGTTTCTTGTTAGATGGTGTTTGGTGCGGTGTCATTTCGTGTGTGGCTCTCCCTGTTTGACTATTTTTCCATATTTGTTAACTGTTTTCAATTACTCTTTAGTTAAGACAAAATAAGTCCCTTTAAACAACATGCAATGATGGGGGATGGGTTACGGTTCTTATTACAATTCTCAATGATGACTGCAGAAGTCGTATGATGAGGGTCGGCACAGTTTGCATGTAAAATTATATAGGTCCTATCATATCCCAACCAAATTATTTGTGTTTATATATCGTTATTACACCAAAGTTGATAACTATTCATAACGGCATTATTCCTTACACGAATGTTCGTTAGATAAGGGGATACATAAAATGAAAACCTTAAGAGATGACACGTTCTTGTTTCTACATCAATCACGACAACTTGATTGACACCTTAAACAGTTAACGAGATATTGCTTAAACTATTGAATAAATTATGTAAACGGTTTACCGTGTAATCCACATAATTATTTAATAGGCTGGGTTAGTTTTAAACAGTTAGCTATGCAATGTTTCATGCTATATTACCAAAAACACTCAATAATTAGCAGTTGTAAAACTCTGTCTTCTTTGTTCATTCAATTCTAAATCAGAAATATGACCTACAATATCAAGCAACGAGTGCGTTGGAGTTGCATTTCTATTTGGCGTCAGTATATACAATTGCCACCGTTCTTAATTTCCAATAGTTGTTAATTAACTTAAGCCAGGGATTACTTGTAGCAATTACTTAGGGATTCGATAATTAAGACTAGATTAAATCCCGCATGATCATGTGGAATTTGTGAAATAATTTACTGTTACCTTAATATAGAATGTTTTGTCATCTTGAACCGTTCCCTTTTGCACTGTTTGTTCAAACAATTGAAATGATTTTGTCTTCTAAGTAAGCAATAGAGTGTATTCTTATCAGATATCACATTTACCATGTCTCTGTTTAACATTTAAACAGTTCCCTTTTAAGAAAGTATCTTCACCTCACGGATATCCATAGAGGAACAGATACCATTACAAAAGAAACAGGAAAAAGGGAATTCCGTCACGGTTGTGAAAAATGTATAATCAGGTATTTACATTCCCACATAGCAAATAGAGCAGACCCTGATAAGATGGCTCCCATATGAGTCGTTTTATCTGGCCTCACTCTACCTGCAAATGCGTGAAAATGCGTTTATATGAGGGAGCGGGTTAAAATATCAATTATCCCTCTAAACCGGAACGGTAATATGAATAATTTTAGGCAAGTGACTATATGACGTTCACCTTGCATTAATCCGTCAACTATTGGCATTAATCCGGCATTGGTACTATTTTGAAAGTCTAGTTAAGAGGGGTGTACTTTATTTGCAACACGCTATATTAGAAGTACGGGCGTGCGTTGCCATATACAATGTTTACAATCGGAGACTTGTCTGAATCTGATTACTTTAGAGATGGTATAAATTGAAATTTAATTTAAATCTAAATAATGTCTGCCTCAACACCAAATTAGCCCTTATAAATACAATGTTTTGAATGCAAATAGTTTCTTGGATTTGTAAAGTGCATTTCAGTTGGTAAATGATAAATCTTAAGTGTAGTATTAGATGCTTAGGTATGGGTCAGTTAGTTGTGCACTCGGTGATAATTTCTTGTTAGATGTTGGGTACTGTGCTTCCTTTAAACATTTACATAATAAATATTTGTATAGTATTTTGTGAACCATTTACATAATGAATATTTGTGAATAAATAGGGAATATTACACGAAGTGACAGTATGAAGGCTTGTATCACATGCGTGGTTGTTTTGCCGTAGTATTCTCACGAGACGTTCCGCGGGTCGTGAGAATACCACGGACACACAGCCACGAATGTAATATAACCCTGCATATCGTCACGTCGTGTAATATCCCATTTATTATATACCTCTTTCAATAAACGAACACAAACGAGCATCACTATTCTAACTTGTTTTATTCAAAATACAGAAACATTGACGCGTCTCTGGTGCGTCATGGAAATTTACGGCTATTACGGAGCAAACGTAGTCCCACTTTTCAACGTGAAAATACGGATCCTGTATTGCATGCTTGTGCGATACGGACAAATTATCTGAGAGGTTGTATTGCATGATCGAATACAATCCTATTTTACTGCAAAACCTGACAGGTATGTAATACATACTTTTATCAACAGGCTAAATTATTATAATGGCATTATGAACATAATACAGTTAGAATATGGCACTGTAGTGTTAGCGTTTTGTAATACCATAAGAACACAGAGTAGATATTGATCAGAAAGCTCCTACACGAGTTGCAGGACCATGGTCAAATGCGGACAATGGCATCGCTATTGGGTTAATTGTTATCAAAAATTTGCCAGTTATTTAACAACGGCCATTCAGATTAAGTCGGAAAGGCACAAGTCTGTATGTGTTCGTGCAAACTGAAATTAAACATTGCACAGTATGAACTTCATTTGAACCCAAATTACCTTAAACAAGGAACGACGAAGTAACAATGCAGATATAATGTACACTACCCATTTTATACTGTAAGTGTGACAACGTTTCTATCTACTGAGGTCAAAGGGCGAGATAGTCCACAGTTACCAGCAAACGGTATCCGAATCTCCGCCATTCCTAGATGTACCTACGCGCTCATATAGAAAATATTCTCCGGGCAAGTGTTTTTCTTTAGTTAAGATGAGAAAGTCTAGGGTGATCTAAAAATAGCACGAGGCATCCCGCCTTTCAGAGATATACTCACATACATCATATTTCGCATTCCATATTTCGCAGTAATATAGGAGATCTACCCCGGACAAGGGTTTCTTTTTAGTCGAAGTCAGATGCATTAAATGGCGTATGTATGGAGTTAATCGTTAAAAGTGGACATACAGTGTTTGTCTAATTTGTATTGTTACAGTATATATAACAAACTATTAACATGTAGCAATATAAATCCCAACACACTACTGTTTGACACATGTCCTGCTCTAGAAGAATATGTGATCACCTTTACTGACACATTGAATCCAGAATGGAAACATCTGATATTGTTCTCTGATTTAAACATTCTCACATGTTAACACTGCTTGACGCCTCTGTAAATGTCACTTGTTGAAACAATTGTGATAAAGAGAGCATTTGCTCCGTTGGAGCAAATGCTCATTTTATCACAGTGGTTTCACAACTACACAATTCTAACATTTTCCTTTTCTCAAGTAAATGCTCCTTTTCGATAGATTCTTTTTTAGCTTGGCTCTAAACATATCAAATGAGGGAATGGGTTAAACAAATGGCACATAACTCATGAAAATAACTAATACAAATTAGATGACAGCTTTTGAAGATGGCAATATGTCGCAACAAACGTGTGAGGTTTTATTTCTTATCATCACATCAGGAACAATCAGTCATTGAATCCAAGAAATGTGTCGTACAGTAGTAAAGTTTTTGATATCATCTGGTTCGGCATCGAAAACGCAGGGAGATTATCAACAATAGTTTTACACTAAGCACATTTAGGAACAAGATACCTCAAAGGGTGTCTTATCAACGGGGCGTTCTATAGCAATATATGGTAAAATACGGGCGCTAAACAAACAAAACACAACTGACGGATATCTAACAAATGTGTTTCAAGACTTATCAGAATAGTATTATGTCTAATATAAACCTTTTCCATTTCACATATAAATAAATCAGGTTTTAATGAACCAATTTCTATTCATACTTTAAGACAGATAAAAGTTGCAACATTTCTTCAGACTGCAATCAGAATTACCATATCTAATACATTTGTGAAGAGGAAATAAATATTGCTTATAAAATCGAAATACTTCAGTCTCTGACTTATATAGAAAGGAGCATAGTTGTTTTTATGCACCACCTTTAAATAAGGGCGGCACACAATAATTGAACCGTCCATCTGTGCATCCCTCCCTCCATTGTTCCGTTCTTCTGTCCGTCTCCATTTGCGTGTTCGTTCTGTGTTACTGATATACATGCATGAACTGCTGAAAAATCTGACATAATTGTTCACTTAGTTGAGACGATTTTTCGCACCCAAGTGGTAGTTTAGGTATCAAACAAAGCCAGCAGTACACTCATATTTTATCGCTATGCTGAATGTGTGTCATTCTCAGATTAGCTAGAATCAGGTAATCAAATGAAAACACTTGTCATTTGAATAAACCTGACATCTCAAAGACATGATTGTCAAACGATAACAACGGTATGTTATCTGAATTCTGTCATTGTAGCATTATATCACACCGACAGTAAGATGTTATACTAGTAAAGTAAAGTCTGTGTTAAACGACATTACTTTGACACAGGAATCTTCAAAAAGCAGATCGTTGCTTAATGCAAGGGAACAGAAATGCAGAAGGGTCATTTGGCCTGCAATAAGCTACAAAACGTGATATTATATCAGCATCAGTAATTATGTTGCCTCTCTATGTCATGCAGGCCGAAAGTAGTGCTGAAAGCTCCTGTAGGGGCGTTAAGCATTTCTATCGACCAACATTAAGATGGCACATGTGTTTCTAAATATGTATACTGATACACCTGAGAACAATTCTTTATTGTAACTTTGAAAGGACCGAAAATTTGCTTCGTGTTATCCGAGGTCGAGATATCGAAGTTCAACTGTATCAATGTTTTATTCGTTGTGCATACCGATATATATTTATATAGATATTGCTTACAATCATTATTGTTTAACAACTACAATAGAAACTGACGTAAGTAACCATTCCACCAACAACGGCGAGTGGCGTATAGATTGTCAGTCAAAGACTTATAAAAACTAGACCACAGCGGCACATAAGAAAGACGGAGTTCTTTTCCTAATAATTAAGAAAGCAATAATGTTGACCTCTGGCACATTCACAATGTAAACGTATTGTGTTGCTTGTAAACAATAAGTACTTGCTATTAATAAAGCTTAATATATTCAAAACAAAATCAAGCAAATGCTTGGATTAATTACAAGCGGAGAGGGTTTTTGTTTGCAGTTTTGGTTGTTGATTCTAGGTATATATCATACTGATCGATATATCATATAATGTGATAATTGCTATTCCTGTGTTATGTGCTTAGAAGATGCCGAACAACTGCCTCTACTTTGTAAACCTCTTCAAAAGCATGTCTGAAACACTCGGTCACAACTGTTTGTGGGGTTTATTAGTAAAAACCGTGGTTAAAGGTAACGCATTTGCAATAATTAACATAACATACACCCGCTATCTAGTAATATTATCATCATTATTTTCAGTGTTATAACCAAATTGGTGACGATGATACTAATAATAATAGAAGCAGTAGTAGTAATAATAGTAATAATAATTATTATTATCATCATTATTGTTATAATTATCATCTTCCATCTGATCCTTCGAGATCATGAATTTCAGTACTTCTTGTTCTGAAAATTGAATACCGCTTAAGCCGGTGCTAGGGGGCGTGAGCAGTGTTGCACTTTCATTTACTGCTCATGAACAGACTCAATAAAACCGAGTCTGCAATTTTCTCTTTTTGTGTTGCAATTTTTGCTTTCGGGGATCACCACCCTTCAGAATTCACCATCATCATCGTCATCATCATCACTATCATCATCATCAATATTTTCATAATTATCATCATCGCCACCATCATTGTCGTCGTAAATCATAATTATTACTATATAATTATCATTATTATTGTCATTTGTATTATTAGTATTAATATTTTTATCATGTATTTCCTTGCAATATTACAATTTAACTTCAGGATAATGTCGAATGAAAAGCAATATACATACATTCTTCTTTTATAAAATATATGTGCACAGGCACCTCGGTACAGACAATTGAACTAAGAAACAGAACATTGGAAATAACGGTATACAGAGAGCTCATCATATATTAACAGACAATCCACATCCCCTTTCTGGAAAGAGAAAGAGGGATACGGACTTGTCTGCTTCCATTGTATGTTATTTCTGATTAAACAATTTTACGACAACTGCTCATAAAGAACACAGTATAAGTGTCTACGATTAGCTGCAGAAAACCCGAAACACTGCTCATGCATATTCATGCCGCCGCCAATAATGCTTTATGAGACATATAAACATTTACTGCTGAAATATTGAAAATGCCAAATGGTTATATATGATTCATACATCGTCTTTCAATAGCGTGAAATTTGTATTGTAATGTATTTCTCTGCCCACCTCCAGCTGAATATCGGCATAGTTATACATACTCACGTCTAGTGTGGTTTACAGACTGTGGAAATCTTGGATCATACGTCGACATAACGTCTGTATTCTATGATATGAAAGAGATAAGGGTGTATATTATAGACATGACCTTTACCTTGCATTTAAAAGTCATCCGTTGCAGTCTCCTGTGTCAATATATATCGTGATCGTGTTAGCGAGACTCTATTGTATCTTTGTCTACTTTATGTTCATATCAGCAAGGTTGATATCATCGAAAGGAATTTCTCACGGGCAAGTAAATGCTTTGTCCAAGGTTAGGAATAATACGATGATATAGACCAAATTTCACTGGTCTTTTTAAGCTAGTTTGCATGGCGCGGAATGTGTTGAATGTGATACGAAATCATTCAGTATACATTTGCTAACATAAGATGGACAAGTAGTTGGAATGAACCGCTTTATATCCAATAGCCATTAATACCTATATAACTATACTGCATTTACATGCATTTATGTATTCTTTAGACCTTATTGAGGTTACATACATTTATACTCCCTCAATGGAGAGCATAAATTATAGAAGTCGCGTAGTCCGTCCCCTCCGTCCGTCACTCTGTCCGTCCGTTCAAACGCCTGTTTATCTGTCTATCCGACGGTCATATGTCCGATGTACTTTGCAGTTTGCGAAATTGATGCATTTATACAGAACGAGATTGGGATGCAATGTACAAGACACAGAACTATAACAGTCCACACCGTCGATTTATCTAACTTGTATGTTTATAATTGCATTGAATTTCCAGAATTAGTGCAACAAAAATGATGTACTTGTCGCAGTGCCTTTAGGAAGGACAGCGATTAAGAGCCATTAGTTATACATTACTCATTCTTACAGTTTCTTCTTCTTTCGGATGTTTCCATGCCCAAACATTGAGGCATATCGATTTGTTCGTTTCTGTCTGTCCGTTTCTTTGTATGCACGTCCGTTCGTCTAACCGTACAGACGTGCATAAGTGTATGATAAACTGTCATGAAAGTATACAATGTCATGCTTGTTCATCAGCATGCAGCAGATTAACGGATTCTGGTGCACTGGCAAAGTGGAGGCATCCGTATCATAAGGACGTAATTCTAGTTAAAATAATTCAATGTTGGGGCCACTATGGTAGCTGTTATTATTTCAGGTTGCGTTGCAGTGCTGTCGACATCCGGCGACGTCCTAAAAGGAAAGTTAACCACTCATCAGCAGGACAGATACACATTTAGGCGATCGGTTTCCCTTAGCTACAAAAATGGCCAGGCAAACAGTGGGCACAACCTTCTGATTCATCGAAAGACTGACTGTAATGGTCTTTAAGCCGCTGGTTTACAAGCTCGTCGTAGTAGGGTCCTAGTTGTAATCACAAGGGACTGGCTGTCGCGGTTAGTATACATCACGTGTCATTGGAGGTTCGCCAAATCAGAATGGGCAATTGTATTGTTTGTAGACGTGGGACTGATGGATGTGCCAGTGTTTATCGCCGACTCGCCTCGAACAAAACAGTGAAAAAAGCATGGTAGCAACTGATCGCTTCGGTGGTGGTTCTACTATGTTTGGGACTGATATTGCACGGCTTACCAAACCCCCTGTTGTCCCTAATCACGATAATCTCAACACTACACGATACCAAAAGAACATGTAAAAGTCATTCAGGAAACACCACATACAAAACAAACAACCGACCGAACAGTATCATGATGAAAAACAGTAAATGAACATGCATGTAAACAACACAAAGAGACGCACAATGACATAACAAACACACAATAGGGGGGGGGGTGGAAGTGCCGCCTTGGAACGGACAATGAAAAATGTCAAAATGTCTAAACCAAGATCATTATATTTGTGGAATTTTGGCCGAGTCGCTCTTCTATCATTACAGCTGATAAACATGCGAAATTAATGTGATTTCTAAAATGCCTTATCATAACGCTTCCATCTTAAATATCAATGTGAAAAAAATGACATTCATATTTATTACCTGATTGTTTATATGGCATATGTAAACATGTATTTAGGTGTTGATAGAACCTTTAGAGTCAGTCATGTTATACTTTCAAAACCTAACAGAGCAGATCCTGGTCAGGTGACTCTTACAGAAACCTCATGATCTGAGTAAACTGTTTGCGAGAGACGAGAATATATATTTGTATGAGTAAACGGGTTGAATAATGTTGACTGCAAACGGGTTTTACTGAAGTAAAAATGTCACCTGTTTACATCTAGAGTAATATATATTCGATACCACGAACTTTTAATAATGAAAGATTTATGTCTTTGTAGGCAAGTAACTGCTTAATACAGGGTTGAAAGTACTCCTAGAGGAACTTTCTGCATTACTTTCACCCTGCATTAAGCTGCCACCTGAATTAAAGATCAATAATTGTACCTATTGGAGTGTTCGTAGCATCGATATTTTACTGTATCATCATTTGTTCATGATTTGTTCTGTTTTCATCTCGTGTATGTGCGCGTGTTTGTGTGTGTAGTTGTGTGTTTGACAAACTACCTATCGATGTTTTGGTGGTGGTTGCATCTAGGATGTGTGTGTAGTTGTGTGTTTGACAAACTACCTATCGATGTTTTGGTGGTGGTTGCATCTAGTATGTGGTTTAGCCTGCTTAAGCCTTTACCTGATAGAAGCGGCTTTTCGCGTGTTTGATTTATTCCTCCGCTGAAGAAAATAGTTCAAATTCATACAGTCATGAACATATTGCATAATAAATATTTTCTATATCCTAGTAGATGGTAGCTTAAAGCAGGCTGAAAGTAAAGCAGAATGCGCCTTAAGGCGCATTCTGCTTTACTTTCAACCTGCTTTAAGTGGTCATATGTCTTCAAAACTAGAAACAGGCTATTGGGTAAAGGGTTAACGTTACAATTTGTTTCATGTATTGTATGTTTTTACAACAAACGTGAACGTGTTTGGGTGGTTAGCACGCTCGATTACAATATCGGGATCCCTGGTTCGATCCCCCGCCGGATCAAGACCAAGACGAGACGTGAATATCAGTATTTTACACTGGACATCTAAACCAACTAGAGAAACTCTGTCGATAATAAGAGTAGGGCAACGCTCCATGGTTTCTCTGCGTCACATCCCTTTTCTTTGGGGCGTCCAATTAGCCAATAACAAGCCAAACGGACGTTAATCAACATCAAACAAACAAAACAATATATACATGCATGTTTGTCATTGTTAATCTGAGGCTGCTTGATCTATAATCACCTTTGAAAACAGTTTGGATTCAGGTGCGATGCCGATTAACTTGGCGTTTCATCAAGAACAAAACTGCTTGGTAAATGGATTGGATTTGGGTGGACAAAACTGAGTATATCTTGAATTTTGAAAATTATATAAGACATTTTGCTTAACAGGCGAAATGTTAAAATCATCAAGCGTCATTTTAATTACGACTACATGTTTATGAAGCCAAAATACACATGTCAATGAAGTCAATATGTAAAGAAACATAAATTTTATATTCAACAGTTCTGTCACAAACACTGAACTCCAAAAACATGGTATCGTGAATTTGAAATAAAACAAAACACATTTAAAATGCTTAATTGCTGTCAATAGTTTCATTTGCTTACCGGGACACGATGGTCTCTTTAGGAAACACTATCTATAATTTAAGCTGATGTTAAAAGAGACAAATATATTTGTGTCTGAATGCTTTTTGATTAATGATGCTTGATAGCAGAGCGTAACTGAAACACATTTATCAACATTTTACTTATGCGCGTAAACCAAACACACATCAGAAGAGGCATACATCGTGATGGCCATCACACTATATAACAACGGCAATTAAGGAGAACAATGCGGTGCTAATGTGTACACCACATGGGGTTAAAATGGGTAACTGTGAGGGCCACTAGCCGGTACCGCGGCTAAATAATCGCACCATTTGTTAGCAGTGCATAATATTGTAGGCAAATGACCAGATGACCAGCGGAGTAAATGTGCAGTCGGCTGAGCGGTAATTCGGACTGAAAATAGACAATAACTAGGTACTTTATTAAAAGTTTTTAACAAGTAACAGTTTTTAACCAGTATGCGCATTTTTACAATATATGTTTTTATTCCAGTCCAGATGTAAAAGTACGAATATGAGTCATGCAGGAAACACCGTATACATACACAGTGGTAAATACGCTATTCCTACCCACTTACGCGTTTCCTACGCGTTTCCTATCCGTTGTTTACCCGTTTCGATAAACCTGTTTCTAACCGTTTATTTACGCTTTTCTTAACACGTTTCCTAATCGTTTAAGAACACGGATAAAAAGGGAGTAATCATTGGCGAAAGGGGGGTAATCCTTGATATGACCTTTCTTTGAAATGGGAGACATTCTCATTTACATGTTGGACACTCCTGATATGTAAAATGAAGATCAACAGTATTTAAAAGTTTAATTCTCGTTTCATTTCCATAAAATCTAGCTAGATCTAGATATATATTAAATTATAAATATACAGTCTCACGACGTTCATCTACGCACTGTAAAATGTCTTGTTTTGCTACTGTACAGTACTTTAGCAGATCTAGTAGAAGTATTTTAGAATAGATCTAGATCATATCAATCTAAACTATCTTTAAAACTAGAATTCATAATAATCTTAATTTTAAATCGGTCTAAAACGTTTGGATTTAACTTTGTGCTGACCATAGATGGCTCAGATCTTTAATTAGTCAAAACATAGTTTTCTTCTATTTTGTAGAAGCTAACAAATCATAATTTTTAGATAATTATGCACATTATTGGGTATTTCTGTCTAACTCAGAAGTACACCTGTTATGTTATCATTCGTAACATTGTTGGTAAGAAAGTGTGTGATAGATAGCAGCAGATAGTAGTTGTGTGATCACACTGGAGACCATTGTCCCCTGCTGAGAAAATAGCTAGGGGATTTACTGACCATCTGGCACATTTGATCGTATATTTAGGCCTGGTAAATAATAAAGTTTTCAACTAAGACAACTTGGTTTTTCATGCATTCAAAACAAGTAAACAGTTAGTTCTTTTTAAATCTTTGAATGCGGGGAACAAAAGTACTGACATTTGAAATAGTAGTAGTAGTAGTAGTTTATTCGGTATCCTCCATATAAGAAGAGCAAAACATATATACATGTACACAAACATTCGTATATACAAACTATTATGAAAGAGCATCTATATACGATGCTTTACAAGCAACGGTACCAAACACTTTAACGATTCTCCTGACCGTTAAATCCCTTTACCCGATGGGTATTCATGTATCTAACATTATCAAGTAAAGTTTCCGTATAAATATATCGTAACACCATAACTGGTAACTGGCAATAGTACATACATATCTATATACTTGTAACAACAACCAGATCAGACTCTGACCAGATGATTCTTGCAGGAATCGTCAGATCTTGATCTGCTCTGTTTATGATGCCATAAAGAGGCACTTCTCCGATGAACAAGGTCAAAACAACACATCTAAAAGTAGCCCGAGTGAAACCCAGTCAACCTTTTCCTACGAGACGAAATTAGGAAAAGGGGGATAGGTCAACGAGTTATTCTTCCCAAACAATTATACCGTTGCACTCAAGTCAGGCATTACCTGCTGCAATCAACATCACCAGGACTGTGTCCAAGTATACCGTATAGAACAGGATAAGACACCACGTTACCCAACGTCTAATCTAGATCCATACAGTTTACAAGGCAACAGATATCCTGTGTCCGCACCGTCTGAATAACACTACCATCTCCGCATATATACTATCGTTAATATATAAACGAACGAGAGAAATAGACAAACATTAATACCCGAAGTCTCACAAGCAGCAACTATAAACACCCTAATGATTCCTCTGACCATTAAGCACTTTACCAGATGAATGTTCATGTAATAAATAATTATTGTATGAAATATTATCAGGTAAGGTTTCATATCAATACATTGCAGCAACATGTCCGTCAACTGAAACAAGTATCAGCAGTCCTATACTACTCAACCAACAACCAGATCAGACTTTGATCAGATAACTCTTGTAGGAATCGTCAGACCTTGATCCGCTCTGTTTATAATGCCGCTAAGAGAGAGGCGTCTCTCTGACGAATACGTCTAAAAGTAACTCGAGTGAATCCCGTCAACCTTTTCCTACGAAACGAAATTAGGAAAAGGGAGATAGGTAAACGAGTTATTTCACCCTAACGCACATACATAATGGAAAACAGAAACACACAAACAAATATATATATATTTACAGGCCTAATAAGATATCATCTAGCTAATTTAAGCCTGATAATAATGAATGGAATATACAGTTTAACAATAATTGGCCATTCCACTTTTAAATTTCGGCATACAAAGCTTTAATATTCACAAAGTAACAAAATAATAAGAACGTTTCCATAGTTATATGTGTGCATAAAATATCCGTATTTGTTTAAAACGCTTCAGATCTACCTCATAATGATGAAAACACCTTTGAAAACAGAATGGACTCACAGATTGCTTACGTGGAAGCCGTTTGATCTTGGGGTGTGCACTATTTGCTCCACTCATTACATACACATGTATATAACACGTTAACGCCTTTGCAAACAGAGTAAACCTAAACCTGAATGCTCTTGTAGGAGCCGTCTGGTCAGGGCCGACTCTGCTTGTGAAAATATAAATTAATAGACCTGACTATATTTTCTACCAATACCAGAGACATATAAACAAGATGGCGTCCTATTTGCAAATCTTGCTGCCGATCTCACCAAGTCTCGAGCATGCGTGTGATTTCAGGAAATCAATATAAGCAAAGAACAAGCTATCAATCCCCGTAATATATGTCTCTGCCAATACCAAAAAGTCGTGTGCACTTAGAGCATTGTTAAAATTCAGCAAGATCTAATAAATATTCATGACGTCATTTTTTTCTGACAGAAATATTCAAATGGGAAAGGGTTAAGAAATAGAATACATCTGAATTCTTTAGAAGGTTTCTTTATTCCAGGTCCAAAATTTGGTGGTTTATCTTGTGACATTTTTTATCTAAAATGCAGAAACCTACTCAAAAAGAACTAAATTCTGAAGGGAGGTGATCCCCCGAGAGCAAAAATTGCAACACAAAAAGAGAAAATTGCAGACTCGGTTTTATTGAGTCTTTCCATGAACAGTAATTGAAAGTGCAACACTGCTCACACCCCTTAGCACTTGCTTAAGCGGTATTCAATTTTCAGAACAAGAAGTACTGAAATGCATGATCTCGAAGGATCAGAAGGTATAACAACACTGAGAATGAAGTATGGGGCGACGTTAACTCTTCAATCCATTTGTTTGATATACAGTGGATATCTTTGTGCAAAATAGTTTTAAGAACATATTGTTCCCTAAATGAGCAAATCGTCGACACTAGCCGGGATTGAACCGCTAAACTTTTGTTGAGTGACGAATCGGTTCTTATTTTTGGCTAACCCGTTTCATTCGGACTTTTTTGAAAACGGCTTTCATCGATAAGATCCGAAATCTCCGCATGAAACGGAAAACTGACGCACCAACCGCAACTTCTGTGGTATAATCGTTTCTTTACGCGTTTAACGCGTTTAAACCGTTTATCGCGTAACCGTTCGTTAAGCATTCGTTAACCGTTCACTACCCGTTTCTTACGCGTAGAAAAAAGCGTAAATGGGTAGGAATAGCATATTTACCACTGTAACAAACAGCCGCCCGAACAGCACCACAACAAGAAAACAGTAAATGTACATAACTACCAAAACACAAAGAGACGCACAACGAGGAAAGAAACTATATGGGAAGGTGGAAGTTATTTTGCTATGACTGTATACTGTCTGCTCAAAGTTTGATCTGGATTAGTTCTGACTATGTACGAGTTTATCAAGCTTTTGAGATACTATTTACCGATTGCAAATAGCTTGAATATGATCCTGATTAGACGCATTTGAATCTAAATCACTTGTACATGCGAATCTAGTCGCGGATAACATTATAAGGGTTAAGGTAGCTGGATAAGGGTTATGGGTAGTCCATGTTTCATTGTTGATGTGTCCTTAGGACAGTCATTGTGAATCAAACAGGAGGGTGAAGCTAAGCATATTTTGATGTTCGTTTAAAGTTTAATGATATGATTAGATTTCTGTATTTGTCCTAATGAGAAGGATTAGTTCAGGGTTTCATTTGGACCATACCTGTTTATAAAGTTATTACAATGCTATCTTAAATGTAGTTCAGTCGTGCATTTCTACCAGTCTGTTGAACTGTAATATAACACAAGCCATGTGATAGTTTAGTTCAACATTCGTAGTTTATCAAAAAGAGTGGATAGCTGTTTGAATGAAAATTCAAGGTACAGTTGATGCACGCTTAATGCGCAGCAGAGCATGTATATTTATATATTTTGTGTCTGCTTTGCTGGAAGGTATCATTCCATTATTCAATCAATATTTATGTAAGAAATAAAGGCATCATGGATATTAACTATATCTACTTTTATTTGTTATAATAGCACATGGACAGAAACTGTACGAGTCTATAGGCCAGCAAAATTCACCTGACTCCCGTATATAGTACACTACCGGGAAGGCTCAACAAATCGTGTTACTCGTGTTACGGTCGAATGAATCGATGTGCAGATCATGCAATGAAAACAAGGATTGGTATTTTATTACTTAAATGAAAAAGTAGATAAGTCAAGCAGAAAAAAGACACATACAAAACGCAAACCAACACCAAAACACAAACAGAAAGCAAACAACACATCCAAACAACCACACAAACACACATATGCACACACACAAACCCACGAGACATCAAACACGAATAAAAGCACACACACAAAAGGCACAAAAGTTGGGATTTGATGTGGTATCTGACCGTATATGGGATCCATCGATTCATTCGACTGTTACACGATAAACACGGATTTGTATGGTAGGACCTGTCCTAAGCAGCCATTCATTTGTTGAGCTTACGGATCTTAGTGGTTGCTAAATGCAGGTCAAAACTACTGCAATGGCTTATACAATTATGGTTTTGCATTACCTTTGACCTGCAGTAGTCTACCATCTGCCTTACAGGGCCATACATAGACTCCTCTTTCATGACCACTTAAGGCATGTTAAACTGTATACTATGAGATTTACATGAAAACCATGCTTCCACGACCAAGGATAACACACTAAAGAGCAAGCTTGTCTTTATACCACGGTCCTTAGCATTGGTTTCATGACACGGAAAGGCCACCGCACGTATATAGTAAGATAACCAAACTTATCACATATAATTATATTATGATATATAGATCTATAATGATACAGGATGAAGTCCAATATATCGGTTCATCCATTCATTTAGTCAACGCTCTCTTGGTAATTACCTCACACGGGTGTGGGACTTGTTTGATGTTCACTAGATGTTAATCTCTTTGTGTCTAACGAATTGTACTAAAAACTCAATGTCCACTGTAGAAATTCGTGTCTAATTAAGGCTGTATTGTTTACCCATCGTTTAAACATGTTTTCTGCTTTGTCTTTCGACAAAGCACAGACGGTTTACATATGTCAAGGTCAGACAGCTTCCATTTGAGTTGTCTGATTAGAATCTGCTCATGTGTATGTTAAATAATATAGATATGCGGATTCTACTTATTTATATTAAATAATTCATTTTTGTTACATGAATATTCCCCAAGTGCAAATTAACCCATAGTCATGCAGCAGACATGACCACCTTCCCGGTACAATTGAAAAGGCATCTATTCATTAATACTGGTTAACCGGCTCTCTTGGATATAGCGAAGCATGTTTTGCTTAGTACGTTGCCATAACGGTGATGACAATGACGAGTTGAACAAGCGCTGCTACATTGAATACATTTTATAACAACAATGATTGCGATGGTGATAGAAACAGATGATTAAGGTGTTATGAAGACAGTTTTAACTTATGTCTCTTGCTGCAAACACAATATTCTGCATGAAAACCCACGGTCATAGTTTGATATATAATCGATTGCGTGTGTATTGTAATATCCAATATGAGTATTTTACATAATGATTCATGACCGTTCATTGTGCTGTTGTATACGTCCTGAACAGCACTAATGTGGAAAGTTCTAGTGTTATTGTCATTGTGTTAATATTCGCAACTTGCAGGACGGCATAGCGTAGCGAGATATAATACTAATGTAAACAAGGTATACAAAGGATCTAGTATTGTTGAAGCATACCAATCGATGACCAATATATAAATAACGTCAGTCATATTTATACAATAAAACTTCGGGGGAAGTGATATCAAACAACACCATGGGCACCCAGTTACGTGTTGTCACTACAGACCGTTCCAGGGCGCTCTTCCTGTGTTACCCTATGCTCTACTTAGTTTTATATGATAAATGTGTTTTGTGCGTTCTTCACGTTTTGCCTTGTTATTGTGCGGTTCACTGTTTGATGATGTTTGGATGCCGTGCTCTTTTGTGTGTTGCTCTACACGTGGGACTATTATCCCACTTGTTTTGTATGTTACGGGTTTATAAGGCATGTGGTTGACTGTGGAAAACTCCTATAGGAGGTAATGCATTAATTTCGCCTATTATTAAGCAATCATCTGCTTTCTTAAGATATTGTAGTCAGTCAATATATAGTGGTCACTTAAAACAGGTTCTACCGTGTGGACATTTATTCGGTAAACTTGATTTTGTACTCCTTTGCAAAAACAGTAAATGGAAAAGTAGTAAAGTCAAGCAGGCAAAGCCACATGCAAGACGCAACCACTACCAAAACACCGATAGACAGCATGACACACACACACACACACACAACCACACACCCAAACGCACACGCACACACACATACGAAATGAACACAGAAAACACCAAAAGACACACAAGAAACAGGGACAAACGTTCCACAACATGAACAAACCACAAGCACAAAGACGCAAGGCAAACAAAAGGAAGGGTGACAAAGAGAGTACCGCCTTGGCACGGTCAGCAGCAAAAACACCACTGGGGGTTTAAACCGGTTTACGGACGTCCTAACCTCACACTTCTCTCAAAGTCACCCTAGCTTTACAAATATTGTAAATAAAGGTATCCCCGCTGGACTTACCCACAACATAGACGACGGTGAACACAGGACAACATGTAAACCATAGCATAATAACTGTGACAATCCGTCAAATATGTACTCAATGACTTTGCTGAAGTCAGAGCACCTGCAGGTAAGCCGTTAAGGGCACGACAGGGAAAAAATAATACATGAGTCTGGTAAGCTCCTCCTGTATCCAAGTTTAAGAGTATACCATCATAGAGTACTACCCTCGGTCTGTCATCGCGCAAGCAAAGAGGGAAGCGTAGCTACCGACTGTAAAAGGATCGATAACCAAACATGCAGTGTGTTGCAATATAATAGGATCATAACCTTTCTTTTTAAATTTTTTAATGCGTTTTATAAACAAATCATGAAAATGGATATGACCCCGAATTTTCCTAAGTTTGTAGATAACATCCCCATAAAATTCTGGTTGAGAAATGCCTTGTCGCAGTAACGTCCGTAGATTGCAATTATATTTACTAATGAGAGGTAAATTTCGATAATAAAATTTAGAAAAGGTTTTCCGAAGTTTGTGATATCTGTAACCTTGCTTAAGAAGTTTATCAGTTATAACTAAATTACGTCTGTTAAAATCTTCAAGCAAAGAACAGGCTCGGGCAAACCTAATAAGTTGAGAAATATAAACACCATAAGATGTAGAACGTGGCACATCCCCATCTAGAAAAGGATAATTAACAATTTTAAAATTAAAATCTTCTCTTTTATCGTATACTTTGGACGAAACTTTATCATTTGTAATTGAAAGATTCAAATCTAAAAATGAAGCATTAATGTCAGATTGATTAGCTTTGTTTAAAGACAGTTCTTTTGGGTAGATTGAAGAAACCATAGTATCAAAATAAGGATTATCTAAATTCAAAATATCGTCTAAATACCTTGAAGTTTTATTAAAAGCATTCACAATATCGGTCTGTGTATCAGGTTTTAAGCTAAGCATAAAATCCCTCTCGTAGCAATACAAAAACAAATCTGCAACAAGAGGGGCACAATTTGTACCCATGGGTATACCAACAACTTGACGATATATGGTATCTCCATAACGCACAAATATATTATCTAAAAGAAAGGTAAGAGATCTACAAACATCAAGGCAAGTCCACATTGTGTAATGTTCAACTTCTGAATTCGAAAAGAATGAACGTTGAACATTACAAGCAATGAACATTTTGTTTTCTCTGGCAAAGGTTTTTTCTATTAATTTAATAAGTCTATCCTTTATAAGATGGTGAGGTAGAGTAGTATAGAGTGTAGAGAAATCATAAGAGCTCAGTAAAGAAATGTTATACTGTTCATTTTCAAGTTTTGTTAAAACATCATTTGAATTTTTTATGGACCAAAAAACATTAATACCAGAATTTTCATATATTTTATCACAGTAGCGTTTAACATGTTCTTTGATCGTAGTAAGACAGGACGTCAAAAGTATAGATAATTTAGTAGTGGTACAACAGCTAGAGTTGGCAATAAAACGCGACTTATAAGGGTTTTTATGTAGTTTCGGAATCCAGTACAAAGTAGAAAGTTTATGTTGTTTTATGTTAGGACCAGACTTAAAATCATTGCACATTTTTACATGTTCCGAGACTATATCTTTTTCAGGTGTTTGAACGGTTATATAAGTTTTTGAATCAGTTAGCTCCTTCTTTAAAACATCAACATAATACAATCTTCAAATAATGATTACATTGTTTGATGCCTTGTCAGCAGGAACAAGAACATAATCTGAATGAAAATTAGAAATGTTTTTCTTCAAGTAGCGAAATGTAACTCTAGGTCGAGGTGGTAAAAGATGGTTATTTGATTTGTAAAAAGTTATTCGTGTATCAATAATATCGAAAATACATTTCTTCCAATCCGAAAGGGCATTAACATCAGCATGTTCTCGTCGACACCATTTGATGCAGAATTCTTGAATAGCTTCCGCAATATGAGTTCGACAAGCGTCAAAATCAATAAGGGAAGGTAATCTATATTTAGGTCCTTTAGTTAGGAGGGTCCTGAGACGTTTATCCTTAATGATATCAAAATTACCAGTAATGACATGACCAACTGGTTTATAGCAAAAGCTAGAAATGCTACAATCTCAAGAAATAGGGGTATTAACATCAATATTTAAGTCAGAGACAATTTTATTGTAGTTCAAAATAACATTTCTAATAGGTTTATTATATTTATAACAGATGATAGGTGATTCAGAGTTGATGAAATATTTGGGAATAGCCTCGATTACATTCTTATCACGAAATATACTTTGAATATCAATAAAATCGATACCTTTATTTAGGAACTGAAGTTTCAGAAAATGTCTTTTATGTTCAGATTCTTTATCAATACGTGGACGAAGAACATGCTGTGTGTAACTTTGTATAAGTGAGGCAGTATTAATTAACGGATCTGTACGCATATAGATTTTATCAGCCTCTTCGTCTATTGACTTAAGACAGGAAAAGGGTAAAGACGATAAACAAGATAACATAGAATGTTTACCAGTTTGTTTTAGAATAGTATGTAAATCATGAATAGACATATTACGACGTAATTTACGCTTAATATTACCATTTCTACGTCTGCCATGTGATCTACTTTTACGTTTTCGAATAGAACCCTGAAAGAAATCTGACAGCTCCATCTGAGGATGTCTGTTCGGGATCTGCTCAAATTGGTACAGAACAAATTATGTATTGTTTGCCATGGCAAACATTTCCTGTGTTTATATATGTAAAGAATTAATTTGCACGCCTTCTAACAAAATGAATGTCTTTTTTTGAAATTGTATGATTCCCCACATTCATGAGAGTACTGGTTTTCATGAAATATTTAAAACGTGTGGTAATAAATCTCTCGATTTCAAAACGTATGACTGCTTAACCATTTTCCTACTCATGTAAAAATAATAACACCATATTTATATGCTGAATATCTATAATGACATATGTACACATACTAATTTGGTATAGGTAGAAACTGTAGAGTCAGTTCTATTATCATTTCATAAGCAAACAGAACATACATAATTAGTAAAACACTATTTCCGTTTAGACAAAACACATCTGTTAGTTAAACTTTAGACAGGAATATAGGACCGTAGTCTACCCCATACAATGCAGTTGCACGAGGTATATATTTTTGACTTGTTCTACTGCCCGTCTCGTATGCCATTCGGTCCGTCGTCGCTCCGTCCGTGTATCCAAATACAGTGTTGCCCATCTAGCACTTTCATTTCTTGACCAGTTTTTCTCATATTTGCTTTAATAATTGTAATGAATAAAAACTTGGATGCTTTCGATTTTCAGAGGAATCTGTCATGTTGAACCAACTTTGTCTTCTGACAATATGGCACGTGGTATGTGAGTTTGCTCACTAATTAGTTTATACGAATACGTGCAGAATATAACATTGTTTTAGGTTAATATAAATTAGGCTAACTAGCTTCAATACTCTTTTGAAATGGTGCACATAACGATCACTTCAGTCATATACGTTGGACAACCAGGGTTCATGCTTATAAAGCTTTTTAGTTGAGTCTGGGTTCGTTCTCATGCTTTTGATTGGTCAGATTTGAGTTTTCAAGCTTTTGATTGGTCAGATTTGAGCCAACTTGAGAACGAACCCAGACTCAACTAAAAGTTTATAAGCATGGACCCAGGACTAATGTTGTATCAACACTATTGTGTTTTACCGATGTGTGCCAATTGAGTGGTATTTCATAGCAGCTATGCTGCGAAATTTTTCATGTATTTCTTGGAGACACTTTCGGACAAAAGGGGTGTTTTCTTTAGAGGGTATTGCATGTATGCAGCTATATACTAACCTTAAACTCGCGGATAGTTATGCAACACTTCTATTTCATCATGAATAGTTCACGGACGTATTGTCTAATGTTATTTAAACAATGTATCGTTAGGCGACGACATACACTTTCGAATCAGTTTTATTTCTACCATAAATATCCAGGGTTGAGTCTAATCCGACAGCTCTCAGGGTACTGTCTGATCTGGGTACATGCTTTATGTGGCATAGGGTTAAGTGTTAGTGGTTTACAACATTGATTGCGATAAGACTAATCTTCAATTAACTGATTGCATGACCATAATTCTACAGACAACAAAACAATTGCCATCCACGTTTACCCTTTAGCTAAGTACGAATTAATACAAAGCTATCTACAGTTGTCTACGCATTCGGCACAGGGGAACTAATCAGACCTGATATATGTCTTCCTTAATTTGTAACCCTTTGGATACGGGAAGCCAGTTAACTGCCATTTTCAAACAGTGTAGGCCCAGATCAATGGGGTTCATAGAGGAGCCCTCTGATAATGGTCTGCACTGTATATCATTAAAAATTCCTGTCATACTTTAAGGACTCTACAAATAAACAGTTACTGAATATTGTTGTTTTGAAAATTCAGTGTTAAAAGGTTAAATTTATATTTTTCGCTGCATAATACATTAAAACACCATTTAATTGAAGGAACTTTCGGATGCCTGCCGTTCTCCTAGTAAATAGACCTCACGGGAATCTAGCCTATGCTCGTGTCATTTCAAATAGTCCATTCTGGCAAGAACTAAACAGACTTGCAACCGAGTGGTTACCCGTAACGATTTAATTTAACAATTAACGAAGAGTAAGATACCTCGAATAAGAATACAAAAGTCATTTTTTTTATTTTGTTCAAATGTCTTGAATAGCAATTAATTCAATTCAAATAACAACAATGTTGGATCTTGATGAGTTACTTGTCGTCTCACTTGTATCAATGTTTTACACTAACTACCTACATTACAATTGATCTAGGTCTACACTGTTTGACAATATCTCATATAATTGGTTCCCGCACATTAAGGGTTAAGTGCATAAAAAGTACCCAGACGAATAACAAATAGGAAAACTTCTGACGATAATGAATAACAGTCCGACTCGCTCCATGATGATCTAAATATAATCAAACTTTGCCGACAGTACCATACAACTCTTTGACAAGCATATAAATCATCAACAGAACGGTAGGCAGACAATCGTTAGGGCAGTGGATTCCTATGTTATATCACAATAGAATGACGGCAATCAATGGTCTAAATCATGGTATGTTTAAGAATCAACCATTTTATCATAAGAGCGTATTGTATGTTATGCCAACTATAAGGTGATTCAAAGTTGTATGGTAAATATGTGATAAAGGTGATTATGATCATAATCATTATGATGGTGGTGGTGATTGTTATAGTGGTAATACTGATGCTTTAAGTATTCGCAGTTATGGTGATGATGGTGGTGTGGATGTTTTGGAAGTAGCGATGATGGAGATAGGGCTAATGAAACTTAGTAGCTTTAAATCGAAAGCTAGATTTATATCGGAATTAAATTAGATCAAAAAATTGCAAACACCTTTTCCTTTAGGACTGAATGATAATATTTACCAGACTGGAAATATTTCAAAAGAACCAGATATAGATATTTTTTCAATTTTTTCTATTAGAAAACGCAAATCTCGGTCACATGGCATTCGCAAAAATGGTAATATTAAACGAAAATCTAGTTTGAAAATGACTCTTCTTAATCTACATACTTTACGCCTTACTTCGGGTAAACATGCCATGCTTTCTATACTTTCCTCCTTATCTATATTTTCATTAAAAGAAATTGACGAGCAAGCCGATAAAATTATTTTTAGATCAGATCCTCTCATAGGAACGGCTAGTTTGATACAAAGCTTTACTCTACATGTTCTCAGACCGCACATTGACAAATTATCTGAACACCAAAGATTCTTCTTGAAAATTCCTTTTATTAATAAAGGTATTGATTTTATTGACCTCCAAAGTATTTTTAGAGACAAAAATGTAATTGACACTATTCCTAAATACTTTAAAAATACAGAACCACCTATCATCTGCTACAAATATAACAAACCCATCAGAAATACAATTTTCAACTATAATAAAATTGTGGCCGACCTTAATATTAATGATAATATTCCTGATAATTGAGATTGCGCCACCTCAAAATTTTGCTATTCTCCGGCTGGTCATGTGATTACTGGTAATTTTGAGATAATTAAAGATAAACGTCTACGATCTCTTTTGAATAAAGGTTCCAAATATAGAATACCATCCTTGATAGATTTTAACTCTTGTCGAGTTCAGATTGCGGAGGCTTTACAAAATTTTAGTATTAAATGGTGTCGAAGAGAACATGTTGAGTCTAATGCTCTTTCTTGTTGGAAAAAACTAATTTTTGATATAATTGATAAACGCATTTCCTTTTACAGCTTTAATAAACACCTTCTTCCACCTAAACCTAGAACTTCTGTTAGACATCTTAAAAAGGGTTTACAGGATTTCCATTAAAAATACGTTTTTGTTCCTGCTGATAAGGCATCGAATAATGTAATTATTATTTGACGATTACATTATATCGATGTCTTGAAGCAGGAAATTATTAATACCAAGTCATACATTTCAGTTACCACTGACGAAAAGACCATCATTTCAGACCATGTCAAAAAGTGTGAACAATTTGGAACCGATATTAAAATTACACAACATAAACTTCCTACAATGTATTGGTTACCAAAACTACATAAAAAACATATAAAGCGCGTTTCATTGCAAATTCTAGTGCATGCACAACTACTAAATTGTCTATACTTTTGACTTCTTGTTTAACGAAGGTAAAGGAACATGTAAAATTCTACTGTGATAAGACTTATGAAAATTCTGGAATAAATCTCTTCTGGTCTATTAAGAAATCTTCAGAAGTTTTAAACAAACTTAAGAACAAAAGGTATATTGCATCCACTGTAAGCACGTACGATTTTTCTACTCTGTACACAACTCTTCCTCATATTTTAATTAAGGATAAGTTTAGATAATTTAACTTAATCCAGAAAGTATTTGCACGGGGAAAAACATCATTCTTGGCATGTAATGCTGAAAAAGCTTTCTTTACTGACGAGCAAATGAAATATTACACCAATTGGACTTGCTCAGAAGTTTGCGAAGCACTTACCTTTCTTTTGGATAACATATTTGTACGTTATGGGAATGCTATATACCGTCAGGTAATTGGTATTCCTGTGGGTACGAATTGTGCACCACTTGTCGCAGATTTGTTTTTGTACTGCTATGAGAGAGATTTCATATTGCGTTTGAATCCTCAATCACAAGAAGATGTTATAAAAGCCTTCAATGAAACTTCTCGATATTTGGATGATATTTTTAACTTAGATAACCCTTTCTTTGATGCTTTGATTCCTACCATTTATCCTAAAGAACTCAAATTGAATAAAGCTAACCCGTCCGACAAGTATGCAGCGTTTCTTGATCTAGACCTTAAAATTAATAATGGAATGATTTCTTCTAAAATATATGACAAAAGAGATGATTTTGATTTTAATATTGTAAATTTTCCTCATCTTGACGGGGATGTTCCCCGTGCTCCATCTTACGGGGTTTATATATCTCAACTTATTCGTTTTGCTAGAGCTTGTTCATCTATTGACGATTTTAACAGTCGAAATCTCATTTTAACTGAAAAACTGCTTAAGCAAGGATATAGATACCATAAACTAAGAAAATCTTTCTCTAAATTTTACTATCGAAATCTCTCGCTTATGGGCAAGTACCAATGTAATCTCAAGGTGCTTCTGCGACACGGTATTTCACATCCTGAATTTTATGGTGATGTGATTTACAAACTTCGTAAAATTATTGGACATACCCATTTTCTCACTTTGTTCATCAAATGTGTTAAACAATTCATTAAAAAGGGATATGATCCTGTAGTACTACAACATACTGCATGTTTGGTTGTGAATCCTTTTACAGTTGGCAATCACGCTGGCCTCTTTGCATGTACGCCGACAAGAAAGGTTTAGTACTCTATGAAGGCGACCTCTTAAATCCAGAAATGGAAGGAGAACGTCGGATATCTGTACTATTTCATTTTTGTCGTACCCTTTATTACTTTTCTACAGTTACTCTGTTTGCAGCTCAATCATTGAGTACACTAGCGATAGGTGGATACAGTATGTTTAATTAAATGTTTTTTCGTTATGCATGCACTTTACCATTGTATTTGCCGTCGCGGTTGTTGTAGATTAGTCGGAGAGGGGATACGTTTATTTACACTGTTTGTCTTTTAGGGTGGGGATGGAATAAGAGTGAGGTTGGGCGCCCATAAACCGGTTTAACCCCCCAGTGACTTTTGTCACTGACCGTTCCAAGGCGGTACTTCCATCTTCCTCCTATTGCATGTTTGTTTTGTCTTTGTGTGTCTCTTGTTGTTTTTTCTAGTTATGAACATTTGCTGTTTCCTTGTGTTGCTGTTCGGGCGAGTGTTTGTTCTGTATGTGGTGTTTCCTGCATGACTCATTTTGTACTTTTATGATGTGGTGGTGGCGAAGATGAAGATGATGGTGGTGGTAAATTGATGATGATGATGGTAGTGGTGGTGCTGCTGGTGGTGTGCGTTGTGGTAATAATGCTTATACGTTTGGTGGTGATGCTGTTAATGATGATAGGTAATGATGATACTATTGGTTGTAGATGTGATGATACATTTGTTGTTGCTGCTGCTGATAATGATGACAAAATGGGGGTACTGTTAGCGCAACGCTACAGTTACTGTAAGCAGTGCGGTTATATCACATTGATTATATATTTCGCCGACAGAGGCTACATCGCTCTGCATCTCATCAGGAAGTAGATTATTTGACCCTTTTATAACAGTTTAAAGTTCTTAAGCAAGGTTACAGATATCAGAAACTTCAGAAAACTTTTTTCTAAATTTTATTATCGAAATGTACCTAATGTACTCATAAGTAAATATAATTGCAATCTACGGACGTTATTGCAACAAGGTATTTCTCACCCAGAATTTGTTGGTGATCTTATCTGCAAACTTAGGAAGATTCGGGGTCATATCCATTTTCATGGTTTGTTTATAAAACGCATTAAAACTTTATGGTTTTGACCCCTTTACTGTCGGTAGCTACGCTTCCCTCTTTGCTTGCTCGATTACAGGCCGAGGGTAGTACTCTGTGATGGTATACTCTTAAACTCAGTAATAGCTTAACAGACTCGTGTATTACCTTTTCCCTGTCGTGTCATTAACTGATTCCCTGCAGTTGCTTTGACTTCTGCAAAGTCATTGAGTACATATTTGACGGACTATTCACAGCTGTTATGCTATGTTTTACATATTGTCATGTGTTTACCGTCATCTATATTGAATGAAAGCCCCCCCCCCCCATTGATAATTCTATTCCAAGGCGGTACTCTATTTGGCATCCTTACTTTTTTGTCTTGTGGTATCGTACTTGTGTTTTTGTACAAGTTTGAATGTTTATCTCTCGTACTTGTGTGTTTGTTAATGTTTTCTGTGTTCATCTGTTTGGGAATGTATTTGTGTGCGTGACATGCTATTTATCGATGTTTTGGTGGTGGTTGTGTCTTGTATGTGGCTTTGCCAGCTTGACTTTACTGCTTTTTCACCTATAGTTATTTTTTTAAAGAATCTCAGGACATTTCCACTGTGGAACTTAAACTTGAAGCATACACTCACCTTCACAGATAAGAGTAAACTGTTCAAGGAGTTCATATGGTAGAAACATGACAATATTAAGATACACTGTAACCCATTTACATCGTATGAAATAACTCTCACACTCAAGTAATATTTTACATGATATGATGTACTTCAGTCAGGTACAAAACATTTATGTCTCAAAACTGTACGAAATGAAATAATACGCACAAGGACAGCACAGTGGTGTGTTGACATTGTATTAAATAATACACAGTTTACGAAATAATACAGATAAGAGAAACGCAGTAATTGTTTGCTTTTATATAAAATAATACATTAAGGAAAACGTATTAATGGTTTGCATTTATATAAAATAATACATAGAAGGAAAACGTATTAATGGTTTGACATTGTATGAAATAATACACATAAGACAAACTCATTAAGAAAACAGCAGTAATGTTCTGACATTGAATGAAATACAGTTGAGTCTCGCTAAAGCGAAAACAAAATGTATTAATATCTTTAACATTATACGGGGTTTTTTTATGCAGGCCACAGTAATGCAGAAAGTTCCTATAGGAGCTCTATGCATACCTTTTGTCCTGCATTAATCTAAAACCTGATTTTAAAATCCAGAATTAGTGTCCGTATTGAAGAGACATTATTTAAATACACACAATATATTTTTTATTGACATTGTACGAAACTGTATACACATGAAACCACGGAAATATATTGATAGAATGCATAAAAGATTACCTATTGTAGCAATTAAGTTTATTATCACATTTAGTATAAAATTACATATAGTGTAAGCTATGTCAAAACGCAAATTTGCGAAGTCTTTAACCCTTATCCTGCTGACGAAATGATTTGTTACAATTTAGCTTGCTTTCGATTCGTTAGATACTACTGACCGAGTTCCATACAATCTGTATCCTAATGAGACACCGAGTGCAAACTGTCTGTATCCTAATGAAAAACATAGTGTCAAACTGCTTGTATCTTAATGAGACACCTAGTGCCAAACTGTCAGTAGCCTAATGAGGCATCTAGTGCCAAACTGCCTGTATCCTAATGAGACACCTAGTGCCAAACTGCCTGTATACTAATGAGACACATAGTGCCAAACTGTCTGTATCCTAATGAGACACCGAGTGGCAAACTGCCTGCATCATAATGAAACACATAGTGTCAAACTGCTTGTATCTTAATGAGACACCTAGTGCCAAACTGTCTGTAGCCTAATGAGACACATAGTGCCAAACTGCCTGTATACTAATGAGACACATAGTGCCAAACTGCCTGTATCCTAATGAGACACCGAGTGTCAAACTGCATGTATCCTAATGAAACACATAGTGTCAAACTGCTTGTATCTTAATGAGACACCTAGTGCCAAACTGTCTGTAGCCTAATGAGACACCTAGTGCCAAACTGCCTGTATCCTAATGAGACACCGAGTGCCAAACTGCTTGTATCCTAATGAAACACCTAGTGTCAAAATGCCTGTATCCTAATGAGACACCTGGTGCCAAATTCTCTGTATCCTAATGAGGAACCAAGTGCCAAACATCCTGTATCCTAATGAGACACCTAGTGCCAAACTGCCTGTATCCTAATTAGACACCGAGCGCCAAACTGCCTATATCCTAGTCAGACACCGAATGACAAACAACTTATATCTTAAAAAGACACCGAGTGCCAAACAACCTGTATCTTAATGAGACACCCAGTGCCAAACATTTTGTATCCTTATGAGATACCGAGAACCAAACAACCTATACCCTAATTAAACACCGAGTGCCAAACAGCCTAAACTCTAATGTTGCACCAAGTGCCAAACTGCATGTATACTAATGAAACACCGAGTACCAGACGGACGGTATTCTTATGAGACAACAAGTGCCAAACAGTCTGTATCCTAATTAGACACCGAATACCAAACAACCTGTATCCTAATGGGACACCGAATACCAAGCTGCCTATATCCTAATGAGACCCCGAATGCCAAACAACCTGTATCCTAATGAGACAGCGAATGCAAAACAACGTTTACCCTAATGAGACACCGAGTGCGAAACTGCCTTGTCCTAATGAGACACCGAGTGCCAAACAGCAGCCTGTACCCTAATGACACACCGCATACCATTGAGGCTCTAAATAAGTATGTGACACCGAGATTTTCGGTCAACTGTATCTAAACTGTCAGCTAATGTCGGCTTATCAGTCCGCGCTAAGCAGTCAACAAGTTCGGACGTGTTTGTCTTACTTGCGTTAAAGTAAGATTCCCATTTGTTTCATAATTATAATATCAAATTGTTTCAATTGACGTAATTATGGACGGGTACTAGTGCAGTTTCTCGATCAAAGGCCATTTAATGATACGTTGGGCATGTAACAACGTTTCACATGTAATCGAATATGTTAAATGGATTTAATCTAGATTTAAGTACCTGCCAATGCACTGCAGGCATTTCGTTACATTGTTTGTGATGGGTATTGAATTGTCTTAAACCTTATTCGCTATTATCGGCCTGGTTCGTATTTGCAAACATTTTGGATGTACATGAGACGCCGAGTAGCCCGTTGTTTCATCAGGATCCAAACCGTTTTACACTCATTCAATAGTTTACCCAAATCTAGATCGAATCGGTGGAAGTCAAATTGCAGCATGCATTTCTAAATTTGAGCAGACAATATTTTCATTAACAGCGGGGTAACGTCTATGCTGTTACAAGCTGTGACTGTGATATGGACAACCTATTTTCTGTGGTGTGCAGGATTTACCATCATTTTACGAATGTTAATGCGTATTTTATATTACCTGTTCCAATTTAAACTTTATTCGTAAAAGCAATAAGGAAACCCGCATATACTTAATCGAATAATTCTGATTATTCAGTAAAGTATCGCCGTATTGTAGTGTCGTTGCCCATACGTTCATTACTAATGCGTCATTACCCCTCAATAAGTCATCCTGTGCCTAGGGTTTTTCTTGTTTGACAATCAATATAACTCTGGAAGTGGATAAGAGAAAGGATGGAATTGTTTAACTGGGATTAGTCTCACGCAGAGGTTTGTATCAACCGAGCCGAAACCATTATCTGGGAATCACCCAACAGTTTAGTACTTTCTGTGTTATATGATATGTTATGTGTGACGGTGCTGCAAAACCTCAGTCCATCCATTCTTTGTTAGGTTAAATCATGTATTCGTGACTGGGTTCTAAACTATAACAAGCTGTAATTAATTTGAAGTCTCGTGGTGAGTTCATATCATATGATACAAATAGTTATGTCCATCATTGTGCTACTACACAGAGCAAATGTCATATACGATAAATAGAGGATCTTACATGAGTGTGCATTACAAATTGGTTTTATGAAATGAGTTTACTACAATAAGTCATATTCATAAGAGTAAACGAGTTTCATGAAAACAATTTGTAACGAACCCAAATGTAAAATCTTTTTATCACATACGCCTTAAAAATGCAATAGAAAATGAAACAGTCTAAAGCAGACGACTGTTTCTGTCATTGCGTACAAACAGCGTAGTAATACAAGGGACGGCGCACATGGAGCACTACGATTGGCTAACGCTTGAATTAGCGCTACGATTTGCTAACACTTGCTAATTTGCATAGAAAATTTTGCGATTTACGACACTCTGTTACGGCACTCCCACAATGTAGATTATGTGATAAACCATATTATATCGTATCTCACACTCGGACAACACTGCCAACACAGCCGAATTCAAAGGCAACTTTAACCTTTCGCCCACCGAGCAATGGAACATATTGAAGAATTCTGCATACACTGCTGCTGTTGGTGCTTTCCGATACAGAAAGGGACAAAAGCAGGAGGACTGGTATATAGATAATTCTGCAATTCTCGAGCCACTCATCGCAGCAAAACATGTTCATAAGGAAAACCCCTCCAAAGACTCATTGCATGCTCTCCAAGTAGCAACGAACAAAGTTCAGAGGACTGTCAGAAGTTGCATAAACGGATACTGTACAACATTTTGCAGCCGCATACAAAGGGCAGCAGACATAGGCAACATTAAGAACATATATGACGGGATAAAACAGTCACTGAACCCTGGGTCAGTAAAACAACCCCACTCAAATCGAAATCAGGCGAAATCATCACTGCCAAGGCTAGGCAGTTAGACAAATGGGTCGAACACAATTCTGAGCTGTACTCGAAGGAGCAGATCGCCTAACAGTCAACAATGAATACCATTGAACGCTTCCCTGACGAGCCTGAACTTTGTGGCCTACCTACTATCCGGGAACTCTCCAAAGGGACTGACATACTGCCTTCAGGAATAGGTCCGTGGAAAGACTGTATTCCAACAGGAGTCACCAAAAGCGGTAAGCAAATCATGTTGGATCTCCTGCACAGACTCCTGGTACAATGCTGGATTGGGGGTTCTGTACCACGGGGAATGGGAGGCGAAAACTGTGTCACTCCCTACAAAAAGGGCGACCGCAGTGATTGCAATAACTATCGCGGTATTTCACTGTTCAGCATAGTTGGAAAACGTATTGCTCGTATCGTCCTCCATCGCCTGCAGACTCTGGATGACAGAATATACCAAGAATCTCAATGTGGCTTCCGCGCCATTGGGTCAACCATTGACATGATATTCCCTCTTCGTCAGCTGCAAGAACAGTGCAGAGAACAAAATCAAGCTCACTTCATTGCCTTCATCGACCTGACCAAGGCGTTTGATCGTGTGAGCAAATATAGTTTGTGCAAGATGCTTCCATCTATAGGCTGCACATCGAACTGCCCACCCAAACTCCTCATTTGAGATCCTTTCCTGGCGGCATTCTCTGCACGGTACAGTTTGATGATGACATGTCTGCAGAGTTTGGAGTCGTGAGCGGTGTTAAGCAAGGCTGTGTACTAGCCCCTAGCCTCTTTTGGATATTTTTCTCTACTCCCGAGACATTCATTCAAGTCCTCAACAGATGGAAACTATCAGCGCTCTAGATCTGATGTGCTCCTGATCAAAGCCTACGTGCAAAGACCAAGGTCTCGTCACAATGACTTGCTATTTGTAGACGACGCTGTTATAGTCGCTCACAAGCCAGATGACCCTCAACGACTGATTGTCTGAAACCTGCGATCTCGTCGGTCTCACAATCAGTGTCAAGAAAACGCAAGTTATGGGTCAAGACACACCAGTTCCATGGGAATGATCTGGAAGATGTCCATCAGTTTCAGTATCTCGGATCCAGTGCACCAGATACTCTATCACTGGACGCATACCTAAACACGCACATATGCACGGTATGAACAATCCTCTCAAAGCTCAGCAAGATAGTATGGGAAAACAAACACCTTAAAATTCTCACCAAAATGGTTATCAACAAGGCCTTTGCAATCAGTACTCTACTGTACGGTAGCGAATCATGGACAACGTACTCCCCTCAAGAACACAAACTCCAGGTCATCCACATGCGCTGTCTCCGCAAGATCCTTGGAATTACATGGAAGGAAAATGTTACAAACAATGAGTTCTCTACCAGGGCTGAGATAGCCAAGGGGACTAGAAACAGATATCGTCCCAAGCTTAGATACAAGGATTTGTGCATGGGCGAATGAAACCTACCAAATCGCACTGGAGTCCTTTGGAATCGGCGGCAGCTTATAGACCCCAGTGGAGGCATCTTGTTTCGGAGGGCCTCGCCAGAGGAGAACCGGCCTTCAGAGACCACAACACTGTATTTCATAACACACGCAAACCCAGGAAATCCGAGCAAATAGACAACCAGAATGCAACAGCGTTTGTATGCCAGGACTGCAACAGGACCTGCAAATCCAGGATTGGGCTGTACAGTCATCAAAGGCGATGTACATGTACCTCGGTCTCCTCATAAGGCGCATATCCATAGTCTATCACGACTGACAGATACCACAAGTTGTTCATATTGTAAAAACACAGCAGGCGTTCGGTTTGTTTTTGGATTACTTGATATACATTATTAATTAAACGTTAATTTACCTTTAGCATATATGCGATAGCCGTATGTTTTACATGACACTGCCGTCGCACAGATGCGACGACGTTATATCTATTTTGTGACACCCGGGTCGCATTTATGCGACGAGCGGCACGGTTATGTTTTCGTATGGTTTGGTCAATGGTTTATACATATCTGTTATCGGAAAAGGTTGAATAAGACGGACGATAGCATTTTCTGTTGGTACTTTAACGGAAATTAAGTTAAGTTTATGAAATATATCAAAAACATGTGTCTCGGAGTTCAGCCGAGGAAACGCTGAAACAAATTGTGCCGACAGTGATAGTGAGAGCGAATTTTCTGAAATGGATAAGACGAGTTTAACTTGTTTTCGCGACCGATAGTTTACCATCATATGTTTAAGAAATAAAATAATTATCTTTCAAGTTTTCAATAATTTTATTTTAATCATAATGGAAATTAATATTTATTGAAGAATTTTTCAAATTTGTCGCATAAATGCAGCCGTTTTTCCACTCAATTAATTGCTAACGTGATGAAATTGTACTGAGAACAAGGCTTATTTATACAATAAATGTGCTACTCATTATACCAATGCAGCAATATATTTATAGACAAATCAAATCATTTATTTGTATTTTATATTTTTCTTTACTCTACTTATATTACTGATAAGATCTATATATGAAAATGACTTAAACTTCAATAAAAATATAAGTGAACCGTAACATTATTTCAGAAATAAACTCTAAACAGCATTCAGTTAAGTAAAAGCAAATATAAACAATTTATTTCAAATAAATTCATTTAAAAGTGTAGTTTATAAGAGGAGGTGGTAGCTTAATACAGGATGAAGGTTATACAGACATTTCAGATTCATCTTGCATTAAGTAGTCATATGTATTTAAATACACCTTTGTTTATTTTATACAATGTCACTTTGGAGTGGTTCTACTGTACTTGAACTTCCCAAACAATTATGCTTCTCGAATTACTGCAGAACACAAGTTCAATGGAGTAAGAGACGTTTCAATTTGATAAGAGAGTAATTGATTTCTTCTACTCAAATGTTTAAAATATGGTAATTTTGTTTCCCGTCAGAGAAAGTTTGGTGTTGTTAGTGTTTAAAGTATGAATAGAAATTGGTTCATTAAGACTTGATTTATTCATACGTTAAACAATTGTATTTCTATTAGACATGATATAATTCATATTCCTCTGGACGCTGACTTTTTTAACCCTTCTCTTGCTGAATTTAAAATAAATTTCTCCTTCTTTACCCATGCCCTGTTGTATATTTACATATATCTTCACTGTGTACAAGTATTTCGCTGTGCAGTCACTGCTGTGGAGTGCACTTGTTGCACAATCAACTTGTAAATAGTGCGGACCCTGATGAGACAGTTCCTGCAGAATCTGTCTCATCTGGGTCTTCACTAGTTACAGGTAGGTATATTGACGTGAATAGCAAGGGAAGGGTTAACTTAAAAGAAAATCGTTTGATTAGTTTTTGTTTGTTTTCTACATACTCTGCAATCCTTAGGTACAGTGACTTGGCTTTAATGTCTGCTTCTTTAATTATGTATTCTGCTAATATGTTTGCCAATTTTACATAATACAATTACTTAGAAATCGGAATATATGTGTCCTGAAATTAACTTAGTATACAAGAACATGGTAATGATATATTGGTTTGTATTGAAACTAGGGGGATTCTGATTGATATAAAAACACGACCGTCCTTCAGCGGCATCCGCCATAGTCATATGTTCAAACGCACCCATTGCAATGCACATATAGGTCGATAAACCCTGCCAAGATCAGAACACTTGTCAAGTTTAAGCATTTACATACTGTGTGGCCTTGTAGTTAAACACTTCTGAACTTTACCACTCTGTCTGGACATTCGGCCTTGAAAGTATATCAAACCAGACGACGTTGTGTCAAATTATGGCTACTACGTGCTACATCTTTAGTTCACTGCGTCATGGTGGTCTGTTTAAAATTGATGCAACTAATATGTGAGTTCACAAGTCGGCATATACACAGATCAACAGATATAAGTGCGTACTCAAATACTAAAATTGTCTTTTCTCCACCAAACCTTATTAGTAGGGGACAAAAAGCCTGATTTTGGCCGATTTTGTTACCTGGTTTACAATAACTCCATATTTTACACATATTAACTTAACACCTTACCTAACATTTTTAGAAGGGTGGCAGAACATTCCCAATAACATTCTGGTGGAAATCGTGGTTTCCATAGCAACAAGCTTCAAAATGATATACAGAATTTAAAAGGACAGCCAGTTTGCTTATTGATGTAAATATGTCCCCATTGTTTACTCTTTGGAAATGAGAGATGGCTAGTGTTGATTTGAAATTAAATTAAAATAATTTTTTCCTTAATGACTTGTTACTATGGCAATAACGTGTGTACTTTTGCCCAGTTTTTCACTTTTTTGAAAACAAATCCTTGTTGTTTTTTCTAAATGTCTAAATAATGAGTAATTGTTAGACCTTGCTATTTACTTACAAAATTACGCAAATATTATGTTTACATTCTGGGACACAGATCTGGTTGCCATGGCAACCAAAATATTCTTAAAATGATATGGAATTCATTTGTGGTTCTGAAATTAACATTTTCTAGTGAATTATAGAGTTAGCCTAAATTTTCTTTTTACAGCATGTTTGTCTTGTTATTTGTATAAAGTATTGGTGTGGTCTTTCATGTGATTATTGTTGGAACATTTATTTACAAATTAACAGTAAACATATCCTTTGTTACCATGGCAACGGCTATAAAAGAACTATTTTTAGTGATTTTTGCACAATATTTTCAAATTATTTACATTTTTTTCGTTCTTTCCATCATTGTATCAAACAAACAAGTCGATTCAAGAAGGCTGTCTATTTGTAGGTCAACTGGTACAACGTTCCAAGGCGAGCTATTGTGATCATCATGTGTCGTCAGGTGTCGTCCATTGTGTGTCGTCTGTCGTCAATATTTTATTTCAAGTGACTATCCCTCTAAAATTTTATTGTTAAATATAATGAAACTTTCCAAGAATGGTCTTTGGGTAATTCCCTGTCAAACTAGCTAATAAAATATGGATCCATGTAAAACTCTGGTTGCCATGGCAACCAAAAGAAAAATCTTCTAACCTCTTCTTCTCCGAAACCGGTTGTCAGATTTCAAAATAATTTGATGGGAATAATCATTAGGTGACTATCTTCCCAATTAGCTAACATCATGACAATATCTAAAACAACATGGCCGCTAGGGGGCGGGGCCTGTTTGTCTGTATAGAAAACAGCAAAATTTTAAATCTCCCCTTCACCAAAACCAATGGTCTGACTTCAGAATAATTTAATTGGAATAATCATTAGGTAACCACCTCCAAAACTAGCTAAATAGGTTTGAAACCATGCGGAAATCTGGTTGCCATGACAACCAAAAACAATATTTAAATTCTCAGTGTTGATATACTTACTGTTCCCTTGGGATCATTAGTTTTTATGTTGTCAGTTTTGAAAATTTGAATACTGCTTAAGCCGGTGCATGAGTAGTGTTGCATTTTTAATAACTAAACACGAACGGACTCAATAAAACCGAGTCTGCAGTTTTCTCCTTTCGCATTACTACTTATGCTTTCGAAGGATCTCCCACTTTCAGAATATATTTCTACAAACCGATGGTCAGATTTCGAAATAAGTTGATGGGAATTATCATTTGGTGACTCTACCAAAGTAGCTGAAACAGTGACAGCATTTGGTATTTATGTCTGAATTTCCAAACTGATTTTCCATGACCTGAGCTCTGTTCGGTTGGCAAGTCCATCCTCATACATTGTGGACAGACAAGCCCTTGGTCGTGAAGGGATTTCAGGAGCTTACACTGTGCACATGCAAAACCAATTGAGGCTCGTGTACGAAGCGATTCTTCAATGCTCAGCTAGCTGTCAGTATTCGTGTGATATTTGAACGCACGAAACTTATGGAAATACTTGGATTTTCAATAGTTATGAGCTGCTTAAGTATGCAATAAACTGACATGGACAAAATAATTGTGTAATTATACCTCCACTTCTTTAGAATATATTGGAATCGCGTGTGTCCGTCCGTCCTTCCGTCCGTCCATCCGTCCGTCCATCCGGAGCATTACTCCAAAAGTATTATAGGCACAACTGTGAAACTTCATAATTATATGGATAGAGGGTGATGAGAGTATGTGCAGTCAATAAGGGTTGTAACTCTAAATTCATTTTTGAGGGAGTTTTTCCCCATAGTTACTTTTTAGAAGCAAGTTTTTGTCCGGAGCAGAACTTGTCAAGTATTGTAGAAACTTTATATATGGAAAGAGGGTGGTGAGAAGACGTGCAGTCAACAAGGGCTATAACTCTAAATTCTTTTTTGAGGGATTTATTCCCCTTTGTTACTTTTCATAAGCAATTTAAGTGGATGAAAGGATTATTGAGCTATTGCCGCTTGTACTGAAGTCAGTGTATCTTGTGACAAGGTGGCGGGCAGGGGTAATAATCACCTTTAGTGATAGCTCTAGTTGTAATAATCACCTTTAGTGATAGCTTAGTTGTATTTGGCCACAATTGCGATATTCAATGAATGAATGTGACTACTGATACATTATTAGATCTATATTAACAGTGGTTTGCTTATTTGGTCTGAAATCAATTTCGTTCTTGGTGTTTCAAAACAGAGATGATTTTAAATTAACATTTTAACAAACCAAGCTTAGTTTTCAAGGAAAACATTTAGTTCCCATATGCTGTAAAAACAATTGTTATTGTACTTTTTCAAATAAAATACAGTCTACTGACATATTCTGTGACAAATGTAATGTGTATACATGTTGTAAATAATGTCTGTGGTATACACACGTTGTGATTTAAAAACAACGAAACACAATGTCCCCGATATGACGTTTGATTTTGTAGTATGACCTTTACCTTAATAGGTCACCCCTAAATATGTTCGCCTCCATAAGTTTCACATGCATGCCAAGTTTGAAGCATGTATGTTGAAGACAAAATTATCACCAATCTAAATTTGACCCGTAATTTGACACTTGACCATAATGTATGACATTGACCTTAAAAAGCCACCACTAAAACCTTCGCCTCAATAAGTTTCAATTTCATGCCAAGTTTGAGGGATGTATTTTGAATGGTGACAAATTTATCGCCATTCTAAATTTGACCAGTAATTTGACATTTGACCTTGATATATATGAACTTGATCTTGATATGTCACCCCTAAATATTTTTGTCTCTATAAGTTGCATATGCATGCTAAGTTTGAAGTATGTATGTGCAATAGCTACAAAATTGTCGCCAACGTTCATGTTGGGAACAAAACAACCAACAAACCAACAGACAATGAAAAAAACACAACATGACTCCTCTTTGATGGGGGAGGCATAATAATGCCACTATTAAGATATTGATACATGTACCCTGTTATTGTTACACTTTTGAATGTCTGTGATGATGATTTTGATTGTCTGAAAATGATTTTGAATGTCGGTGATAGTGATTTTGAATGGCGGTGATAATGATTTTTAAATCATTTGTGATATTTAACATTATGATTACAGCATGTTTGTGATAAATATGTGCTCTGTCATAGTTATTAATGAAATTGAAAAAAAAACACCACTTAGTTGATATTTCTGAGAAAATTGTGATCATGCAAACGTTAACAAGGCGCAAACTAATTATGATGATATTATCTGAAATGCTGAAAGAAGAGTTTATAAGGCACAATTTATTGATCTAAAATAATATATCATTAAACTGTTGTGTATAACCATTATATTTATGTCTCTTCCTCGATCTACGAAATATTCATGTTAGGTTAAGAAAATAGTTCTCAAATTTTATCTTTGACCTTCCAATTGCCTTGATTTTATATACCAAGTCCATGGTAGAGGATATTGTCTTAGTATGTTGTGCACATTAATTACAATATACATCACATAGGTAGAAAAAATTGACTGAAATGCACAAAAAGTACAAATTTGGCAATGTGACTTTTGACCTCTACTTGCGACCTTGACATTGACAATATGTACCAACTTCCTTGGTAGAGGATATTGACTTCGTAAGGTGCATGTGCACATTTATTACAAAACATACATCACATACATGGGAAAATCTACTGAAATTGCACAAAAAGTACAAATTTGACCTTTGACTTCTTAAATGTGACATTTGACCTCTACTTGCGACATTGACATTGGCAGTATGTAACAAAGTCCTTGGTAGAGGATATTGTTTTAGTATGTTCATCTTGCAAAGTTATTAGAAATACATCACATATGTAGAACAAGTGGATTTCAACATTAACAAATTAGTAAAAAATGATGTTTGACTTCTAAAATGTGTCGTTTGACCTCTACTTGTGACATTGACCTTGACACACCTATAAGACTCGTGGTAAAGGAAACCTCCCTTTTTAATGAATATCTGTGCAAAGTTTTACTTAAATATACCAATGTTAATGTAAAATTGTAGAACGAAACGGTCTTGAAACAGAGGAAAAAGCTCAAATTTGACCTTTGACCCCTAACCATGACATTGACCTTGTAGAGAATCAATTGAAACTTATATTCTTTACACTGCCTTGATATTAGTCATTTAATTATAAAGTTATATAAAAATTCCTTCATTAGTTAAAAAGATATTAAGAGATATTTGTGTATGATATTTATTTTATTTCTACGACATAGTCGTTGCCATGGAAACTCAAATTTCAGTGCTTTATTATTGGACCACAATGCTGCCACCCTTCTTATTTTGATTGCTAAGTCATACTCTTCGTTATCTGAAAGTATCCTATCATTGTAAACCAGGTAACAAAATTTCGAAAAATGTCCCCTACTATATGTTGTGACCTCTCTTTAGAATCGTCTCGAGGTGACGATTCTAACGAGGGGTCACAACAAAAGATGTGATAGAGAAATACAGCAGTTATTCTTTACACTGTTCTAATTTACACATCTTACCTGGACCTCTGATATATACATCATCTTTTACATGAATACTGATCCATTCAAATTGTGTTTTTGACTTGATTAGTAGACATTTGCGCTCGACGACAAATACTTGTAACAATGACCTCCTATGTAGAATGTATAAAAAGCTATTCACTTGTACTCCATAAACACGTTTTTACACCTTTTTGCAAACAATGTAGACCCGGATCAGACACATTTAGGAGCTATATGATCAGGGCATGTACTGGTTGTACTCATGCACCTTTATGACTAGTTTTATCTTGCCTTTCATAAAATATAATTTCTAATTGATACTATTTAAGATTATACATATACAAAGAGGGTGGAGAAAAATAATAAATATCAATGGAGTAAAGGGGTTAATCAATTGATGATATGTGTGCTGTGGTTTATGTCATACAAGACGCTTATACATTCATACCAGACATTGACTTGTTTGACCTATTCTTAGTATTGTGGTAAAAGGTTATGGTGTTTTATTTTAACAGAACACGTGCCTGACCAATATTCTGAAAATGGGTGATCCCTCGAAAGCAAAAGTAGAAATGCGAAAAGAGAAAATTGCAGACTCGGTTTTATTGAGTCTGTTCATGAGTAGTAATTAAAAGTGCAACACTACTCACGCCCCCTAGCACCGGCTTAAGCACTATGTTTAACGGAACACCGGGTACAGAGTTATGCTGTTTGTTTCATATTATTTCGAACTGTTTCCATTGAATTTGATGATAACCTTGACGATACAACATACTTTAGGCTAAATACATTAACACAGCCTGGTCGTATAAAGTTTAATAAAGGTGCTCTAAACAAATCACCGAGACATTATGGATTTCTGATTGTGTTTAATATGCAACTAAGGATTATGGAAGCATTTAAATGGAAAAGTAGTAAAGTCAAGCAGGCAAAGCCACATACAAGACGCAACCACCACCAAAATACCGATAGACAGCATGACCCACATACACTCACACAACCACACACCCAAACGCCCATTCACACACGAGATGGACACAGGAAACACCAATAGACACACAAGAACCAGAGACAAACACTCCACACATGAACAAAATCACAAGCACAAAGACGCAAGGCAAACAAAAGGAAGGGTGACAAAGAGAGTACCGCCTTGGCACGGTCAGTAGCAAAAATACCAATGGGGGTTTAAACCGGTTTACGGACGTCCTAACCTCACACTTCTCTCAAAGTCACCCTAGCTTTACAAATATTGTAAATAAAGGTATCCCCGCCGGACTTACCCACAACATAGACGACGGTGAACACAGGACAGCATAGCATAATAACTGTGACAATCCGTCAAATATGTACTCAATGACTTTGCTGAAGTCAGTGCACCTGCAGGTAAGCCGTTAAGGACACGACAGTGGAAAAAGTAATACATGAGTCTGGTAAGCTCATCCCGTATCCGAGTTTAAGAGTATACCATCATAGAGTACTACCCTCGGCCTGTCATCGCGCAAGCAAAGAGGGAAGTGTAGCTACCGACTGTAAAAGGGTCGATAACCAAACATGCAGTGCGTTGCAATATAATAGGATCATAACCTTTCTTCCTAAATGTTTTAATGCGTTTTATAAACAAATCATGGAAATGGATATGATCCCGAATTTTCGTACGTTTGTATATAACATCCCCATGAAAGTCTGGTTGAGAAATGCCTTGTTGCAGTAACGTCCGTAGATTGAAATTATATTTACTAATGAGTGGTATATTTCGATAATAAAATTTAGAAAATGTTTTCCGAAGTTTGTGATATCTCTAACCTTGCTTAAGAAGTTTATCAGTTATAACTAAATTACGACTGTTAAAATCTTCAAGCAAAGAACAGGCTCGGGCAAACCGAATAAGTTGAGAAATATAAACCCCATAACATGTAGAACGGAACACATCTCCATCTAGAAAAGGATAATTAACAATTTTAAAATTAAGATCTTCTCTTTTATCGTATATGTTGGGCTAATTTGTACGACTTAAGTCTATATTTAAATGTGTTTATAATGTTCCCTCTATCGTTAACAATTATTACATAATTATAAGAAATGGTTGAGATCAGATATCAATAACAAGAGGACCGAGACAGAGATTTGAACTGTTATGCACATAAAAACGTATCATGTACTTCTTTGAAAAATGTTCACTCGGTGGTGTGCGGCGGTCAATTGGTAACGCGCTGGACTATCAATCCGGAGGTCCGGGGTTCAAATCCCGGTCTCTCCCGGACATTTCAGAAACGCGTCTCCCACTCGCACCTCTTCTCCGCCCAGGGGTTAAAATTAGTAACTATGAGGGTTACTAGCCGGTACTGCGGCTGCATGATTGCGCCATGTGTTAGCAGTGCTCAATATTGTAGGCGAATGACTCAATGACCAGGGAAGTAAATGTGCAGTCGGCTGAGCGGTCATTCGGACTGAAAGTGGACTATAACTAGGTACTTTATTTTACTTTTATCAATTAGACACGATTGCCCATTACAATCCGTAATTCATTTGAACTATATAAACATATTAAGGTCGTGTTTAGTTACATTGGGCTAATGCGTTTTGGTTGTGTTATTGTTTGCAGCAAAATATTGATGATTGTCTGGAGGACGACGGACAAAATACATTAGACCATAGTTTAAGCGACAACTTAAGCTGGTCTAAGTCTTGGTCTTTAAGTCAGGTGGTAGCGTAATGCAGGTCCAATATAATGCAGGGAGCCTTCTGCATTTCTGTTGCCCTACCCCGTACGTTTCAATACTCCTGATCGCATTAGTCGTAATGAGCATTTAGTGGTCAAAAGTGCTAAATGAGTCTACATTAAAACCTCTCTAAACCTGACGTTCATTTTTGTATAAATATCGGTCTCGCTGTAGGAGCTTTCTGTACGATTTGCATCCTACTTGCTTGTAGGAATCTAATGTTTTCTATGCTAGAATTCCGGCTTCGAAGGGTGATACTGTACGTGAAATACATAGGTCAGCAGCTTAAATGCACCATGGTAAGAATAAAGCCACACCAGTGCCGTTTCCCGACGGCTCGCTTCCAGGAGAAGCCAATATAAATGATGAAATCAGTAATGAGGAGAAATTAGTATGGCAGAGTCGGTAAGATTTGAAATTAAAACGAGCCAACCATTGTATATCTCTGATCCCTATTTGAAAAGAAAAAACAACATCTGCTTAAATAAGGATCTCGTAGAATTTACATTTCTACCGAATCAATCAGGCTTTTAGGAAAAACTTGGATCCCGATGTGACGTAAAGGAACGTAACATTGCTCATTAGAATCAATGTTCTCTCCAAATATGATTCAAGTCATGGATTGTGGGATAAGGGCCAAACATTAGGCAGTATTGTATTCTTTGTTATGATATAAAACATGGCTTGATAATTTGGCGTCAATGTACTGTGATATGCAACAAGACGGATCTGTTCTCAACAATCGTCTGCATATTGTAATTAAGGTGATTTATTCGCTTGTCACAGTGTTTGTATGGGACTATCGGTGGGTTTTGAATATGTGTAGATATATATGGAACGGGGACAGACGCTTATTCATTATCACCGATCATTTCGTATTTATCATGTGTCTGGCTACGTTTTGCGCAATTAACATTTATCATGCCGACAACAAGTTATAATATGGAACACTTCATACTTACTTCTGATTTGTTCACGCATCCCATTCCCTTATAGGCTATTTTGAGATACATCATCTTTGAATAAATCTACCGAAAACTAGAGAAAATGAAAATTTTAGAACATTGTAGTTTGAAACCATTGTGATAAATAGAGCATTTGCTCCTATATGAACAAATGCTCTATTTATCAAAATGATTTCACAAAGTGACTTTTACAGAATCATCTAAAGTCGTCAATATGCGGAAATGGGTTAATAGACAACTGGTCGAATGGCAAACAGTGTGTATTCTGATGCATATACTTGATTTGAATTCATATCTTACCTTACCTCTCTGTTTGCCGAACCTTTGATTTTGTTTTCATTATTGACTAATTCAGAGTCGGTGAAGCATTAGAGAAACTTTTGGCATAGTGCCAAACAGTTTGGTTCCCGTTCGTCTGGATTCAAAGTGTTTGCGAATGCTACTCAAATCTATATTCCATGTAACATACGATTGTTTAACGCATTACCTCATGGGCTATTTTTAGATACAACCTCTTTGAATATATCTACCGAAAAGGAGCATTAACTAGAGAAAATGAAAATTTTAGAATTGTGTAGTTTGAAAATATTGTGATAAATAGAGCATTTTCTCCTATATGAGCAAATGCTCTGTTTATCACAATGGTTTAACAAAGTGACTTTTACAGAGTCGTCCAAAATCGTCAATAGCAGGAAATGAGTTAATACATAATATTTAGTAATCACGAGGAAAATTGATATAAACATTTGGATATGTCTTCGAGTCAAGTAATGATCCTAGTGGGACTTTCTGCCAGAGAAGCAAGCAGTTACAGTTGTTTCCTCTGTGTTGCAGTGAGTGCACTGGATTTTGTTCTTAATACACCCATAAACCCTTTACTCCATGAAATTGACTGATCTTTCATAAATAATTCAATATTTATCATGATGGAAACTGGAGAAACAGGTCTATATTATATCAAAAGCAAACAGAGCAGACCCTGGTCGGAATCGTCATGCATGAGCCGTCTGACCTGGGTCTACTCTGTTTGCAAAAGCGTAGAAATGCATATTTTTATGGCGTAAACTGTTAAAACTACTCATGCTAGTTGGGTTTTAAACACATAATTAACCCTCTACCTGACAAATATTCATGTAAGAAATAATGATTTCATGAATATTAATTAAATGAAGTTTTATAATGGCATACCAACACACGAATTTCTGTCAATGACAGAAATTGTAGAAAAAACAACATTAATATCATAGCAAACATAGCAGACCCAGATCAGACGATTTCTATATAAATCCTCTGATCTGGATCTAATCTATGTGCAAAGGTGTCAAACGGCGTTTATATCAGGTAAAAAGTGTTTAACCCTTTCGGAGCCAAATTTCTAATTGTCGTCTGCAATCCAAGTTTGTTAGATCATTCAGTAAAATAAGGAAATGAGATAAATAAATGCAAATTTCAAAGGGATAAATCATATATATAGAAATAGAGATTGAGACAAATAGTGAAGTCCCTTATCAGACGTCGCTTTGAAAAGGCGGCGTCTGACCTGGGATTGCACTGTTTGTCGTGGTGCATTTATGCGACTGCGGCGGTGAAAGGGTTAATGTAACAAGAAACGTATAAAGATAGCTTTAGCCACCCTATTTGATTAGCAGCTGTATTCGGTTGAATGTTTTATTTAATGTAAGATAATTAAGCATAATACTTGGGAGGACGCAGTTCTGGTTTGGTCTACTGAGCAGAATGTGCAGACAGACTGTAGCAATGCATCGATTGCAATTTATCTAAGACCAAACTTAGATTACATTATTGCCTCTTGTCGTGTCTGCATTTATCATGTATTCCACATAGTATCAATAGTATCATGCATTCAGTCATTGGAGCGCATTCTAAAGGATATCAGCCATAAATACGGCAAAGACGTAATCTTTTCATCGATGATTTGTTAAATGGACTATTGCTAAAATCAAACAGGTCAATTCTACCAAGAATATTAACGGATTTATAAAGAAAGGTATAAGATGGCAAACATTTCAGACTCTGAAACCAACGCTGTTCTCTCGGAAGCACGGAAGCAGAGGTTTTAGCACTAGCAGAACGAGTGGCGTATGCGACAAACTACTTCCAAGCTTTAGAATCGTTATTAAATCGAAGCACGTACACACTGAAATGATCATACGACCTTAGGATGTCCATTTATACCATACGATTAATCAAATATCTACTATGATTCTATATCAGGCATAATGCCGAATGTAATTAACTACTGATTGCAGTCTTTTGATCCATTACATTGTGACAAGTACATGTGGACAGTGCACATGACTACATGTATTTTAACTCGGTCATTAAATAAGTAATCTAAGCGAATAATTCCTTTACTCCATGAATATTTTTTTTACTATAATGGTACGTGGACGCTGGAAGGTTTTACAATATTTGTGTACATGTATGAGTACACAGGAAACTCCACATACAAAACACACAGTCGCCCGATAGGAGCCGTCTGGTCTGGGTCTTCTTTGTTTGCAAATGCGTAGAAAAGGAGTTTTAATGGAGTACAGGGTTAAACGCATATCGTTAGTTATTAGAAACATCACTCAAGTTCAATCAAGCTGTTTTGAAAATACATTGGATACAGCTATGTCCATTAGTGACAACCTTTTGCAGGACCCTCGTTTTGAATATTTAAGAGCCCGAATTCAGCTGCGTATTTATAAGCCAGTACCTTTATATATGTCATCATTTGCCGATGGTGAAGGCGGTGATATATTTTGGGAAGCTTTGAAACTAACAAAACTATATGTTGGTAATAAAAATGTGTACAAAAAGTTCGCAATTGGCATTTGGATATCTTTCATTACACGAGAATATCAGCTGAGCAATCGGTAGAAATTATCACGACAATTGGACGATATACATAACCGTTTCAGAGGATGATTGAAAATCAACGCACTTACATCCTTATCGATTTATACCTTGATATTATGTCTAGAGCAGTCTGGGTTCAATCAATTATGTTTTATGTTGTGTGATTATCTTTTCAGCAATGAACTGTTAACACTTATCAACGTGTTCAGATAGTATGTCATGTTCCGATTAAGAGACTGCAGTACATGACTTAGTGAACTCTTGGTCTACAACATCCACATAATATAGTCGTCAAAAGATGATTATATTGTTTTATGCTTTATCAGTTGGAACGAACACATATTTAGAGTGAAACTCTTGTATAACTTTTAAGATAGCGAACTGATGTCCTAGGTCTATGCAGAAGAAGATGATTGCTAGATTTGTTTAACGCGATAGGTGTATCAATTATGATTGGGATATGGTTTATCCACTCTGCGAGTGCATTATTGTTAGCCTGTTCCCGGCGACACTATTTGATGCTGAAGTCTACCAAAGATTTTACGACCTTGCTATTGCAAGTATCAAGATCAATTAAGGAAGGTAGTTTGTATTTAGGTCCCTTAGTTAATAAGGTGCGAAGACGCTTGTCTTCGATAATGTCAAAAATGCCTTTAGTAACATGACCAGCATCAGAGTAACATAATATAAAGGGTTTAAAAGTTCAGTCAACATGATTTCAATATTGAATCATAAAATTTTAGTATAGTTAAAATAATATTCCTGATAGTTGTTTGTACTTATAGCAGAATCTAACTGTTGGAAATAGCAAGTATTTCGCTGTGCAATCACTGCTGTGGAGTGCACTGGTTGCACAATCAACTTGTAAATAGTGCAGACCCTGATGAGACAGCTCCTGCAGGAGCCGTCTCATCTGGGTCTTCACTATTTACAGGTAGGTATATTGACGTGAATAGCAAGCGAAGGGTTAAAGTATAGATTGTAGATCGATCCCATCTATACCATTATTGCTAATGGAATGTAAAAACAAAATATCTTATAGTCAGACGTGAGGCCGAAGAACATGCTGAGTATAGTTTTGATTGAAAGAAGCTGTGTTAAACAAAACTCGGTTCGTAAGATCACTTTGCTTCTTTGCCAATGTCCCTAATGGATGAAATAGACAAAGAAAATAGCCGAGAGAGCATAGCATGTTAACCACATGGTAGACGATTATTGTGTAGATCTAAAACAACAATTCTAAGACGAGTTTTGAGCTTGACTTTAACGTTTTTTTCGCATACCATGTGATCTCGTTTGGCAGTTGAGCAAATGCAAAATATGTCAATATTTGGGTTTTAGACTTACTACCAGTTTGATAGATGCTATCATTTGGGCCTTTAGATTTGAAGCGGTTTGTAGAATTATCATTATAAACACGATGTTCAACTGGCTGAACTCTAAAATCGTTAAATGTATGTCCTCAATTCCAAACATATTGGTACAGAAAATTGCTGACTTTATTATTACGGCACTGAAATGCATGTCCATTTAAATCTTGTTTTAAGGGCGTCCCGTTTTGGCCTGGATACTGTACTGTACTGGATACCGCAAAGGGGTGCGCTTCAAGTTAGATTATTATACCTGAATTTCATTTACAATGTTAATTTCCCATGGGCCACCGTGACATGGAAATACTGTCAGGCCCAGCGGGAAAAAATCCTGTCTGAAAAATACAGTCTCCCGCTACCATAGACACGGAACATCTATATATGTGAGCGCTTATTAAATTGTGTTTGACGGTATCCGATTACGTCATCGACTGACGTCATCTGACGCTTGAACATTTGATCAACATTATGATAATTGCTTTGTTTTTGTTGATATATTTGAGAAATGTCGCGTTATGAGACTATTTCGGAGGAGTCTCTGTCAAGATTGGACAATGCAAAGGGTTCCGCCAGTACTTATAACGTGTAAAATGAATATAAATGTGAAGCTGTTCCTCGATTTGTAAGCACTGAGAAGCGAGATATAACTTTTGTTTAAAAATGTTTATTGTTGAATAGTTATTTTTGCTGACGAAATTGATTGTGCTGTTCGGTATAGTAAAATAAATATCACATCCTATGGAGAGCGAAAGCACGTATTGCCAACCCTCGGTATGGTAACGTCCACCTCGACTAACGCCTCGGTGGACATAACCAACCTCGGGTTGACAGTACGTGTTGTGTGTCCCCATCGGATGTGATATTTATATAATATAAAAGTGTAATTAGTGTTGCAATGAAATATATCAAGCCGTATTACATCCGTTAGTATCTGTCAAGTGGTGTTCAATGAAAATATGTTTCAGCATGCTACACGCAATTCCTTTAAAAATGATTACAAACGCCATGTCAAATAAACTTATTTCGTATCATTCTAGTATGTGTTTTCTTTTATAATCATTAGTTTAATGTCCAAGCTTTGAAGTATCGTAGGAAATTTGATTCCCGGATACATAAACACGAATTAATCTTGCCGGAGATACCACACCGTACGAATGCACATTTGTCGTATTTGGAATGTTTTATCTGGTACAGATTAGACATACTCAAGGTTGGTAGAGTCATCGATTATCTACATATGTCACTAACCTTGACATTCCCTTGGTGCAACTACTGCTATGTCCCTCTAAACCAGAATTCTGGTAGAGAATCATTTAGGCAGGTGACTACTTAATGCAGGGTGACAATCATATAGAAAACTCCCAGATGAGCTTTCTGTATGACTTTCATACTGTATTAAGCTGCCACCTGTCCCCAAGACCGATATTTATACTACATTGAACGTACGGTTTAATGAGTGTTTACTGTACTGCCAAAATGACTCAGGCATTCAAGGATAGCATCACATCAGATGTCTCACCAATGCTTGACAACTGTTTGTGCAATTTGTTTGAGTCCCTTTGTGTCGTATTACATGGCAAATCTGACCCGCTATTGGTCGCGTTCCAAACACATCTGTGGCTCTTCCAGTCAAAGAATTCTGAAACAGGCATCCAGACATATGTGTGTATGTGACTCTGGCCTCATCTATGTTCCTCATTATTACATACAAATAATGTGGCAAGCAACTAATCCATCCAACGACAGAGTGAGTTATGACTCCGTTCATCCTGATGTACAGTAAAATAAATCTAAACCGGAACTCTACTATATACTTTTGCATGTGCAGAGTGGACCTTTCAGCATGACTTTCACCCTGCATTAAGCTGCCGCGTATCTCCAAGACGGGAATTTATACTAAATTGAATGTTCGGTTTTGAGGGGTTTTTACTGTACACTAAATATATTGACACAGAACAGTGCTTTCATTCGCAACAGTTTATGATGCAATCATTTATAATGACAATAAATAGCACTCTCGATTTGATCAAGGCGCCGTTGAAATTGAATGCCATATGAAAATAGTTAGATTAACATATGGCATTTAAACAAAATTAATAATCAAGAAATAAATTGAAGTTACGTGTTAAAATCCTTTACCAAATAGTATATAGCGTGCAAAAGGACTAAGTTATTATTAATCATAATTTGATTTTGGTTAAAATGTTGCTTTGTGTTAAACTATCTATTCATCCTTCCATTCATCCACCCATCCATCCATCCATACATCTACCCACCCGTACAGTTAACCCCTCTGAACCGAATAATTAGTGTTCAGGCAGGTGGCGGGTTACTGCAGGGTGAAGGTCACGCATTATGTATGACATTTACCCTGTATTATTACCGTTACCGACACCCTGCAGTATTACCGTTACCGACACCCTGCAGTATTGCCGTTACCGACACCCTGCAGTATTGCCGTTACCGACACCCTGCAGTATTACCGTTACCGACACCCTGCAGTATTACCGGTACCGACACCCTGCAGTATTGCCGTTACCGACACTCTGCAGTATTACCGTTACCGACACCCTGCAGCAGTATTACCGTTACCGACACCCTGCAGTATTACCGTTACCGACACCCTTCAGTATTGCCGTTACCGACACCCTGCAGTATTACCGTTACCGACACCGTGCAGTATTACCGTTACCGACACCCTGCAGTATTGCCGTTACCGACACCCTGCAGTATTACCGTTACCGACACCCTGCAGCAGTATTACCGTTACCGACACCCTGCAGTATTACCGTTACCGACACCCTTCAGTATTGCCGTTACCGACACGCTGCAGTATTACCGTTACCGACACCCTGCAGTGTTACCGTTACCGACACCCAGCAGTATTACCGTTACCGACACCCGGCAGTATTACCGTTACCGACACATACTTTTCATAAATCACTGGGCAATCAAATGCACCTAATCGCCTGCTAATGTTTACCAAGCGCATCCATTCAAGCAATCACCGTCTCCTCACTTATTAAGTCAATATGTACTAATGCTCAACTAAACGTGCTCATTGATGTGATACAGTTAAACCAGCACGATGTTATTTTCATTTGCCAATCTATGTAATCATTCATATATTAATTATCCAAGCAAATACTTGCCTATAGATACACATTATAAAAACAAAAGCCACTCATTCAACCAAACAAGATTGGCATAAGCTGGAATACGTTTGTACTTATCCCTTTCCTCCATACATATTCATGTAAGAAATAATGACGCCATGAATATTAATTAGAATAATATGTTGTAATACATTTAACACATAAAATACAGGAAGTCTTGGTCATGGCAGAACCTGTAGAATCATAATCTATATTATATAATAAGCAAACAGAGCAGACACTGATCAGACGTATAGGAGCCATCTGGTATGGGTCTACTCGGTTTACAAAGGCGTAGAAAGGCGTTTTTATGGGGCAAATGGTTCAGGTACGAGTCAAACCGAAAATGAAATAGACAAGGGACAAATAATTTCGTTTGCGTCTATCGGCAGTGTAAAGTTAAACCTATAAATGCTGAGAGAAAGCACCGATGATACACATACTGAATCTAACAATAAACAAATCATACAGAGACGTGTTGTATCACTTCCAAGCAGATATGAATAGAATTTGAAAATTTACATATAAAACCGCGGACATATAAATTATTGTAACCGTCAACCACGGGTTATTTCTTGGTTTTGAAAACCACGTTATTACGTATAACAGAGCTCGCTCATAATCTACAGTCGCTTCACAGTAGCTGTAAGGTTATCGTATGTTTTCCGATGTTCACAGTAGCAGCTCGTGATGAAAAAAAATGTTTTATATTTTACTTCGACTTCAGTATTGCCTTATAGTTTAACCGTTTACTCTAAAGATCGCCTTTCTATGCATTTGCAAGCAAAGAAGTCTCAGATCGGATAGCTCCTCTAGCTCCTCCTCGATTTCTCGGTCTATCAACAACACCGAAAACAGCTACCAGGTGAAGCGAAGAAAGTGATTAAACTGATCAATACCAGATATAAAAAGCCTTTGGTGTTTTAACTCGCATATGTTTAACCATCATAGAAAAACACAGACTCCATGAAAAAATTATTACTTCAGTCAGAGTTTAAACTGCTGCATGAGTCGGCAAGATCAGACTAATTAACCTGCATAATGCTTCCCTGGTACCTAGGAAAAGTCAACGTCTCTTAATATTTGGATCTTATTCAAGGGCATTTGTATTTGTACATTCACGAATTAACTGCCGACTCGAAGTAAATGGGCGTTCGGTTTCGTGTACCAAAATGTTATCTCTCCATACATTGTGTGAGACTATATTAGAATATTTATATGTAGGGGTGTGTATGGCGAATACTTATTATGGTGTACGGCGAATAGCGTTTCTAGTTAATTTTAGTGTACGGCGAATATCTGCTAGAGTTTTCGAAAACAATGCCATAAAAGGGATAGTATTTTAACAGACAGTGTCAGAACAAAGACCTGTAAGTTAGATTACGTTAATATGCTACTTAAATATTTAATGATTGCTTTAGAGTTATTCAATGTGCTCATTCAAATCGAAATTATATTCTTAAGTGTATTACTTATTATTTTTATGAGTACGCGTCCTGCTTTATAACACCCTTCCGTAAGCAAACAGAGCAGAATCCGGCTCTACTATGTTTGCAAAGGCTTAAATGTGTGTTTCTATATAGAAATGATTTTAGATCTGTTTCTGGCAAAGACTATAGTAGAACCTGTCTTAACCGACAATCAAAACGGTCCAATTATGGCTCAGTAAGACATGTGGTAGCTTCATACAAAATACAATTAATGCAGAAAACTATTAGGAGATCTCTGCATTACATTTGCCTTGTATTAAGTAACCACATGGTTTAAGACGCCTATAATCAATAAAGGAATGTCCGCTTATGACAGGTTTTACTGGTTGTAGATACAGTTATTTTTCATAGTATTACCCTCTTTATAGTAAAGAGATTTAATAAGAATCATTTAGCACTTTACCTGTTCAATATTTATGCAAGAATAATGACATCACGAATATTAGCCATATTTTTGTAATCTAAATATTCCAAGTGAGGTTTTTGTTTTTGACAAAAACTATAATTTGGTCTATAAATCTACATGTGTAATGTCATACACAAACAGCAGATCCTGACAACGGATCCTAAATGCCATCTGATTTGGATCTACTCAGTTTGCAAATGCATGAACAGGTGTGTATATGAATAAAAACTTTAATGGTTTAATTGGGGTTTCTGAAACCAGGGTTTCTCTAGAGAAAATATACTCATTTGGGTGTGGGGTATCGAACTTTAGTCCTCGTGATTCCTAGTCAAATAATCTACTATGGCACCATAAAAGTCGGATTATACAGTAATGCTGTACAATTGTTGGTACAGGTCAGCTACAGTCTGAGACATACGAGGTCTGATTAATAAGTCGTAAGCCCTGTATTGAAGGAGTTAGGCAGGTATATGTATGTTCTTTTTCTGTCCAACTATTCTCTGACTGTGTACCCAAAGACTGGTGTCATTTGTACCTGTATCTTATCTCTTTCCTTAATAGTACTGAAAATCGGGTAACAGTTGTGAAAATATAAAGCCCTTTTAGCGATTGAACGAGGACACCAAACTATTTCGAAGAGGTAGCACTCTCATGTAAACAAGACATTTGATCGGTGTGTGTGTGTGGCGGGGTATTAAATATTGGCATTTTTATTCAAACAATTGTTTACACAGGGAATTCTCTCATGGCAATTAATATATCAGATTTGTTATTCTTGTTTAGACCAAACACCAGTCTTTTCAAATACAAAGTTATTAAAGTTATTCATACATATATAGTGAGTGGTATCCGAAGTTCGTGAATGCCCGGATGCATGCAACAGTAATTAAAACCGAAATGCTCAGACCTAGAAAACACTTACTACATCAGATCTTAAAACTATTTTAGATTTTGGTTTGTAGTCTTCAATGCTGACGTTGAAATGTTTGATTTACTGCAAGCCCACGTCTTCACTGCGAGAAATAGTGCAGTTTGTAAGGATCCCAACGCAGACATGAACACGAATGTAAGACACAGTTTTACCAATCTTCAGTATGGTCACCCCCACCCCCGCACCCTCATCATCATTATCAACATGCCTACAACAATTATCATCTACATGTCCTTCACCAACGCTATAAAACGTACGTCGAATGAAACCAACACATAAAGACTTAGTAGTCCTTTGTACTAAGCATAATACAGTAGAACATGTTTTAAGCGGCTATCAGTAGAGGTGTGATTATGGGTCTGTTATGACGGCAGTAACTAAATTTAGGTAAAACAAATGAAGAAAGTTCCAATAGGAGCTTTCTTTATTACTTGTACCCTGCATTAAGCAACCAACTGCTTTTAATACTCTTATGTGCAATAAGGATATGGCCGCTTATGACAGGTTCTGCTGTAACTATACCTGTTCCAACTCGCTTTGTAACAACACTTAATTTTATTTTTGTATTGTGCCGTTATATCTCTGTACTTGTACGTACATTTATTGGTATTTGAGATTTTACATCTCTAGTGTGTGTGCGCGCGCGATTGTGTATGTACGTGTATCTGACATATTTGCTATCGGCAATTTGGTACTGGTTGTGTCTTGTGGCTTTCCGGCTTGACACTACTATTTTTTTTATATATCAAATATGAATATAAATATGGTAAGTAAAAGAAAGTGGAAATTAACGTTCAAGTGTAAATACTACATTTAAAGGTAATGCATTAAGTATAAATATGCCAAAATGAAACTCACTGCAACGGCATATGTTTAGTTACAAAATCTAATCTAATTTAATTGTCAAATTGCCACCGATGAAAGTATAGTTTCACTAATATCCTCGTGTATCCTTTAGCCTGCTATGAGCGGATCAGTGAATACCTATGCAAACAGTTTGGATCGAAATGAGACGCCGAGTAACTCGGTGTCTCATCAGGATCCAAACTGTTTGACACCCTGAATGCATTTTGGTAGACAAATTGATCACAGGTTTTATTTTGAAAATGTAGTAGGTGAACATTTCTGTAAATATAATTGGCTCAGCAGGCTAAGATTTATACTACGTGTCGCATAGTCAGTAGATTTGTACGACGAGTTGACTATCGACTGTATTCGAACGTGAAAACTCCAAACTTCGAATTTCCAATGAGCTAGAAACAGCTTAAATCAAATATTGACGTTGACGCCTTGAGTACTAGCTCTAGATAAACTGAAAATTCCATTGTTTGTCCGAAATGGAATAGATTCATTAAAGTCTTCTTCATGACAAAGAGACGATGAAAATGACAATTCAGTTCATTTAACATCTTCCTTCATATAAATGCCTTATCGCGCCTTATCGCGCCATTGCAAACAGGTTAGATTCATATCGGATGGGTCTTGTACAATCTGCCCTGTTTGCTTATGAAATTATAATCTTTGTAACTGAACAGTTTCTACCAATACCAATAATTCATAAATACATGTTAAATTATAAATCAGCATAAAAATATTAGTTATGTTATTGTTATGTTTTCCATATATAGCAAAGGGTTAAGCAAGATCGTTTGTTTCCACATCTGTTTGGTCGTGATGTAAGACTGCACATGTCGAGTTAGACTTGTGCTGCTTCCAGCAATAATTTATTGCAGGGGAGTTTTTGATGTGTTCGATAGAATATTTCGTGTGCTGAAACAGTTTTGGAATTAGATTTATCAGTTTGATGCCACAGGCACACGTAGGAAGAAACACGTTCCGATGATCTAGTTGTGTTATATTCTATTTAGTCATGCAAACATAGCGATAAAGTACAGTCGAAAACTAATCTATTCAATTACAAAACTGTTGCGATTTTGTATCAAATAGATAGTCTGTTTTGCTAAGATTTCCTTTGAATCCCCATTATAGTCACAAAATTGGAAACATATGGTAAATGAGTAGTGGAAGCTTAAAGGTAAAATGTGTTACATGAATGTATAATTGAAAAGGTAATTTAAGCGTTCATATTTCTTAGCCCTTTACTGCATAAATGCATCTTTTTAGCACCTTTGCAACAAGAGTATATCCGTATAAGACAGCTCCTGTAGGAGCCGTCTAATCTGGTTTTATGTTGTTGCTTATATAAATACATATCTGTTTTACACTTTCTGCCGTGGCAAAGCATTCCTGTGTTGATATGCCATTGTAAACGTTTATGTAATTAGTGTTCATGATGTCATTATTATGTACATTGATATTTATGAGGGAAATAGTTAATAATTTATTAAGTGCGATAACAAGTATATTGTTTTATTCAATCTATACAGGAATAAAATTTATACTGGCAATTGATATTGTAAATGCTGTCTGTACAAGACATGTTATTAAAGTCAACACCTTTGTTTTACACAACATAGAAACGCAATGAAATTGTCCTTGTCTAGTTCATACGGAGATCAATTTCGATTTGGACTACACGTGTTATACTTAACAATCCGCTACAACTTCTTCAGTAGAACATGTCTTAAGGGACTATTCTTCTATTGAGCATAGGAGTCTTAAAACGCAGGTGATTGGTTAATGCAGGACATAAAACATAGAATAACAATATGAGCATTCTGCAATAGCTTCGACGTGTACTAAGTACCAGCTATCTTAAAGATGAAAACGTACAAAACGCAACCACCACCAAGACATCGATAGAAAGTATATCACACACACGCAACCACACACACACACACACACAACCACACAAACGCAACCACACACACACACACGCACACGCACACACACACACACACACACACACACTCACTCACGCACGCACGCACGCACGCACGCACGCACACACACACACACACAAACTCGCGCACACATACAAGATATGAACATTTCAAATATCAATAAACACAGATGCAGGATGTAAATATTTCAAACATCAGCAAACGTACAAGTACAAATACAAAATACAAGCACATATTAAGTAAGGGTGACAAAGAGAGTACCGCCTTGGAACGGTCAGTAACAAAACCAAGACTGGGAGTTTAAACCAGTTTACGCATGTCCTAACCTCACATTTATATCAAAGTCATCCCAGTTTAACACATAGAGTAAATAATGGTATCCCTACCGGACTTCCCCACAACATAGAGAGGCGGTAAACACAGGACAAAATGTAAAGCATAGCATAATAACCGTGATTTTTCGTCAAATAAATACTCAATGACTTTGTTGAAGTCAGAACAACAGCAGAATAGCCGTTAAGGTCACGACACAGAATATATATACAATACATGAGTCCGGCAAGCTCATCCCGTTTCTAGATTTAAGAGTATACCATCATAGAGTACTACTCTCGGCCTGCCGTCATGCAAGCAAAGAGGAAATTGTATCTACCGACTGTAATATATTGGGGTCATAACTTTTCTTTCTAAATGTTTTAATGCGTTTAATAAACACATCATTAAAGGGGATATGACCCCGAAGTTTCCTAAATATTTAGATAACATCATCATCATAGTATTCGTGTGAAATACCGTGTTGGAGTTACATCCTTAGATTGCACTTATATTTACTAACGAGAGTATTAAAATCTTCTAGCAAAGAACAGGCTCAAGCAAACCGATTAAGTTGAGAAATATAAACCACATAAGGAGCAGAACGGGGCACATCTCCATCTAGAAAAGGATAAACATCAATTGTAAATTACAATATTCCCTTTTATCGTATATTTTGGACGAAATTGTATTGTTTGTGATGGGAATAATCAAGTCTAAAACGGAAGCCAAAATGTCAGATCGATTCGCTTTGATTAAGGTCAGTTTTTTTTGGTACATGGAAGAAACCATTGTCCAAATTCAATATATCGTCTACATACCCAGACGTTTTATATAAAAAAATAAATTATGTTTTACATGTTGTCCTGTGTTCACCGTCGTCTATGTTGTGGGTAAGTCCAGCGGGGATACCTTTATTTACAATATTTGTAAAGCTAGGGTGACTTTGAGAGAAGTGTGAGGTTAGGACGTCCGTAAACCGGTTTAAACCCCCAGTGGTATTTTTGCTACTGACCGTGCCAAGGTGGTACTCTCTTTGTCACCCTTCCTTTTGTTTGCCTTGCGTCTTTGTGCTTGTGATTTGTTCATGTGTGGAACGTTTGTCTCTGGTTCTTGTGTGTCTTTTGGTGTTTTCTGTGTGCGTTTGGGTGTGTGGTTGTGTGTGTGTGTGTGTGTGTGTGTGTGTGTGTGTGTGTGTGTGTGTGTGTGTGTGTGTGTGTGTGTGTGTGTGTGTGTGTGTGTGTGTGTGTGTGTGTGTGTGTGTCATGCTGTCTATCGGTGTTTTGGTGGTGGTTGCGTCTTGCATGTGGCTTTGCCTGCTTGACTTTACTACTTTTCCATTAACAATATTGGCTTGTGTATAAGGCTAAACAAAAGTTCTCTTTCATAGCATTACAAAACAAATCTGCAGCAATAGTGGCACAATTTGTTTCATGGATATAGCAACAACTTTGTGATATATGGTATCCCCGTAGCGCACAAATACTTTATCTAAAATATGTAGCGGTCTACGGACATCAAGGCAAGTCCTTATTGTGTAATGTTCACATTCTGAATTCGAAAAACAATTAACGTCGAACATTACAAGCAATTAAATGTTGTTCTCTGGCAAAGTTTCTTCAATTAATTTAATCAGTGTATCCTTTATACGATGATGCGGTAGAGTAGTATAAGGTATAGACAAATAAGAGCTTTGTGAAGAAGGAGTGTACTGTTGTTCATTTTCAAGTTTATAAACCAAAATACATTAATACCAGGTTTTCCATATATTCTACCACATTGACGTTTCACATGTTCTTTGATCGTAGTCAGACAGGACGTCAAAGGTTTAAATAATTTAGTAGTAATACAGCAATGCGACATATAAGATTGTATGTAGTTTCGGAAAACAGTACTAAGTAGAAAGTGTATGTTGTTTTCCTAACAGTATGTACATTTTAACATATTCCGAGACTATACCTTTTTCAGGTGTTTGAACTGTAATATAAGTTTGTGAACCAGATAGCTCTTTCTTTAAATCATCAACATAATACAATCTTCAAATAATGATAACATTATGTGCTGCTTTGTCAGCAGGAGTAAGAAGATAATTTGAATGAACATTTGAAATGTTTTTCTTCATATAGCGAAATGTAACTCTAGGTGGAGGTGGTAATAGGTGGTAATTTGTTTGTAAACCGTGATACGCTTATCAATAATGTCAAAAATAGCTGTCTGCCAATACGAAAGGGCATTAACATCAGTTTGTTCTCGTCGATACCATTTGATGCTTACATAGTTTCCACAATATGAATTCGACAAGCGTCAAAATCAATATATAGTCTATAGTTAGGTCATTTAATTAGGAGGGTCCTGAGAGGTTTATCTTTAATGATTTCAATATTACCAGTAATGGCATTACTATCTGATTTGTAGCGAAATTTTGAAGCGCTACATTCTCAAGAACTAGAGGTAATGACAATATTTAGTCAGAGACAATATTGTTGTAATTGAAAATAATGTTTATTATATTAATAACATACGATATATGATTCAGAATTCCTGTAGTATTTGGGAATAGTATCGATTAGATTCTTACCACGAGATATACTTTGAATATCAATATAATCGATACCTTTATTTATGAATTGAATTGTATTTGTTCAGACCCAAATTTAGTCCCCGTTTTGAAGGTATCTTTAGACAAACAGATACTCAGGGAGCCAGTAGTGCCTACCGTGCACCCCCCCCCCCCTAGACTTTTTTTCATGGGTACCAAAATGTTCAGAAAAGTGTCCTGAATCAGAATCGCGAATGTACTCAAACTTAAATTCTTTTAGGCTATGTGTATTTTAACCGTTTCCATGGCAACCCCCCAGTTTTCGTAATGATGACCCATACCTACAAATTCGCCCAAATCACAGCCAGTTTTTGTCCTAAAACTATAAAACTGGTACCAAATGGAAGATAAGACATTGTGCTTTTATTTCTAACTTGTTTTTTAAATTACCTTATTTGCATACTCATGAATATTAATGAGAACATTAAAAATAGTAAAAAAAGTATAGAAATAACGTAAACCTTTAATTTTTTTATCCTACAAATATCAGAAAATAACTTCAAATGCAGTTTAACATGATGACGAAACCCCCAGAAAACAAAATATCGAATTTGAGGACCATAGCATTAATTTTAAGCATCATTTTCACCGTTTCCATGGCAACACCCTAGTTTTCGTAATGATGGTCCGTACCTGCAAAATCGTCCATATCACAACCAGTTTTTGTCCAAAACCTATAAAGCTGGTACCAAATCGGAGGTAGGACATTGTGCTTTTATTTCCAGTTGTTTTTTTAAATTACCTTATTTGCATACTCATGAATATTAATGAGAACATTAAAAATAGTAAAAACAATACAGAAATAACGTAAATAATGTAAACTATTCACCTTTTATCCTACAAATATCAGAAAACAATTTCAAATGCAGTTTAACCTTCATGACAAAATCCTCAGAAAACAAAATATCAAATTTGAGGACCAAAAATTTAACTCTAAGTAACTTTTTAACTGTTTCCATAGTAACCATTCATTTCACTCTGTTCACACAGTTTTGTTAGTCGACACCTACCTGCAAAACTCTTCCATATCACAGGAAGTATTTGTGCTAACTGTATAAAACTGGTACCGAATTGAAGCTAAGACAGTGTGCTTTGGTTTAAAAGCTTTAATTAGGAATTACCTTATTTGCATACACATGAATATTAATGAGAATAATTAAAAAATAGCAAAAAAATACAGAAATAACGTAAACCTCTCAATTTTTATCCTACCAATATCAGAAAACAACTTCAAATGTAGTTTAAAATGATGACAAAATACTCAGAAAGCTAATCATCTTAATTTATACCAAAAAATGAACTGTAAGTAAGATTGTAACGGTTTCCATGCTAACCAATCCTTTCACAAATTTTGGAAATTTGACATCCAACTGTAATACTCCGCTAGATCTCGGTTACTTTTGATGAATCATGAAATCAATTGTTACAAACATAGATATGAGGCATTGCTTTAATAGTAAATATTACTTTTCTGATATAAACTATATGTATGAATATTTATGAGAACAGTAATAGATGTTGAAATTTTCGACAGACACCAGTCTTTCTCTTATAAAGCAAACAAATATGGAAAATGGTTAGCTAAAGTTTACTATGATCACTGAATATCACCAAGAGTATTAGATAAATAAGTTTGGGACACATTATATAGCACTGATATCTGTTTCCTAGGCAACCATTCTAACCTCATTGTTCATATTACAGCGTGTTTACATACCTGCAACATACAAAGATATTGTTGCCTTCTTGGGCGGTAATTATAAATGATATAAACATATACCCGGTAGTTGATGTATGAATCTTAATGTTAGGTTCACTTTATGCAAATTACCTTATTTGCATCTTCATGAATATTAATTAGTGATAAGAAAACAAAGAGAAACAGTATTGAAAATAACATGTTTCGCAGTATGCCGAGCACAACATTAAACCATGCTCCAAGTATAGCTTGCAATAATAAATGCACCTTTTGATGATGAATAAATAAATTGTATGTCTAAAACTGTTACCAAAATGACCATGCACTGCTTCCATGGTAACTGTTGAAAGCCAAGTACTTATGATACCCCAAACAATCTTCTGTTATTGTTTTTAAAGTGTCAGTGATTTTAAAGCCCTTAAAGCCTGTGTTGAATTCAGGGTTTAAAGACTGTTTCGACTTTTGATATACCATCATCTGTCGAGAACTGGTAATCCTGTGATGTGTTTTAAGACCCTTTGATTTGTGTCATCTGTCGAGAACTGGTAATCATGTGATGTCTTTTAAGACCCTTTAATTTGTCTGTCTTGCTAGGCCATCATCAGCCGTACCAATAACGAAGGGAACTGGTGTCAGCAGATTCTGCATCAGCTCACCTATATCAATCTGCATATTGGGTCTTTGTGAACCACTAATAATTGCTACAATTCCTTGATTCCTTACGATTAGAAGCTGCAAGGCAGAAATGTTTTTTTCACATCTATCAGATGGTGAGCCTAACCAGTTCTCGCCAGATTATGGTATATCAACAGGAAGAAACTGAAACAAGGATCGTTATATAATTACACCAACCATGCAAAAGAACAAGGCTACAAAACTGTTCATCTTCGAACTCCAGACAGTGATATATTCTTCATTCTTCTGTATTACCTTAACTGGTTTGAATGTGTTACTGTCTTGTTTGATACTGGCTCAGGCAATCATAAAAAAATAATAAACATGTCAGAAGTTGCCCAAGCATACACAGAAGATTACCGATCAGCACTTCTGGGTCTCCATTTGTACTGTGGCTGTGATTCTACAAGTGCATTCAATGGCTGAGAACATTTGACACCCACTAAGACCATTGAAAAGAAGCCAATGTTTATAAAAACCATTAGCAGGTTTGGGCAACTCTTGGGATGTGTCAGGAGATCTTGTGCAAGACTTGGATGAATTTACGTGTGCAATGTATATCAACCTAAGATTTCACACTGTGAATGAATTGATATTGTTTAAGATCAAGGAGAAGTGTGAAGATAAGCCAACAGATGCACTTCGCAATGCTGATATTGGAACATTACCCCCTTGTAGGGCCTGCTTAATACAGCACATCTGAAGAGTTATTTACCGGTTGATACTTTGGAAGAGATCTCTTTCCCGACCCAGACATTCCCCTTGTTTTAGAGAAGAATGGTTGTCAACATGTAACTCTGACAGTCAATCAACAGATATGATTACATTATGGCCTTTAATAAGGGTATGCTCCACAGACATTCAACAGCAATGTTATCATCTTGACCTAACTCTTATCAGATTATTACCTGAGAAGATCCAATATAAACTGTTCCATTTTAGCCTCTAATTAAGGTATGCTCTGAGAGTCAGACCTTCAATTTATAAATTAGCTGATAAATACCCATGATGTCATTATTTCTAACATGAATATTCAGCTGGTAAAGGGTTAAGTGAGATATAATTCGTCTATTTTTGTTGAGTCGGCATACTCAAAGAAGCTAATTGTAAAGGTGTTTTAAAGCAGAGAGTGGGATTAACCCTTTACTAGATATATACATGCCCTTTAACATCTTTTAGATAGTTTTAGAATTAAAATTCATTTATTTATCATCAAAAGGTACATTTATCATTGCAAGCTATATTTGGAGAATGGTGTTATGTTGTGCTCGGCATACTGCGAAACATGTTATTTTCAATATTGTTTCTCTTTGTTTTCTTATCACTAATTAATATTCATGAGGATGCAAATAAGGTAATTTGCATAAAGTGAACCTAACATTAAGATTCATACATCAACTACCGGTTATATGTTTATATCATTTATAATTATCACCCAAGAAGGCAACAATATCTTTGTATGTTGCAGGTATGTAAACACTCTGTTATATGAACGATGAGGTTAGAATGGTTGCCTAGGAAACAGATATATCACCATCAGTGCTATATAATGTGTCCCAAACTTATTTATCTAATACTATTGGTGATATTCAGTGATCATAGTAAACTTTAGCTAACCATTTTCCATATTTGTTTGCTTTATAAGAGAAAGACTGGTGTCTGTCGAAAATTTCAACATCTATTACTGTTCTCATAAATATTCATACATATAGTTTATATCAGAAAAATAATATTTACTATTAAAGCAATGCCTCATATCTATGTTTGTAACAATTGATTTCATGATTCATCAAAAGTAACCGAGATCTAGCGGAGTATTACAGTTGGATGTCAAATTTCCAAAATTTGTGAAAGGATTGGTTACCATGGAAACCGTTACAATCTTACTTACAGTTCATTTTTTTGGTATCAATTCAGATGATTAGCTTTCTGAGTATTTTGTCATCATTTTAAACTACATTTGAAGTTGTTTTCTGATATTGGTAGGATAAAAATTGAGAGGTTTACGTTATTTCTGTATTTTTTTGCTATTTTTTAATTATTCTCATTAATATTCATGTGTATGCAAATAAGGTAATTCCTAATTAAAGCTTTTAAACCAAAGCACACTGTCTTAGCTTCAATTCGGTACCAGTTTTATACAGTTAGCACAAATACTTCCTGTGATATGGAAGAGTTTTGCAGGTAGGTGTCGACTAACAAAACTGTGTGAACAGAGTGAAATGAATGGTTACTATGGAAACAGTTAAAAAGTTACTTAGAGTTAAATTTTTGGTCCTCAAATTTGATATTTTGTTTTCTGAGGATTTTGTCATGAAGGTTAAACTGCATTTGAAATTGTTTTCTGATATCTGTAGGATAAAAAGTGAATAGTTTACATTATTTACGTTATTTCTGTATTGTTTTTACTATTTTTAATGTTCTCATTAATATTCATGAGTATGCAAATAAGGTAATTTAAAAAAACAAACTGGAAATAAAAGCACAATGTCCTACCTCCGATTTAGTACCAGTTTTACTGGTTGTGATATGGACGATTTTGCAGGTACGGACCATCATTACGAAAACTAGGGTGTTGCCATGGAAACGGTGAAAATGATGCTTAAAATTAATGCTATGGTCCTCAAATTGGATATTTTGTTTCCTGGGGGTTTCGTCATCATGTTAAACTGCATTTGAAGTTATTTTCTGATATTTGTAGGATAAAAAATTAAAGGTTTACGTTATTTCTATACTTTTTTACTATTTTTAATGTTCTCATTAATATTCATGAGTATGCAAATAAGGTAATTTAAAAAACAAGTTAGAAATAAAAGCACAATGTCTTATCTTCCATTTGGTACCAGTTTTATAGTTGTGATTTGGGCGAATTTGTAGGTATGGGTCATCATTACGAAAACTGGGGGGTTGCCATGGAAACGGTTAAAATACACATAGCCTAAAAATTAAGTTTGAGTACATTCGCGATTCTGATTCAGGACACTTTTCTGAACATTTTGGTACCCATGAAAAAAAGTCTAGGGGGGGGGGGGTGCACGGTAGGCACTACTGGCTCCCTGAGTAAGAATATACTGTATTAACAAACGATCAGACTGAATGAAACGTTCAGCATGTTAAGTTACCATAATGTCGTAAGAATATTTCATAACAGAACATTTATAATGTGATATCGACAAATGAAATGTCATCTAATACTCAAACATGAACGACCTTACAAATCGTTTTATAAAATGATATACTATAAAAAAAAAAGATGGGATTTATTTATAACGTATATCGCTTGCTATGTAAGAACCAAGTTCGTTAACGTTTAGCTGCACGACCAAAACGTTGTTTGCAGACATTATCGCATTCAAGAAAATGTGACATTTTATTTCAATAGCTGTTATAATACACATTACAAGTATCAACAGTTTGAAGCTTAATGCGATAACGATTCATTGTGTGTCTCATATAATTCCAAACATAAACTATTGCTTCACATTCTGGAATGGCAGGATCAAGGTTGAATGATTTATACGTTTGTCAAAAAGATCGTAAGAGACCATCAGCCAATTGATTACGTTTTGTAATCATCGGAGGAAGTCAGACGCTCGTTTGTTAACGTTTCATATGCTAGGCGCGTCTTGACTGGATTCTGTAAACAGTTTGGATCCAGATGAGACAACGAGTAACTCGGTGTCTCATCAGGATGAAAGCTGTTTGAGACTCGCTCAGTACGTTTTTCAAACCTTTAATCGAATCTGAAGTCAGAGAGAAAGTAGACATGGTGTGTTTTCAGCGTGAGACGGGTTAATGTGGAACTCTATCACATATCAGATGATAGAATATAGTGCACCATTGTGTTTGTCTACAGTTCGCAGTTTTGTATTTCTATAGTACATAGTTGTAAAAAGGATGCTATTTAGATTTTGTTGTTGAATGTATCTTATTTTGTATCCAGATATTATGTTTCAATGTTTAAGTTGAAAATCGAATCACAGCTTTAATTTTTTGTCTATTACCCCGAGAAGACAAAATACGGACATTAATTTCTAACCAAGCAAAACATAGTTTCTTTCTTATATTGATTTGACATCAGACTTTGTTTCACACACATAAACAGTTTCAATGCGAGAGAACAAACTGATTATTCTTATTTAACCCATTCCCTCATATTGACGACTTTTGACGACTCTATAAAAATCACTCTGTGAAACCATTGTGATACATAGAGCATTTCCTCCTATATGAGCAAATGCTCTATCTATCACAATGGCTTCGAGCTACAAAATTCCATGTTTATATTTTCTCTAGTTAATGCTCCTTTTCGGCAGATTTATTCAAAGAGGATGTGTCTACAAATAGCATATGAGGTAATGGGTTAAACACCACGGAACTTCAGCCGTTATATGCTTCGCTTGTCGAGTTATCGCGAATTCGATCACCGGTCGTGTCAAACAAAATGCACGGTCGGTTCCTTTGCTCCCAGTTATCGTATGGAGGTAGTACTAAAAGTGTTTTATCTGGTGTATAAGACATGTGACCGGGTGGGGATGTAACTTACAAGGTGTGAATCAGTGCTCCAGACTTCGCACATGAAATAATCAGACAAATACTTAGTGTAATCCTCTTCATTGTTATATGTCATCGGGAATCCGTTAGTATTATATGGTAATGCAATGACGTTATCATGATGATAATGATGATGATGATGATCATCATCATCATTAACAGCATTATCATTACCATCATCGTTTTAATTGTTGGTATCTTCAATGACTGAGACACCGCACACGACTTGTCACCCAGTTTCCGAAGTTGATATAACACTCAGATAACTTGTCACGGCAGTTGTAGTATATAATGTGTGACACTGTAAATGTTTAACCGAACCTACATTCAACCTGAACGGAGAGTTATATAGATGTAATTTATGTGATAGATGAATGATGTCCGCGTCGAATGGCATATATTTCAATAATAGTTCATACATGCCGATATATGGCCTTTTCTGGGACTAGATGATATTCAGGATTCCAAACACTTTATTAGTAGCGTAAACATTGACATGTTTCTTGTTACATGACACAATTAAATGTATAAGCAATTGTATATGTGACAGCAATGTAATCTGTATCTTAATCTTAGAAATACCAACAAAGTATGTACCTGCAAATATCAATAACTTAGTATAATTTCTAAATCTTAATAAATTTAGTGAAACATGCTAATGCTGTTGCAAAGGTATTAATTTTTTTGATTGATGAGATAACTTAACATATGTTTGTCCGTTGTCTTCTTTTTCTTTTCCTTTCTTACATACCACGTAAACTGTAAGGTAAGTAATCATAATACATTCTGTACATTATTTCATTATACTCTGTTAACAACATTTTGTCGAATCAAAAACGCTTTAAAAACATATTTACAATAGCAGAAAATACAAGGGCTCGTTAATTCAACGAATTTCCAAACGCTTGGCCTATTTAAATAGTAACTCTGTTCATTGATAACATCATATGCGCAACATATAAGGGTAAAATGCTATTCATCTTCAATATCACCTGACTTAAAAAAAGTACAATAACTTTCAATTATTGTTTATTCTGTTAGTTTATCTTACAGTTTCTACTCTTAACTGGTGTGATGGCAGTCTTAATTTAGTAAATGGTATTAGAATCTAGCCGATATTTTGTCAAGATATCGCTCAAATCCAACAGCAATTCGAAATATTTTAAATGAATATAAATAACTGTTACCCATTGATATAAGCCATATTTGGGTAAATTGATCTAGCAACCTTTGTTTAGAAATAACATGAACACATTTCAAATCTACCCCTTCAGGGTTATTAGAGACATAGGCAAACCTGTATCATTTAGCAATGCTCTTACTGCCGATGTCTAATAATAATAGTGTTATCCTATTTGCAAGTGTGCTAAAAGAGCCTGATATATATAATTAACAATAAAAGTATGGCAAGACAAAATCGTAGCTCAGCATTTTATTATACGAGTGTATCTACACACACATATATGATAGTGGATTATGACCAAGTTATCCGTACATTGCCATAGTGTTCGTTGATTGCTTAACATGCAGTATTTAGAGATTTACAAACATTTAGATGAACACGCTCTATTTCTTACTAAAACACCACATTTTACATCTGTAGTCTCAAATCGAGGACTCAAATGCATCAAACAGCTGACCTTGAGTACTAGGTTTCAGTGACAAGTAGTGCGTTTAGAACCCGAATTCCATTGCCAGCCACAAATGTTGTTTTATTTATCTGAAAAGTGCCATTGAAGTGAAGCACAACTCCAAGATAGTTAAAATTATCAACCACATCTAAGGGAATATTATTAAATAATATTTTTCGTTATTTCTGACTAGATCACGTTTCCTTAATACCATAACTTTACTTTTATTCGCGTTACCCACTAGCCCCATAGATACACAGTAGTCTTGAAGACGGTCTAAACTGTTTGGTAAGTCTGCGACTAAATTGCTTAATATAACCAAATCGTCAGTAAAAAAACATTTTTATAAAACTGATGTACTGGCCTTTAAAATGTTACTAGACAAAGACATAGCATTGGTTGCAAACGAATACACACTCGTGATCCCATAGATGGGACATACGCAAATCCTGTAAACCCGAATACGGAGGCTCCTAAAGGAGTCTGCACAATTTGATACACCGGTCAACGTCAAAGGTTGTCAATGTGACACAATTACTTTATTTGCAGGACTCCGCCATGAAGCATAGTTTGAATTGGACGAATTTTACCTAATTAGGGAGTTAAAGGATTATATATTTACCATTGTATTTAATGTAGAACATATGCTCACATCTTAAATGATCATCTGGTATACTTAAATATGGCTAGGGGCGTCGCTGACTATACGCACTTTCGCACGTGCGTAACATCAATCTGAAAGGTGAAACCAGTATGGTAAAAAATGGAACATAAGTTGAAGGTTAAAGGGTTTAAACTATGATAAACGTTCTGTCTTGTCATGTACGCTTTAACCTGTTCCCTCATATTTACGCCTTTTGAAACCATTATGATATAAATAGAGCACTTGCTCTATTTATCACAAAAACACAGAATTCTAAATTTCCCGGTTGAGGATGCCTTCGGACCATTAACCCTTCGCTTTCTATTCACGTCAATATACCTACCTGTAAATTACGAAGACCCAGCTGAGACAGCTCCTGTAGGAGCTGTCTCATCAGGGTCTGCACTATTTACAAGTTGATTGTGCAACAAGTGCACTCCACAGCAGCGATTGCACAGCGAAATACTTGTACACAGTGAAGATATATGTAATTATACAACAGGGCATGGGTAAAGAAGGAGAAATGTATTTCAAAACTCAGCAAGCGAAGGGTTAAAGCCACGAGGGTATATTTCATTCGGATTCAGCCACACTCCTGACATCCGGAAGGTCACTCGGTATACTGTAATATGGCGTATACAAATATAATGTACTGAAGTTCTTAAAGGGCGGATGAAGTGCAGTCTTAAAGGGCTGATTTAGTGCTATATTAAAGCGCGAATAAAGTGCAGTCTTAAAAGGCTGATAAAGCGTAAACGAACGATTGGTATCTAGCAAGATAATTACAGTAACACCTCTCTAGAAGCTTTCTGTATGATTTTACCCTGCATTAAGCATGTACTTGCCAAAAAGTATCTGAATACGTATCTACTAAAATTCCGATTTAGAGGGGTTGTATTGTACTAGTAATGGGTGACCATAATTATGTTAAGCGATTATAACTGATACGAAAGGGGAATTTAATTTTTAAATACGGTAAAATCTTACCAGTGCGACCACCGAAAAGACTATCGCTACCATCGAAAAAACTATTGCGACCATCTATTGCGACCACCGAAAAGACTAATGCGACCACCGAAAAACACGGTACAATTCTGAATCTCAAAAGCAGATTGTAGCTTTATGTAAGGCGAAGGTTATGCGTAAACCTCCCATTGAAACTTTCAGCATTACTTTCATGCAGCATTAAGCAACCAACTGCGTTTTAACTAGTCCATATTTATTTATATACGTAGTCGCATACCGCATGCAAAACTTGTGATACTGTTTGGAAATGTGCTGTTTATAAAAGTTGATACAATCCTGCACCCCACACGAGTGGAATACAGTCACATGATCAGAACGGATATTTTCAATGAAGTAGGATATCTTTAAAGGACCCCAGAGACAGTTCTGTTACCATGTGTCGCTTTGGTTTATTTAAGAAAAAGTTCATAAATCAATATATCACTAGTTTTAGTATAATGATTGGTTTTAAAGTAACATGCTTACTAGGACTTTCGCAATGTCGCATTGTACATGCACTTAAAATAAACTAAGACAGAAAAAACATGAAACATCTATAATATTGCTAATACGTGTGCAGTATGACATATTATTATACGAATGATACAGCTTTAGATTATCGCATGTATATACAGATAGATATAATGGAAGGAAAACAGAAATAATACGCCACTTTAATTCAAAAGAAAATAGAAAAATTGGTAAATCAAAATTAGCTTACTGGATGGATGTCTTTAACTGAGAGGTGACAGGAGTACACACGATAATGACTACCCAGAAAAAGAACTATAAAAATAATTAGTTTTAGGTTGTATATTTCACCGTCTGCATTCGCGATATTCCGAGCATCTTTTTTCGTTCAAAATTCCGAGCTGAAATTAATTCAGTTGCGCCCCATAATAATACATGCGTCTTGTTGAAGTATGTGCGTTTATGCGTGTTTTGTTTTATTTCAATGCGTGACATAAAATAAATGGTGTCATGAAATTAATGTCTTTTCCGAAGGAGAAGTAATTGTTTGCTGTCGAAAACGTTCTAAGACTTAATCCGTTTGTCCCTTTCCCTGTTGAAAATTGATGTCAGAAATAAGACATCGCGAGTATTTTAGCTGAATTTGTATAAAAGCAAATAGGAATTGTTGACATTTTTAGAAACTAAAGCGACATATCTATTATATTTTCACACAGCAGACACTGATCGGTTGTCTCCTACAGGAACTATCTGATATGGGCCTACTCTGCAAAAGTGTGAAACGGTTATTTATATAAGAGAAGGGTGTAAGCCTTCGTAATGACTTACAAATATGTTTATTTCATAATTCAAAATTCGTTTACCGGTACGACGTTCTGAAAATAATTGGAAAAGCAATGTGTGCCCCTTTAGGAAACCTCTAACGTGCATTGCATGCGTATGTTTTTGTGGGCACTAGAAATTAAACAATACTAAAAGCATCTTTGATATATATTTGAGAGTGGCGTATCAATTGCTGATTGCGTACATATTAGCAATTAGTGTTTGTACAATATTGACCCGGCTGAGAGGGTGAGACGCCGCGTGATGCAACTTGGTTTTTTTCAGATTCAGAACTGCTTGATACACTTATACAATACGAAAATAAGTACAGTGAAACCTCTCTAAAGCTGAGGTCCGAATTGGTATGAATATCGGTCTAGGAGCTTTCTGCATGGATTTCAACCTGCATAAAACAGCCACCTCCATACAAGTATCTAAACCCGTCTCTATTAGAATTCCTGATAAGAGGGGTTTTACTTTATACTAATTTGTTAGGAGACTTAAACAATATTCTCTATCTAATGTTTAACACTCTAACAAAATTTAGATCAACACTAGATACATTTCTCCGTCTATACATACTGTTGACAATAAACTTAGAAACACCAGCGGAGTGGTTTTGTATCAAACAGACCATCTTTGCGCTGTTAGTTATACATGTATAGTTAAATTCATAGTAACAGTGATTACGTTGTCAAACAAAAGTGGTCTTACTTGTTGAAAAACAGTCAAACAGGGAGAGCCGCACACGAAAGGACACGGCACCAAACAACATCAAACATGAAACGACACAACCTACAGACAAAACCTAACGGGACGCAAACTAAGACAACAAAAATAAACATTAACCCTTCTCTTGCTGAATTTTAAAATACATTTCGCCTTCTATACCCATGCCCTGTTTTATAATTACATTTGTAACCCCAATAGTACTGTATGTAATATACCTAGACAAAAGGGCGACTCCAAGTCGTCACCATGTTGTCTCGGCCATGTTGTCACTATTGTGACAAGCCTCTTAGTATATAAGTATATGTCAATGACTAGCGACAGTGGTTCCCTGAAGTTCATTTGTGGCTTAATGCCGGGTGATATAATTCAACAGCAAATTATGGGTGTATTTGTAAATGTCTATTAAAAGAAATTTCCTAGACAGTTTATTTTGAAATATTTTGCTTAGCAATATAAAAAGGATTAAGCAACAAAATTGGTTATATCTTCACTGTATACAGGAGCTGTATCATCTGGGTCTTCACTATTTACAGGTAGGTATATTGACGTGAATAGCAAGCGAAGGGTTAAGCAAATTTCGCCATAGGGTGATAGTAGAAGTTTTGTTTGTTTGTTTGTGTTGATCAACGTCCGTTTCTGCTCACTATGGGCTAATTCGACGCCCCAGAGGGATAGTAGAAGTACCGCATTGGAACGGTCAGTAGCCATATGTTTCCTAAAGTATATCACAGCACGGCTTGAATATCTCGTAACGCTTACCAAATTTCGTTGATCAATCAGATGAAGGAATAATGTTCGGTCATTTCTGTAATTAGCATGTTACAAAATTGTTCGTAAACAGAATCCACGCTATTCTAGTTTTCCTTGCTCAATAAAATATTCCGTATTTATTCAAGTAATGCAATTCCGATAGCCCCTGGTAATACAAAATGTCAGGTATAATAATAAGGTATAATCTTAGGCGGACGAACTAGCCCACACTTCACTCCATAAGTACGCCTATTAATGCATTTACAAACCGATTAACCCCGGAACAAAATACCACTGTATGATGAGGGTCTGCTCCGTTTGCTTATGGAATGCTATTGATGTAATACTACATCTATCAAGGCTGTGTTCATGTTTCATTACAAACGTATAACGTCCTTAAGCGGCCATAAACAAGAGGTGTAATTATGAGTCTGTAAGGCATATGGTAGCTTTATGCATGTCAATAGTAGTACATAAGGTATTTTAAGGAGCTGTCGGCATTTCATTTGCCCTGCATTAATATAAGCAAACACCTGCTTTTTAAGACTGAAATTGGTCAAATATGATATATGTTATAACTTGAAATGCGCCACGCTGTGGTATTCAGTATGTTAGTCAAACGGGTCGTTCTTTAAAAACAAGGTTTCGAGAACATAATATCCATTCTCGTATCAAAAAAGTTCTCAAATTTCTTTACCAGCATTTAAGTCATACAGAACATTCATTTAAACATGTTTCGGTTCAACCAGTAGAGCAAATTTATTATCATTCTAATTCTACCAGCAGTTTTAAATCTAAAGCTCGTTTTATCACAGAGCTAAATTGGATTTAAAAATTACAAACACCTTTTTATTTGGGCTTGAATGACAATATTTACCAAAGTGGTAATATATCGAAAGATTCTAGCATTGATATTTCCTTAATATTTTCAATTAGAAAACTTAAAAGCAGATCACATGGTTAACGTAGAAATGGTAATATTAAGCGCACATTACGTCTTAATATGTCTGTCCATGATTTACATACTATTCTTAAAGAAACTGGCAAACATGCTATGCTTTCTTGTTTGTCATCTTTGCCATTTTCTTGTATTCGGTCCATTTCCGAGGAGGCTGATGCAATTTTTATGCGTACAGACCCGATTATCAAAACTGCATAAATTATACAAAGTTGCACACAGCATGTTCTTTGTCCTCACATTGATAAAGAATCTGAACAAAAAAGACATTTTCTTCAACTTCAATTCACAAATAAAGGTATCGATTTTATTGATATTCAACGTATATTTCGTGATAAGAATGTAATCGATATTATTCCTAAATATTTCATTAATTCTGAACCACCTATCATCTGTTATAAATACAATAAACCAATAAGGAACGTTATTTTTAACTACAATAAAATTGTATCTGACTTAAATATTGATGTCAATACCTCTACTTCTTGAGACTGTAGCACTTCAAGCTTAATTGACTATAAACCAGTTGGCCACGTCATTACTGGTAATTTTAATATTGTTAAGGATAAACGTTTCAAGACCCTCCTAACAAAAGGTCCCAAATATAGATTACCTTCCCGTTTTGAGTTTGAAACTTGTCGTACTCGTATTGCTGATGCTATTCAAGAATTCTGCATCAAATGGTGTCAACGATAACATGCTGGTGTAAATGCCCTTTCGGATTTGAAAAAAAACGTGTTTTTGACATTATTGATACACGTATTGCTTTTTACTAATCTAATTATAATCTATTACCACCTCGACCTAGAGTTACATTTCGATATCGGAAAAAAAACCATTTTCATTCTAATTATGTTCTTGCCCCCGCTGACAAGGCATCACATGTAATAATTATGTGAAGATTGTATTATGTTGTATTATGTTGATGTTTTGAAGAAGGAATTAACTGGTTCACAAACATATATTACAGCACAAACCCCCGAAAAAGATATAGTATCGGAACATGTAAAATGTGCAATACTTTTAAGTCTAATCCTAACGTAAAACAACATAAACTTTCTACTATGTACTGGATTCCTAAGCTACATAAAAATCCGTATAAGGCGCGTTTTGTGGTGGTTGTAATACTACTAAACTATCCAATATTTTAACGTCGTGTCTTACTACTATCAAAGAACATGTTAAACGTTACTGAGATAAAATATATGCCAATTCTAGTAGTAATGTATTTGGTCCGTAACAAATTCAAACGATATTTTGTTTGCATTGCGTCTTTGTGCTTGTGGTTTGTTCATGTTGTGGAACGTTTGTCCCTGGTTCTTGTGTGTCTTTTGGTGTTTTCTGTGTTCATTTCGTGTGTGTGTGTGTGTGCGTGTGCGTTTGGGTGTGTGGTTGTGTGTGTGTGTGTCATGCTGTCTATCGGTGTTTTGGTGGTGGTTGCGTCTTGCATGTGGCTTTGCCTGCTTGACTTTACTACTTTTCCATTAACTTCTTTATTGAGCTCTTATGATTTATCTACACTCTATACTACTCTACCTCTCCATCTTAATATAAAGGTTTAAAATTATAGAATTAATAGAAAAAAACTTTTGCCAGAGAAAATAAAAATGTTCCTTGCTTGTAACGTTCAACGTTCATTCCTTTCGAATTCAGAACTTGAAAATTACACAATGTGGACTTGCCTTGATGTTTGTAGATTGGGATACCATATATCGTATACTTGTTTGTATACCTATGAGAAACAAATTGTGCCCCTCTTGTTGCAGATTTGTTTTTGTATTGCTATGAGAGGGATTTCATGCTTAGCTTAAAACCTGATACACAATCTGACATTGTTAATGCTTTTAAAAAAACGTCTAGGTACTTAGACGATATTTTGAATTTGGATAATCCTTACTTTGAAAATATGTTTTCTTCTATTTACCCAAAAGAACTTACTTTAAACATAGCGAATCGATCTGACATTCAGACTTCCTTTTTAGATTTGAATATTTCCATTACTTATGACGAAGTTCCGTCTAAAATATACGATAAAAGGGAAGATTTCGATTTCAAAGTTCTTAATTAACCTCTCTAGATGGAGATGTTCCCCGGTCTACATATTATTGGGCTTACATTTCTCAGTGTATTCGCTTTGCCCAAAGCATGTCCTTTGCTAGAAGATTAGTTATATCTCATAAACTTCTTAAGCAAGGCTACAGAAATCATAAAATTCGGACAGCTTTTATAAAATTTTATTACCGAAATTTACCCCTCATTAGTAAATATAACTGCAACTTACGGACGTTACTGCAACAAGGTATTTCTCGTCCAGATTTTATCGTGTTGTTATCTATAAACTTCGGGGTCTTATCCATGTTCACGATTTGTTTATTAAACGCATTAAAACTTTAAGAAGAAAGGTTATAGCCCTATTTTATTGCAACACGCTGCATGTTTGGTTATCGACCCCTTTACAGTCGGTCGCTACGCTTCCCTCTTTACTTGCACGATGGCATACCGAGGGTAGTACTATATGATGGTTTACTCTTAAACCCATAAATGGGATGAGCTTACCAGACTCATGTTTTGCATTTTCTCTGTCGTATCCTTAATGGCTTTCCTGCAGTTGCTCTGTCTTCAGTCACTGAGTACATATTTGACTGACTTTCACAGTTGTTATTGTATGTTTTACATTTTGTACTGTGATTACGGTTTTCTATGTTGTGGGGAAGTCAGGTGGGGATACTTTTATTTACAATGTTTGTTTAGCTAGGGTGAATTTGAGATAAGTGTGAGGTTAGGACGTCACTAAACCGGTTTAAACCCCCAGTATTGGTTATGACACTGACCGTTCCAAGGCGGCATCATCTTTGTCACCCTTGCTTTTGTTTGTTTGGTGTCTTTGTGCTTGTGCGTTTGTTCGTGTTTAACATTTCTATCTGTGTGTGCATGTGTGTGTATGTGCGTGTGTGTACGTGTGTATAAATTGCCTTCTGTCGATGTGTTGGTGATGGTGGCGTTTTGTGTGTGACATTTCCTACTTGACTTTACTACTTTTTCATCCTATGCTCAAAAAATGAATGGCCGCTTATGACAGGTTTTACTGTTAGTAATATTCACGATGTCAATATTTCGTACATGAATATGCATGGAGCAAAGTGAAACGCTGGAATGCAATTATAACTCATTGCTCACTGTGTTGCATTGTTGGACGATATCGCTCGTGATTTCGATGTTCATAATGTTTAAACTGTCTTTTGTAGTGAATCTGTCATAAATTGCATTTTGCAATTTCCATTCTGGAGGCATGTTACTGCTAGCATATGTTGTCAATGTGATATTGTGAAAAAAATACGCAATATAAACAGTGAGCCCTTGATCAGATGACAGCTTTGGGTTAGGTCTACACTGTTCTTCTAATGCCCCTCAATAGAAACATAGGACAATAGTGTACATCAAATCTATAGTGTTGGTCAATGCTCATATTATACCAGAGATATGTGAATATATTCCTAGTTGATATGACAGTAAAAATACATGTGTGAGTCATGCAGGAAATACCGCATACAGAACACACAGCCGTCCGAACAGCACCACGACGAAAAGAGACGCACACAGACAAAACAAACAAACAAACAATAGGGGAATAAAAATTAATAGGGGGGGGGATGAATAAGTCATAAACATTTGAGAATTTTGGACCTAATTTAGCAAACCTAATAACACCCTTCACTGATTATTTCTATATACAAGGAATGGCGGCTGCATATGCGTGTGTGCTTGTTATATGTTAAACATATCATTGCACTCATGTGGTCGTGTTCATGATTATTGGATTTATTATAAAACGTTCTTAAAGCTCGATTTTTATAGTTGTATTAAATAATCAAGAACACCCGTGTAAGATCTTCCATATATAAACTCAGTGTTTGTTTTGGTTTTGGCAGAAACTGTAGATATAAACATTATTTTTATTCCATTAGCAAACAAAACAAACCAAATAGTATACATCTGATGATTCCCATGTGTAACAAGTTGGACAGGCGTGTAAAAGAAGTACATAAAATAGTTAAATTTACTCTTGTAACCGTTTTAAAATGCATGCCTCTGATCTAACTGGTGTCGCTTATCGCCTTTGATCGTTGGTTCCAGTGAAAGCGTGCCACTTCTGAACTTGTATTAGGCCCTTATCATCGAACTCTTAGTTCAATGCAATTTGTATTAGGACCCTCCGGTTAGGATATGCACTGTTTGTCAATCGAATATTGTTATTTACATGGTAGTATATCAAAGAATTTTATTAAAACATTTTGTTTGGAAAACTACGAACATGGAAATGATTGACATTTATTATCGAAATCAGTAAACACTACTTGCAATTTATGAAAGTACGACTTTGTTTGGCAGTGGTATGTCATTGAGTAATAATTATACTACGCTCATGGTTTCTGGTATGACGTGCACGGATATATATTATTATGTGGTAATTAGATTATAGTACGTTGTTTGGCGTTTTTTGTAACAATAGTTCGTTTCCCTGTTTCAATGTGTGTAAAACAAGAGCCTTTTAGCTCACATGTGAGTATGCACATGAGTTCATCCGTCCGTCCGTCAGTATGTCTGTCCGTCTGTTCGTTAACACTTGTTTGAAACATCTCCTCTCTGAAACCACATGGCATAATGTAACCAAACTTTACAGAAATTATCATTGTAACTTGCTGTATAAAATTGTTAAAATAATCTAGATCCATATAAAACTCTGGTGGCCATGGAAACAAATTATTTTAAACATCTCCAAAACCAGTGATCAGAATTGAATGACATTTTATTGGAATAGTTTTCCAGTGACCCTCTTCATTTGATCGGAATAGTCTTCCCGTGACCCTCTACCAAAGGTGCAGACATAAATCTAAAAACATGGTCGCCAGAGGCGTGGCTAGATTTTCTTGTATATGGATAACCTTTACATATCTTCTTCTCTTACACTGGTGGTCCATTTTGAATGTCACGTTGTAGGAATAGTTACCTGACGAGGATTTATCAAAATTATTAACATCATATTGATATTTCAAAAAACAAAAATATAACCGCAAGGAGAGGGTTTAGATTTCCTTATATAACTATATAAAAACTATTTAAACATCTTCTTCTCCAAACCTGGTTGTCCACTTTGAATGCTTTTTGGTAGGAATAGTCACATAGTGACTTTTATCGAAATTGTTAAAAATCATTGTGATATCTTAAAAGACATGACCACCAGGGACATGGCTAGATTTCCTTATATACCTGTATATAAAACCTTTAACAATCGACTTTCTAAAACCTATGGTCCAATTTAAATAGCATTTTGTAGGAATAGACGTTTGGTGACCCTTTAACAATATTGGTAAAATCATGTTGATATCTAAATTTAGTTATTATTTAGGAAATTGGCCTAGTAACCCTTTATCAATATTGTTAAAATAGTGTTGATATCTAAAACACATGACCCCCAGGATCGTGCTAGATTTCCTTATATAACTATTTAGAAAACCTTTAAAGTATTATCTTTCAAAATCAAATCGTCCAAGTTGTAATGTATTTAGTAGGAATAGGCAACTGGTGACCCTTTATCCAAATTGTTAAAAAACATGTTGGTATCTCAAAAAACATGACCGCCTAGATTTCCTTATATAACTATGCAGAAACCCTTTAAATACATGCATTTCCAAAACTGGAGGTCCGATTTGAATGGTTGTTGCTAGTCCTCTGAGGACCATATTGGGAATTAATTTTTAATACCATGCATTCTAAACAAATTGTATAAATGTCAGTTAAAACATTAAAACTGCTATGGCCATCTATCTTCATGTCCAGAGATGGTTGTGATTAGTTCATCTTTATGAAGTGCTACAATTACCAGGTGAGTGATATAGGGTCATCGTGACCCTCTTCATTTAATAATAGGTTCGGTCGTAACACAGAGGGCGATATCCCACTTTGTTTTCTAAACGCCGTGATTGAAATAGTCTGTTCTTAAACCTTGTCCCGCTATCCGCGACCTGCCTCGTATTTGCTAACAGCTTGATCCAGATGATCATCAGCATCTAAATCAAGTCCAATCAAGTATATTTATTTACAAAGTCGGATATACTGAAAAATAGCATAAGCTCTCTGGATAAGACCCTCTTGGATATATGGCAAATACAAAATACCATCACTTAATGTTTGGCAGCTGGTTATAAAAACTCGTATTTAAGATGCATTAAATACACATAGATATTACTTCTTTACTTCCATCTTTACTTCCATCTGTCCCTTATTGTTTGTTTGTTTGTTTTGTCTGTGTGCGTCGCTTTATGTTTTTAGTAGTTATGGACATTTTCTGTGTTTATTGTGTTGCCGTTCGGGCGGTTATGTACTTTCATACTCAGTGTTGTTATATTTTCTGGTCCTTCGGGATCATTAGTTGTCATGGTCTACGTTTTGAAAATTGAATACTGCCAAAGCCGATGCTAGGAACGTGAGTAGTGTTGCATTTTAATTACTACTCATGAACAGACTCAATAAAACCAAGCTCTGTAACTTTCTCTTTTAGCATTGCTACTCTTTCTTTCAAAGGATCTCCCACTTTCAGAATATGCTAATGATAGCGTCCAACATGTAGTCACTTAGTCAATTGTTTCTCAAAAGCTTTATTAAAATATTATCCAAACAGGAGTAAGAGGTTTTGTAGGGTATTGTCTGTTTTTACGTTTTCTCGTAGAATATTGCTTTATTGATTAAAGTGTTTTATTTCAATCCATAACTTAATTTACCTAGCAACGGCAGTAATTTAGAGTTGGACAATTTCATTATTGTAGGACATATTTACAAATATAGTCTAAATAAGGCAATTTATTTTAAAATAGCGAAAACATTGTACAGCAATCAGTGAGCAATAGATGGTTAATACACTTTTTTGGACAATAACATCTACAGTGTCCCGAGGGGCTGTTGTTGGCCCGAGCCCGAAGGGCGGGGGCAACAACATTCACGATGGACACTGCATATGTTATTACCCGAAAACAAACGTGTATGAACGCTATTCTTGCATAAAACCCATTTTCTGCATTTTATGCTGTTTCCGGGCCACTTCATGACGTCAAATACCGTTTACAGGAATTTCATTCAATATGTTTATCATTACAGTAGGACAACGATCAGATGGCGTTGTTTACAAAACAGTAGGTATGTAAACACAGAAAATTAACGATAAATTAAACTGCGACATGTTGTATAGGTTAATCCAGGTCTAAAAGCATAACCACTACACCACTGCTTCCAATCCTAATATACATGCCAGAGTTGTACTTATCGTTAATCTCCTGTGTTTACATATGCTTAGGCCATAACGCTATTGCATTTGCGTCCATCGTTTACTTTAGACTGCGAATAGGTATAATTAAAACCGGTCAACAACAGCGCGTGAACACGAGAATCGCCTTGCTAATACATGGTCTAGCGGGACTACAACAGTACGTTTTGTGCAAGAATATTTATTTATTCTGCCTCATTGCAGCATATGAAGTAATACAGTACTATATTGAATATTCACGTAAGAATTAAAACTTCATTCATATATATTAGCTGATTAATTGGATATGTGCATATGAAATTGTGAAATATGTAGAAATTGTAGGGTCTGTACAATTATAATGTCATAATGAAACATAGCCTACTAGATACAAGAGCCGTCCGATCTGGTGCTACTCTGTTTGCAATTTCGTGAAAATGACGTTTATATGAAGAAAGATGTAAAAACGTCCAATGGTAGTCGGATCTTCCAAACGCGATGTTGCTTCATCTTCAATATGCTTGAAGTTGTCATCTGCTGCACAATACAGAATGTTCGCTCTAAATACGTTCTTCTTCTAATTGTTTCAGGACTGTACTCGACAAATAGTCATGTAAAATTCATACTTATTCCGTTTCTAATGTAATAATTCACAATACAATTAAGGAAGTATTCTATTTTACATTCCCTGGTGCCGTAAACGTTACGATGCGCCATTAACATTGTAATTCATGTACTTCACGCATTAACGAAAGACGACAGAAGCTGTACAAATCAGATTATTAATCCTATTTCTGCTCATTATATCAGCATATATTGCATGTTGAAAGATATTCAATGAGGATGGCTTGAAGTCATATAATTTAACCGAATTCAATTTATAGCCATTAATGTGTACCAGTACTTTAGCTAAGGTTTTTGCATCAGTCGACATGTGACTTTCTTTTTTGTACTGTTTGTATTACTATAAACCTTCAAACAAGAGAATCTAATGAAATACGGAAATGCTGATTCAACTTTAATATTATATAAATTCTGAAGGGTGGTGATCCCCCGAAAGCAAAAATTGCAACACAAAAAGAGAAAATTGCAGACTCGGTTTTATTGAGTCTGTTCATGAGCAGTAATTGAAAGTGCAACACTGCTCACGCCCCCTAGCACCGGCTTAAGCGGTATTCAATTTTCAGAACAAGAAGTACTGAAATTCATGATCTCTATGTAGAACTCTGTGGTATTCTTTGCAATCCTACTCCATTCGGAGTTGCCGCTAAATATACTGTCGTACTATCATCACCCGAACCGATGTGTTGTAATTTTATTGCATCGAAGGTGAAAACTGCCGTTTCTTCCATGAATGTTAATGTAAGAAATAATTTGATCATGAATATTAATTAATAGCACATGGACACATACATATTTTGGCCATGGCAGAAAGTTATGACTCATCACTAGTGCATTTCCGCGATTTACGACACTCTGTTTTGACACACTTACATGGCAGATTATGTGATAATAGCTGTTTCACCACTATATTCGCCAAATTCTCAAGGCAGTACCGGATCAGTCTTAACCCTTTCCTTCATATAAACGCGTTTTTACGCATACGCAAACAAAGTAGATCCATATCAGACCGCTCCTATAGTTTGTTAATTGGAATTTGAACGATCTGTTTCATCCTGTTCTAAAATGGCTATAACGTTTCACTTTCCACATTTCATTAGAACTATTTTGTCCATGAATTTCCAGTACATGTATGTATTGAAACTTGGATTACTACTCAATAAAAGCGAGTATGCAATTTTCTCTTTTGGCATTGCTACTATTGCTTTTGAAGGATCACCCACTTTCTGAAAGGGTTAAGGTCTATGTTTGCAGTTCATTCTGCGATAAGTGGCATTTGCATGTGTATATATTTATGTTATCTCATAATTGTTCCAGAAATATTTAACCATTTACCAATTAAGTATTCATATAAGAAATAATGACCTCATGAATATTTAATCGCTGACTCTTAATAATAGATCAGAAACTATAGAATCGGGTCTGTATAAGTTTATAAGCAAACAGAACAGACCCTGATTAGACGGTCTGTTCTGTTTGCAAAGGTGTACAAAAAGTTGGTAAAACCGTATTGCAGACGACAGTTAATACTTTGGCGCCCAAACATATTTTGAAGGTCTTTGTTTTCCTTTTCTAACGATGACAAGAATATTCTCAAATGGTTTTAAATTTATTAACAAAATGATGCCTGCCACTCGAAAGTTTGACAAGGAAATAATTATTAAAACCGTATCATTTATGACGAATGAAAACATAAACTATGGATAAACTATACACGGACTATTATTTTCCCAAAACATAGCATCCAAATTGCCGTAACAAAGGAGGAATGTGTTAATGCCAGGGTTTACAAAAACAAAGGTCTTAAAATTCCTTATGTGACGGGAAGAAACATATGATCCGTGTTGAGAGGATATGAAAAAAACAAACTTATATTATTGCCGAGTTGTCTGAAAGACATTGTAGTAAAGGTTTACTGAGAAGATAAAAATTGGATTTTTAAATAATGTAATAGTTTATAACATTACAAAAGTAAAAGGTATTTTAGGAGATTTCTGTATTTAGTTTTCCCTGTATTAAGCAACCACTTCTCTTTATATACTCCTATATTGATACATTCTGTGGCCGCATGAGCAAATCGTTACTGTATAATGACTGTACTAAATGCGATATTTGGAATACTGCAACAAAAATGTCTATGAAATGGATTGTCCCGGCATACCACAGTTAATGTGGCCATGAACTGATGGCAATGGATATATAGTGTACATTACATACATGTATCATGAAATCAAAAGGCGCTTTGGAAACGGAATTGGAATCAGAAAATAGTGGCACCGTCTGGTATAAAACGTAGCTAATATAAGTCTAGATAGATACAACATGGTTTGTATACAACAAACAGTATTAACAATGCAGTAGTAAATAACCGAAGACTGTGTGATGTTTATAGTTATTCCTCCAAACCTGAGATGTATCAGCGATTGAATTTATTATTCTATATTGCCGTAATGTATCTGTGTAATCATATTGCAAACTTTTTCGTAATTCGAACCACGTAGTTTAAGATTGACATATTAGATGTTCCTAATATCCTTCTATATATTCTACAAAATAGTTTTACAAATGCCAGATTCGAATTGGATATACAGTGTTTACAAATAATTTACTTTATATTTTGATTTTGTCTGAGACGTGGATTTAGTTGTGGATTTCCAGACAGTCATTACAATTCGTCTACGGCAGAAAATAAAGGAATTATAAAAGTACAGTATTAACTAAATGGTGTTTATTTTATTAAATAGATTTCTGTGATTTAGTGTTAGTTATCGACCCTTTTACAGTCGGTAGCTACGCTTCCCTCTTTGCTTGCGCGATGACAGGCCGAGGGTAGTACTCTATGATGGTATACTCTTAAACTTGGATACAGGAGGAGCTTACCAGACTCATGTATTACTTTTTCCCTGTCGTGCCCTTAACGGCTTACCTGCAGGTGCTCTGACTTCAGCAAAGTCATTGAGTACATATTTGACGGTTTGTCACAGTTATTATGCTATGTTTTACATGTTGTCCTGTGTTCACCGTCGTCTATGTTGTGGGTAAGTCCAGCGGGGATACCTTTATTTACAATATTTGTAAAGCTAGGGTGACTTTGAGAGAAGTGTGAGGTTAGGACGTCCGTAAACCGGTTTAAACCCCCAGTGGTGTTTTTGCTGCTGACCGTGCCAAGGCGGTACTCTCTTTGTCACCCTTCCTTTTGTTTGCCTTGCGTCTTTGTGCTTGTGGTTTGTTCATGTTGTGGAACGTTTGTCCCTGTTTCTTTTGTGTCTTTTGGTGTTTTCTGTGTTCATTTCGTGTGTGTGTGTGTGTGTGTGCGTTTGGGTGTGTGGTTGTGTGTGTGTGTGTGTCATACTGTCTATCGGTGTTTTGGTGGTGGTTGCGTCTTGCATGTGGCTTTGCCTGCTTGACTTTACTACTTTTCCATTTATGTTTAGAATCATCTGATAATGTGATGCTAATTAATGTACGTAGGTCTGAGCTCTGATTACGAATTATCCTTTGAATGCGGTAAACTAATACTTGCAAACAATGTTGACATACAGTTGATGACTCCTTTGTTCAGAATCATCTAGCAAAGTATACTCAGTATAGTAAATTGACTCTATAATAGTAAACGCTACTGTGATAAAATATATGAAAATTCTGGTATTAATGTTTTTTGGTCCATAAAAAATTCAAATGATGTTTTAACAAAACTTGAAAATGAACAGTATAACATTTCTTTACTGAGCTCTTATGATTTCTCTACACTCTATACTACTCTACCTCACCATCTTATAAAGGATAAAGAAAAAACCTTTGCCAGAGAAAACAAAATGTTCATTGCTGGTAATGTTCAACGTTCATTCTTTTCGAATTCAGAAGTTGAGCATTACCCAATGTGGACTTGCCTTGATGTTTGTAGATCTCTTACCTTTCTTTTAGATAATATATTTGTGCGTTATGGGGATACCATATATCGTCAAGTTGTTGGTATACCCATGGGTACAAATTGTGCCCCTCTTGTTGCAGATTTGTTTTTGTATTGCTACGAGAGGGATTTTATGCTTAGCTTAAAACCTGATACACAGACCGATATTGTTAATCCTTTTAATAAAACTTCAAGGTATTTAGACGATATTTTGAATTTAGATAATCCTTATTTTGATACTATGGTTTCTTCAATCTACCCAAAAGAACTGTCTTTAAACAAAGCGAATCAATCTGACATTAATGCTTCATTTTTAGATTTGAATCTTTCAATTGCAAATGATAAAGTTTTGTCCAAAGTATACGATAAAAGAGAAGATTTTAATTTTAAAATTGTTAATTATCCTTTTCTAGATGGGGATGTGCCACGTTCTACATCTTATGGGGTTTATATTTCTCAACTTATTAGGTTTGCCCGAGCCTGTTCTTTGCTTGAAGATTTTAACAGACGTAATTTAGTTATAACTGATAACCTCTTAAGCAAGGTTACAGATATCACAAACTTCGGAAAACCTTTTCTAAATTTTATTATCGAAATTTACCTCTCATTAGTAAATATAATTGCAATCTACGGACGTTACTGCGACAAGGCATTTCTCAACCAGAATTTTATGGGGATGTTATCTACAAACTTAGGAAAATTCGGGGTCATATCCATTTTCATGATTTGTTTATAAAACGCATTAAAACATTTAAAATGAAAGGTTATGATCCTATTATATTGCAACACACTGCATGTTTGGTTATCGACCCTTTTACAGTCGGTAGCTACGCTTCCCTCTTTGTTTGCGCGATGACAGGCCGAGGGTAGTACTCTATGATGGTATACTCTTAACTTGGATACAGGAGGAGCTTACCAGACTCATGTATTACTTTTTCCCTGTCGTGCCCTTAACGGCTTACCTGCAGGTGCTCTGAATTCAGCAAAGTCATTGAGTACATATTTGACGGGTTGTCACAGTTATTATGCTATGTTTTACATGTTGTCCTGTGTTCACCGTCGTCTATGTTGTGGGTAAGTCCAGCGGGGATACCTTTATTTACAATATTTGTAAAGCTAGGGTGACTTTGAGAGAAGTGTGAGGTTAGGGCGTCCGTAAACCGGTTTAAACCCCCAGTGGTGTTTTTGCTGCTGACCGTGCCAAGGCGGTACTCTCTTTGTCACCCTTCCTTTTGTTTGCCTTGCGTCTTTGTGCTTGTGGTTTGTTCATGTTGTGGAACGTTTGTCCCTGGTTCTTGTGTGTCGTTTGGTGTTTTCTGTGTTCATTTCGTGTGTGTGTGTGTGCGTTTGGGTGTGTGGTTGTGTGTGTGTGTGTGTCATGCTGTCTATCGGTGTTTTGGTGGTGGTTGCGTCTTGCATGTGGCTTTGCCTGCTTGACTTTCTACTTTTCCATCTATAATAGTAAACACTGATAGGCTAGATCAGCATTCAAAAGATAAAGGCGAACTTGCACTAATGCATTGCGTTAGATCACTCCTTTGCTAAATAACTATATTTGATATCATTATAAAAAAAAAAATCGAACCATGTATACGAATAGTGTCCATTGCTCTAAAGACCGTATACATTTCCGCTTAAGCAATGTACTTTACAGACTTTCGTGATGCAAAACGAAAACCAAATCGTATTAACAAGAAGTATTAATCCATATGATTTAGGGAAACATAGTCAATATATTATTTTAGCACAAATCAATGTTTTATGCTGAGTGAGAACGTTAGGCAAAATAGTTGCTGTCGAAACAAATGCCTTAGAAGAGATCGGCAAAAGATGCAGACCTGTCGAAACCCTGTGATCTGGGTCAGTACTGTTTTTCGGTGTCCTTTTTCAGAGACAAAAAGTGCCAATGGTTTAATGCATTGGAAATGTGTATCACATTGTCCTGAAACTAGCAATTATATTCACTACACTGGCTATATTGATATAAGCTCCAGGTTGACCAGTTGGTTTCCATAGCAATCACATTTTGTTCAGTTTATCGACACAACTCTTTTTCGCCATGCTATTTAGTACCTAGTTGTTGTGAAGTCATATAGATTCCGAATCTGACACAGATGCAGCCATTTCTCAGCCAACAAATTACATAATTATTCTCTTTGTGTCCAATGGTATTTACAAAATGATTCCTTGGAAAAATTACAATCATATTACCTTATTACCATCCTTTACGCGATAGTTCGAATAATAAATTCCTACTTATTATACGTTACCGTCATACTAGAAATAGGTTTGATTTGTGTTTTACGTCGCTATAACAGTATTGCAGTCATATCGCGACATCCAGCTTATTACAAGTAGAGAAATACTACAGCAGGTTTTCTGTAAACAAAATAAATTGCATTTGCACATAGGTACACTCAAATAGAGCGAGCGTTGTTCCTGGTTGAAGGTTTGAACATAGACAAATGTATTCTGATTCTTATATAATGCCTATTAATATGTCTCGAATATTTAAAGACGCCGGGTGTAATTTACTCCATGATTATTCATAAAAGATAAAATGATATTATGAATACCAATTATATTATTGTTGTTATGGCATGAACACTGGAACATTTAGCAACTACCGAAAGTACAGAATCATATCTGTACTTTGACATAGATAAACAAAGTACACCAAATCTAGTCTTGGTCTGATCTGCTTGCAAATCTGTTAAAAGATAATTTTTTGGAGTAATTGGTAACCACATATATTGATATATACACAGCAATTAACTGATACATATGTACCACACGAAAACAACTGATTCCAAAGAGTATGTAGTATCAGATATCATCATATCAAACTTTCTTTATAGTTCCGAGGTAGTTTCATTTTAAACAAACCTAATATAGTGTGTGTGTCGTCCTGATAGTGGTTGATGTTAGGTACACTATCGCCGTATTCATCATGCTCTTGAAATGGGTCAAATGTATCTTTAAGTATTGTTGTGTATATTGTTGCATAAAATATATGTTTCTTTTTTGTTGTAACCTCCATTACTTTTCTGCCTTTACTCTGATTTCAGCTCAATCATTGAGTACACTAGCGATAGATGGATCCATTTTTACACTCAAATATGTGTTTGTTTTACACGCAGTTTACCACTGTAGTTTCCATCGCTTTGTTGTAGATTAGTCGAAGAGGGAGTGTGTTTATTTACACTATTTGTCTGTTTTGGTGTTTTCATAGGCATGCACAATTTCTGTTCTGCTGTGACATGGTGCTTTATGGGCGACTGTGGCGTTGTATGTGGTGCTTCCTGTATGTCTTATACATTTACTTGCATTAATGGCTACGTGTAAGATTTGTATTTCACTTGATTAAACTAAGATATGCAAGCCTTGAGGAAACACAGATAAAGGTATTGGTTATCACATTAGAAATGAAACCCTTTCGAAACCAATAGTGATTTTCACTGCAGTGTATTTGTCTGCACCGTTTTATCCAGTCTGAGTGTTGTTCATCTAAAAGGAGGAACTATGCAAAATACTTCCAGACACAAGTCAAATATGAGAAGTGAACAACCGACGAGTGTCTGACATATCAATTTGTTGTGATAGACATAACACCAAGTATTATTGAAAGTCTCATATGCACTCCGTGTCAATAGTATAAATTATTTATGAGCTCATTTACATTCGTTCAATACAAAGAAACATACTGATTTCATTCGTCTCGGCATTTAATTTACCTTATGAAACCGAACAAAGCCCATGTTGGTCGATTTGTACTGTGACATTAAAAATAGATTATAAGTATGGTATGTATTAGTATTATGCAAAACCAGTGGCGTCCAATCAAACAACATTACTTTGATGTGATGTTTAAATACAGTTTTGGTAAATCCTTTTTCACTGTCTTGCTATATTGGTGGAATAGGAGAAAAACACGTATAACTAATTTCACATGCTACCTTTAAAGTAATATATTTTACGATCCAGGTAACATTTCATCAATTAAATTCATACAGATGAACATGTCTTACGTGATCTTATAATGATTGGATATATGAATCGCAAAATGCAGGCGGTTGTTTGATACAGGGTAAAGGTATTACAGAAATAGCTGTAGGAGCCTTCTCCATTACTTTTGACCTTCATTAGGTTATATATCCATTACAGACCCATAATTAGCCTGCCTTCTGGTGGTTGACTGTATACGGAATGTGTATAATTTGTAGATAGAACTTTGCTTAAATCGGATTCGCTGATAGCGGAATTGCGCCTAGTAATCGTGTACATCGACAGTTTATCAACGTGTTACATCAAACAAACTATAAATCCTTTACTCCATGAATATTTATGTCAGCTATAATTATACATAAAGTCTAATTATGTTTAAATGCGTATTAAAACAGAATGTTTCGACATAAAGGAAAAGGTAGAATCAGATCTATGATATCATATACAATGTACTACCCAAGATGGATTTGAATCTACTACGTTTGCAATGGTGCTAATAGACGTATATATGGAGTAACGGGTCAAACATGGTAAATATACTAGTGGTAGTTCTTATTGCCCATTTCAATGGTCAGTATACTGTAAGCTATACTCCCTGACATTACTATGTGACCACGAAAATGTTATCGTTTAAGAATATTGTCTGTCCAACACCTTGGCAGAACAATAGATAACATGTTTTAGTTGGAAAACTGCCCTATGGCTGTCAATTCATTTGTAAACAAGATTGATGTCGGTGTTACGCACATCGTTCACTTTTTCTTATCACCGAAGGGACTGTAGCTGGCTTGTCCTACGATAGAATGTATTTGCAAATGCATTTCTAGGTTCTAAAGCTGGCATGATGTGTTTCTATGGAATTTATTGACCAGTCAAGAATTCCTGAGAGTAAGTCAAATGTACAAATAAACATGATGGTTTCTGACAATTAAAGCTTGCATTCCTCCTCCAGATTCGTTTTATTAATATATATGTGTGTGTTTCAGAGACGCTGTGGTGCAATCAAAATAATTAACCGATATAAATCGAACCTGTCTTAAGTGACCGTCTACTGATTGGACATACACGTCTGAAATACAGGTGGACTGGCTTAATGAATGACAAACCTACTACAGAAAGCGTCTACAGGAGCTGTCTGTGTTATTTTCGAACTGCATTATCCTATCACCTGTATGAAAGGCCGCAACGAAGATTGCATTTTAATGGCTGTTTAAGATGGGTTATACTGTGTATCTACTAAACAAATATTCAAATACATGTATATGATATATGTGTGTATCAGAACTCCAGCGGAGAAATATAGAGTCATCTCGGAACACATCATATTTCCCAATCAAAACCTCCACCGATCTATATGTATGTCGTGGCCTACACGTACATATTACTCTCCTGGCTTGCAATGTGATGAAACTTTTACACGTCAGATTGTCAAAACCTATAGCAGACAATGCAATACTGGCAATATTATCCACATGGCGTCCATTACAATAAACACATGCAACAATATGTCGAACAAGTAGCGCACTAAAACACAATCACAGTCTCCGTGTGGAAAATACCGTCAACATTGTGCCAAGTAACTTTAGTGGTAACTTCTTCAAACTGTGTGCCAGGAGAAACAGAATCAATGTACAGTGAAGCTCACTTATAACGAACTTGGATATAACGAAATACTGCTTATAACAAAATAGAATTTATTCCCCCTCTCTGATTACATATAGTAAAACGGACCTGATATAACGAAATTTGGATATAACGAAAGAAATCAGAGGGTCCCGAGGACTTCGTTATAAGTGAGCTTCACTGTACTTATATACATTACTCTAATTGGCGGTATATATAATTATCATACAGATCGGTGGAGATTTGGTGGAGTAATCCGCCGTGAATCGATATGTTTCCCACCAGAAGTGTATACATTCTGATACACTACTAGTCAAACGTTTGGAATCCAATGTACATTCCGGGTTTCTCAGAATATATTTTAATGAAGAACATAGTGTCGTGCTTTGTCCTTGTGTCTTAATATTGTATGGACCATTCGTGTTGCACTTCAAAATGAATGCGATTATCTGCTGTAGTCTTTCCTGCTGATTTTCATTCTATTTGTACTATATACTCGTACATACAAGAATGGATTTTAATAGTAAACTAAATATAGGGTAGTATACTATATAGTTTCAATATCTAATTTGTTTTCATTTCTGATTTCTGATATCTGTGTTGGAGTAATTCCGTAAATCTATTGGATATAGCTGTAAGTAATTATATGAATGCCTTATCGCCACAAACGTATCATTTTATAAAGTTCTGAATCTATTATCAATTTGCATCGTATGTGCTTAAGCGTTTCATGACATTTAATGCGTGGCTGTAAACCATACATAATACAATACAAGGGAATAAATATATCACACCATATAACCTACAACCGGAGACCCGTCCAACTCCATGATGCAAATTGAACGGGGTTTATCAAAACTGATTTAAAGTTGATACCATTAAAGTATTTGAGAATTATTATTCCGGTCTTTGAGACCTGACTAGCAAACAGCTTGAAACCAGACGATACCCTACCATGTGGATCCAAACTGTTTGACACTCGATCAGTAGTTTCTCAAAAGCGTGATGGAATCGGAAGAAGTCGATATTGCACCAGGTCCACGTTTGAGCAGGTATTGTGTCAAAATAGTGTAAGGGTAATTGAAGACTGATGCAATCAGCTGACTGCATCCATAACTCTATTGTTGGATGCATGGGATCAGCCAACACCAATTTCCTGTAACCATTCGAGCAGCACTCTCTCATTAATTAAGCACTGACACTACATGTCCTATCAGTGTCCTAACGCCGAAACAATCAAGACTTTTACCTATCCATCAGATTGCGATACAGCTTGCACCGATCACACGCATCGATGGTTCAACATATGAATTGTACAGCAAAATGCAAGACGGGATTATAACCGACATCCAGATAAATGTATATCACCTTCTAGCATCACCAGCTTAGTCCTTGTCGTGCTGAAAAAACATATGTCTTATCTATTGCATTTTACACTTCTGATCCTTACACGTGTTTGATATCATGATGAGACACCGAGTTACTCGGCGTCTCATCTGGATCCAAACAATTTGCATAGGTAATAACAGATGCGACAAATTTAAGTCAGGTGGCGCTTAGTGTGATACGAGTTGATATACTTAAGACTACTTGGAGAAACTTCTGGTAACTTTAAATCATTTGGGTTACTCGGCCGGGTATACCGTGTTGACAGAGACAACTCAGTTTTACTAAAGGTCGTACGACAGAAAGTATCACAAGGAAGTTGCAATCATTGCATTTTATTGTTTGCCGTACGAACTTAGGCGTTATCTTATTGCGGCACACTAGAATACTTCCTGCTATCTGAATATATCTAGTAGAATTGTTGTAATTTGGGACTTACGTACAATCTTTAATAAAACGGTTTCACACTCACTAAGATATCAGGACGTTTAAGATAATGCTGCCTTAATTGATAATATGTATAATATCGCCTTTCCAGTTTCATAAATTGATTAAACTAATATGGTTATGACAAATTAATGGGGCACCGTTACTTATGTCACTTGTCTTTTGCACTTGTTTTAACCTTGCAGCTATGTAGATCATCATTACGTATTTACATAGCGTGTAAGTACCGGCATGCACTATGCACAGACGGTTTCTGTCAGACCCTTAATCCATGAATAGACTCAGCTACTGGTGATACACCACACTACCAGCTAGAGGAATCACACCGAACGCTTCTTTTTGTCTCCTTTGGACGAATTGTTATTACAGAGTTTCTCTGCACCTTTTTTATATTGTATTTTTAAAGTGGAATGACCCATCGCCGTTACACGATAAGGTCCAGTCAGTATTGATTGCCAGAACATGTTAGAGGGGTTTGAATTATAAACTGTACACACCCCAATCCGATGGATCATATGTTATCCTTCAGATCTGAGTCTACAAAGATTGCAAATGAAAATAGACTCGTTTGCTGCATTCAACCTAGTAGGTCGACTGATGCCATTAGAAAAGTACATATAACACCAATAGCATGTGTTTGATAGCTTTACTTGTCGTAAAAATAATAATAAATCGAACACTCAAATACGTATGATTATCGGTCTTTAAGTCAAGTGGCGGCGTAATGAATGGTGAAAGTCATGCATTAAGCAGCCACCTGCATAATAGGTCTTAATTATTCTATACTAAAGTTTCGAATTTATCGATCGATTGGTTTACTGTATATTTGGTTGTAAGTGGTCGATAACAACCACAGAATGTATCATGCATATGTCGTTGCTTCCACCTGAGTTTGAAAATAATGAAGATACGCGCCATGCGCTTCGTTTTGTTTTCGAAGATTTATTGATATAATTACGAAAGTCTTTACAGAAAGCAACATGTGAAGTACATTTTTAGGTTAAACTAGGCAAATCTTAATATTACCCCCCCCCCCCCCCCCACTTATACTCACAAAACATCTATAATCCTCGATAAGTCCCCCTGCTAAACAAAATAAACATAGAATAAATCTAGATATACGTATATATGTATCGCAAACTAACGAATGTTCTGTAGTTGATGTATTCATTTACCATCTCTTGTTGCATGTATTAACATCTTGGTGTACCAGATATACCCTCAATAAGTGTTTATCTGAACAGCAGCTCCTCATTGCGCCAATCTTTATCTACAAATATCTTTCGTCAATAGTTTGCAGCTATGTGGTTTTGTTGTCTTCTTTAATCAGCTTCAATGATGCGTATTACTATCTGTTGTTTATTTATTTGGGTGCAGCAATAATATAAGCTATTTGAATAAAGTTGTATACAAATATTTAGCTTTAATACATAAATATACATGTATAATTTTAATTTTAGAATTCAACAGATTTTATAAAATTAAATATATACAATATATTCAGTATATATAAGTTCATAAGGGAACAGAGAAGACCCTGCTCAGACCACTGCTACAGGAACTGTCAGGTATTGGTATACATTATCTGCATGTTTGAATGAAGTGGGCAGAATTGATAAAAATATTTTTTCTCATTTACAAAAAGCCATCTGTTATCAATTCGCTGTCCAATTGTGTCATCTGTAAATATTGTCTTCTGTTTTATTATTGTTCTTCTTTTTGTTTTTAAACAGCCACTTTAACTATCAGTTTGGATCCTGACTAGTTGCGAAGTTAACCGGCGTCTCATATGGATCCAAACTGTTTGCATAGAAAAAGACATGTGACATCAGCCGCGAATGAGTTAATATGAACAAAAACATAAATTTGAACGATTCAATCAAATCAGTATGTGCATTTATATACACTTACATACAACTATTAAATAAATGCCAAATGCATTTTTGCCCCATTCACACAGTGACAATGGTGATTGTCTCGGCGAAGCGCATGGACATAATTCAGTAAAACAGCATATTTAGCGCGTTTTATGGATATATTGAAGAGACAGTTGTATTGTGGGAATGTAAGAGAGTTCGAAAGAATACGTTTAATGTTGAACACCCATGTCTATAGAACTAGTCATTAAGACACTTTTGGTAACTTTAACTCTTTGTCCTTTTAGAGACGTATGTTTATGCATTGGCAAACAGGGTAGTACGAGCCAGCTTATCAGGGTCTGCTCTGATTTCTTATGGAGTTATTTAGATCTGCTTCAGTCTATAGTTTCTGCCATGTCCACACTATATGTATCCAGCTGCCATTAAAAAAATGCCCTAATAAATCTTCATATTACCATTGTTTCTTACACGATTATTCATGAGGAAAATAGTTAAAGGAAACCACAAGAGGAGCGGATATGAAAAACTAAAATAAGGGAAAATACAGTTAATGACACTCACACTCGTACGTAATAAAATCACAAAATAAACCTCTGGCAACAAAAGAAATACCAATATCTATTATGCTTCTTATTGTTTCTGAGGATTTTGTAATTGGACTGCTTAGACATAATTATCTCACCTAAAAAGATCATTGGTCAAGTGACGTCAAGTGGAAACCGCCTACTTTCAACAAACGGTGACATGTACGAATCTTATAGGAGTTGCTTAATGAGGTCCATGCGTTTCGCCGGGACTGGTGGAAGTGATACAACACGCTTAATCCTATTTAACGCATTTGGAAACTATGTACACCACGATCATAGGAGCTGACATTACACACCCAGACCAGATTGCTCAAAATACCCCTTGCATTGTTAGGTCTTTTATACTGACTGTACTATATTCTTCAACAATAATGGGTTCTTACTCTTTAAACATTCAGCACTCAACAACAGATACTACATGCTAGATGCCTATGATGCATTATATACTGATCACGAAGACCGTTTTACCAAACCTTTTTACGTGGTGTAAACATAACTACCCAGAATGGTTTTAGTACATTCGTGAATCCTTCCGTTTTGATCAAGCGTTTTGGAAACTATTTCCAACAGTCAAGCAGCTTGGATCAAGATTAGACATCGTCTTACTCAGGGTCTTATCTGAATCCAAGTTGTTTGCAAGTGCGATATAATATTAGTTATGCAGTGCTTAGTGTCCCTAATATGGATTATACACTGCCAGCAAATATTCATATGGGACGAGGCGAGTACCTTTAATTTCAAGCATTTACACGCATGTTCGCATTTTAGGCCTAAATGTATGGTTTTGAGAGGAAGTATTTCCATGGGGAAACAATGGAATTAACTCTTGTAAGCTTGACATTACAATAAAAGAGCAGAATTAATTACCTCCCTTTAATAGAATTAAAGAAAATATTTGTTTTACTCAAATATTGTTTATATATATAAAACTAATATTCATATGTCAATGCCAAATAAAGCATACATTATATGTATACATTTTTTATAATTATTATAAATTGGAAAAAAGCATATGGCAGTGGAATTTATGGTATTTTCACGTGACCTCAATTGACCAGTGAAATGACTAGAATTTAGTAGGAGTTCATATAAATGATAATATAGTATGTATGCGATGACAGTGTCTGTTTAGAAATTAGGTATAGTGTTAATGTTAAGGTAATGTGGCATACAGTAAAAACCACTAAACCGGACGTTAAATTTAGTACAAATATCGGCCTTGGAGACAGGCGGTAACGTAATGCAGGGTGAACGTCACGCAGAACGCTCCTCTCTGAGTTTTCTGCATGACTTCCCCCTGCCTTAATCAGCCAACTGCCTAAATGTATCTAAAATATTATCTACTAGAATCCCGGTTTAGAGGTGTTCCACTGTACACTATGTCACCAATGTTACTTCGTGACATCACAGGTCATGTATTGGTGTCTCTGACGTTTTTAATAACACCGAGTAAAGTTTATTGTAATATACTGACGTTTAGCGACTTTAAATTACCCTCGAATACGCTCGTCTAACTTCGTTCGTTTCTATCATTCTGGTTATCGATTAAGATTTAAACACGCTATGGAGAAATGTGTGGTGACAAGTGGTTTGAGACGTAAAAAAGGTGAGATGAGACGTCGAAAAGGTCAATGTGGCATATGTATTTAAACGGTTTGACGCTCATATCATAAATTAAATATTACTTTCAAACAACCACAGTGTGTGTGCAAAATGTAAAATGTCTCAGTATTCCCATTGATAATTATACCAAAGGTTATGTTCTTAAATAAATAAGTATGTGACTTAATTCAAAAACTGATGGTAGGTAATTGCTTATCTTATAGTGGCATGCTGGTCGTGATAGATAAGTAGATAAGGTAACTGTCGAAATAAGCACGATATGTGTCTGTATTAATTCCAAACGTGTTACCAAAGATATCGTAACCTATTCAGTGCTAGAAGCGAGTCAACAATATCATTTGTTAACATAGATGAGATGGTTTCTAGAAGCTTTTCCAACCAGGGTCTGCACTGCTTTCATAACTTAAAAACTATTGACCTGTTTAGGTTTTGGAATAGTCCATTTGACAAATCAACGTTGAAAGGGTTAACACTGTCACTGTTATATGTTTAATTCAAAGCTGGATACCTACTGAATATTTATAGACAAAATAGTTAAAATGAACTATGGAAGGTGGAAATATATAGCCAATTTAGAAGGTAGACTTTCAAATTTCATTTTATTTTAATAAACAGAACAGAGCCTGATCAGATGGCTACAATAGAAAACGTCTGATCTGGGTCTACCCTGTTTGCTAATTCGTGAATACACGTTTATATGAAGAAAAGGGTGAAGCGTTCCGTTAATACGATTACTATAGTCATCACTTTAAATAATACTTTATTACTAAGCGTGTTGTCACCTATAACATATTTAACAGCCAACAACCATAAGTACCCCTACACATAGTCGACAAATACCAGCATACCAATTACACAATCTTTACAAACCCAACTAGTCTAAGACAAAGCTCTCAAAGAAATGATATCTAAGGAAAATACAGTAAAACTCATCTATACCAGAAGGTTAAACCCCTGTAAACAAGTTTTTATTTTTCATTTTGTGTAAGTTCTCTTCGGTAACAATTTCTGATGCAATTTCACACGCCATTTCTTTTAAATCCCGGTCAAATCCTCGAATATAAATATTTATTTTCGTAGCTCTGTAACAATGACGCATCACTGGTCATAATACTATATTGTCTTTATTACTGGTGTATTGTCTATTCATTATCTATTCAAGTATTTTGCGAAACTGATTTAGTTTACAACTGTGACAATATTCATTCGCCGTCATTTGAACTATTTCTAACCTTCAGTCTGTTGAGCAATGCTCTCGAAACTGGCACTTTCCCTTTTTTCAAAGATAAAACCTGATATTCAAACAGTTTAAATACCCATGAGACGTCAAACAACTCACCTCACCATCGCAACTGGATCTAATCTTTTTTCCAAAGATTGTCCTGCATCCGCCCATATTGGCCAAATGTTAAATGGAAAAGTAGTAAAGTCAAGCAGGCAAAGCCACATGCAAGACGCAGCCACCACCAAAACACCGATAGACAGCATGACACACACACACACAACCACACACCCAAACGCACACACACACACACACACACGAAATGAACACAGAAAACACCAAAAGACACACGAGAACCAGAGACAAACGTTCCACACATGAACAAATCACAAGCACAAAGACGCAAGGAAAACAAAAGGAAGGGTGACAAAGGGAGTACCGCCTTGGCACGGTCAGTAGCAAAAACACCACTATGTAGATATCAGCACTAAACCGATACGTAAGGCATGCAAATTATGTATCATTTCTATAGATATACATACTATTTTAAAATCGTAGATGGACGATTATTATGTCATCTATACTGTTTGCAATACAGGTTAAGGGTAACGAACATTATAATTAGTATCCTAGCGAATCTCCAGTCACCGCAATATCAGAAAACACATGCACCCAGTTAACCTATGACCTGTGCCATGTGTATTCCAAATTGCAATTCATACTGAATATTTCTGGACAAAATCATGAACTATGGAAGGTGGAGCCTTTTAGTCATTTTAGAAAAACAGAAACACAGAGCATTAGCAAACAGAGCAGATCCAGATCAGACAACTTCTATAGGATCCGATCTGGGTCTTCGCTAGTTGCAAATTCGTGAAAACGCGTTTATATGACGAATAAGATTACAATAGATAACCCCATGATGTAGTGAAAGCATGAACACCAGCTGTAATTCTAGGTAATTCGAATCGTCTACATTGTATTTAGTTCAGTGCATGTGTTTTCCTGTTTTAAAAAAGAATCACATACGTTCCAAGAACTAGCGTTTCCTGCTTATTGGCACAGGGTCATATTGATGCTTAATGCAGGGCAAAAGTTATACGGAAACCTTTCAGGAGCTTTCTGTGTTACGTTCGACCTGTATAAGCTATCAACTGTCACAAGGTCCAACATTAGATATTTTTCATAATGAGTTCGCTAATGTGAAATAATGCAAATTTAAAGTCGATCTCTTATGAAAGATAGGAATTTACTAAGTACTAGGACTACTCATCTATTACACATTAAAGTGTGCTACCAGTAAGGCTATATTTGTACGATAAATATTATTGTAAGTTCTAAAATACAATTATCGCTACGTTCGTATGTCGAACGATACTACGTAAGGTAGGATGCATATCCGTTAGTGACTGGGGCTGCTTTGTTTCAAAGAGATGTGCAAAACAAAGGACATTCAGTTACTTGAGATATAATATATCGAAGCGTCAGCAGTGAATGAATATGAACTATGTTTTATGCCGAGCCAAAACGGAAGTGAACTATCTAAGAAGTAAATTTTGGTGAATAGTTTCTGTGATGTACATTCACAAACAGTTTGTTTTCAGATGAGATGCCGAATAACCTAACGTCTGATCAAAGTCCAAACTCTCCGATACCCAGTCGAAAACTTCTTACCATGTCAATGAATTGAAAAAAACACACCGTTTAAAGCAGCCATTATTATAACGACATGATAAAGGCTTAGAATATAAGAATCCACCATGAGTATTCATAAAGGATAGAAACAAACTCGGCATTTTAAAGTACATACCGAAAAATGAAAGTATGTCAGCCAGTGGAATTCCGTTACCTCAAAATAGAATGTTAAATTACCGAACACCAATCATCTTGCGTATGAATAAAAAATATTATTATTATTATTATTATTATTATTATTATCATCATACAGCCTTTACATAGCGCTCTTTTCAAACAGGATATGTGCGTTCAAAAGCGCTTCACGTAAATAATGTATATGTGCAAAACAAGGTATATTCAATGCATATATAATATTTAAGATGAAATATATCTAATGCATATATATAGAAATATGAATAAAAATGGAATTTATTTAGAGCATAGGTCAACCAACTTCATCCTTTCCGTAAGTGTATCTGCCTGTGTCATAGTATGCTCTATTATATTGTGCTTACGCACTCAGATCACCAAAAACTTGAATATAACATTCTATGCACACAGTGAATACGTCACACAGTTACGATCCAGAACAAACAGGCTTGTGTACATTTTTGGCATACAACAGTACACATAATATATTGCCTTATATATATTGGACAATGTGATAATAGAATAGGGCAATCTGGAGTTCATGTATGTAAACTAAGCAATACAAACAACAACTGTTATATACACGCAATATGCGACCCCTCCATTCAAACACTGTTCGACCCGCTATGGCAACAACGATGGAGTACACAAAGGATAAACGAACAAGTAGCAAAGTCTAGCAAGAAAAGCCACACACAAAAGGTCATAATTACCAAACAATCGATCGAAAGCAAGTAATACACACACGAGGTGGCAATTTCAAACACGAACAAATGCAAAAGCTCAAATACATCAGACTAATACAAATGTAATAGTGAACACACACAAGCATACACGAGATGAACACTATAAACCTGAACAAACACATAAGTACAAAGACACCAAACAAACAAAAGCAAGGGTGACAAAGAGAGTACCGCCTTGGAACGGTCAGTGGCAAAACCACCACTAGGGGTTTAAACCTGTTTACGGACGTCCTAACCTCGCACTTATCTCAAACCTAGCCTAGACAAACGGTGTAAATAAAGGTATCCCTACCGGACATTCCCACAACATAGAAGACGGTAAGCACAGTACACAATGTAAAACATAGCATAACAACTGTGAAAGTCCGTCAAATATGTACTCAGAGACTCTGCTGAAGACAAAGCAACTGTCGGTAAATTGCAGTTATATTTACTGATGAAAGGTAAATTTGACAATAACATTTTAAAACACTTTCCGGATTTTTTGACATGTGTAACCTCGGTAAAAAAGTTTATGAGTTATAACTAAATTACGACTATTAAAATCTTCTAGAAAAGAACAGGCTGGGGCAAAGCGAATAAGTTGAGAAATGTAAACCCCATAAGATGTAGACCGGGGACATCTCCATCTAGAGAAGGATAATTAACAATTTTGAAAGCAAAACCTTCCCTTTTATCGTATATTTTAGACGAAAGTTTATCAATAGTGATGGAAACCATGTTTTTGCTACATTCCTCCACATTTATTTTAACGGATTTGTAATAGGGTATATCCAAATACTAAATACGGAGTAAAATGTCCTACCATGGGAACCAGAAAAGATTAGCCAAAGTGGAGCTAACTAGGGTATCGAGTATACTGTTCCTGCAACATATCCCACTGGATACAATGGCAAAGGAATCATATCGGACCAATCGACACTGATTCAGACACGCGATACTGCATTGGACCGTACAGGTTTAACCTGCCCACTGTCCATATATTACATGACCCAGTTCACTGGTAAATCAAATTAAGCAATCTGGGTTAGCTAAACAGGAACCTCTGGTACTAGCATGGGCAGGGTAGCAAGTTATGCCAGCAAGTCTACCGATGTACCAGCGCGGTAAAGGGATGCCCTGTTGGACAACGGTGCTCCCTCCGGCATTGGAACTGGAGTTACCAGAGGTATTAAGCATATAGGGGTGCCCCGATTGATAACAGCACTCCCTCGGCATCGGCTACCTGGACAGGGGATTCCCGCTGACACAACACCCGCATGTACAATACCAAAGGGAGTCTCTATAAATACATACAATATATAGCTTGTTTTGGTTCGTTTTTTAAAATTATTTTTGTATTGACGTAATTGACGTGTAATGTCATATCTATTTGTAAATCGAGACATGCACATGAATCTGTTCAGATACTTTTGTATTTTTTATGAAAATAGATGACCTCAGTTTTGTCAGTATTGAGCTTAAGCATGTTCTGGTACATCAATTAAGAAAAGCCTCAACTTGCAATAAAGCTTCTTGTTGACAGGAAATGTCCTTTGACTTAAAAGACAGGTATAACTGTGAGTCATCAGCATAACATGGTGGTTCAACCCATGGTGTTTGCAGATTGAGTCGACATGTTTTGTGTACATGATGTAGTGTTTTGGTCCTGGGACCGATCCCTGTGGCACGGATGGACATATCCCCATCTACTGAGACTTTTTAGTAGCGATAATTTAGAAAGGAGGTCGTCAATTCAAGGGTTTTTCCAATGATTGTGAAGTCTTTTTCTATGCGTTTTAGCAACATTTCGTGATCGATAGTGTCAAATGCAGCCGATAGGTCGAGCATCAACAGAACTGTAATTTGAAGGATGTCGGTTTGAACTCTCAGAAGAGCATTCTCTATTGAATGATGCTTACGGTATGCCGGGTGATGGTGCTCATGCAGATGTAGGTCAACTGGCTCTCAATGCGTTTGTCGACCACTTTTAACCCTTGAACTTGAGTAATTGGGTCGCTGTATTTCATGAGCGGTAAAAATATGTTAAATATTACAAACCGCCCAACTTTATCGGACGAGACGGTCCTTTCATTATTTTTTCTTGAATCTATAAATAATGACTCAGGTTATTGAGACAACACAAATATAACGACGGTAACAACTTCATTTGTTTTCGGCGTTATTTTCCGCATGAAACTACACAACATAAGCATATTCTGGCGTCATGGCTTATAGTCACGTGGCATGGAAGATGTGTCTTTTATGTTATGTGACAGCATTCTTACATGAGCCGTATGACGAAAATTGCCGAGTATTCCGATTTGAAAGGTGAGGAAAATAGCGTTACCTTCAATCCGTTGTTCGAACAGTCCATGTAGTTTACACTACCGATAAAAAAATGATTAACATCATCTGACTTAACTATGTGCACGCACATTTATTTTACATGGACACACATTTATTTTACATCTGCAAAAAATGCCATCTGCTTTAACTCTTCACATAAGATATATCTCATTTATTTTCAAACATTTGGTCAAAGTATCGAACAGTTTGGATCCTGATGAGCCGCCGCATTATACTGCGCCTCAGATTGATCCAAATATTTTGCAAAGGGTTCGCTTCTAGCGTGCAGAGTTAATTAATAGTTAATTATCTACAGCGAACATGAATTGTGTTGTTTGTTCTGAACATGTGCAATACGATTACATTGTTATCAAGCTGCCAAGATATACGACGATTACTGGAATTATAAATTTTATCCGAATGGGTAGTTTACGTGAAATGTGTCATAATTGCAGCTGCACAATTCTCAAATACCATTGCACAAAACAATTTCCAAAATACATATCCAATTAAACTTGTGACACGGTTATTTAAAGTATGTATGTTGTAAGGTAAACCGAGCTATTTGCAAAGAACAATATCAGTAACAACGTTTCCAGCATAGCGTCTGATCAGAATTCACACGACATTCAGTCATCCGTTCATAGTTTAGTTTGTAAGGTCGTGTGACAAACACTGTAGAATATCATCAGACGCATTGTTGTACATGCGGTGACTAGTTCCATATTGTTTGCAAAACCTATAAAGGTAGGCGTTCGTGTAGTAGACTCATTTATCGAAACTGGTACATTATCATGACGAATTCGTCCATTCGATTATTTGTGTATCAGACATTCCAATGAAAAGACACCTCCTCCTCCTCACCATCATCATACACTGGATACCTTTCACCGCATGTGGGACGCAAATGTCAGCTATATATGTAGCCCTTCTGAACATATCTTACATTTCATAAAAAGTTGCCTCCTTCACATTGGCAGTCAGTATCTTTATTAGCAACACCCTCCTTTGTTTCCCAGTGTACATTGAATACGTGTCGTGGGTTGAATGCAAGACGCTTTTGGAACTGGATACTCAAATATTTGTTTTATTCCGGTCAACAAAAGTTATTGAAGAACAGTATAAATGTAATTCATCACAACTCAAATAACACTTGCTGACACAGTTTTATTAGGTATATTACCGTGACAATGTATACATGTACATACATGCGGTAATTGAGATTTACATGGCCTCGACAATTGTGGCGTCTTGAATAGTTGTTATCCGGATGAGCCAACGAGTAGCTCATGTGTGTGTTATCAACACAGCAAGCCAAGGTTTGAGTGGGCCTACTAGATCATACTTATTCAGTGATCTGAAACAGTGTACATCTTTGCAAAGACCGTGGACAAAATATCTATATACTCTACAACGTTCGTTACGTTACTCTAACATTTATAACATTTACCAGATGCTGAAAACATTCATTCTGTTATAGGTTTGTTATAGGGTACACTTTGTAGGACAGTGTTTTGCGTGTATTGATAGCACACGTGATTCACATTCAGTCTTTGTAATTGACGCATCTTTGTGACGAAGACAAATACTTACACAATTTTCTGAGTTAACATTTGCAAAACAGCTAAACTTATACCCGACTTCAATTAACATGTTCCTATTTATCATCATCACTTGTGTACGATAGAACATGTTTATTGTCTCTCGCATAACATTTAACATGACAAGATGCCTGTTTGCTTTTAATCATTATCTTTGCAAGCACATACCACACATCTTCTAAAGTAGTTATTTAACACTGTTGTATCTAGGAAAGTAATAATGTTCTTTGAACATTGTTCGTGGGCCATATCAAGCCAAAGCTAAACCCTACATGCAAATGTGATGTTAAATCTTGTTAATACGTCCACGAAATTATTAACGTAGTAGTCTTTAAAAACCAATGCATACTGTTTGTCTCGCATTAAACTTCTTTCGAATGGTTTTATTAGCGAGACTCTATTGCTGTTCATATCGCCCAGATTGGCTGCAAATACACCAAGTCCTCAATTATCGGATTAGATGTAACATAACTTCGCAATATTTGGCAAACGCCTATGGAAAGTATTCGTCATTATATTGGCGAGAAAAAATGATTATTTCCGTCTATCATTCAGCTTTCATGGGTTTGTATTATACAAATTCAATTGTATATACGAAATAATGTAAGCATCCGTCATGTTGATAAAACGTATGCCCTTCCTGGAGGGCGGTGTCTATAAATACAATTTAGTAGCTATGGTAGAAGCTAGCATTTTTGGGTTTAGTCTATATTTGTACTTTACAATAGGCAGAACACATATATGACTCCAGAATATATGTACTTCACAACAGCAGGTGTTAAGTGCTTGTGTGGCGGCTGTAAAAAGTCGCCCCGTACTTCATTCTCAGTGTTGTTATATTTTCTGGTCCTTCGGGATCATTAGTTTTGACGTTATTTGTTTTGAAAATGGGTGATCCTTCGAAAGCAAAAGTAAAAGTGCAAAATGAGAAAATTGCAGACTCGGTTTTATTGAGTGTGTTCATGGGTATTAATCAAAACTGCAACACTACTCACGACCCCTAACACCGGCTTAAGCAGTATTCAATTTTCAAACCTAATAACCTCAAAACTAATGATCCCAAAGGGCCAGAAAATATAACAACACTGATGATGAAGTACGGGGCGTCTTTTTACAAACTCACTGATCAATGAGTACTGGTGGTTCATTCCCATATGTGCATTTCGCCGTGATCTACCTGCATATTAACCCATTTATTGTACGTTTTATCCCATTTACTCTATTAGTACGCCTTCTAACGTCTTTGCAAGCAGATTATGCCATGGTATCAGGGTCTACTGTGTTTGCTTATGCACACATAAAAATCTTACTCTACAATGCCTGCCATAGAAAACATATATGTGTTCATAGGTCATTATAAAATAACTATACTACTATATTTAAGACATTGTATCGATATTCGTCGTATACCTAGTCAATTTCAGGAATGAATTGTATGCGTATTTCATTTACATTCATTTACTTAAGGTTATACTTGATTAATTTGTCACCTTTACTTTGGAATCAGTGCGATTAATGAATCAGTGCGATTGATGGTTGAAGGTGAAACTGTATATATGGTTTGTAATTACGATGTGGTAACACAATTTACATTCCAATTTCGTTATTCGAAACGCTTCACAATCTTATAGATGAATTTAATTATCGACGAAATTAGATATAACATTCACCAACTTTTACTTCCTCGAAAGTCATCGTTTGTTCCAAACATAACATTTACGTCAGTACCATCGAGGACATAACTGAAGGGAATGTTCCAACTTTTGCATCACCTGCACACAGTCAAGTTATTCTTAGTCCGAACAAGGCAGTCAATCCGATAAAACGTTATGTTAAAACAGTTATTCTGGGTTTACATGGTGCAGGGTTTACAAAGTTTCTTTGTACATTAAATACTAGCAATGGGTATTATATATCTTAGTATTCATCAATACGTACCTCAAACACAAATACAGCATTTTTTATACATAATATTCCATCAAAACCAGTGTTCTGGTACGTTGCAATCTTGTACTGTTTGTTAAGTATGACATGAACATCTCGTATTAGGTCCAAACATATTAACCCATTTACGCCCACGACCCCACATATGGGATATACTGTTTGCTGATAGGAAATTCAATATAAAACAAAACAAATATGAAAATTTATACCAGGCATCTCTTAGATAAAAAATAATGGACTAATCCAATATATAAGCATGGAAGAATCCACTGGGAGCAAATGGGTAAATGTAGTTGACAAAACCGTACCAGAACTTCGTTCAAACATTTTCAGGAACAGAAATGATGAAACTACGTAATTGCAGAAAGAAATCGGAGGTGTTCTTTTCTCTTCCTCTTATTTATGTTTTGTCTATGGCTAAAAGGGGAAATACATTTTGCCAGACTTGATTATTCCCATGATATGTATACAAATATTGAGTCTTTCACACCTACGTAATGAATTAGCTAAAAATGATTATATCTAAACAATAAAGTATGTATATTATTTTCCTTTGATTCTAGTGATGTTTATATTGCATGTGTACTTTTATGTCGCACAAATATCGGTAATGCGACTAGACAACTCATTGGTAACTCATTTTGTCTATATTTTCGTCTGATTGATATGTGTTAGTCTTATACTGTCTGGTCAGACCTTTTCTCCTCCAATGCACGTGAATGAATGTGATAAATGTGTTTATTATTGGTTGGTTTTCTATAATAAATCATTCAAAAGTGTACGTGTTCTACCCTACCTTGAACCAGGGAGTGTTTTGGCGATTCATGTCAATACCAGACAATAAACTGAATATTCATGTAGGATATAACGACATTATGAATATTAATTAGCAGATTTATTATACTGAACACAAACACATTTTTCCCATGGCTGAAGATTCAGACCATCTCAAAAAGTGTGAATAAATTGGCTAATTACACAACAAAAACTTTAGTTACCGGAACTACATACAAAACCATATAAAGCGCGTTTCATTGCAAATTCTAGCTCTTGTACAACTTCTAAGTTGTCTATAGATATGACTTCATGTTTATCCAAGATAAAAGAACATGTCAAAGTATATTGTTTTTACCCATTTTCTCACTTTGTTCATCAAATATGTTAAAAAAATCATTAAAAAGGGATATGATCCTGTAGTACTACAACATACTGCATGTTTGGTTGTCAACCCTTTTACAGTTGGCAATCACGCTGGCCTCTTTGCATGTACGCCGACAAGAAAGGTTTAGTACTCTATGAAGGCGACCTCTTAAATCCAGAAATGGAAGGAGAACGTCGGATATCTGTACTATTTCGTTTTTGTCGTACCCTTTATTACTTTTCTACAGTTACTCTGTTTGCAGCTCAATCATTGAGTACACTAGCGATAGGTGGATACAGTTTGTTCACTTAAATGTTTTCGTTATACATGCACTTTACCACTGTATTTGCCGTCGCGGTTGTTGTAGATTAGTCGGAGAGGGGATACGTTTATTTACACTGTTTGTCTTTTAGGGTGGGGATGGAATAAGTGTGAGGTTGGGCGCCCATAAACCGGTTGACCGTTCCAAGGCGGTGCTTCCATCTTCCCCCTAGTGTGTGTTTGTGTTGTCTTTGTGCGTCTCTTGTTGTTTTTATAGTTATGTACATTTGCTGTTTCCTTGTGTTGCTGTTCGGGCGACTGTTCGTAAGTCTTAAACACACTTCAGAACAAACGGTCACTTGTATCCACTGTAAGCACATACTATTTTTCTACGGTGTACACAGCCCTTCCTCATGATCTAATTAAAGATAAACTTAGTTTAGATGTTACTAGTTTTGAAAAGTGAATACTGCTTAAGTCGGTGCTAGGGGGCGTCGGTAGTGTTGCACATTTAAGTACTACTCGTGAACAGACTCAATAAAACGGAGTCTGCAATTTTTATTTTTCGCATTGCTACGTTTGCTTTCGAAGGATCACCCACTTTCAGGATAAATTAACTTTATCAAGAAACTAAGAAAAGACATCATTTCTGGCATGTAATGCTAAAACACTTTCTTTACTGACGAGTCAATGAAATATTGCACCAATTGGTCTAGCACAGAAGTTTACGAATCACTAACTTTTCATTCTAAGTTTTGTTATATTTTCTGGTCATTTAGGATCATTAGTTTTGATGTTATTAGTTTTGAAAATTGAATACTGCTTAAACCGCTGCTAGGGGGCATGAGTAGTGTTGCACTTTTAATTACTTCTCATGAACAGACTCAATAAAACCGAGTCTGCAATTTTCTACTTTGGCATTGCTACTTTTGATTTCGAAGGATATCCCACTGTCAGGATATATTTTCTTCTGGATAACATGTCCGTACGTTCTGTTAAAGCTATATACCGTAAGGTGATTGACATTCCTACTGGTGACCGATATGTTTGTGTACTGCTATGGGAGAGATTTCATGTTGAGTTTGAACCAACAATCACATGTGCTCATTATATATTATTATATAATTTTCTTCGTTTGAGTTTACGAATAAACAGAAAATTAGTTTCCCTTGAACTGTAAACCACGCTAACAGGGGCACTGTTGTTGCGCACGAAGTTTTGGTGCGTGTAAGTTAGTGCAGTCATTCAGCTTTGGGTAACCGAACAGAACAGACGTTTTCATTTAAATTTTCAAAATTAAACGAAGGTTCGAAATTACATCTATTCATGTTATGATCTTATGCTATTATTTTCGCTTGAATATTTCGAGTATGTCGTTGTATAGTTAACGCTATTCAGTTTGTTAACTTGGGTTATTGCTTTGGTGTATTGTGGTACAATGTGAAGTGTATGTGAAAACAGGAACATTTACAGAAGTAGAAGACGTAATGTTGAGACTATTATCTCATGTACATGTATGTATCCATGTATTATCTTGTATAATGTCAGATATGGGTGGCGTGGTAACAGAGTACACGTTTTCGAAATTGAATTTTATTGTTATTAAGTACAGCTATGGTCCATTATCATTTCACATGTAGCCTGTTTTACATATACGTATTGTTTTAGGGATTCTTTCGGCGTCGAACTTAATTTAAAATACATGGACCGTAAACCAAATTTATGGTTATAGATTGACTTTGAGGCAGAGTTTAGGGCGTTTTTCTTTAGAAGAATGGTCGTTAAAATATTATGTATAAACTCGATGTACAGAGTATGTTCTCAGCTCGGTTTGTCCAAGTGCTCGCTACAGATACAATTATTAATTGTATTCTTGGTTTTGAGTTTTCTGTTCTTACGGCAGTGGGGAGTGTGAATGGAAATACTGAGAAATTACTTTTCAAAGTTACAAATTAAAATATATCGTAAAAGATGATTAAAAAATATCGTCGATTTTACTGTAAACTGGAACGACGAACACTGATATAAGTCTAGGAATCAATACACACATCATTTCCGACTAAATCCCTGTCTATTGCAGACCGTCATATTAAAATATTATACCAAAACAAAAAATCCAGTTTAGTCAGTATGTTTGATAATACAGACATTTAATTCATTCTTACGTATCACAGGGCTACCGATAAAGGTGCGTACCCAAATACTAAAATCGTCATTTCTCCACCAAATGCTTTAAGTTTAGAATCATCTGATTTCAATCAAACATTAATCTTAAACTGTGACCACTCATTAGAATCGTCTTTTCGAGACGATTTTAACGTGTGGCCACAATGTAAATTTAGTGGAATAAACGAGCAGTTCTTAAAAATGATTAAACGTACGCATCTCATTAACAATGGCAATTAACGGAAACAGTCGAATAAAAGTAAGGCTGTCCGAAACCAGCTCCACTTTTAAACTGTATGCTGGTTTTATTTATAAAATATAATTTAACCTGTATTGCATATAATGTCAGTGTCATCATTTCGTTGTCTGTCATAGCCGCTTCTGTAATTACCTATGCAAATGTCTGGATACAAATGAGACGTGGAGTTTAAAGAAAATGGGGAAATTTTTACTTTAGCAGATGATAGATTTTGGAGTCGACAACAGTTGACAGCAAGAGGTAACGAAATGTAAACTTGACGAAAATAGCAAATTTCACTCAGTGTCTAGGTGTTGCGGGTTAAATTTGTTTGAGTTCAAATGATAAGGATGTTTATGTTTGCTTGTCGGATAACGTTTTGGTGATAAGATCAGCAGACCAAGTGCTTTTGTAAACCATTTACACGCTTTCCTTCCATGGCCAGTAATTTGTCAAACTTGATTTGGGACTAATTGCGTTTTGACCTTAATGGGAATTGTTTTTAATAATTATAGTAGATGACCGCGCAAATATTACAATTTGGCTAGTATTATGAGGCACCGATTTGTAACTTCCTTTTTCGGGAATATTTCATCAACTGGCAGAAAGGGGTTTGATCAGTGTTTGCTCTACATTGCAAACAAAACCCTACCCACCCACACCCTTTAATCATGTTGAGAACTCATATTCATGTTCGCTTGTTTTTTGTCGTTATCTGTTTGAAAGACTGCTTCAGCTCTGATCTTACGGAGAATAAGGTCTTCGTAGGTTCAACTGCCTATCCAAAAGTCCAACTTCAACTGAACAGTAAATAGTCAAGATGGTTGTGTGGTCTGGTGTTATCAGTCCTTTCCACACATTTACTTAAAAATTCTGAAAGCCAAACTGTTGACAAATATAATTATTTACGCTAAATGGATGGTAGGCAGCTGTTCCAAGGGCCGCCCATTTATTTAATTCTTGTAGGTTGACATTCGTATCAAAATGGTACTACTGAAATTGACGGCCAGCATCTGCTATTACATTTTATGTATATTCACCTTACCTTGTTGTTTTAGCATTCCTCAAAAATAATTTCAAATGAACACGCACTTAATAGGTTTTTGAAGAGTGTGTTGGAGGAACTAGAACACATAAACCGACGGTCTTCCTACTCCTAACTTGATTAGTAACAAATTATAAGGCACTGGCATGGTGTTCTCTCTCTATATATATGGGGTATGTACTCTCCATATAAAATACTTGGACGGCATACCTAATTTCGAAAAGGGACACCAAGTAGATCGGGATAAGAAACGTGTCGGCGACCTCGGTGTATAACTAAAAAACAATGCCGGTCATTAGGACAAATAAATTTATTATTATATCAAATACCGGTCTTTAGGACAATTAGATTTATTATTCTATCAATTTGTCTGTCTTTATGACAGTTATATTTATAATTTTAAATTATTCGATCTACCTGCTGGTCGTTATGGTAATTGTATCTATTATTCTATCCCCTTATCGGTATATGGGACAATTATATTTATTGTTTTGTCCGTTTGCATGTCTTTAGGACAATTGTATTTATTATTCGAAATGTAATTTGTCGGTCGTTAGGATAATTATATGTATTTTTCTATCCACCTTCCGGTCTTTCGGACAATTCGATTTATTATTCTATCAGTTTGCCTGTCTTTAGGAAAATTAGATTTATTATCCTAAATTATTCTATCAAACTGCCTGTTGTTAGGATAATTATATTTATTATTATATCCATTTGCCGGTATATAGAACAATCAAATGTATAATTCTAGCAATTGCCGGGTCGTAACGACAATTAGCTTGACTATTCCATATATGTGTCGGTCGTTAGGACAGAGTTTTCTTATTATATTTATGTGTCGGTCATACGGACATTCAATTCCATTATTATATCTATGTGCCGGTCTTCATTCAGAACATTCAGTTGTTTTATGCTATCAATTGGTCGGCCTTTATGACATTGAGTTTTATTATACACCTGGCAGTGTTTAGGGCAATTAGTTTGATAATTTTAAGCGGACATATTGCAGAAACTACAACCCAGCAGTTCACAAATAGTTTTCACTGCATTAACTATTCCATTGTCAAATAGTGTGGTCTGCAACGATTGTTGAATGCTACATTTGTCCTCCCATGTTCTTTCAAATGTATTACTACAGTACTTATCGAACAGAGCATCGTGTATTCTGATACAAGTTTGAGTTTCTATAGGTATTCACAGATGTAACATTGGCAGCGAAAGCTTAAGCTGCTTACTATGTAACAGGCATGTTTTCCCGCTTCTCAGACGTGCTAGATAAGCTGAGTTACTAACAATAGCAGTACTAGAAATCCTTATCTGGAACACCCCTTGTCTAGTGTATTCATACGCGCGATTAGGCAAAATTAATAAAAGGGAAGTAACTCTTACATAATTATCCCAACATTTCTATAGGCAACAACCTTATAAATTAGAATTAATATAAGTAAGTAATTAGCACAACTATGAAATTCTATTTATCATATAAATATTTTAAAAGCTGATTTAAAGACGATTTCGACAGGGTTTTTTCTTCCAATATTTATATATATATATATATATACATTTGTTTAAAGTATGCTGATTTCAAATAAAAAAAGAAAAGAGTGGGTTACATACTTTAATTTTGTATAATTACCATGACAAAAACATAGGCGTTCTGCCTGCCTTTTACATATGGGTGGTGTGCAGTGGTCTAGTGGTAACGCGCTTGACTATCAGTCCGGAGGTCCGGGGTTCAAATCCCGGTCCCTCCAAGACATTTCAGAGACGCTTTCCTTGTCTCCCACCCGCACCTCCTCTCCACCCATGGGTTAAAATGGGTACATATGAGGTTCACTCGCCGGTACTGCGACTGCATGATTGCGCAATATGTTAGCAGTGCTCAATATTGTAGGTCAATGACTCAATGACCAGGGGAGTATAAGTACAGTCGACTGAGCGGTCATTCGGACTGCAAATAGACTATAACTATGTCCTTTTTATATGGGACAGTACAAAAAGCATGACATTGGTGATATTTTCATGAATTTCTAAGAAACTTATACAATATCTTTTTTCAAAATATCACATTTTGTGCTTTATAGTGTCATTAACATGAAATCAAAAATAAATAAGTGGGTTGCAAGCTTCGTTTTTAAGTAATTATTCAATTTATCACCTAGTGGTGGTGCTCTCCCATGAAATTTACGCCAAAATGTGCGACGTCTTTTGACGTCAATGACGTCACATTGCTATGACGTCTTCCCAATTTGTTTATTATACTCCCGTGCCGGATTTTCCTGTTTGATTTTAAGTTTTTATGCATTCAGCTAATTATCCTTTAGCAAATTTCTCGTGTAATCGATATTGTTGATATATTTAAAGATTGTAAATGTTGGTCGAAATCAGTCGTTCGAAATGAGTGTTACCCAGAAAACCGGTACTTGTTGTTTCCTTTGTAGAGAGTATTCGGCGCAAAAAAGCTGCGCATAACTTACCACAGAAATCGTCTTTAATTAACCGAAGGCATTGTATTGTAGTCGCTCAGTCATTTATATTTTACGCCAAAACGTAACGTTTGTGGTTGTCATAACAAATCACATGTTTATCACTGCATGTTTTCGTTAATGTTTAGCATGTTAGTGTCGACTTTGAGAAGAGGTCTTTTTTCAAATCTGAAAATCAAAACATTTTCTATTGACTACAAGTACAAGAATGAGTCATGCAGGAAACACAACAAACAGAACAAACAGCCGCCCGAACAGCAACACAGGGAAACAGCAAATGTACATAACTATAAAAACATCGAGAGACGCACAAAGACAAAACAAACATACAATAGGGGGAAGATGGAAGTACCGCCTTGGAACGGTCAGTGACAAAAGTCCCTGGGGGTTAAACCGGTTTTTGGGCGCCCAACCTCACACTTATTCCATCCCCACCCTAAAAGACAGTGTAAATAAACGTATCCCCTCTCCGACTAATCTACAACAATCGCGATGGCAAATACAGTGGTAAAGTGCATGTATAACGAAAACATTTAAGTGAACAAACTGTATAAGTTGATCAGTTCGTTACAAGTAATCGAGATTTGTTTGTATCCACTTGTTTGTATTTCATTTGTTACCAAATTGGGTATCATTGAAGTCAATGATATCAGTATACATCGCAGTTTCAGGATCGGTGACTTTTACGTACAATCGTCAGAGTGATATGGATGGAATTGTGCATACTCGTATATTTGATGGTCCGTAGACAATCTTCTAGATGATAAAACGCCTGTCTTTTAGAACCCCATCCCCCAATTTCAATAATTAATAGAGAATATCTGCCAAGGTCCTACCTACTGTATTTGAAAACTAGACACAAACAGCTGGAAATATCAGAATGTTTTAGACAAACTGAGAGTATGTTAGCTGATACAAAAAAACAACCCCAAACAACGGGGTATAATTTATAGCATTTCGCCGCAAAAAAGTCTGCAAACAAAGATCCATATCTTTTTAGCCTTTTTACTCTTTTATCACAATGCTTCATTGTGGGTAATATAGTCTATTTTCATAAGCAATCTGTACATTAAGTACCACATTTGCACAGCACACGGGTACGTATATACAATAGCCTCACGAAATGACATATAATGACATAGCTGACAAAAAAATAACATCTGACATCTAATTGACACAACGATGCACATTAAATCCATGTTATTAAGCAGGTTATTGCGGCAGATAAATGTCTCCTTAAAAATATCAATCATGATGACTGCTGCCTTGGCCACTGTCTGTCGATCCTGTCACTTTATTGCGACTGTTGAGACATTTTAGAATCCCCCCCTTTCGAACATTTGCTACTTGCAAATTGTTGGTCTTGGAGTATCCTGTGTATGTCAGTTATTTAGTCGGGCAATGTTCGTAGGCACTTGATGTGTGTGTGTGTCGCATTGTGTTGAGTGGTGGATATGGATGGTAGGGATAGCCAAATCTCTTTGAAACCACCCGGAGTGCGACTCGAGACAGCATTGTGTGTCTCATTCAGTGTCGGTTGATCTAGTTTCAGTTTAGTTTCAGTTTACTATGCTCTTTCGCCAAATTTCCATAATTGGTGTATATATTGGTGGTTTGTTTTTTATGTTGCACTTTTCTTTTGAAAAATCCCTAAATATTAAGCCTGACCTGTTTGAATTTTGGAATAGTCCATTCGAAAAGTCAGCATTGCAAGGGTTAATATATCCGGTATAAACGTATGCGTGTGACTTTAGTTCAAACTGTCTGACACGCATATTTCTTCGAACTTGAATCGGATTCAATCTAGCAGATGATTTATTCTGCAAATGATTATTGTCTTTGTACGATTCGGAATATTGTACTATATGTGATAATCCTTTGTATATAAGCTAATACTGTTCATACTTTTCTTTATTTTAACTCTTCGCCTGTTTCTAGCGTCACTTTCTTGCCATTGAAAACATAAGTAAAACGTTTGGATTCAGGCAAGGTTGGACGTTTACGCGTGTCTGATCTGAGAACCACACTTGTTGCCACAAATACTTTAGTACTTCAAAATATGAGGATACACAAACAATATCATTTTCTCTGATGTTGTACAAGACAAAAGAGAAAACAAGAAATACCTGGCATACAATAAGAAATAAAGAACACATTAAATTATGGTCCATTATTCATCTGGATGTTTGCAATATCGGAAAAAATATATCATACCATTTCTTTATTCTGAACTCTGAATATATTTTCCCAGAAAAAACATGACATACTGTGCAGGTGCAGATCAGAGAGTTACATCTGCACTTTTCTTATCTGGGTCTCCGCTTTAATGGGAAATATTGGGAATATACAATTTCAATTTAAAATGAAACCAAATATTAAGCTAAATATCACAATGTGTTATGTTTTTATTTGGAATGTGTTTGGGACCCTAGGGAAGATAAGTTGATTGTTTAATTGAATAACTCATCGTCTCATTAGGTTAACTTAGTTTACACTCTAACTGCATTTTTCAACATTTAAAGCAGAGGAAAATTGTTTAACTAACAAATCTACTAAGATAAAAACTATTTTCTTGTATTGATAATTATGACAGGGTCGGTAAATGACGTCACAAATATATGGTTTTAATAGGGCTTGTATACATGTATACTTCCACCTGAATCAGGGTGAAATGGTATTTAGCATAGCTATCCTTTTCATTTTTCCGTGCAACACTTGAGATAGCTTTATATTACTACTTTGGGTGCTAGTGGCAAATCGAAACTATAGTAACGGATTGGATCTAGATTAGACGACAAATTACTCGGATATTTGTCAGGACCAACTTGCGTATCCTTGAAGAATCTGCAAATTGAAGCAGACAACAACTAGAGGTTTGTTTTTGTCACAAAAACAGATGTCTCCCACTCCCAACCTCTTTCCAATTCACACGTGTAATGTCTGTAACTCCAACCTTATCAGGGTCTATTTTTTAAGTCATCAGGGGCAATAACTCCAACATTGTCAGGGGGAGACAATTCAAAAGCCCCAGGTACACAAAAGCACATGCTAGTCAACATTCTTGTGAAGTTTGGTGCCTCTAGTACTAGTGGTTTCAGAGATACATGTGACACCAGTAACGTTTCTCTTATTTTAAGTCATAAGGGGCAGTAACTCCAAAGTTATCAGGGGGAGACAATTATAAAACCCAGATGCACAAAAACTCATGATGGTGAACATTCCTGTGAAGTTTGGTGACTCTAGCCCTACTGGTTTCAGAGATACATGCAGCACAAAGTTTCTCTAATTTTAAGTTATCATATCAGGGGCAGTAACTCAAGAATTCTCAGGGGGAGACAATTAAAAAAAAACAGGTGCACAACAACTCATGCTGGTCAAGATTCCTGCGAAGTTTCGTGACTCTAGCCCTAATGGTTTTAAAGATATGCATGACACAAAGTTTCTCTAATTTTAAGTAATCATATCAGGGACAATACCTCCAAAGTTATCAAGGGGAGACAATTCAAAAATCCCAGGTGCACAAAAACTCATGCAGGTGAACAATCCTGTGAAGTTTGGTGACTCTAGCCCCAGTGGTTTCAGAGATATGCACGACACTAAGTAAAGTTTGTCTAATTTTAAGTCATCAGGGGCAGTAACTCCAAAGTTAACAGGGGAGAGAATTCAAAAAACCCAAGAGCAAAACAACTCATGCTAGTGAACAATCCTGTGAAGTTTGGTGACTCTAGCCCTACTGGTTTCAGAGATACGCGCGACACAAAGTTTGTATAAATTTAAGTATTCATATCAGGGGCAATAACTCAAGAATTATCAGGGGGAGACAATTCAAAAACCATAGGTGCACAACAACTCATGCTGGTGAACATTCCTGTGAAGTTTGGTGACTCTAGTACTAGCTGTTTCAGAGATACGCGCGACACAAAGTTTTTCTATTTTTAAGTCATCAGGGGCAATACTCCGAAGTTATCAGGGGGAGACAATTCAAACAACTCATGCTGGTGAACATTCCTGTGAAGTTTGGTGACTCTAGCCCAACTGGTTTCAGAGATACGCGCGACACAAGTTTGTGACGGACAGACAGACAGACAGACGGACGGACGGACAGACAGACAACTCTGGCAAAAACAATATATCTCCCCATAAATGGGGGAGACATAATTATTCATTTTTTCAGACGCAACATTACTCGAGATCGAGTTAATTTCTGAAAATTGATTTGTTGTTAGTGCATGTAGATCTATGTTTTGCTGTTTTGTATTTTATTTTGTATGAAATGCTTGTTTGAGGGACTCAATGTAGATCAATTGAGCTACCCTCGTTAAGTAGAGTATTTCATTCATTCATTCATTCATTCATAATTTTAGCTACAATTAACATAACCTTTCTCTCTGTACTTACCAATAACTGTATAGAACTCAAAACACTTTATCTACATGATGTTACTAACTTGGTTACATTTAGCAGCTAATTGTCAGTATCGTGTTGTGGTGCTTTCGTTCAGTTGTTCAATGCTGGAAATGTAATATGTCTTGCTTATGCAATATTGTACAGATATATACCTAATGTAGATGGGACCTATCCGTATGTATTCCCTATATGCATGAACTAAATTATTGTGTTCTACAAGTTACTTTTAGCCATGGGCCTAATCTTGTTGCTTCTTGCTTTGTTGATTAAAGTATTTTATTTGTACTACTAATTGAATCTATCAAGCCACCAGTGGCAATTTAGTGTTTAGGTAATTTGATTATTGTATCTTACATTTTAGATACTGTCTATGTAAACTGAATTTGTAACATACCTGAATTTTGCACCATGTTAAGTTAACAGAGCTACAGATAAAAGTGTGCATCCAAATATTATAATCGTCATTTCTCCTATTCAAGCTACATTCAGTTTGTATATCAAATATGCAATCAACGTGTCAATAGTTTTGATTTTGATAAGACGCCTAATACCACAGAGTCTCATTTGGATCAAAGCTGTTTGCAAAGTTGATAGTGGCAGGCAGTTCCTCAATGCAGAGCGGGAGACAATGTCACCCTAAAATGAGTTGCCGTCTGTCTTCAAACAGATAACAAGAAAAGGTCAGAACCGATGCAATAATGTTCGAATATGATGTTATGTAAAGAGCACTGTACTAAAGGCAAGCGTTGTACGGCAAAACAGTATACATATCAGGCTTGAAATTAGTATATGTAATGATTGGGTAATTTGTAAAACAAAATTCAATTTAGCGATTATCTTGGATCCAAATGTACTTTCAAATCTCCTTACCGCGTCACGGAAAGTGGAATATGTTCGACACGTATTGGTTCAGGTTCCCTTACGGGGTATATATATCTTAAATTACTCGTTTTCGTTCGACAGTCGAAATAGCAGTCTGAAAAGCTAAATAAGCAAGGATATAACTTAAACATGCAGAAACACCGATTATCTACTACGGATATATTAAAACAGTCAGATCAAAACTCAACAAATATGGCAAAATATTCTAACAGGGAGAGCCACATACGAAATGACACCGCACCAAACACCATCAAACAAGAAACGGTACAGCCACAAGACAAAAGATAACGGGACGCATATCACTTGATGAAAACCATTAAGCATATTAAACAACAAAGTTGACCATATGCTGAAAGCAGGAGTGTCGCCTTGGAACGGTCAGTAGCCAAAACCGGCTACTGGGGGGCTTAAACCTGGGTTACGGGTACCCAACCTCGCTCTTATCCCACTTTCACCATAGTCAAAATGTAAATAAATAAAGGTTTCACTTGCAACAATATTATTGCTGACCTTGATATTAATGATAATATGTCTGATAGTTGAGAATGGCTCAAATATTTGCTAATTTCAAGCAGGCCGCGTGATTACTGGTAACTTCGACACAATTAATGATAAACGTCTACAATATCTTCTGAATAAAGGTTCAAAATATGGAATACCATGCTTGATATATATCAATCATGTCTAGTACAGATTGCTAAGTATTTTAAAAAAAATAGTAGTAAATGGTGTCATAGAGACCGTGTTGAGCCTTTGATATAATGGACAAACGCATTTCATTTTATAGCTAACATGAACACATTCTCCCACCTAAAACTAGAGTTACTAGCTGGTATTTAAAAAAGGGTTTACATTCAAAATACATGTTCGTTCATGCTGATAAGACATTGAATAATGTCATATTATTTGACGATTACATTCGCTGTCTTGAAGCAGGAAAATATTAATAACGAAAATTCTGAAAGTAGGAGATCTTAACAAGTCATACATTTCCGTTACTACATACGAAAAGACGGTTGTTTCAGACCATGTCTAATAGTATATACAACTTAGAGTAGACCATAAAATTACATAACATAAACTTCACCCGAAGGATCACCTATTTTCAAAATATAGGTACTTCAAAACATCAGGTGTTAAGTGCTTGTGTGGCGGCCGTAAAAGGTCGCCCCGTACTTCATTCTCAGTGTTGTTATATTTTCTGGTCCTTCGGGATCATTGGTTTTGATGTTATTAGTTTTTAGCATTGTATACTGCTTAAGCCGGTGCTAGGGAGCGTGAGTAGTTTTGCACTTTTAATTACTACTCATGAACAGACTCAATAAAACCGAGTCTGCAATTTTCTCTTTTTGCATTTCTACTTTTGCTTTCGAAGGATCACCCATTTTCAGAATATCCAATGAAATATTACACAAACTGGATTTGCTCAGAAGTTTCTTCCAGATAACATATTCATGTTATGGGAATGATATATACCTTCAGACCATTATTATTTCTATGGGTATGAATTGTGCACCACTGTTTAGCAGTGCGTTGTAGGTTGGTGTTGGACATTCATTTCTATAGCTTTGCGTGCGAATACCCAAACGGTAACGAAACCACAGCCACCAGTGAGTTAGGCATTCGTTCCCAATAGTGCTAACACAGAGCTAGAAGTGCGTAGTGGCTTGGACATTCAAACACATGATCACATGTTAATTCGAATACACTTCTAGCCGCGAATACCCAGCCAGAAGGGAGGTTGCCACACCTTAAATGCGAACACACAACTAAAAATCGAATGCCTAACTGGCAGTGGATTGGAAATTCAAACACATGATGTCATGTTATTTCGAATACGCTTCTAGCCGCGAATACCCAGCCAGAAGTGAGTTGGACTTTTGTTAAATGCGAACCCACAACTAAAAATCGAATGTCTAACTGACAGTAGGTTGGACATTCAAACACATGATGTCATGTTAATTCGAATACGCTTCTAGCCGCGAATACCCAGCCAAAAGTAAGTTGGACATTCGTTAAATGTGAACACACAACTGAAAATCGAATGCCTAACTGGCAGAGAGTTGGACATTCAAACACATGGTCACTTGTTAATTCGAATACACTTATAGCCGCGAATACCCAGCCAGAAGTGAGTTGGACTTTCGGAAAATGCGAACTCACAACTGAAAATCGAATGTCTGACTGGCAGTGAGTTGGACAGTCAAACACATTATCACATGTTAATTCGAATACCCTTCTAGACACGAATACCCAGCCAGAAGTGAGTTGGACATTCGTTAAAAGCGAACCCACAACTGAAAATCGAATGTCTAACGGGCAGTGAGTTGGACATTCAAACACATGATCACATGTTAATTCGAATACACTTATAGCCGCGAATACCCAGCCAGAAGTGAGTTTGCCATTTTTTAAATGCAAACCCGCAACTGAAAATCAAATGCCTAACTTGCAGTGGGTTGGACATTCAAACACATGATCGCATGTTAATACACTTCCAGTCGCGAATACCCAGCCAGAAGTGAGTTAGACATTCATTAAATTCGAACCCACAACTCAAAATCAAATGTCTATACCTGGCAGTGGGTTGGACATTCAAATACGTGCCCACATGTTAATTCGAACACATTTCTAGCCAGAAGTGAGTTAGACATTCATTAAATTCGAACCCACAACTCAAAATCAAATGCCTAACTTGCAGTGGGTTGGACATTCAAACACATGATCGCATGTTAATACACTTCCAGTCGCGAATACCCAGCCAGAAGTGAGTTAGACATTCATTAAATGCAAACCCACAACTGAAAATCAAATGCCTAACTTGCAGTGGGTTGGACATTCAAACACATGATCGCATGTTAATACACTTCCAGTCGCGAATAACCAGCCAGAAGTGAGTTGGACAATCGTTAAACGCGAAGCCATAACTGAAAATTAATGTCTATCTGGCAGTGAGTTGGACATTCAACATCCGATCATGAATTCAAGCGAATACACTGCTTGCCTCGAATGCACAGCCAGAAGTAAGTTGAACATTCGTTAAATGCGAACCCACAGATGAATAGCGAATGTCTAACTGGCAGTGAGTTGATCATTCAAATGTATCATATATTAATGAGAACACACTGCCAGTAGCGAATGGTTTTTCCGAATTTGGGTTTTAGGGTTAGGCTCTACCCCTAACTATAACCCCCAAAATATCGACTTTTTTATTAAGGTGTTATTGTTTTCTTTTTTTGGCATAAGAAATACTCATAGCATTGAGTGAAATTGACGATTTTACTTTTTCAAATTTCTCAAAGGTAGCTCGGGGCTGGGTAGGGGTCAGGGTGGGTCAGGATGTTAAGTGTTGATATAGCATTAAACGCCTGTAGAGCTAGTCCCTGTATGTCCCTGTCTTACAGCGTAGGAATAGGTGTAAATTTATGCTACATTTTGGGGACCCCAGGATAGCCTTGACCCCTGTGTTTGGGGTATATTGATAAAAATATGGATCTGAAGAGAGTTGTGAAGTTATAGGAAAATCGGAGATACCAAATAACACACACAAAAATGAAAGACAAATAAATGGAAATAGACTGAGGGTAGCCCGGGCCACTCTGGTTCGGATATAAGGAGACGGAATCGAACATAAAGACATTAATTGGAAATTCTCCGAATAAGGATCTGAAGCGATATGTGAAGTGTCAAGGAAATTTGACGGAGGAAACAAAAGGTTTCGGATTTTTGTAGGGGTTTAGGGTGGTCAAAATGGAAAATACTCCGCGGAAAATGTTCCGGTTTAAGATCTTGATTCGGTTCCGAACTTTTGACTCTCTATAATTCCATACAGGTTCAGTAGCTGACCCACTATTGACACACTACATCAAAATAGCTGCCATTCAAAACAATTCGTATTTCAATCATTATTTTGATCCACGACATTGCCCATTTTGAATAACAAATATTCACAAAATATAACGGATTGGTGCATTTTAAACAACGTTTTGGTTGATTGGCCTTTTGGTATCTAGACCTTCTAAATTGTGACGCGCAACTTCATATAATATTAACATTGACGTCATGTTAACGTCAACATCATTTCCGTAATAATAACACTATTCTGAAAGTGGGAGATCCTTCGAAAGCAAACGTAGCAATGCAAAACGAAAAACTACCAGACTCGGTTTTATTGAATCTGTTCATGAGTATTAAAAGTGCAACACTACTCACGTCCCCTAGTCATCCTCTGTGTCAAAATAAATGAAGGAAAGTGATCGATGAAATCAATAAGTTATTGGGTTTGTCGCTGACCAACTACGGAACTATAGGGGGTCTGTAGGATGACAGGGGGAACTCGGCTATCGCGTCGCCTCAATAGTTCCGTATTTGGTCGGTGACAAACGCAATAACTAATAATATCCTACCTTGGAGTAATATATATTTTCCTCCATCCGATTTCCTTGAAATTTCACAGATCTCTTCATATCCGTATTCGGAGCATTTCCCATATATATCTTCATGTTCGATGCCGCCTCCTTATACCTGAACCAGAGAGGTCCGGGCTACCCACAGTCTATTTCGATAAAAAAGCTTCCGTTTTATGTTTGTGTTTTTTTTTTTTACTTAAAATATGCCATAAGTTTACACCTATGCCTACCGCGTAACGTAAGACCATACAGGGATCAACTTTACAGGCGTTTAAGGCTATATCAACACTAAACAGCCTGACCCATCCTGACCCCTATCCCCACCCCCGGTCTATTTTTGAGAAATTTCAAAAAGTAAAACCGTCAATTTCACTCAATGTTTTGAGTATTCCTTCTGCCACAGTACGAAACGAATACACGTCGGTCGATTTGTTGGGGTTAATTAAAGGAAGAGTCTCATCCCTGGACCCAAATTCGAAAACAGTCGCTGCTGGCAATGTATACGCAGTTAGACATTCGCATATTGGTGGTTGGTTTGCATTTAACACATGTCCAATTATCTTATGGCTGGTTATTGTATTGCCGACTAGAGGTTTATTTGAACTAACATGTGATCATGTGTTTGAATGGCCAACTCACTGCCAGTTAGACATTCGATTTTCAGTTGTGGGTTCGCATTTAACGAATGTCAAATTCACTTCTGGCTGGGTATTCGCGACTGGAAGTGTATTCGAATTGACATGTTATCATGTGTTTGAATGTCCAACCACTGCCAGTTAGACATTCGATGATCAGTTGTGGGTTCGCATTTAACGAATATCCTACTCACTTCTGGCTGGTTATTGTATTGCCGACTAGAAGTGTATTCGAATTAACATGTGATCATGTGTTTGAATGTCCAACCCACTGCCAGATAGACATTTTATTTTCAGTTGTGGGTTCGCATTTAACGAAAGTCCAACTCACTTCTGGCTGGGTATTCGCGACTGAAAGTGTATTCGAATTAACATGTGATCATGTGTTTGAATATCCAACCCACTGCCAGTTAGACATTCGACTTTCAGTTGTGGGATCGCATTTAACGAATGTCCAACTCATTGTTGTCATTGTATTGCCGACTAGAAGTGTATTCGAATTAACATTTGATCATGTGTTTGAATGTCCAACCCACTGCCAGTTAGACATTCGATTTTCAGTTGTGGGTTTGCATTTAACGAATGTTCAACTCATTTCTTGTTGTGTATTCGCGGCTGGCCGTGTGTTCACATTATAATGTAATAGTGTGTCTGAATGTCCAACCGTGTCTGAATGTCCAACCCACTTCCAGCTATAAGCGTCTAGCTGTGTATTCGCACTATAGGGAACGAATGTCCAACTCACTGCTGGTTGTGATTTCTTTACCATTTGGGTATTCGCACAAAATCTTATAGAAAAGAATGCCCAACCCACAACCCACAACTCACTGCCAACTTCACATAGCTCCACTGTTTTATGATATTTATACTGATATGAGATAGGTTTCTTGTTGAATCTGAACGCAATATCTCAAGCAGATGTCATCACAGCCTTAATATATTTTGATGATATTGTCAACATAGATAACGTAGATGACACGGAAATTTTACATATCAGTTGGTTGCTAAATACAGGGCACCATAACACAGAAAGCTCAAATCTGCATCTGTTTTGACATGATTGTATTGATCTGCATTAGGCAACCACTTGCTATACAGGCCTTTAATTAGACCTTTGTAATGGTCGCTTCCGACAAGCGCCACTGTATTTATTTAAGAGTTTGCGTTTTACTATACTACTATACATAATTGTATACGTAATAAGAGCAACGATTCTTATATTTCTCCGCTAAACGTTATGTTAATAAATGACAATGTGTACAAAATTGTAACCAACTGGGATATATTCATCGGCTGGACCGATGTAACAGGCGAACGGAAAGACAGCCTTACATGAAATGCGCCACGTTGTGGCATTTAATATGTAGGTCAGACAGGACGTTCTTTAAAAACTAGGTTTCGTGAACACAGTTACCATTGCCGGATCAAAAAAGTACGCAGTTTTCTTTACCAGCATTTTCGTCATACAGGACATTCTTTCAAATATGTTTCGGTTCAACCAGTAGAACAAATTTATTATGATTCTAAAACTACTGGTAGTTTAAAATCTAAAGCTCGTTTCATCACAGAGCTAGACTGGATAAAGAAATTACAAACACCTTTTCCTTTAGGCCTTAATGATAACATTTTCCAAAGCGGCAATATTTCTAAAGATCCAAGTATCGACATTTTCTCTATATTTTCTATTCGAAAACGTAAAAGTATATCACATGGCAGACGTAGAAATGGTAATATTAAGCGTAAATTACGTCGTAATATGTCTATTCATGATTTACATACTATTCTAAAACAAACTGGTAAACATTCTATGTTATCTTGTTTATCGTCTTTACCCTTTTCCTGTCTTAAGTCAATAGACGAAGAGGCTGATAAAATCTATATGCGTACAGATCCGTTAATTAATACTGCCTCACTTATACAAAGTTACACACAGCATGTTCTTCGTCCACGTATTGATAAAGAATCTGAACATAAAAGACATTTTCTGAAACTTCAGTTCCTAAATAAAGGTATCGATTTTATTGATATTCAAAGTATATTTCGTGATAAGAATGTAATCGATGCTATTCCCAAATATTTCATCAACTCTGAATCACCTATCATCTGTTATAAATATAATAAACCTATTAGAAATGTTATTTTGAACTACAATAAAATTGTCTCTGACTTAAATATTGATGTTAATACCCCTATTTCTTGAGATTGTAGCATTTCTAGCTTTTGCTATAAACCAGTTGGTCATGTCATTACTGGTTATTTTGATATCATTAAGGATAAACGTCTCAGGACCCTCCTAACTAAAGGACCTAAATATAGATTACCTTCCCTTATTGATTTTGACGCTTGTCGAACTCATATTGCGGAAGCTATTCAAGAATTCTGCATCAAATGGTATCGACGAGAACATGCTGATGTTAATGCCCTTTCGGATTGGAAGAAATGTATTTTCGATATTATTGATACACGAATAACTTTTTACAAATCAAATAACCATCTTTTACCACCTCGACCTAGAGTTACATTTCGCTACTTGAAGAAAAACATTTCTAATTTTCATTCAGATTATGTTCTTGTTCCTGCTGACAAGGCATCAAACAATGTAATCATTATTTGAAGATTGTATTATGTTGATGTTTTAAAGAAGGAGCTAACTGATTCAAAAACTTATATAACAGTTCAAACACCTGAAAAAGATATAGTCTCGGAACATGTAAAAATGTGCAATGATTTTAAGTCTGGTCCTAACATAAAACAACATAAACTTTCTACTTTGTACTGGATTCCGAAACTACATAAAAACCCTTATAAGTCGCGTTTTATTGCCAACTCTAGCTGTTGTACCACTACTAAATTATCTATACTTTTGACGTCCTGTCTTACTACGATCAAAGAACATGTTAAACGCTACTGTGATAAAATATATGAAAATTCTGGTATTAATGTTTTTTGGTCCATAAAAAATTCAAATGATGTTTTAACAAAACTTGAAAATGAACAGTATAACATTTCTTTACTGAGCTCTTATGATTTCTCTACACTCTATACTACTCTACCTCACCATCTTATAAAGGATAGACTTATTAAATTAATAGAAAAAACCTTTGCCAGAGAAAACAAAATGTTCATTGCTTGTAATGTTCAACGTTCATTCTTTTCGAATTCAGAAGTTGAACATTACACAATGTGGACTTGCCTTGATGTTTGTAGATCTCTTACCTTTCTTTTAGATAATATATTTGTGCGTTATGGAGATACCATATATCGTCAAGTTGTTGGTATACCCATGGGTACAAATTGTGCCCCTCTTGTTGCAGATTTGTTTTTGTATTGCTACGAGAGGGATTTTATGCTTAGCTTAAAACCTGATACACAGACCGATATTGTTAATGCTTTTAATAAAACTTCAAGGTATTTAGACGATATTTTGAATTTAGATAATCCTTATTTTGATACTATGGTTTCTTCAATCTACCCAAAAGAACTGTCTTTAAACAAAGCTAATCAATCTGACATTAATGCTTCATTTCTAGATTTGAATCTTTCAATTACAAATGATAAAGTTTCGTCCAAAGTATACGATAAAAGAGAAGATTTTAATTTTAAAATTGTTAATTATCCTTTTCTAGATGGGGATGTGCCACGTTCTACATCTTATGGTGTTTATATTTCTCAACTTATTAGGTTTGCCCGAGCCTGTTCTTTGCTTGAAGATTTTAACAGACGTAATTTAGTTATAACTGATAAACTTCTTAAGCAAGGTTACAGATATCACAAACTTCGGAAAACCTTTTCTAAATTTTATTATCGAAATTTACCTCTCATTAGTAAATATAATTGCAATCTACGGACGTTACTGCGACAAGGCATTTCTCAACCAGAATTTTATGGGGATGTTATCTACAAACTTAGGAAAATTCGGGGTCATATCCATTTTCATGATTTGTTTATAAAACGCATTAAAAAATTTAAAAAGAAAGGTTATGATCCTATTATATTGCAACACACTGCATGTTTGGTTATCGACCCTTTTACAGTCGGTAGCTACGCTTCCCTCTTTGCTTGCGCGATGACAGGCCGAGGGTAGTACTCTATGATGGTATACTCTTAAACTTGGATACAGGAGGAGCTTACCAGACTCATGTATTATTTTTTCCCTGTCGTGCCCTTAACGGCTTACCTGCAGGTGCTCTGACTTCAGCAAAGTCATTGAGTACATATTTGACGGATTGTCACAGTTATTATGCTATGTTTTACATGTTGTCCTGTGTTCACCGTCGTCTATGTTGTGGGTAAGTCCAGCGGGGATACCTTTATTTACAATATTTGTAAAGATAGGGTGACTTTGAGAGAAGTGTGAGGTTAGGACGTCCGTAAACCGGTTTAAACCCCCAGTGGTGTTTTTGCTGCTGACCGTGCCAAGGCGGAACTCTCTTTGTCACCCTTCCTTTTGTTTGCATTGCGTCTTTGTGCTTGTGGTTTGTTCATGTTGTGGAACGTTTGTCCCTGGTTCTTGTGTGTCTTTTGGTGTTTTCTGTGTTCATTTCGTGTGTGTGCGTGTGCGTGTGTGGTTGTGTGCGTGTGTCATGCTGTCTATCGGTGTTTTGGTGGTGGTTGCGTCTTGCATGTGGCTTTGCCTGCTTGACTTTACTACTTTTCCATTTGTAACTTGTCAGAAACATATTTATTAATTCGAGAGGCAATTACGTATTGAAATCAGAAAACTAGAATCGAATATATAGATCTCATTCACATTAATTTGCAAACATGTAGACACGTGTTTATTACACCCACCCTTTTTGGGGTAGATTGCTTTGCACATGTCGGTCGGTCTGTATGTCGATCTGTCTGTCGGTCGGTTGGTCGGTCGGTATATCAAACGGTTTCTAATTAATAACTGATAAACGGTTTGATGTAGGTTCTTGAAACTTGCTGTTGTATTTGTTCATGACCACTAAATGACCCCTATTGTTTTAGGTTACCTGGTCGAAGGTTAAGGTCACCATTACTTTAACTGGAAAAATGGTTTCCGATCAATAACTGCTCAATAATTTGGCTTAGGATCTTCAATCTTCCTGTGGTGATCAGTCATGAACACTAAATGACCCCTATTGTTTTTAGGTCACTAGGTCAAAGGTCAAGGTCACCATGACCGTAACTGGTAAAATAGTTTCCGATCAAAAACTGCTCAAGGGTTTCGCTAAGGATATTTTAACTTGCTCTGGTGATTAATCATGACACCTAGATATCCCCTATTGTTTTGAAAGCACTAGGTCAAAGGTCAGGAGGTCTGGGGTATACATGTTTTACAAACATTTCTTGCTGCTTTTGTTTCAGTTTTTATCATTTAAAGATATATTCAATATATTACAAAATACGTTTGTCACTCGATATTAATCCATATGGTTTGTATTTATTACCGGATATAGAGCAACATTTAATCACGTGTATCATGTTTTGTTTTAGAAACTCCTTGTCTGAGTTTCCCTTGAATCCATCTTTGAATACAAAATTCAGTCCTAAACACAACGGCGGACGAATGGCGTCGAGTTGATCGTTCGTCTTTTTCCTAGGGTAAGCATAGTTTCAAGAATGTGACGTCGTAAAATGGACCGCGCTAATTTTGTATCAATAAACAAATCATTTCCAAATAAACATTGAATATTTTTATTAACAATATATACAAGCGTATAACAACATTTACAAAGAAACACCTGATCGTGTTGGCAAACGGAAAACGTATTTCGGCGATTTTTTATCGCATGGAATAAACCGATACTTAACATGATATTTCAAAACGATATTATCTAATAATGACTTTAAGTTCAGACTGTCCTGAAATAAACCCCTTGACAAACGTAATTGAAAATCACAACAATTCAGTTCCTGAAGGTTCCTATCATGGTAAATCATCTATATTTGGTTGGTTTTGAATTGCAGAGCTCTGAACGACGACTTAGAGATGTTATGTACAAAAGAACACTTCTAAAGCGACCACTTCATTTGTGTATTTCAATAGATGCGGTAGCTTACTGCAGGACTGAAGTAATACTGACAACACATGCAGGAGCTGTCTGCATGTTTCGTCTTGCATTAACCCTTCGCTTGCTGAATTTTAAAACAAATTTCTCCTTCTATACCCATGTCCTGTTGTATAATTACATATATCTACACTGTGTACACGTATTGCGCTGTGCAATCACTGCTGTGGAGTGCACTGGTTGCACAATCAACTTGTAAATAGGTGCCTGCTTGACTTTACTACTTTTCCATTTGTAAATAGTGCAGATCCTGATGAGACAGCTCCTGCAGGAGCTGTCTCATCTGGGTCTTCACTATTTACAGGTAGGTATATTGACGCGATTAGCAACCGAAGGGTTAAGGTGCCATCTACCTCTACGGCGCAGAATTGTACCTCTTTTTTAAAGGTCGTGTTGTAGTGGGGTTTACAGTACATGTCTTTGTATAATGAACTCATAAACTCCCGACCGATAGAAATATCGAGACGATGAAATGTTTTCAATTTAATCATATCAAGTTTTGAACTGAAACGAAATAAATATCAATATACTTATATTCTATGTGTCTACAATGTTCCAGGAAAGCAATAATACCCGGACATGTACTGAATGAAAATGTCGATAATAAGCCTCGAAGACTCTCTATGACCCACGGGGACTTTCTGTGTTCTATAGCAGATAGAATAATAATCCAAACGTGCTGACAGACTGAAACAAATTCCATTTAACACGTTTAAAATATTGACTTTTTGTCGCATATGATATTACTTATGCAAATAGTTTGGTCCAGATAAGACATCTCGTAACTCTGCCTCTCATCAGGATCCAATGTGATGTTTATGTGGCAATGGTTTTTAAATGGAAATGGGAAAAAATTAGATAAACGAAAATAATTGTGTCTTTATCACAATATCATTTATATTGATTTGATCCCTTCAAAGTATGCCCCCATCTACCTCCACATGCATTTTATATCGATCTACCCACACATAAAGGTACTCGTCCAAAGGTATAAACTTAAGACACGTCCCATGCAGCACTAGAAGTAGCATCCTGCTAGTCATTCTTTTAGTTGTGGCAATAATCAACAAGAGAGTTTGGAGGAACACATGTGTCATCCGCTCGTAGCTGACACAAACACTGTTAATATTCTGGAGTGCGAAAGTCAGGACAAAGGGTAATAAATCAAAAAGTATTCCATGCAGAGTGATAAACCGTAGTTACACCAATACACATTAATGAGAGGAAGACACAGGTGAAAATTGAAATGATTAGTTTAGAAATGACAGCCAAAAGGTGTGACGGTCAGACAAATAGACAGACATACGGATGGATGGACGGACAGACATACAGACAAATAGACAGACAGACGAATGGACGGACAGACAGACAGACGACGGAAAAGTGATCCCTAAGTGACACAAAAAGCAGATTAAGAGAGGTATGGGCTTTATGAAGGATGTTCTAAAACCTTTCAAAAAGTGTATACCGTGACTGATTTATGTTCCGGTGCGCTATCGTGTGTCTTTATGCTGTCGTCGTCTTTTTATAGAAATAAAAAATGAAAAACAATCCTGCCGGGAGCAAAGAAAAAAGCAAAATGCCCAATTGCAGTGACCACCAAACAGGCAGTGCACTACAGTATAGAGGATATAAACATTTATATTAGAATGTTAATATGTTTGACAAGGAGCTAAAATATGCATGCCCAACAATTTTACGAAAAGTACATGTATGAGACATGCAGAAAACACCGCATTCAAAACACACACTCGCCTAAACAGCACCACGACGAAAAACAGTAATTATACATGTATATAAAAGACACAAAGAAACGCACAAAGACATAACAAACGAACAATATGGGGAAGATGGAAGTACCACCTTGGAACGGTCAGTGACAAATATCTCTGGGGGTTTAAACCGGTTTAGAAATTTGTAAACGACATCACCGTAACATTCCGGTTATGAAATAGATACGTAAATTACAGTTATATTTGGTAATGAGTAGAATAGTATGGTGATAAAAGAGGTATTTGTCATATCTGTAGGCGGTCTTTTAATGATAATAAGGATGTAATTGTTAAAACTATCCATACAGGAACAAACAAAACGAATATGCTGAGAAATGTGAACCATATAGTATAGCACGGAGAAGATCCTCATCCAAATGGGGTTAATTTACAATGTTCAAAACGAGGTCATCTCTTTTCAATAAGATACTTGTCCATTGTTTATATATAAATTTATATCTAAAAAGGCTGCAGATATGTCAGAACTATTAATTGTGTATGATTTGATTTGAATCAAAGGCGAGTTATCAGTATAAAATAGTTCGTCTAAATAGTGTAAAGTGTTATTAAAAGCTCTGTTGGCATCAGCCTGTGAATCAGTTTTAAGACCCCGCTCGTAGTAAAAGAGAAACATTTCTGCAATTAAAGGTGCACAGTTGGTTCCCATGGTAATAAGACTTCCAAAACCGTACAAATATAGTATCTAACAGACAATTGATTTCAATCTCAAATATGTGAATATGTCCACATTCCACAAGGTATATTATCTACACTGTAGTTGGTAAAGAATACAAGTTATTAGATTGCGATATAGTGTAGTATAAAGTATAGAAAAAACGTATGTGTTATTATAGCGTTAGGTGTTGCATGCTTTCTAGTATTTATTATGTGCCTGTTTACCTTACATTGCACTTATATATAACAGGATACGTCTTCTGTGCAATGGCTTTTTATTTTGACAAATAGTATCAATAGTAGTATGTAGAACTGATTTATTCAATGGAGATAGTACTACCTTAGGGCCATTACGAAAACAGTTATTCATAGATGGAGCTGGTATATGAAATTTCTTAATGACGATTTAGTAGCCTTAAATATACAGGATGTCGAAAAGATGTAAATAAATTCTGAATGTGGGAGGTCCTTTGAAAGTAAAAAAGAGCAAATTGCAGACTCGGTTTTATTCAGCCTGTTCAAGGATAATAATTAAAAGTGCAACACTATTCACGCTCCCCAGCACCGGCTTATGCAGTATTCAATTTTCAAAACTAATAACATCGATACTGATGATCCCGAAGGACCAGAAAATATAACAATATTCAGAATGAAGTACGGGGAGACTTTGTACGGCCGCCACATAAGCACTTAACCCCCGCTGTAATGAAGTAGACTGTGTTCATCTTGTGTATGTGCATGTGTTTGGGTGTGTAGTAGTGTGTGTGACATGCTATCTATACATATGGTGGTGGTGGTTGCGTCTTGTATGCGGTTTTGCCTGCTTGACTTTACTACTTTTTCAATGAACAAAGATTATATTGATAGAAATAAATATGCACGAGGCAAACATGCAAACCGTAAGCAAATCAATTTTAATATAATTTAGAACAAACCAGACGGGGGCATCCCTGTCCTATGGACACATGTTCTTTTATTAGCAGATGAGACGGACGAGGTAAGCATTGTCTCACTAGGATCCAAGCTGTTGGACACTGGTCAATAATAATTTAACCCTTCGCTTGCTATTCACGTCAATATACCTACCTGTAAGTAGTGAAGACCCAGATGAGACAGCTCCTGGCGGAGCTGTCTCATCAGGGTCTGCACTATTTACAAGTTGATTGTGCAACCAGTGCACTCCACAGCAGTGATTGCACAGCGAAATACTTGTAAACAGTGAAGGTATATGATATTATACAACAGGACATGGGTAAAGAAGGAGAAATGTATTATAAAATTCAGCAAGAGAAGGGTTACATCCTGTGTACAGAATAATGGGCAATAGTTCAAAAGTTCGGACGTAGTCCAATGTTCACCAATTTCATGTTTAAAAAGACATTTGTTTTTACAGCGGGACAAGAATTAACTAAGTACATGATTAATATGGTATATGTGTAAAGAACAGATTCCTGGTGTTTCTTTTATGTGAGAAGTATTCGACACAGGCGTTAAGATTGGAGAGGACGAAGGAGGCACTACTTCAATTCAACATTTGTTTGGTATCATTACTAATCCATTTGCCGTTGAATATGTATGTACGAATTAATGACACCATAAATATGTTTTTAAAAAGCTGATTGTAATGGCTGATGTACGTTTGTAATGTTGCGATGGTTTAGTAGTACCGTGCTTGACTACCGATCCGGATGCCCGGAACTCAGAAACGCATTTCAGTGTCTCCCATCCGCACGAGGCTGCCTCCTGTCCTTCCATATGTTAGCAGTGCTCAATAGTGTAGGCGAATGGCTGAATGAACAAGGCAGTAAATGAACAATCGGCTGAGCTGTCATTCGGACTGAAAGTAGACTATAACTAAATGTATACAAAATGACCACAGACTAGTTATAATACAGCAACCATGAACGGACAAAGCAGACTCAACTATATCATTTCACTCTGAACACTGACGAAGGATCCATAAGTACCACTTTTTATATGTCTGTATTACTCTGTCAGGATACAACCCTAGACATATTCGAAATTAACCTTTAGTGTGTTTGGCTGTGAAACAAAAATGTAATTGAATCGGGATATTTTTTATTTCTCAGAGACGAGACAATATTATCTGGGTGCAATATAATAACATCTAACAATAGCACAGTCTACAACTCGTGTCAGAATTTCAACTTATCAACAACTGTTATTTCCAATGCTATATATATACATGTAAACACTATATTATGTAAATAAATTTGACGTAAATGAAGAACATAGCCCATTGGACAAAACGATAATGTACTGATATGTTCGACTATTTCAATTTTTTGAATAAACAAGTATAAAGAAGTAATGAAATGATGCCAATGTATTAATTCGCCCTGTATCGAAATTATCACAGGAAAGTCTTTGCAGCAAGTCAGCTGGGGATAAATCCTCATTTCCAAACAAAATGTAGTCTTTTGAGATTCATCCAAAGGAAAACCCGTCTACATTTTAATAAGATATATGTAAACTCAAGATCAAATGTGGTCTGGCCTGTTCAGTTTCGCAGTGCCCTAAATTCGGACTAATCCTATTAAGTGTCGAAGTGCCCCACACGCAGTTCAATCGATATAATTATACGTTTCAGTAAGGCGTTTTGTGATGTTATGTCTTATACTCTTGCGTAAGTTATGGCGTCACATGTTGTGTTGTGTTTCCGATGCGTGATGTTGAATCTGGGTTTTACGGCGTTGCTGACATATTTCCCAGAGACGAGACAATATTATATGGGTGCAATATAATAGTATCTAGCAATAGCACAGTACACAACTCGTGTCAGAATTTTAACTTATCAGCAACGGTTATTCCAAGTGCTATATATACATGCCAGCACTATATCATGTATATCAAAATATTCAGAATGGGTGATCCTTCGAAAACGAAAGTAGAGAAGCAAGAAGAGAAAATTGCAGACTCGGTTTTATTGAGTCTGTAGATAGTAGTAATTAAAATGCAACACTACTCACACCCCTTAGCTTCGGCTTAAGTTGTATTCAATTTCCAATACTAATAACATCGAAACTAGTGATCCCGAAGGACCAGAAAATATAACAACGCTGATAATGAAGTACGGTGCGACATTTTACGGCCGCCACACAAGCACTTAACACCTGCTGTTGTGAAGTACATATATTCTGAAAATGGGTGATCCTTCGAAAGCAAACCTGGAAATGCAAAAAGAGAAAATTGCAGACTCGGTTGTATTGAGTCTGTTCGTGAGTGGTAATTAAAAGCGCAACACTACCCACGCCCCTTGGCACCGGCTTAAGCAGTAATCAATTTTCAAACTTCTCAAATAGTGGCATCCATAGAAAGGAATTGGTTATACATTCTATTTAAAAAGTTTCCACATTCGAGGTAAATTCGGGGTAAATCGAGTGATGCTTCACGACCCGTATTACCATTCCACTTTGTAAAGGGGTGTGTTCATTTTAAATTGAGTCTATATTTTCAAATTGTTAAATTCGGCTTCGATATTTATCTGCTCGATCAGGCACTATATGTATTGTATGTGTTTTAGCATTGTTATCATGTGGCCATTCGGCTGCATTGTATCATATATCGTACATAGTAGTTAAAGCCTTTTAAGACTGTGTGTCGTTTTGACTTTTTTTCAAACAAAGTAGATTTAGATCAGACGTCTCCTTTAGCAACCGTCTAATCGGGATCTGCTGTTTGTAAATGATATTAAAACATACATGACTGTCAAGCTTTGACCACCTTCCAAATATATGGTGTATCTCTGCCATTATCAGCCAATAAATAATCATGGATTAACACTCATATGTTTTTTTTACCAAGAAATATCTGATATGTGGAATGCAGATTATGCAGCTATTGTTCCAATTACTTTAATGTTATGCTGTCATTTATCAAACAATTATGTTTGTCCTTCCGGCATCTCTGAATAGACCATACACTATCGCCCACTTAGATGTAGTTTAGACCAAATTTAGATTTCGTTTTAATCTGTTTCAACCTTTGATAATAACACTCAAACTAGATATCATGAGGCGTTAAACGATCCGACCTGACATGCGGGAAATGAATTATTCTACAAACACAATGTCCTGCTGACAGACGTATTGAGTGTAATTTTATTTGCATGGGAAGGTAATTTATCAGGCTTATTGCAATCAGTTTTATGCAATACGTTTAAGAGACGGAATCTATGTTTTGATTGTATCTTGGGTTTGTGAAAGCATTTTGCAGGTTTGCTTCTTGTGTAAATTCTGACAAGGTATAGGAAATAGCCAAACCGTATACTGATATACAATAAGATCTATCTAGTACAATCGCACAGTCTAGTTCTGAGTCGTAGAGACAGGTTGTAGAAATATGCAAGGTGAAAGTTATGCATAAATCGCCTCCGATTATCTGCATTACTTCGTCCTGCTTTAAGCAACAACCTGCTTATAAAGACATCCACGTTAATAATAATTAAGTGGTCGCTGTAGATGGAATTAATTGATGATCGAATGATCGAAAATATTGAGATACCGATACATCTGATCAGAATACGTTTAAACTTCCTTATGTCACAAGCTCATCTGCCAGAATTGTGATTTCATTGGAATGCTTTAACCTTTAATCTGTCAAATGAATACAACAAGGCTTCTCCCTTTCTGAATGTTAATTCAACAAATAGTTGTATTAAAATGTATCATTAAGAACAGAGGTCGTATGATAAACAGTGAAGACCCGGATCAAAGGGTTCACCCAGTTTACAATGATTGAAAAGGTATTGTACACTTCTATTTGACAAGATTTGATCCGTTTAGTGCTCATTAACCAATGCTTTATAACGTAAACGTTTCAAACGAACTGTTCGCCTACTGTGTTTACTCTAGCTAAAACAACCTCTGAAAAATAAGGTTATAAACAATTCATGTTCATTAGGGAATAGATTACCCCTTGTCCTTGCTATACACGTCTTGCCTGGCATATGCAGACAACCTTGTCTAGATCAAACACCGAGTAACGTGGCGTCTTATCAGGATCAACTTGTGTGCCACTCGCCATGTTCTCAACATTGCAGTCAAATAGAACACTTTGAAACATGCTTGCAATAAAATTTCCATCTGACATCATTTTGAATGTTGCTGGGAGGCGTGTATCATCTGGATATACTGACCGTGTTGTTGAAAGGAAATGCAAGATAAATCAACAGTTACAACTGAATTTAACGACATTTTCTACCAACAAAAGGATGCTCAGTAGACTAACGGTTAAAACACCGTATCATACTGGAATGCTTTTCATAATGAAACTCAGGTCTATGCATACACATAATGTTTATTTGTTGGTATTCCGTGTTATTTAAACACGTAAAAACATCATTGTTATCTTAAATACCATCTTTATCTTTAGGGGCCTCCGTGCCCAAGTGGTCATGGTATTCGACTGACAATGTTAGGTAGCCTTCTGGCTGGCCTGTGGTAGGTCAGTGGTCCTACCTGGATGTTCTTCTGTGAATGAAACCATGCATTCTGCTCTCTGCACTAAATAACGTCTTGGATCGTCCCCCAACTGTTATTAGCTGGGCATCGTTACATGACAAAAATAGTTTTAAAATGACATAAAGCCCGATAAAAACCACACCAAACCACTTATATCTTAATCTGATAAATACGTAAAACTGACTCCTCCGTGTTTTGAATATTTATTATACCAAATATTGTATCACTAACGAAAAGGACTTTTGACTCGGAGTCTACACTCTTTGGAAGGAGTTTATTTGCTCGTCTGCTGCACATTTAAGGTTTACATATGGTACAGCAACTCGAGCAACGTCCGCCGGAAAGGAAAAGTATTGTATTTTCTACGTTTAGAAGTTTCAATTTTAGAATCTCATTATCATTATCACAATCTGCCGTACAGTGGCACACCAATTTAAACATCGTGAACGTGGAAAGTCAGATACACAAAAACAAAAAGCATTAACACTCGAACAATTCAAATTGAATAAAAGTATATCTAGAAACTGTCATCTTTTTTGGTGATTTGCTTCTACGCTCTTGACTGGTTTGCGTTGTGTTTCAGATATGTTGCACCCGAGACGTGACGATACGCACTCCCGAAACATGTCGTATAAAACAGACACTGGGAACTGTATAGTGTAATTTTTCACCAGCAATGGAACCATGACGGAATAATAGAGTAGGCAGATCAGCGTGACGATGAGGCAAACGGTGTATGAAATATTTAGCGTCATTAAAGTATTGATTAATACCAGCAGTCAAAGTCACATCAAATACAAAACAATTGATGGAAAAGAACAAAGAACACGAAAACAATGGATGTGTGTTCTGGGAATGAAATATGAGAAATTAAGTAAACAGTGGTGTGGAGATAAAATAACTTCACTTCAGGAAGCATGTATGCGTTAGATACAACATTAATTATGAATTGAGAACCACTGATTTGATTGACAGCACATGAGAATCAATAACATGTTTTTGTTATGTTTCAATGTTTGATGTACCGGGATGAATATCGGTTGTTCTTGTTGATTGTTGATGTCCCCCCCCCCTTTTTTAGGGGTGGGGGGGTATTTTTAATTTGTTGTCATATGAAAAACTTCCCAATGCATATACATAATATGCGTATCTGCATCCAAACAAAGCATAATTTGTTTTGAAATTAAAATAAAAATTATACTATAGATATAATTTCAGTACAATGGTAATATGAAAAAGCACGCGTTCAAAGACCAAAATGAAAGTGTCGTACAAAAGGGACCATTGCTAAGGATCAGAGAAGTGAAGCAGGTCGTGGATGTACCACGATGAGTATCTGTATGCAAATGTATACACTGTTAATTCACTGTTAATTATTTTGTCGGCAAACTCTATCGTCTACAGACTTTACCATCGGCTACACTTGCCATTTATTAGTTTTATTCATACGTGTTAAGGATATAGTAACAATAACAAACAGTTGGAATCCTGATGCCTCCGTGTTACTCGGCATCGCATCTGGATCCAGCATGTTATCATAGGCAATTACAGATGCAACACTGGCACGGAAAGCGTTAAACTAAATATTATCCGCTATTAAATGTCAAAAGGCTAATTGTATTAATCAACACTAATTATTGCATTACAACGTTTTCGTAAACTAATTTGCACAGAAGCAGGAGTTTAAATAAACCTGTCAATACCGGTAATAAACTACCTTGACATGTTTTCAATTATGGCACCAGTGTTTAATTCGTGTAAAACTTCTCTCATTCCACAAGGCAATATTGTTGTAACCGCGATAGATAATTCGTTCAACCGTTTACTGAAAGGGTCTGTTCAGTTTGTTTATTGAAATAAATATTATAGATGTTATTCTACGGTTCTGACATGCCATTAAGAACACATAATCGTATTAATATGTATGATACCATGTTCTCTTGCATGGATATTTAGTGCGCAAAAGTAGAACCCCAACCATTTAAAACCAGCTTTTCCCTTTGTAAATATTACTTCTTGCATAAAACGTGACGTTGTAGTCCGTCCCGATTACCCATGTATTAACAAGGCGATTCTCGTGCTCACGCGCTGTTGGTGACCGGTTGTAATTATATATTGTCGGGGAGTACTACATCATTTTTTACAATGTCCAAGTAACAGCGTAAATGGAATGAATCGTCAAAGAAATAGCGTATGGTTATGGTTGTATTTTGAACCATTAAATGCAGAAAAATGGGTTTTATGCAAGAATAGCGATACTATACGTCTATTTTGGGCAATAACATCTATTGTGTCACTTGCGACTGTTGTTGCCTTCGCCCTTCGGATTCGGAACAATAAACCTTGGGACACTGCATATGTTATTCATCGAAAAAATGTGTATTCCTCTTCTATTTAACAAAGAAATTGTATTAAGATTTATCACTGAAAACAAACAATTATCTGAAAAAAAGCGCAAACCATGCTCCTTTAGGATCTGGGACTACAATGTTTGCAAATATCTTATTTAAACGGTTCCCACACATTTACGGTTAACCAAATATGCAACAATGACCCATTGTCCTCCGCACTGACTTATTTGTAATATGCATCTATTCAAGCAACGTAAAACTGTTGTTCGTTGTACAAATGATAACACATCATTTCCCACTTGCAGTCCAATAATGTTCAACAAAATACGTATATTTCGCCACCAAATCTATTGAGGTTTTGGTAAAGGGGACGCTACGTCAATCAGTGTGTAACATGTTTCGTCTTCAAGAATGGCTAGTCAGTTTATGTTTTACAGTGAAAAACATAATTATAGGAATGTATTCAAATACAGCAAAGTCCCTCTAAACCGGATTTTCAATACAGAGCAATTTACCTCCCTATATGCATGTGGCTGCAATATGCATGATGATAGTCTTGCAGAACCGAGATCTGAGTTTTTTGAATCCGTATTGTTTCCTTTTTGTTATTTCTAAATATTTATTTTTTGTTATTAATTTCAACAGTTTTAGAAACCTGAAATGTGAAAAGGTGGTAATATTGACACGGTGGCAGTGTTTAACAATCAAATCGCCATAACAGCAATATAAGAGAAATGTGAATGTGTCTGAATTTGCATAATACGGACGCCATGGGGTCTCATTAATTGTTAATATTATTTCTTAATAGTTATCCATAAGGTGTTTATAATTTATTAATTATTGGTTATATCTCTTTATTAACAGCGGAAAACACAAACACCATGGTAACGCCGAGAAATGTTGTAGAAAGATGAGAAGGATCAAATAGGGTAGAAATGCGGTTTGTTTTCTAAGAAAATATCATTGATGTCTCATTATGTTGCTTTTTCTCTCCTCCACCTTCTAGATAACTGCCTAGCTTCATCATGATGTTTTATCACCTATGCCGATACTGATAAGTACTAAACGTGATGTTGTAGTCCCGATTATCCTATGCATTAACGATGCGATTCCAGTGCTCACGAGCGGCTGTTGACCGGCTTTAATTATACCTATGCAGGACTTAATGTCAACAATACACGTGCGTACTAAAAAGGGTAAAGTACCTAGTTATATATATACTTCCAGGCCGAATGACCGCTCAGCCAACTGTACATTTACTCACCTGGTCAATGAGCCATGCGTCTACACTATTGAGACCTGCAAACATATGGCGCGATTACGCAGTCGCAGTACCAGCTAGTGACCCTCACATGTACCCATTTTAACTCCTTGGTGGAGAGGAGCCAATCTCGTGCGAATGGGAGACGCTGAAAAGTGTCTCTGAAATTCCGAGCTGGTCCAGCCGGGATTCGAACCCGGACCCGTTGATATTCATCTCAATGCTCAACAACAACCACTGGGTCTAGCCACCGCCGCTGTATTTTACTACAGCGTTTTAACAGTGCCCCCGTAAAATCATAAATCAAATGAGCCGTCACAAAATAAAGCGTATAGTTTTTGTTGTATTTTGTACAATTTAATACTCACCGGGAAGCACAAAAAGGTTGTATGCAAGAATAGCTGTAATACACCTTTATTTCGGGCAATGACATCTGCAGTGTCCATTAGGACTGTTGTTGCTCTCGCCAGTCGGGCTCGGGGCAACAACAAACCCTCGGGACGCTGCATAATTATGTTATTGCCCGTCATTTCTTGACCAAAACCCTATTCTTTAGAATTGTCTCGAATTCTTGAAAATGATTACATTTACGCACCTCAACCTGGGTTTAGGTATTGTATATTATCTGCAATACCACCGGTACCAGTGAAGTCCTTCGATTCCATCAAAATGTCAAACACAAAGTGTGTGTATCTGTTTAAGCTGAGTCCCATTTGTAACAGCGACTTGAACACCAGGTGGAAACCGGGGTTGTTGCAATCATTTACTTCGTACTTAATTTTAGCCAGCTCCCGGTTGATCCACGATTATCTTTTCAGAGCAAGCAACATGTTTGGATTCAGGTGAGACGCTGGGTAACTCGGCCTCTCATCAGAGTCCAACTGTTTGACACCTTTATGGTAGAAAAACTGGTTATATCTTGCATTTGAACATGTAGTTGGTGAACAATTGTGTAAAAGTCATTTGTTCAGCAGGCTAAATAATAATGCATTTTATTTGTGTGCTCCTCGTAATATAACATGCATAAAACTGTAGCTGTCTAACACGTTTTAACCAATTTGCCTCATATAAACGCACTTTCGCGCAATTCTAAACAGAGTAGATCCAGAGCCATCTGATCAGGGTATGCTCTGTTTGATTTTGAAACAATATAGATATGACTTTGCAATTTTCACCAACGGAACAATGTCCCTTGAAAAGATTACGGCATTAATAGTCTGCTGATAGTCATGATGCTATATTTCTATATGGATATCGAACAGAAAAAGGGTTTATACATACGCCCGACTGTAGGGCCTCGGAAAGGTTGAAATAGTTATATCGTACAAAAACGTATTACATTGTACTGTACATTAAATGCATAATGCAGAGTTACAGATAAGGGTGCGTACACAAATACTAAAATCGACATTTCTCCATCAAACCGTATGAGAGACGATTCTAAAGAGTGGTATCAGTTAGGGTTTAGTGGAGAAATAAAGGAGAAAATAAGGAGCTATTGTTGAAAATGTTCGATTTTACGCGTCTTATCTGGAGCTCCAATAATACCTATCTGTTGTAGATTAAAATATTAACTCGCTCAACCCTGAATTATCAGTCTTATAAGCCAACAGTATTTACTCAGCGAGCCAATGGGGTCTACCGTGCACTCCCTAGACTTTTTTCCATGGGTACCAAAATGTTCAGAAAAGTGTCCTGAATCAGAATCGCAAATGTACTCAAACTTAAACAGTTACCATGGAAGCAGTGTATGGTCATTTTGGTAACAGTTTTAGACATAATGTTTACATATTCATCACCAAAAGGTACATTTATTATTGCAAGCTATATTTGGAGCATGGTGTAATGTTGTGCTCGGCATACTGCCAAACATGTTATTTTCAATATTGTTTCTCTTTGTTTTCTTATCTAATTCATATTCATGAGGAAGCAATAAGGTAATTTGCATAAAGTGAACCAAACATTAAGATTCATACGCCAACTACCGGGTATATGTTTATATCATTTATAATTATCGCGAAAGTAGGCCGCAATATCTTTGTATGTTGCAGGTATTTAACCACTCTGTAATATGAACAATGAGGTTGGAATGGTTGCCTAGGAAACAGATATATCACCATCAGTGCTATATAATTTGTCCCAAATTCATTTATCTAACAATCGTGGTGATATTCAGTGATCATAGTAAACTTTAGCTAACCATTTTGCATTTTTGTTTGCTTTATAAGAGAAGGACTGGTGTCTGTCGAAAATTTCAACATCTATTACTGTCCTCATAAGTATTAATACATATGCAAATATATATTTACTATTAAAGCAATACCTCGTATCTATATTTGTAACAATTGATTTCTTGATTCATGAAAAATAACTGAGATCTAGCGGAGTATTACAGGTGGATGTCAAATTTCCAAAATTTGTGAAAGGATCGGTTACCATGGAAACCGTTACAATGTTACTTAGTTCATTATTTGGGTATTAAATTAGATTCTTAGCTTTCTGAGTATTTTGTCATCAATTTAAACTACATGTGAAGTTGTTTTCTGATATTGGTAGAATAAAAATTGAGAGGTTTACGCTATTTCTGTATTTTTTGCTATTTTTTAATTATTCTCATTAATATTCATGTGTATGCAAATAAGGTAATTCATAAGCATAGCCTTTAAACCAAAGCACAATGTCTTTAATTCGGCACCAGTTTTATACAGTTAGTACAAAAACTTCCTGTGATATGGAAGATGTTTGCAGGTAGGTGTCGACTAACAACAATGTGTGAACAGAGTGAAATGAATGGTTACTATGGAAACCATTAAAAAGTTACTTAGAGTTAAATGTTTGGTCCTCAAATTTGATATTTTGTTTTCTGAGGATTTTGCCATCATGTTAAACTGCATATGAAATTGTTTTCTGATATTTGTAGGATAAAAAGTGAATAGTTTACATTATTTACGTTATTTCTATATTGTTTTTACTATTTTTAATGTTCTCATTAATATTCATGAGTATGCAAATAAGGTTATTAAAAAACAAACTGGAAATAATAGCACAATGTCCTATTTCCAATTTGGTACCAGTTTTATAGGTTTAGGACAAAAACTGGCTGGGATATGGACGATTTTGCAGGTACGGGCTATCATTACGAAAACTAGGGTTTTGCCATGGAAACGGTGAAAATGGTTCTTAAAATTAATGCTATGGTCCTTAAATTGGATATTTTGTTTCCCGGGGGTTTCGTCATCATATTAAACGGCATTTGAAGTTATTTTCTGATATTTGTAGGATAAAAAATGAAAGGTTTACGTTATTTCTATATTCTTTTTACTAGTTTTAATGTTCTCATTAATATTCATGAGTATGCAAATAAGGTAATTAAAAAAACAAATTGGAAATAAAAGAACAATGTCTTATCTTCCATTTGGTACCAGTTTGATAGTTTTAGGACAAAAAACTGGCTGTGATATGGGCGAATTTGTAGGTATAGGTCATCATTACGAAAACTGGGGGGGTGCCATGGAAACGGTTAAAATACACATAGCCTAAAATAATGTAAGTTTGAGTACATTCGTGATTCTGATTCAGGACACTTTTCTGAACATTTTGGTATCCATGAAAATAAATCTGGGGGGGGGGGGGGGGGTGCACGGTAGACCCCATTTGCTCCCTGTGTAATTTAACTACTTGTATAGCGTCCATTCAGTACGAAAGGCGTAAATGACAAACCCTGTTCAGAGAGATCGTCTGTGAGTGCTCTGATGCGGGTCTACACTGTTAGCAGATGACAATCAGTAAACGTATCTCTCGGGTTGAGAGAGTTGATGTAAATACGTGTTTATTGTATTGGTTTAAACGATATATATATGTGTGTGTGTGTGTGTGTTCATGGGGTGGAGATGGTTGTATGAGGTATTTTGTAGTGGATCAAGTGTAATAAGAAGGAATATAAAGCCTTTTTGACGATGATGTTGTAGAGAGTTTCAAGTCTTACTCATACCTCCTCCTAATTTTGTAACTATAGATCATGTTGCATATATTTCACAACTTCTTATATAGTTTGCAGATTGTCTGCTTTAATCGACGGCATTACTGATATTAGTAGATGCGTTTTTTTTCTTATTACTCTCTTTATCTCTCGGATATCTCTCTCTATCTTCCCCCGTCCACCCCTCTCTCTTTATCTATTTGTATGTCTGTCTATCTATCTATATTTCTCTCTTTCTCTGCCTGTCTCTATTCGTCTCCAGCTGTAATGATTTACAATTCGCATTACTTTTGTATCCGAAGTGGTATTAAAAGCTTTACAAAGAGAGTAGCAACATCAACGTTAATCGCAGTAGAGATCGCCGGTGAGACAATGTGCAAAAAGCAAATTGAATTATTAAAATTGACAAAATTCATCAATCATAAGTACTTTTCTTCTAATACGATGCAGTCGTGTTTGCTGCTTCGTGTCACGGTTAAACACCTTGCTGTTTACTACAAGTACAAATATCAATCATGCTGGAAACACCATATACAGAACAAACAGCCGCCCGAAACAGCACGACAGCAAGAAAACAGCAAATGTTCATAACTATCAAAACACAAAGATACGCACAAAGATAAAACAAACAAAAAATAGGGAGAAGATTGAAGTACAGCCTTGGAACGGTCACTGACAATAGTCATCGGGGGTGTAAACCGGTTATGGGGCGTACAACCTCACTATATTCCATCCTCACCCTAAAGACAAACACTGTAAATAAACGTATCCCCTCTTCGACTAATCTACAACAACCGCGATGGCAAGCTCGTTCATAGGAATTAGAGATACGTGTTTCTATTTTCAGCGCACGGGTATCTGGTTTGAGTTCTTACACGTTTGCATATTCAATAGCGTGATGGTTCCGTTTTTCCCACTAGTGACTTTTTTCACCGACCGTTCCAATGCAGTACTTCCTTCTTCTACCTATTGCAAGTTTACGTTTCCTTTGTGTGTCTCTTTATGTCTTTTATATACATGTACATTTTACTGTTTATTGTGGTGCTGTTTGGGCGGGGTTTTTTATGCGGTGTTTCCTGCATGACTCTAAAATGTACTTTTTGTAAAGATTATCAAACGAACATGGCGATAACATATGTATGAGGCATACATAAACAATAGTTGTTTGTATGCTATTGCGACAAGTTTCTGAGAGAGTGTAGTTACACGAAAGAACTGCAGATAACTCGATACACACATGACAATTTAACGGTTAGTTTGAAGCAACAAATGCCGTTTCAATCCTACACAGCTTATACATTCAATCCAATCGTTGTGTCGGACCACAAACTGTAGATTGACGAATTTAAGTTTCTGTTGACTGAATATGTTTTAAAGAATTGAAGCAGCATCTCTTACTTTGAGCCCACCGTTATAGCAATTTACAGTAGCGTCCCTTGGATCAGTACTTAACATATACAGCAAATACAACGTGACACAGAAAGAACTAATGGCATGGCATCATGGATATTAGGCTGTCGGGATGTTTATAACCCTTTACTCCATAAATACACATTTGCAAACAGAGAAGACCCAGATCAGCGGACACTATATCAGAATGTGCACTGTTTGCTTCTGATATATAATAGATATGATTCTAAAGTTTCTGTCATGGCCCAAACTTCCAGTGTACATATGCTATTACAAGAAATGTATTCATTTAATATTCATGACATCACTATTTCTTACATGAATATTCATGGGGTAAAAAGGTTTATGGTATATGTGCACAGGACTTATTTATACATGTACTGGTTGAGGCTATTATAGCATCATAAGCCAAACAGCTGACTCAAAGTGGGCGTCTTTTGTAGGAACTGTCTGATGCGGGTCTACTCTGTTTCCAACAATGTGAAAACGCGTTTATATGATATGAATCTTTACATAGTTGCATCAATATGCGACATGCATGGAACAATGTAATGTATGTCAAATCATCTTGAATTGAATAATCATTCTACGTGTCGTATTGACTATTTCAGATTGTGCTATATTGCTTACAGCACCATTGTCACTATATTTGACATGTTCATTAACCAGTCGACGACTACCAATTCTTCACATTTGAGATGAAAATACGTACACTAAAATATACACTAGAAAAACAAACACCGGGGATATAAAAAAGAAAATAAACAAGAGGGCCAGAATGGCCCTGACATCGCTCACCAGACAATCAGAGGAGAAGATTTTCAAAGTTTTCACTATATGTTTCTATAGAAAACTAGCAGGCCCTGGGGCAGGGCCAACTTTGACCACAGGGGAACAATTTATACAACTTTTGTAGAGGATCTGAACATGATGCTATCTGTCAAATATGTTTTCCAGTTTAAGAGGAGAAGAATTTCAAAGTTTCCACTATAATAATGTTTCTATTGAAAACTGGCCGCCCCTCTGCAAAAATATTGTCTGCTACACTTCTTTGTTACAGTAAATTTTATTCTTCTACTTTTCTCTTTTAACAATAATGGAGACCATAGTGTGTTAGTTTGGCTCCCAAGTTACATTGCATCTCATCTGGATCCCAGCTGTCTGTATAGCCTTAGGTAATCACAAATTTGTCACTAGCATGCAATGGTGAATTGAATGGGTCTAAGCATGCTTTAGTGAATACATGATGAACTTTTAAACAGTTTCAATCCAGATGAAATGCTGAGTCACTCATCACCACAACTGACACTTTAGCCAAAGAAAACATACTAGAGATATGAGAATCTGGTGCATACTAAGACTTCAAAACCCAGACTCAAGCCAGTCTCCCTTAATTGGCTTGCAACTGCAAGCTTGTTGCAAACTAAATCCTAGCCAAAATGAGCTTGCGATTTCGGTTTGGGTTAGATAGCATTTAGCCCTGGTTATATACAAGTTTAGTGAACCAGGAAAACCCATCCATATGCATAAGTGACCTGAAATTATCCCTAGTCAATATGCTTATGGCTGGTCACTCACTCTTTAAAGGACCCTATACCTTTAGCCTGCTAATATTACACCAGCTACTTGCTTTGGTTTTTTGCATTTATAATAACCTTTCAAACAGTCTGGATCAAGTTTAGATCCAGATGAGATACAAAGTAACTTGGCATCTCATCAGGGTCCAAACAGTCTTTCACTCTGACATTTGCTTTTGAAAAGATATGGAAGGAAACAAGGTTTGCAGCAGATAACATTATTTGCAGACAATAATTGCTCAGAGTGCAGAGGGTATTGGAGTGTGTACTAGTAGTCTCCCAGTAAATAATGGTCAGTTTGAATTAGCTGAAACAGCAGCCTGCTCTAAGAAACTGGTTACCTCTGGGGTGGGGCCAATTTTGACCAAAGGAGCATAATTTATATAACTTTTGTAGAGGACCTGAACATGATGCTATGTGCCAAATATGAAAGCTGTAATATTTCCAGTTTCAGAGAAGAAGATTTTCAAAGATTTCACTATAAGTTTCTATAGAAAACAATGCAACCTGGGGCGGGGCCAATTTTGACCCCAGGGGCATAATTTATATAACTTTTGTAGAGGACCTACACATGATACTATGTGCCAAATATGAAAGCTGAGAACCCTATAGATTCAGAGGAGAAGATTTTTAAAGGTTCAAATTGTTGACGCGGGACGAAGGACGACGACGGACGACGGACATCAGGCGATCACAAAAGCTCACCCTGAGCACTTTGTGCTCTGGTGAGCTAAAAATATAGTACTTCCAGGGTGGTGCCAACATTAATCCAGGTGCATGAATTGAACAATCTTAGTAGAGGTCATCAAAGATGATGTTTCGTACAAAATATATGAGAGCTCTAAGCCTTCTGGTTTCAGGAGAGATTTTTGGTTGGTATGGTAACCAGAGTTCTGCTCTAAATTATTTTTAACAACTTTGAAAAAGTAGCTTGCAAAGATCATTCCTATGCAATTTTAGCAAACTTGGTTCAATAGTTTAGGAAATGTGGTTTTAAGAAATTGTTGACACAGACACACAGCAGCAGACAAAATTATCCTAAAAGCTCATCTTGGCACTTTCTGTCACATGAGCTAAAATATTCATAATGTTATTATTTCTTTGAGTAAAGGGTTAACTCTTTGAATGATGAAATTTCAAAATGGAATGGCCTGTCAGTGTTTAACCCATACCTCATAGGATATTTTTAGATACAACCTCTTTGAATAAATCTACCGAAAAAGAGCATTAACTAGAGAAAATGATTTTGTTTAGAATTTTGAAGTTTGAAACCATTGTGATAAATAGAGTATTTGCTCATATAGAAGCAAATGCTCTATTTATCACAATGGTTTCACAAAGTGACTTTCACAGAGTTGTCAATATGAGGGAATGGGTTAACAGTATATTTCATTCCGATTGAAAGGCTTGAATATGCTAGAGGTTTTGAATGACAAACGGTACAGACCCTGATAATTAGAGGGCTTCTCTAGGTGCCCTCTGATCAGGGTCTACACTATCTGCAAAGCCGGTACAGTTGTTACCCTCATTCAACAGGTTAACCCATTACCTCACGGGCTATTATTAGACAACTGTAAATCTACCAAAAGAGAACATTTACTAGAGAAAAGGAAAATTTTAGAATTGTGTAATTTTGAAACCATGGTGATAAATAGGAGCAAATGCTCTATCTACACAATGGTTTCAAAAAGAGACATTTTCAGGTGTCAATATGAGGGAATGGGTTAAGAAATGAAATAAAAAAAACAGAATGGCCCTGAAGCGCTCACCAGACAATCAGAGTAGAAGATTTTCAAAGTTTTCACTATATGCTTCTATAGAAAACTAGCCGGTCCTGGGGCGGGACAATTTTGACCCCAGGGGCATAATTTAGAAACTTTTGTAGAGGACCTGAACATGACGCTATGAGCCAAATATGAAAGCTAAGAACCTTCCAGTTTCAGGAGAAGATTTTCAAAGTTTTCTCTATGTTTCTATTAACAACTACCCACCTCTGGGGTAGGGCCAATTTTGACCCCAGGGCCATAATTTATTAAAAAAAATAATTGTAGAGGACCAGAACATGATGCTATGTGCCAAATATGAAAGCTGAGAACCGTAATTTATATAAATTTTGTAGAGGACCTGAACATGATGCTATGTGCCAAATATGAAAGCTGAGAGCCTTCCAGTTTCAGAGGAGAAGATTTTCAAAGATTTCACTATTAGTTTCTATTGAAAACTGCCCACCCCTGGGGCGGGGCCAATTTTGACCCCAGGGCCATAATTTATATAACTTTTGTAGAGGACATAAACATGATGCAATATGCCAAATATGAAAGCTGAGAACCTTCTAGTTTCAGAGAAGAAGATTTTCAAAGTTTTCACTATTTGTTTCTATTGAAAACTGCCCACCCCTGGGGCGGGGCCAATTTTGACCCCAGGGGCATAATTTATATAACTTTTGTAGAGGACCTGAACATGATGCTATGTGCCAAATATGAAAGCTGAGAGCCTTCCAGTTTCAGAGGAGAAGATTTTCAAAGTTTCACTATATGTTTCTATTGAAAACTGCCCAACCCTGGGGCAGACCAATTTTGACCCCAGGGGCATAATTTATATAACTTTTGTAGAGGACCTGAACATAATGCTCTGTGCCAAATATGAAAGCTGAGAGCCTTCCAGTTTCAGAGAAGAAGATTTTCAAAGATTTCACTATTGGTTTCTATTGAAAACTGCCCACCCCTGGGGCGGGGCCAATTTTGACCCCAGGGACATAATTTATATAACTTTTGTAGAGGACCTGAACATGATGCTCTGTGCCAAATATGAAAGCTGGGAGCATTCCAGTTTCAGAGGAGAAGATTTTCAAAGATTTCACTATTAGTTTCTACTGAAAACTGCCCACCCCTGGGGCGGGGCCAACTTTAACCCCAGGGCCATAATTTATATAACTTTTGTAGAGGACCTGAATATGATGCTATATGCCAAATATGAAAGCTGAGAACCTTCTAGTTTCAGAGAAGAAGATTTTCAAAGTTTTAACTATTTGTTTCTATTGAAAACTGCCCACCCCTGGGGCGGGGCCAATTTTGACCCCAGGGCCATAATTTATATAACTTTTGTAGAGGACCTGAGCATGATGCTATGTGCCAAATATGAAAGCTGAGAGCCTTCCGGTTTCAGAGGAGAATATTTTCAAAGTTTTACTATATGTTTCTATTGAAAACTTCCCACCCCTGGGGCGGGGCCAATTTTGACCCCAGGGGCATAATTTATATAACTTTTGTAGAGGACCTAAGGGTGATGCTATGTGCCAAAGATGAAAGCTGTGAACCATGTAGATTCAGAGGAGAAGATTTTTAAAGGTTCAAATTGTTGACGACGAACGACGCACGACGCACGCCGACGGACGACGGACATCAGGCGATCACAAAAGCTCACCCTGAGCACTTTGTGCTCTGGTGAGCTAAAAATAGGAAACTAATTTGACATAAACTGGGTAAATTTGCATAAAAAAGAAATGGACCATTCGAATCTGAGAAAGACTTGACATAATTATTTAGTGATGCCGTGATCAAGCTGCACATACACCTGGTACCAGCAACTATGCTTATATTTTATTTGTTCTCCACAAAACTTTATGTTATGACCACAGAGTGGTCACAACATAATGGTTGATGCAGACATGGAGAGGTTGGTATTTGAATATAAATCATTATCTATTGTTGCAATATACTATGCATAGTTACCTGCTCTTTTGAATCATTGGGCTATTTAACAGATCATTGTCGATCATGTCCATAATATCGGATATCCACCATCATAGGATAACGAAATAAAGCATAACTAAAATACAAATGTCTGCTCCACAAATTTGCTTTCATATTGCGATTTAATTGTGTGTACTGAATTCGAATTTATAACGAAAACCATCAAAACATGTGATATCAAAGTCCCGGGAAATGTTGAGAAGCGTGTCAAAATCTAGTTTGTATGAATGTAATAAATTATTGCGAATATAACGCGGAAGACATGGTTAAAAGAATGGCTTTATCCTTTGCAGTAAACATCCACAATAGTTCGGCCCTATTGGAATTGGCAGTGTAACAGTTTTTGGTCATGTGATAGTTATGTAAGGAAACTGTCAATAATAACATAACCAAATTGAATATAACACCAATTATAATTTGAAATATCTAAGATGCTGACGTGTATCTGTGTCATTATCTATACGAGTCATTATTGTTGATGTAACTACGGCTTTAGAGTTTCACTAACTTTTTTTCCCCATCGCAAACAGCATTGCCAGGTCAGTCCCCACCTGTAGAAGCAGTCTTATCAGGTTCTGATCTGTTTGCTGATGACATGATACAGCCTTGATACAAATTTGATTCTACGGTTTTTGTCAACGCAAATTAAGTTCACGCGGTAATGTGTCAATAATGTGTCAATATGAACCTCAATCTGATTAATATTCATAATATACTTATTTCTTACATCGATATTCATGGAGTAAAGATAGTTAACACTTTCCTTTATTTAATCGCGTTTGCATGCATTTGCAAATAGAGTATACCCAAATTAGATGGTTCTTAGAGCAGCTCTCCGATCAGGGTCTGCTCTGTTTGGTAATGGAATTTGACAGACCTGTTTCTTTACTTTATAAAATGGCTAAATTGTTCCACCTGCCATATTGCATTATAACTATTTTGTCAATGAATATTCAAAAGGTACTGAACTGTGGGCCTACGTCAGTGCTAACATACTGTCGGTGATATGTTGATCCCTTTTCAAATTGAACATGTTAATCATTGTTTTTTACATTTAATCAATAACTAATTATCTATTACGGAGACCATAGATGGTTTGTTCTGAACATGGTGGATATGCAATTTCACTTAATTTTGTTTTCAAAGCTTCCTGAAATAACACAATGATTAATGAAAACATGGAACTTTTCCAAATGGATGTATTTATGTTGGTTTCGGGAAACGTTTAATCTTTTCGTAATCGACTGAAGACATACGCGAAACATATTTACATAAATCTAGAATAATCCAGTAAATATAATGTTAAAGTTGAATTTTCAATTAAAGTTTGATCTATTTATGTGAAGGATGCAAGATGGATCTGAATTAATTGCATCGCGGATTCTTCTATTTAATAACTAAAAGCAAACTAATATCTAACCGTTTTCGAAAGCGCATTATCGAGAAGACAAAATGTCTAAATTTTAATTACAGAGGTAGTCATGTAGGACATAACTCAATTTCAGAGATAAAAGCAAACAACATACCCTGTTATGTTGTAGGTAGCATTCAAGTTAGCCAGTTTAACCCTTTCCCTTATGTAAACGTTATAGGAGCCGTCTGATCAGGATCTGCTCTGTTTGCGTATGGTGTAATATAGGTCTGAGTCTACAGCTTATGTCGGAGCCAAAATGTTCTGTGTTCATATGCCATTATAAAAACTAATCTTATTAATATTCATGACGTCATTATTTCAACATGAATATTCATCAGGGAAAAGGATATTATCGGTTGATATTAAAACTGAAGTTATATCACGGATCCCTAACCTGAATTAGTTCTCTTCCAATGTCACATCCGTGATTATATATACAGACAGTTTGCATCCAGATAAGACGACGCGTTACTCTGCGGCTCATCAGGATCTTAAATGTGTGTTACTGTGATAATATTTTGACAAGACTGTTGAGAAATACAAACGAAATTTGGCAGCGAAATAGTTAAAACCATATAATTATTAAAATAAAGCTACATCGTATATTTTGCATTTAATAACTATTTTTATGTTGGGAAACAGGTACACGTGTGTATGTTTGAATGACTTATCGTTGTAAACGTGTGTCGTCTACACAATTTGTCGTCTGTTACAATTACTATACAAATATTTAATTTCTTAAATAGTTCCTTACAAAACATACAACAACAACAAGCAGTGTTGACTCTGATGAGACGTTACCCGGTATCTCAACTGGACCCAATTAGTAAATAAGTGATTGAAACAATAGAAATGAAGGCCAATATGCTTAAGAATTAAGTATAACTTTGCCATTGTGTACACCTTGACCACTGTGCTAGTAACCTTTGAACATTTTAATGAATGTGTATGTAGAAAATCATGACATAGTTATTAGCCCAATTTTAAAAATATTGTATGACTACCGGACTATTTGTCAAGACAGAAACCTCAGAAGCAGATCTTTATAATTCCACAAGAACACTGTACCGATCCTGGTCATCACGGCTCCTATACTGATCTATGTCTACTCTGTTTACAAAGACGTCGAAAGTCGTCTATATGAAGGAAATAGTGAAACAGTTTAGCTCTGGTTGAGACGCCTAGTAAGCCCTTGTCTCACTAGCAGCATAACGCACACACAACGCACCCGCCACCAAAAACATCGACAGAAGGCAGGGCAACATATCCACACAAACACACACACACACACACACACACACACAAACAAACAAACACACACACAAACACACAAGACGAAAACATCAAACACGAACAAACGCACAGACACAAAAACACCCAACAAACATACAATCAAGGGTGACAAAGAGAATGCTGCTTTGGAATGGTTTTGAAATGTGTCCACTATTTGTGAAATGTATAAACTGTCCTGCTCTGATTTGTGTCTACAGTGAGAAAATAACTTAATAATAAGTTACATGATCTGCAAAGTGGTAATAAATACGTGATCATCTGTTTTCTGCTTTTATCCCAGGAACGCCGCTAAGATATTAACCTTTTTATATGTATCATTATCATTATGTACGGCATGGTATTTTAATTTTCTAAAGATGCGTGTTTGTCTTTAATCATGAGCTTTGCGTGTAAATAACACATTTTGTCGTTTTTGCAAATAAGTAACATTTTGATACTGTTTATCAGGTAGACAACTGATCTGTTCTGTTCTGACACTCATATGTGACGAGATCGCGGTGATCCAAATATTAAGGCCATTAACTATTTCGCTGCCAATGCCTTTGTCGTCTGCAAACGTTGTCGTCTGCTACAATTTTCCTTTTTTTTCTTCGTCAGCTTTGTTTAAAAAACAAACAGTCGCACTAACAAACATTTTGGATCATAAAGGGACGCTGAAGGACTCGGTGTCTCATCAGGATCCAAACTACAATTAATTGTAAAGGTGACATTGACAGTGATTGAGTCACTCCGACATTGACTCCATAAAATAGCTGGCTAAATGAAACATACCTTTAGAAATGGTTAACCCTTTCCATCGCATAAGTATACACGTTTCGATGAATTTGTAAACAGAGTTGATCAATATAGGTCGACCCCAATAGGAGCCTTTGATCATGGAAAAACATAATAGCTTGCGTAATAGTAAAACATTATGATGCCATTATATAATCCAGCTAATTAAATGTTATACATTCATTATTTCTCACATGAGGGAAAGAGTGAACGCTACCTGTTCTAGCAATATTTCCCCTGCATTGTTGTAACTTTGAATACTTTTACTACATATAAATAAGATACCATCCGCACAGTAAAAATGAATTATCATTCAGTTACAATTACTCTATACTACTCTATCTCACCATCTTATAAAGGATAAACTGATTAAATTAATAGAAAAAACTTCGCCAGAGAAATGAAAATGTTTCTTGCTTGTAGTGTTCAACGTTCATTATTTTCAATTCAGAAGTTGAACATTACACAATATGGACTTGCCTTGATGTTTGTAGATCTCTTAACTTTCTTTTAGATAATATATTTGTGCGTTATGGGGATACCGTGTATCGTCAAGTTGTTGGTATACCCATGGGTACAAAGTGTGCCCCTATTGATGCAGATTTGTTTTTGTATTGCTATGAGAGGGGTTTTATGCTTTAGCTTAAAACCTGATACACAGGCCGATATTGTTAATGCTTTTAATAAAACTGCAAGGTATTTAGATGATATTTTGAACTTGGATAATCCTTATCTTGAAATGTCTTCAATTTACCCAAAACAAATGTCTTTAGATAAAGCGAACCAATCTGACATTATGGCTTCATTTTTAGATTTGATATCATTACAAATGATAATTTTTTGTCCAAAATATACGATTTCGGTTTGCCCGAGCCTGTTCTTTGCTAGAAGATTTTAACAGTCGTAATTTAGGTATAACTGATAAACTTCTTAAGCAAGGTTACAGATATCACAAACTTCGGAAAACGTTTTCTAAATCTTATTATCGAAATTTACCACTCATTAGTAACTATAAGTGCAATCTACGTTGACTGGTACGCGTTATGTGCGTTTTTTATTTGCATTTGTTCGGTTCAATCAAATTCTTGTGGGTTTTGTGGTTAAATATTTTATATTCAATTATTCGTGAGTCAATCCACTCCCGAACGAAACTATAAAACATATGTTTCATTTCTGTACAAACTCAATATAAAGCACAATGTGCAGTAGAACCCTTCTTAAGCGACTATATATTCATTCAGTTTAGGCCTTTCGAAACACAGGTGGTTGCTTAATGCAGGGCAAAGGTGATGCATAAAGATCTGTATTCACTTTGGATATGCATTAAGCTATGCTCTGCCTTTACGGCCAAACATTTGACTACTTATCATGATCGCTAAAGACAGAGTTTACTGTAGACGTATGCAGTATTTCACACTGGTAATTGATTCTTAATTCCATGTTTGTTAAGTTACGAATTGCAATAATAGTTTTATAATGAACTTGTTTTACCTGCTACTAATACAAACAGTAAGACTATCAGCCTGTACATGCTTTTTTGCTGCAATAACTGCAATCCTGTTACTTAAAACATTGAACACATATATAAGGAATGCAACAAGGCGATTGAGTGCAGAAATATTGGTTTTGCTACATATTTACTTCTCCGTTAAAATGATTTAATGTTTTAACTACCATTGAAACCGTTCAGCAGCTGCGTTCAGTTTGTTTGATTTTCACGGTACAGGATTCATGATGCTTCTGTGTACACTAAAGACAAAACAAAATGATTCATATCGCCAGAAGACATAAGAATAAGTTTGTGTTTGCAAAACAATATACAAATATGCATTTACAACAGAAACCATTTCATCGGATGAAAAACCTGCTAGTATGTTTCAGGTGTATTTAACTTTGATATTTGTAATTGACTCTGCAGTATCCATCGATGTCAGTGACCCAAACCCTATCTCAGCAAATATTTATTTGCCATGCCCCTTAATATCGTGAGAAATTGATAGGTTACAAACTCATATCTGGACGGATGTTCCTTAAATAATGTTGGAATGAATGGGCTAAAAAGTAATGCATTCATTAACTATGTTTGCAGAAACACAGAAAACAATATTAAATAGAACTCTGAAATAGATACAGCTGATGCACGATTAACAATAGTTGGTACATTTACCAGTATAAAGAGTATCAATCATAACGTCTCATTATTTAACCCGTTCCTACATATAAACGTTTACGCCTTTCTTAATTAACCCATTTGCTCCCAATGGATTCTTCAATGTTTATATTTTGGGTGTCTGGCCTAAATTTTCATTATGCGGCGTCTGATCTGAGTCTACACTGTTTGCCTACGTCCCATATATGGGATCGTGGGAGCAAATGGGTTAACAGAGTTGACCCGGTCAGCTGTGTTTTCTTACGGACATTGTATTGACCTGACTCTATAGCGTCTAACAAAAACAAAATATGGTGTGTATATATGCCATTATAAATCATCAGCTAATTAATATTTATAAAGTTATTATTTTATTTCTTCATGAATAACCAACAGGGAAATATTTAAATGCACGGGTTCAGTGTACGGATAATAAATGCTCAATTATAGCAGATCGTGGCACGCATCATATACCAGTTCAGTTTATAGGCAAGCATATACATACATGTATCACGTACAGCGTTTGGTGTTGTTATGATTAACCCCTTGCCTCGCTATTTGCTTGGCCGAACTAAACTTTGCAATAGATTGGCTCCAGATGAGACTACAGGAAAGTCGCTTGTGCATCTTCTGACATACAGTACAAGTAAAATACGATGTTTATTCCTATATTTCATATAAATATATTTTCACCCATTTGCCAAACAGAGTAGACCAAGGTCAGACGTTCCTAAAGGAGCCGACTGATCAGTGTCTGTTCTGTCTGCTAATGGAATTTGATGGATCTATTTCTCTACTTTATAAAATGGCTACAGTAAGCGTTCCACCATCTATATTGCATTATAACTATTTTGTCCATAAATATTCAGTACGTAATCTGGAAAAAGAAAATAACAGGGAAAGGGTTATAATGAGAGTAGTACACTGACCATCATCCCGCTATCAACCACCTGACTAACATTTGAAACAGCTTGGCTCCAAATAAGACTGTAAACTACTCGTTTGTGCAAATTCTGATATACTACATTGTACAAAACACAGTGCAAGTACTTTACTGGTCATCATCCCCTGACTGGCATTTGCAATCAGCATGCATCCAGTTAAGATGCATCATCAGGATACACGCCATTTTAGGTTATCTTTTGTTGTTGATAGATTGAAACTTGGAATGGAATTTCTATATAAATTACAGTACATACACCGATATCACATACGCCCTAAATTTAGATTATTCTTGTTCTGTTCCTGAAAATGTCCCTTTTTGCGAGCACACAAAACGTAAAATAATTCAATTTACTATACATCACGAGTAGCCATTGATAGATAGCTGAAAGCGGAAATTAAGTCACCTTAAATATAACGGGACTTTAAGAAAAAGTTGACCAAGTGTCATGGCGAAAAAGCTTTTGACCTATTGACATGACACAATCGTATGAGAAACTATTGACCAAGAATCATGACAGAAGTTTGTGTCATGACTATGGACTAATTTTCATGGCACACACTTTTGAGAAATTATTGACCGCCCATGTTAGGGGAAATGTTATAGAGAATCTTTTGGATACCATCGTTACGATTTTACCCTAAAACGTTACCCTAGAGAATATATTTAATCAAGTATTCCAGCTTATTTCAGATTCTGGCAGAAAACAAAATATATTCAAAGTTGTTATAGCACTACATTGAGTCATTCAATTCCTGATGATTTATAACAAACCTAGGCATTTGCCATTTACGGATAAACAAACATTTTCTAAATAAACTAAACTATTCGCGTCTTGTTTATGGTAAATATGAACAATAAATAGAGAAATAGAATATTTCTGCTTGGTGGAAGTATCCCTACCAATCTTAGAGGGAGATTGTTTGATCTCTGACTGTTACCCTCTTAGTTACTGGTAAGGCAAACTAAATATTTCAAATACGTGTTCGTTCCTAGAAATATAAAAGTTTCAATCTAGCATATACCCATATGTACTGCGAACGTGACATGACTGTGCCATATCGAGTCTTAGTTTTACAGTAGTAGGATTCTGCTTCAGTGTTGGCGATTAATATTTCACTATTGTCTTCCTACTTATGTGGTCTATATATATCTGATACCTACATTATTCGTGTAATAACCAGATAAGGTGCGTACATGTATAAATAAATGCAAATTTCAAAGGAACAAAGCACATGAATAGCTCATTCATTTCTCCAACAAACTCTAAACTGTGACAACTGTTTAGAATCGTCTCAAAAAGGCAATTCTAAAAAGTGGCCGTAGTAAATTTGACCTGAGACTCATGCATATTCAGTTTATTATCGTCGGTAATCTTCGGCAAAATTACGAAGGTATTCATTATCAATCAATAACATACTCGATAAATTACATTCATCCCGATAAATGTGCTATAAGAATACAACCCTCCTGGAACATGATTATTACTGTTGATTTTTTGGTGGTTTGGTTATTTTTTTGGTTTTTTTTTATTTTGTGCGTGAGTGTTTTGTCGCAGAGTATTACGAACAATCCTGATAAAATCGCCGAAGATTAATCGAGTCTCAGGTCAATTTTGAAGAGTAATATAACATGGCGGTTGTGATTGTAAGCCAGGACGGTTTCAGGCTAATATATATAGGTGCGTATCGAGACGATTCTAAAGCGTGGTCACATCACAGAATTAATTTACTCATGGCATCTATCCGTCTGGATTTTGACTAGCAGTCTATGCCTGGGAGAATAAATGATGTAATATATAGAATAGGTCACACGTGCGACACATTATAATTTAATCTGGCATATGTATTTTCATAGTTTTTAAACCCTTTACCCTATAACAATTCATGTACGAAACAACGAAATAATTAACATAAATGAGATTATTCATATAAGCACATGGACACAGGATGTTTTGGTAATGTAAGAATTTGCACAATCTATATTATATCATAAACAAACAATAGAATGCTAAACTTACCGAACGCCCATCAACTTGCGCATGAATAGGTCTGATATTTAACCCTTGAACTTGAGTAATTGGGTCGTTGTATATAGCGGAAAAACAATGATAAACACCGCTCTACTTTATGGGATGGGACGGGTTTTTCTTTTCATTTTTTTTATTGAATCTATAATAAATTTCTCAGATTATTGAGACAACACAACAAAAACGGTTACAACTTCATTTATTTTTGGCGTTAATTTCTGCATAAAACTATACATCATAAGCATATTCTGACGTCATTGTTGACGTCACTGTTATAATCCCCTGACATGGAAGATACGTGTATCTTCTATGTTATGTGACAGTATTACATCAACCGTACTCGGAAAATCAACGAGTATTCCGAATTGAGGGTGGGAGAATCTAGGTATCTTATGGCAGATGATTCCTTAATGTAGGATGAAGCCACGGAAAAATCTCCCCAAGGAGCCTCTGGTATGACGATCATCGTGCATTAAGGTAGCCCAGGTCTGTAAGATCTGTATTGATACTAATTTATCCATCCGGATTTTTTGCTGTTTTACAATGAGTACAAAGTCTAATGGAGATGATTATAATATGTATTTAATTCTTACCCCGCTGAGACAGATAGCCGCGCAATTTTGATGACAGTAATTTTGTAGATTTGATGAAGCTTTTAAGAAATTATTAGTCGAATGTCAAATAGCTCGGATCAAGATGAAACGTTCAGCGTCCACCTGGATTCAAGCTGTTTGCAATTCGAGACAGGTCACGGTTAGCTGGAGAAGGGTTTCAGATTTTTTTTTCACATGTACCATTGTTAACCCTTTCCCCTATAGGCTATTTTTATATCAAACCGCTTTGAATAAATCTACTCAAAAGGAGAAAATGAATGTTTTTAGAATTTTGTAGTTTGAAACCATTGTGATACACAGAACATTTGCTCCTATAGGAGCAAATGCTCTATTTATCACAATAGTTTCAATAGGTAATTTTTACTGAGGCGTAGAAAGAAGTATTTATAAAGGAAATGGTTGATAAAGCATGTCGCCGTGTTGTCCGTTCATGTCTTTGTCCCAAAGAACATTTGGACATAACATACTGATAGTACAATGAAAGAACCTCGTAATAATCGAATACACTAAACCACAGGTAGTGTATGGTTGAATTTTAATCTGAAATGAATTCGCATACTGGTTTAGATTTGTTTGGTAATCTCTTAAAGGGATTTGCTTTTGAAAAATGCATTTAATACCTTTGCTATCAGAGTTAGGGTCGTCTGATCAGGATCAGTTCTGATTGCTGATGAGATTATATGGATCCGATGCTACAATATTTGTCTAACTCAGCCATTCCTTTTTTATCTCTGACCTTGTAAAGTTAAGAAAGGCCTAACCCTTTTTCTCCTGGAATATTCGTATAAGACATAATTACATCATGAATTTCAGTGAGATAAGTCTTGGTACAGGCACATGCTCACATACAGTTTTTGCCATTGTAGAAACTATATACGAGTGAGTATATCTATATTAGTTCATAAGCAGGGAGAGCAGATCATGATCAGACGGCTCATACAGGTGAACTTTTGATGAAGCAATCAATTCATGCAAACATGTTATTAAGATGCAAGACATTTTCAAACACTGTATAAACAATTTAACAGACTAGAAACTGATATACTTGTCTATATTACCTATCGACACGAATGCATTGTTTGATTAGTATTGCATCGTGTCTTCTACGAATGGCATATATAGTAAGCCATTAAACATGACATGTAAATGCAGTAATCCTATCCAGCAGGGAATAATATCAGTGCTATGTAATACGTAAGCATCTTTAATTAGTTACCAGTCAAGAATAATTACTTTAATGGTTATTGATGATGCCTTTGTAACAATGAATCTTCTTCAGCAATTCTTCATATACGTGCACGCGCACGTGTAGTTTAGATACACTTCCCCCAAAGCACATAAAATGTAAAGTTCAGATTTGTTAACCCTTTCGTCGCCGCAGTCACATAAATGCACAACGACAAATAGTGCAGTCCCAGATCAGACGCCGCCTTTTCAAGGCGGTGTCTGTTCAGGGACTTCGCTATTTGTCTCAATCTCTATTTCTATATATGCGCTTTATTATTTTGAAATTTGCATTTATTTATTTCATTTCCTTATTTTACTGAATGATTTAACAAACTTGGATTGCAGACGACAATTAGAAATCCGGCGCCGAAAGGGTTAAGCCCTTAGCCTGCTGCCGGTGGATCTGTAGTTACTTATACAATACGTTTTGATCTAGGTGAGACGCCGAGTAATTCATGATCCAAATTGTTTGACACATTGCTTGCATGTTGGCATATGTTGAAACATATCGTTATTGAAATGCGTGTAACAATAGCAGGTTTAAGGTTAAAACAAGTATATGTTTATTGGAAAGCATAATCGTCGTCAAAGTTTTAACACAGTCCCTCGTTCAGACTAATAATAATTGATGGTTGTTTTCTATAGAAGCATTTGTATTTCTGAACACAACCCCACATTTATCAATATTGACTGATATTATCAAATTAACTGTGAAACAAACACACACCAGAAATGAAATGCCCGAATGAAAAAGACCAGACACTGCTACAATAACAGTAATCCTTAATCTACAACATCATTCCATTATTTGGGTGTCAGAATATGTAAATATTTTAATCTGATCAAGATACAATGTTGTCACACAGGAAACCGACTATATAACCATATCTAGTAGTAGTGATCATGATCAGCTGCCAACCTTCTAAATAGTGGTATAATTATGATGGACATTGCAGAAGTTGACAAGCATTGATAGTGCTAATGTACTTACATGTACCCACAGACGCCATGAGGGTAAAATCATGTTTATGCCCATAGTAATTAAGCAAAACCCGTTGAGAGTTTGTTTTTTAACCCCTCTATTTCGCACGTCGAGATAGCCAGCAAACAAACTAATTGCCGATATAAGCCATTGCCACCAATGGGTTTAGCAAACATTAGTTTCAGGAGCCCTGCGATCATGGTCTACACTGTTTGACTAGGTCCTTTTAACCCTTTCGGCGCCAAATTTCTAATTGTCGTCTGCAATCTAAGTGTGTTAAATCATTCAGTAAAATAAGGAAATGAGATAAATAAATGCAAATTTCAAAGGAATAAAGCACATATATAGAACTAGAGATTGAGACAGATAGTGAAGTCACTGATCAGACGCCGCCTTGAAAAGGCGGCGTCTGGTCTGGGACTGCACTATTTGTCGTGGTGGATTTACTCGACTGTGGCGGTGAAAGGGTTAAGGGGAAATGGATACTAATATGTTAATTTTTATAGTAAAATCCCTCTAAACCGGAATTCTTGAATTCATAGCGGAGCTTTCCGTATGACTTCCACCCTGCATCAAGCTGCCACCTGTATCCCAGACCGATATTTACACTAAAGTTAACGTCCGGTTTAGAGGGATTTTACTGTTTATCACTGTGTCCCAGATTAGACGCCGCCTTTTCAATCTCTATTTCTATATATGTGCTTTATAAGGAAATCTCATTTCCTTATGTTACTGAATGATTTAACTAACTTTGATTGCAGACGGCAATTAGAAACTTTGGCACCGAAGGGATTTGGGTCCATGCTTATAAAGATTTTAGTTGAGTCTGAGTTTCGTTCTCAAGCTTTTGATTGGTCAGATTTGAGTTCTCAAGCTTTTGATTGGTCAGATTTGAGCCAAAGGCTCAAATCTGACCAATCAAAAACTTGAGAACGAACTCAGACTCAACTAAACGTTTTATAAGCATGGACCCAGGCGAGCTTAACGCACATTGGATTCTGATGAGACGAGATGTCTCACCTGGATCAAAGCAGTTGTTGCAAATGCAAAGCAGGTCGCAGTTAGCGATATAAGAGGTTTGGTTTACTTTGAATTGATATTATACAGATCTCCTCGGATAAACATAAATGTATTGTCATCATAAAACTCCATGTACAAACAAACAAAGTTCATTTATAACGCAATTCCCGTGGATCTCAAGAAATGCTTGAAGTGTTACATTTAAGCTGAAGATATTATAGAATTAAGCCATCAATCAATAGTACCTTTTGACGGAAACATTAAACATATGGTGAAATATTTAATAAACGTTGTTTGAAACAAACCAATCTTAAGATTGTAAACAAAAGTACATAAGGTACAATATTATTACGTGCATACAGAACAACAGATAATCGTGCGTACTGAAGAACTAAAATCGTCAATTCTCCACCAAACCCTATGTTGTGACCACTCGTTAGAATCGTCTCTTCCAGACAATTCTATAGAGTGGTCACAGCATAGGGTTTTGTGGAGAGGAAAGATGTTATGCTGGAAAACGTTTTAATTTAGGCATATTATCTGGACCTCTGTCAACATAATGATTAACCTTTAGCCTGATATGGGCGCATGAGTCAAAGCCTATGCAAACAGTTTGGATTCAGATGAGACGCCGAATAACGCGGCGTATCATCAGGATCCAAACTGTTTGACACCCTAATTGCATATTGGTAGACGAATTGAGTATATCTTGAATTTTGAAAATGTAGTAGGTGAAAAATTCTGTAAATATAATTTACTAAGCAGGCTAAATGTTAATAAATCAATGTGTTACTCGTGTAAAAGGGCATGGTTAGCTCAGGAGTATAGTTAGATCCCATATATGTAGTCGTGAGTTCGAATCGCAACGGATGCTCACATATTCCACTGATTAAGTATATGTAATACCTGGATAGAATAAAGACATGTTTGGCCGACATAATGTATGTTCGAGGATTATACATTTGCAAAACTTTACTGTCACCCTGTGCTGACATGCAATATAAACATGATGCCACTGTCACTTGACAACCAAATAACAACGATTTCGAGGGACAGACAAATGCACAGACTGACAGCGACGCAGAACAATAACTAATACGCATTTTGACTTTCAATAGCAAACAGATGGAACGCCGTGTAACATCGAGATGCAAACTATTTACCACTTGGTTAATATTGTCTCAAAAGCATGTACGAATCGGATGAAATCACAAATTGTGAGATGAAAGCTGTAGCAGAATTTCTTTTCGCATCTGCAAAAGGAATAGACCAAGACCAGACGGCTCCTTTGGTAGTCGTCTGATCAGTGTCTGCTCTGATTGCTAGTGGATTTTGAAATATGTGTTTCTTTACTTTCTATATAAGTTACAATATCACACCATCTATATTTCATTATAACTATTTTGGCCACGAGTATTCAGTAGGTATTGCAATTTAGAATAAACATAAAACAGGGAAAGGTTTAATAATTTTATATTTATATTTATTATATAATACTTATATTGATTAATACACTTAATATTATTTACTTTGTTAAGCAGCATATCAGTGACCTCTGTAAGCGACATACCAGTGATTCAACCTCTGTTAGTAGCATGCCAATGATTCAACCTCATGTAGCAGCACACCAGTGACTCAACCTCTGTAAGCGACATACCAGTGATTCAACCTCTGTTAGTAGCATACCAATGATTCAACCTCATGTAGCAGCACACCAGTGACTCAACCTCTGTTAGCGACATACCAGTGATTCAACCTTCTATCAGCAGCATACCAGTGATCCAACCTCTGTTAGCGGCACACACGTGATTCAACCTCGGGGTCGTCCTCCATCTGTAATTAGTTTGACTTCGCGATATGACTGTACTACTGTTAAAGTGGCGTAACACACGGTACAAACAAAATAACCAATGATATTTTGTTGTTTTAATCCAGACACGAGTTACTACGTTTACTCATACTCTAACTACATGAAACTGGGTATATTCTTGCATTACAATAAAACACATAAAATTGTTAAACATCTGGAAAATATAGAGATTACAGAGCTGCAGATAAAGATGCGTAGCCAAATACTAAATCGTCATTTCTCCACCAAACCCTATACCGTGACCACTCTTCAGAGTCGTCTCTTCGAGACGATTATAAAAACTCGTCGCAGTATAGGGGCTGTCGGAGAAATAAAGTAGCTAGTTTTGAAAAGGTTTAAATTTATCTTACCTGGGTCTCTGGATTGGCAAACCGTCTAAAGATATTGTTAACCGTTTAACTCATAGAGACACCTTTCAACGCATTTACGAAAAGAGTAGAACTAAATCTGATGGATCCAGAGGGAGTGAGGGATCAGGGTCTGTTCTGATTGCTCATGAGTTAACCCTTCGCTTGCTGAATTTTAAAATACATTTCTCCTTCTTTACCCATGCCCTGTTGTATAATTACATATATATGCACTGTGTACAAGTATTTCACTGTGCAATCACTGCTGTGAAGTGCACTGGTTGCACAATCAACTTGTAAATAGTGCAGACCCTGATGAGACAGCTCCTGCAGGAGCTGTCTCATCTGGGTCTTCACTATTTACAGGTACGTATATTGACGTGAATAGCAAGCGAAGGGTTAATGTATATCTGGTTCTACAATTCTACCAATGCCAGTCCTTCTTGTTTTCATATTTCCTTATATAAGCTAAGTTAAATAATACACACGATGCCTTTTTGTCTGACACGAATATTCACCAGGTAAAAAAAGGTATTAATGTTAACCCTTTCCGCGCCAAATTTCTAATTGTCATCCGCAAACAAATTGTGTTAAATCATTCGGTAAAATAAGGAAATAAGATAAATAAATGCATTTCAAAGGAATAAAGCACATACATAGACATAAAGTTTGAGACAAAACGTGAAGGCAGCATCTGATCTGGGACTGCACTATTTGTTGTGGTGTATTTTTGCGACTTTGGCGGTAAAGGTGTTAAACGTTAATTAAAGTCCATGTGATCTTATATGCATGTGTGCGTGTCGTATTCAATATTTTATGACGAAGAACAGAAACCCGGAAAAGCAGCGTAAATGTTCATGAACAGCTCCTTTATATCTCCATCAAACGTGACGATGATTACGTACCTTTATCTGTTGTTCTGGGTGACGAATATGAGCGTGTGTCTGTCTTCGATAGCATATTGATACGATTACACTCATTGTCCACATCTCTCATTGCTCTAAATTGTCTCAGAAAGCTAGTGTTGTGCATAAATACAGTATTTCTTATTTGAAGATTACTGGAGTAAAGTGTTACTCGGCATAAAACATATTCTGTTAAAATCTCACCCGTGAAACGTTACTTGGGTTGTCTTAGTCTGTAATTGTAAGAATATTACACCACTTCAAATGCAAAAAGATATGAAATACGTGCATAGCGTTTTAAAAAGTAATAATGCTATTTATTCAGTGTACAGAAAAAGCAATATCAAATAAATTTATACAGTAAAACCTCTCTATAACGGCCACTTAATTACATCAAATAGTTTGTGTTAAAGGAGCGTTCTGTTTTACTTTCACCTTGCTTTTAGCAGCCACCTGTCCTAAATACCAACTCATTAACACAATTAAATGGCCGTTATATAGAGGTTTTACTGTAGTTCATACTGATATACACATCCTTATCCAGCTATTCGCGACCTGACTCACGTTTGCAGAAGATCCTGATTGAGATGAGACGTCTCATCAGGATCAAAACTGATTGCTGCTCGCTTGATACTTCCGCAAACGCCTGATCGAATCGGACGTAGTCAAAATTGTACCATATCCCAATATGTGCAGACTTTATTTCTAATTAGCAGGCGAGTTGTTCTACGTTTGGTCATTTGCACTTAAATATTTTGCTTAGAAGAAATGAGTCCGGCTAAGATATATGCAACTCCAAAATGAGCGTTATCCTACACCAAAAGCTGGTCTAAGCACACTGGCCAAGTAGATTATTATCACCATTATGTCTCCCCCATCCATGGGACACATATTGTGTCTGTCCGTTCGTCCGTCTGTCCGTTTGCCCGTCACAAACTTGTGTCGCATGTATCTCTGAAACTGCTGGAGCTAGAGTCACCAAACTTCGCAGAAATATTCACCAGCGTGTGTTGTTGTGGACTGTTCGTTTTTGTATTGTCTCCCTCTGATAACTGAACCAGTAGGGCCAGAGTCACCAATCTTCACAGGAATACTGACCACCATGAGTTGTTGTGCACCTGACTTTTCTTAATTGTCTCCCCCTGATAAATGGTGAGTTATTGCCCCTGAAATTATATATTTAAATTACTTTTAACTTTGAGTCGCGCATATCTCTGGAACCAGTAGGGCTAGAATCACCAAACATCACAGGATTGTTCGTCAGCATGAATTGTTGTGCACTTGGTGTTTTTAATTTTCTCCCTTAGATAACATTGGAGTTATTGCGTCTGGTGTCATACAATTAGAGAAACATTGTGCCTCGCATATCTCTGGAACCAGCAGGGCTAGCGCCACCAAACGTCGCATGAATGTTCGTCAACATTAGTTGCTGGTGTTGTCGACTTGTCTAACTCGGATAACTTTGCAGTGACATTGTATTACCCCTGATGACTTAAATGTAGACAAACTGTGTATTGCTAGTATCTGAGACCGCTAGGGCTATATTTGCCAACCATCACAAGAATGTTGACCAGCATCGTGTTGTGCACCTGGGTGTTTTGAATTGTCTCCCCCCGATAATTTTGGAGTTACAGACATTACAGACATTATACTTGTGTATTGGAAAGTGGATGAATTGGGGGACATCTGTTTTTATGACAAAAACAAACCTCCAGTTATTTTTGTTTTAATCTTGTTTTTAAATATCAAAACTGGCTTAATGATTACCGATGGATATCAGCTTGTGTCGCTACGTGCCATTTATTCTTCCACATTTAGTGTTTTATGTTTAGTGTTTATAACGACCACTCTAATAAATGTCAGAGTTGCCTGGCAATAAAACAACTCTAGCAATTTGCATCATTTCCTTTGAATCTTTCCATACTAAGTGGACTCCAAATACTTAATGAAAAGGTACACATCCAAAACCCACGCACATACACGAGATGAACACAGAAACATTAACCAACACACACGTACTAGAGATTAACATTCCATAGATGAACAAAAACACAAGTACAAAGACGCAAGACATCCTAACATCACGCTTATCTCAAAGTCACCCTAGCTTTACAAATAGTTTAAATAAAGATATCCCCGCCGGACTTACCCACAACAAGACGTTTTATTAAAAGCATTCACACTATCGGCCTGTGTATCAGGTTTTAAGCTAAGTATAAAATCCCTCTCATAGCAATACGAAAACAAATCTGCAACAAGAGGGGCACAATTTGTACCCATGGGTATAATAACAACTTGACGATGTATGGTATCCCAATAACGCACAAATATATTATCTAAAAGAAAAGTAAGAGATCTACAAACGTCAAGGCAAGTCCACATTGTGTAATGTTCAACTTCTGAATTCGAAAAGAATGAACGTTGAATATTGCAAGCAAGGAACATTTTATTTTCTCTGGCAAAGTTTTTTCTCTATTAATTTAATCAGTGTATCCTTTATAAGATGATGAGAAAGAGTAGTATAGAGTGTAGAGAAATCATAAGAGTTAAGTGAAGAAATGTTATACTGTTCATTTTCAAGTTTAGTTAAAACATCATTTGAATTTTGTATGGACCAAAAAATATTAATACAGTGATCCCTCCCTACAACGGCCCTCTCAATAACGATTCCCTCCTTACAACAACGCATGTCACTGTTTCCGAAACAACAAGGCTCCAGAAACAACCTTTTTCTATCGTATTTTCTTTATGCCTTCATCAAATCCTATGTTGTGACCACTCTTTAGAATCGTCACTTTGTGACGATTCTAAAGAGTGGTCACAACATAGGGTTTGATTGAGGAATAACTGTTTTCGTTCTCGAAATACACCACATCTGGAGATCTGCAAACAAGCTAATTATGTTTGATTTTTCCCTCCCTATAACAACTCCCTCTGAACAACACATACAATATTCGTATCCCAAAGGGTGTCGTTGTAGAGAGGGAGCACTGTACCATAATTTTCATATATCTTATCACAGTTACGTTTTACATGTTCTTTGATCGTAGTAAGACAGGACGTCAAAAGTTTAGATATTTGAGTAGTAGTACAACAACTAGAGTTGACAATAAAACGCGTATTATAAGGGGTTGTATGTAGTGTCGGAATCCAGTACAAAGTAGAAAGTTTATATTGTTTTATGTTAGGACCAGACTTAAAAGTATTGCACATTTTTACATGTTCCGAGACTATATTTGTTTGAGGTGTTTGAACTGTAATATAAGTTTGTGAACCAATTAGCTTCTTCTTTAAAACAACAACATAATACAATCTTCAAATAATGATTACTTTATTTGTTGCCTTGGCAGCAGGATCAATGAAAATAATTTGAATGAAAATTGGAAAGGTTTTTCTTCAAATAGCGAAATGTAACGCTAGGTCGAGGTGGTAAAAGCTGGTAATTTGGTTTGTAAAAAGCAATACGCGTATCAATAATATCACAAATACATTTCTTCCAATTCTAGCCCTTTATTCCATAAATATTCCTATTAGTGATATGTACAATGCCTGCACACTTATCAAAAACGTTTAAGTCGGGAACAAACCAACCAACAGACCAACAAACATCCAGACAGGGCAAACACAATATCCCCCTGATCCGGGATGGGGGCATACAAATTAAACGATATATTCGTTATAAACACGCACGAAATCCCATACCTGAAGTGAACTGAAAGGATAAATAGATAATGGATCAGTACGACAACCGCTGTCTTGTTTTGACCTTTAACCTTTTTCTCCGCTATGGATATATTATGTTGACTCAGGATCTAGGGCTATTGCGATTTCCGCTTCGACGAAGCTTTTGAAAAGTCATTGACAGTGCCTGATCGCTTACATCGTGATAAGACGTCTTAACCCTTTCCTCCGTAAATACGCCTTTCTACGCCTCAGTAAAAATCACCTGTTGAAATTATTGTGATAAATAGAGCATTTGTTCCTATAGAAGCAAATGCTCTATTTATCACAATGGTTTCAAACTACAAAATTCTAAAATGTTCCTTGTTTCTAGTAAATGTTCCTTTTGAGCAGATTTGTTCAAAGAGATTGGGTCTAAAAATAGCCTATGGAGGAATGGGTTAACTGGATCAAATATATTTGTAAATATATGACAGGTTGTGAATAACGGGTTAAGGGCTAACCGGCAACTGCCAGAGAAAGATGCTACAAAGATGAATGCGTGCATTTGGTAAAATTCTAAGAATCTTACAGCATGAGTAGTTTTTTAATGTCATGGCTTAATCGACATTTTTCATCCAACTTTTCTACGTTGTGAGACTGGTGATATGTTTAAATACTTGGTATACGATTGTTAACCTTCTCTGATGGAGCCCTCTGATAATCGCCAGTTCTGTTTGCTGATGGGGTAATAATTATAGACCACCCCTACAGTTTCTGCCACAGTCAAACTTTCCTGTATTCAAATGCAGTATCTACAAAACTACTACGTTCTGGGGGTGACAGACTGTTTGCAAAAGAGGTTCGTTGCTCCAGTATTCCAAAGCGTACGAATAGGCGGAATGGTTCGACAACAAATGCTATGTCGCAAATGTGCTGCACATGGATACCTGAATGTATTCAGTACAGGTCAATGCTCCGAAAAATGGGTTCGTTGGGTGGTTTGAGAAGACATTATTTTATCAAACGATTATGCGTAAACGAAATTGCTGCAAATAAAATAGGGTGAAAGAAATTGACAATCAATAGGAGTATTGGTCTATGATTCAAAACACTAAAACCTTCGACAATAGCATTACAGTAGATGGCTCAGTAAGCCAAACATAAAGATAACGACGAAGCTGACAAATGTTGCAGCAATCGTACTTTTGTTGATGAGCGATGAGTTGAGTACCGACTTCACAGTTAAGGAAATAACTGTCGTACAACAAGAAAGCAAAGCACATGTATATATCTATCAGAACACAAAGGGACGCACAAAGACAAAACAAACAAACAACAGGGGGAATATGGAAGTACCGCCTTGAAACGGTCAGTTACAATAGTCACTGGGGGAATTTATAGGTTTATCACAAGTGGTGATATTGCCCCCGAAAATATTTGAATTGCTTATTGAGGATATGGAGTTATCATTACTGAAACATTTCAGCAGTAGTTTCGAATGTGATAGTATCATAATAATAGTCCTATTGTTCGCTGATTACCTGTTTACATCTAGCACAACACCCACCGAACCTCAACGGAACTTAAATAGATTACAACAATAGTGTTACAGGTGGTATTTAGAAGTTATTGCTTCGACGTGATACTATATAAGGCAATATATAATTTATATCAGGATATGCGCAGTAGAGTGAGAAGTAATGGTTTTACATCTAGCTGGTTCCCGATCTTACAGGGCACCAGGCAGGGTGGAGTAATCAGTCCACAATTGTATCTTAATTTTATTAACGATCTGATGAATAATTTGACGCGCAGTCATTATGGATTAACTGTATACGGTCTCAACTGTAGCTGTCCGTCTTCAGCAGACGATATGGTTTTATTATCTTTCTCGAAATCTGGTCTACAAGAATAATGAACATATGTTACGAATATGGGTGTACTTTTCGGTATACATACAATGCAAAGAAATCGGCAGTCATGGTCACGAACGCATAGTTAGCTGCGGCATATATGAAAATGGTATCCACCCTATCTCTGCTAAACATCTATATGAAACAATTGTCCTCCCAAAGGCATTGTATGGGTGTGAACTGTGGTCGATCTTAAGTAAGGACGAACTGTTAACGCTTGAAATAGCCCATAAATTTGTTTAAAATGGATCCAAGGTTTGCCGAAATGTAGCAGGACAGATATTGTTTTAACTTCTTTAGGTATGTTACCTGTTACTTGTATTCTTAGGGCAGTTATGCAGATTAGATAGCAACAGTATTGTTAAGAATTGTTTTAACAATAGGATTTGCTATTACTTTAACCAATGTAATCATACCAGAGTTTTTATACCTGATATACATAGAATTTGCGGCAAATATGGTCTGTCTGAAATCCTGGAGAATTACCTCCGTACGGGGGAGTTCCCGTCTAAGTCTGTTTGGAAGACATAGATAGATACTAACATAAAGATAAAACACATGTCTTCTGTTCAGTCGAGGATCTCCTCGGATAGCATACTTCGAGATTATTCCTTTATTCAGTCTCTTACAGTTATTCAACCATCTTAGTTTTGGCTTCTAAGTAGATCTGACCGTAACTGCATACAATTTCCACGTGCAGCTGTTAGGTTCATCCACCTACTTTTTGTCAAACCTTATATTTCTTGGTGCAAACGTTGCAGAAGGTTAACAGACGAGATTGCTGTTCATTTAGGACTATACTGCGAAAATACCTTAAGTGCAAGGATCAGTTTATGGCATAGTATCTATCATCAGTTTGGTGAAGAGATATTCCAGGAATTAATCGCATGTCCCCCTCGCATGCAACTGGTTCATCTTTTATCTGGCCTACGTCACTTCCCGTACTTAGGCGTAGATTATGCAGTATGCATTCGAATAGTTGGTTTATTCTGTCGTAATATTTTGAATTATATCGACAAAGGATATAAGCATGGTATGACCATAGTTTGTCGATCGCCATAACTATAACAATGTATTATTATAGTATATCATAGTCAGATAGTACAATATTCAGCTATTGTTGTTGTGTTTGTTTTTTGATTGCGCAGCAAGACATAATAAATACGTCGACTATTTATCGATATGTATATACATGTACATGTATGTATTTATGTATTCATAGGTTGGACTCGGCTAGAAATGGTAAATGATTACCTGGCGGAGACCTCGGGTATATAGGTTTCTGTTATTTACAATATGTTGCATAGTTACAATGTCAGTGAGCTCTGTACAGCTCAGGAACGTCAATTATTTCTCTGTGTTTCGTTTCGACAGAGACATGATAAAAGGCGTCCAAATTAGACAGGTTTCTCTACGTTCGTTTTCGGCTTTTCGCTATCGGCATGTTGCCACAATCTTCGCTGCGGTCGTCGATGTTGTCGTCGTGATCTTGGTCATGCCTGTGATCGACATGATGACGACTATCATCGATGTCGTCATCGAAATTGTGATATGAATAGTTTCTTACCGTGAATGGTTAGTGTTTATAATGTTGTGTGTTCAATGTTCAATGTTCAATGTTTGTTTGTCTAATTGTAACTGTTTGCCATTGTGTACATGTCTATATATGTATGTATGTATGTTGATATGCTCTCCTACATTGGAGGAAATAAAAATTATTATTATTATTATATTATATTATTAGCTAACAAAAGTTACGGGTTTTCCGTAAAAGAGATCCGCTAAGACCAGATGAAACCTAGTACTATGGTAACCCCTTAACTACTTTGGATTATGTTAATGATTTAAGTTACCTTTGAGAAGTGTTTAATTACACTGGTAGAACCTGCTTAAACCAATATTTTTTGCCGGTAATGTCTGAATGCATCGCATACACAGCTTATGAATTCATACTGTCTAAGTTGTTGGAATGAGTGCATTTGCATTTTTGTAAGAAAATACTTAATGTCAAGAGGTTAACATTGCCAATCGCAGTGTACAGGAACTTGACCGTTATCCGCATTTTTGTAAATCGCTATGTAAGAATAATCAAATAATGGCAAAACTAAATTGATACTCATCATATTATTGTGTACACAGTAATAGTAACAGATAAATATAGAACTTAGGTTACAGGAGCTAATCATATGTTAAAAGAATAAACTTGTATTTATGGTTAAATCCCGATGATGTTAACAGTTAACATTTATGCAGTGTTCAAAGGAAGATTATTGATCATTTGATGTAAAAATGGTAGGAAGATTTAAGTAAGCATGGTGTTTTGTATTCATATAGGCAACTGTTGGTATTTAAGGATTATCTAGACGTATTACTGTGGATTATTACACGAAAACGGCGTCGTCCCAACCGTTGAAGAATTGAATCTTGTCGATATGGTAGAGCAGGACAAGTGGATAGAAATGAGAGATACTGCTTTTCTTTAGTAAGTACGATTTGGAAAATGAGTATCCAAAGTCTTATATGGTAATTTTGCTTAATTATTGAGTTTCTGAACAAAGTCGAAGTTGGTTTATATCGACAGATATTCTTTAAGTATTTGTTTTTACATGTTTTGCTTAAAATACGTTATTGTCAGCAATAACAAAATTGCACAGTTCACTCATACAGCTTTATGTGTTATATATATTACCTTTTGATTTGGAATGGCATTTGTCGTCAGAAAATGACACTATCCCGCCAGCGAAGAGACATAAAACTTATATTCTGGAATTCTATACAGCAGGGAAGTATATTTACCCTTGTCAGGCTAAAAACAAGTCTGCTTAACAGTAGGCATGGGTTATTAACGCCCTATTCGTTTAAGCTTTTACAAAACGTTTGTTGGAGTGTCAAACAGCCTTGATTCTGATGGGACGTCGATTTACTCGTCGTCTCATCAGTATATACGCTGTTGGCACATTCCAGTTAGGTCGAATTTAGCATGGACGTTTTAGTGCTGTGTTAAATCCAAGCATGTGTAATAGGTTTACCAGCCATTTGTAATTACCATAAAGGTTGCTAGCTACTGTGCGTTGTAACAATAAATATTCTTGAGCAGTTCTGTATATATGTCCCTTCTGCATAAGTAATAAATACCCCTCTTCTCGAAAAAACCCCAATAAAACAGCAAGACACAAACTGATTTCTCGTCTTAAGTATTTACTTTAGCCCCATTCGTTTTGTATTATTCTTTGCCGATTATGCAGAAAATATTCAGGAATAAATGATGTAATTTTGGAAATAGAAACATGATGATCAAATCAAGGCGCATAACGACAATCGTGTGTAATGTAGTTAAGCCAGTATATCTTAATAACTATTCGTGCAGAATTTAAACGAAATGTGTAGAAAGGAACATTTTGTATACGACATAAATAGTTTGCTTGTATCGGGTTATTCGTCAGCTGCAGATGTTGCATCTGTAATTAACTATGCAAACACCTTTGCTCCAGATGAGACACAGGCCATTAGATTAATTTGAGTTGCATAGAATCGGAGGTTCGTGAAATGTTCTGCAAATCAGCGAAAGAGAAGCCATTTGTTTTTGTTCCTTTTTTGTGTTTTAACTTGAGAAATTAACTCGATTCCTTAAACCCTTGACACTCATACTGTAGTAAATACTATCTGCTCAAACTATGCTTTTAATGACTTTCGATTTTGATAAATTGTTGTAACGCTTGATCCAAGATATTTGCAAATGCCTCTCATGGGAGCATGTTACCCATACCCTGTTTACCGCGATGTGAATCCGTCATATCTTGAAATAAACAGGAATAAGTACTCATTATAACAGTCGAGGAAACCTTCCAATAGACTCTCGGTAGGTCGGTAGTTCTACTCAAGGGTTCTTCTGTACACACAGAAATGTGATTTGTTCCATACACAGAAAACTGGCTTGGGTCTTAATCCGCTTGTACTTAGCTGGACGTGGCGTTTTGACTGGCACCTGGAACGAATATTCAAGCGACGTAAAATCCGGACACAGAAATAGTTGAACAAAACATTTCTGCTCAATATCTAAATTTGTTGATTGGGTTCTATTTACTTCCGATTTGGTTCTATTTACAAATGCATTACGAAACTATTGATATAATCTTAATAACATGAATCCTGACCAGACACCGAGTTACTCATCGGCTAGTCTGAAACAAAGCATACCACAAGTTGATATTCATCACGAACGCATCGGTAATTCAGTGTAATATGATTGAAGTATGAGAAATTATCTATAGTCGTTATAGCATGGTTAAAGTATGAGACGTCATTTATAATCGGTATTGTATGGTTGAAGTATTAGAAATCATCGATAGTCGGTATTGTATGGCTTAAGTATGAGAAGTCATCTATATTTGGTATTGTAAGGGCTAAGTATGATAACTTATCAGTAATCAGTATTGTATGGTTTAGGTATGATAACTTATCAGTACTCATAAGTACTCAGTATTGTATGGCTGAAGTATGATAGCTCACCAGTAATCAACAATGTATGGCTGAAGTATGAGAAATCGTCATAACCAGTATTGTATGGTTGTAGTATGATACCCTCTTTGAGGAAAAGGATCCTATTACATTGCATATATACAATTGACTGAACACGCCACCACGTCCATGAATTTTTACACCGTAAGGAAAACTAGAGAAGCAAGTTGTCAAGATGTGGATAAGGAGCGACAGTACAGGTCCTGACCGGAATCAGCGTGTAAAAGGCTGTTGTTCGTTTTGGTCAACATGTCAGTAAAGTCACTTGTTCAAGACAGTGGTTCATATTGAGTGTTGCGCACATGCTATGTCTAAATGCTTTACTTAATGAATGTTTATGTAAGAAATAATGGCATCGTGGATATTATCAGCTGCTTTTATAATGGTAGATGATCAACTAACATGTTGGCCATGGAGGAAACTGTATAATCAGCTCTTTATAATGACCATAAGCACATACCCAGCATACCCTATCTGGTATCTTCAGTCCTTTGATCTCGATCAACTCTGCAAAGCATTGAAAGTATCAAAACACATATGACAAAAGGTGTCAACTAGGCCAATTGTAATTGATTATTTGAGATATTGTTATAATTAACCACATCAAGGTTGATCTAACATATGCATTTGACTATAAGGTGATGTTGCAGTCAAATGCTACGGGCCTGTGACGTTGCTATTCCCAAGCTAAAACACTGGCAGATACTTGATAAAAAACACTGTAGAGATGATGCAGACTGAATGAAAATATCTATGATTGAGAACGCCTAACTGTCTTCAGTGGATTAACATTTCACAAAACAGCATAGTCTCCCGAGGAAAATAATCGTAATTCACGGTTGTTGTCTATAGAGGCATTTGTGTTTCTAAACAATACCCGCATTTATCAATATTGACATATATTATCAAGTCAAGTGCAAAGCAAACATACACCAGAAATAGCACGTGGCTGGATGAGGAGTGCCAGACACTGTAATAATAACGGTAAATCTAAATCCATAAAAACATTCCGCCATTGAATGAGATGTATATGAGTTGGGGAATGTGGAGATCAACAGTTTGATAAATTATAAGCTTTTCCACACGTGTCTTTTTAGGATAACATTACAGTTTTGTATACAGCATAACCCCTTTTAATCGGATTTTTTTTATAAAGGACACTTGATGCAGTTTTGAAATGTTGGTATTCGGTCTTTTTATGCAGGTGACTGCTTATGCCGTGTGTGTGTCATGCAGAAAGCTCCATAGGAGTTTTCTGCATGACGTTCAACTTGCATTATGCAGCAACCTGTCAAAAGAGCGGCACTGGTTCTAACCTTAACGTCCAGGTTAGAGAGGTTTAACTGTTATGATACTAGTTTAAAACATTGCATTGCACTGCTGACAAGGCAGTATTGAGATTGAATGCAGATTTGGTTAAAGTAATGACGGCCTGTGTTTGTTTGCAATATGTAAGGCAAAGATATTCTTGCTATTCGTTTTAACTAAGCATGCTATGATATGTTTTGCTAAAAGTATGGATCCAGATAAGAAATAGGTAGTTCGACATTTTCATACTGTTGTAATTGTTTTCAATCAGACATGTTTGTATTGAAAATATGAATATACATTTTTAATATGTAGCGATTGAAATATTTGTTCTAACAACTATTTACCCATCATGTTAAAGGTTAATGAATCAACATTGGACAGGGTCAACCTTAGAGTGGGCGCGTCTTAAATTTCTAAATCAAACACGAGCTGTGTGTCAAGCAGTTTGGATCCTGGCACCGAGGTGCTTTTGGCTTGAGTCTGAGATCATTCTCCATCATCTGATTGGTCAGATTCTGCGCTTGCTGAGATTCTTGAGAATGATCACAGAATCAGACTCAGAAGTTTTTTAACCTTGGACCCAGATAAGACACAGAGTTACTCGGCGTCTCATCTGGATTCAAACTGTATGAATAGGTTCAGTTGATATAATTTTATGTGTTTCATATGCGTTATATATTGAAAACTTGATGACAAAGAGCTTGTTAGCTAAACACCAATATGATAAAGTTATGGGGAATACTCTTCATTACTCACCATTGAAAACATTCTCAAAAAGTCTCAAAAATGTGGTTTCTATTTACTGGTTCACTGTGCTTCTATCATTGATCTCATTGCACTGCATATGTTTATATATCGGATAAGAAAATGGAATTATTGTGACAGTTGTTACGGGAGATTACGGGAATCAGACTTTTCCTAAATAGCATGCCTATTAACAACATCATCTAATTGAAATACAAGGGACACAACAGAACAATCCAACGGAAATGATCTACTTCACATTCGTCATACATTTGTGTTTATTATTTATAGCTGAATAATATTCATCATTGAAATAAAACCGTTTATACGTGAAATACACAAGTAGATTGGTCATGCTTGTCTAGGGATTTAAGATAATTTGTCAGATTTTAAGAAAATTGAATTCTGGAAAACTGGTAAATGATATCTTATATCAGTGTATTGCATCCCAGTCGGAACACCTGCGATGTCCGCTACGCCTGTGGGAAGACCTCTGCCATTCAAACGACAGCCGTCATAATGCGATTATTTGTAAAGTATTTACGTCAGTTTGGACACTTTTGAAATATCAATATGTCGACACATTTTTAAGACTCTGGGAACTGATGCCACACATCCACACGCGTTGTATCCGTGTTGTTCCTAAATTATCGAGTTTCGACAGGTTTCGACTTTTCATTGTCGCATAATGTCGAACGTCGTTGAACTGCTACGCGAAATTGAAACAAATGACAGACGTACGGTGGGGCAATATTGTCTGCCTGTTTCTGAAGAAAGCAAGAGAGTACCTGAGAAGAGATGCAGTGAAGGTCACATTTAATTCAGAAATCACACATATACGGTACTTTAACTGATAATCATCTACAGGGCGCTTTTGTCAGGATAATGTTCACAAAATCGGCAAAACAAGTTCTACACAAGAGTACACTTTGACTCATATCTTTAACGGTTTGTATGGATTTGTTAATGTGTATAAACAGGTCTTATATAATGATAACGGAAGACAGCTCGAAAGCTGCAACATTAAACAAGGTAGGGACACTAGTCAAACGTTGCCAAATTAGCCGCAGCTGGATAATGAGTAAATATGTGCTTTCGTTATTTGCTTTATATGCATTATTTTAATATACAATTTGAATATATTCTTCAAATAACAGTTTGTTTGAATTTTGCGTTGTAACAATGAAACGTTATCACTGTCATTTGTCAGCCATGCCTTGTGTACGACAAACTCGCCTGAATAGACATATTTTTGTTGGAGACAGAGCACGACCAATGGGTAATGAAGAAGTAGGGTTTCGTCTCTAGGATGTTGCTGTATAGTTTAATGGTTACCGCAGCACCGTTGTTCGAATATGACAACGTTATCAATGGAAAAGTAGTAAAGTCAAGCAGGCAAAGCCACATACAAGACGCAACCACCACCAAAACACCGATAGACAGCATCACACACACACAACCACACACCCAAACACACACACACACACGCGCGCGAAATGAACACAGAACACACCAAAAGACCCACAAGAACCAGAGACAAACGCTCCACGCACGAACAAAATCACAAGCACAAAGACGCAAGGCAAACAATATTTACAGTCTCGGACAGACAGGCACCTTGCCATTACAATAAGGGAAGACCGGTGCATACGGGTGACAGTAGCAAGACGACGCATTCTCGATGGCCCTAGCCAAGAGGGAATGTTGCGGCGGCGTCGCGGTCCTAGTGCCAGACCCCTGTCTGTACAGACCATAATAATATATTCTGAAAGTGGGAGATCCTTCGAAAGCAAACCATATTCGCGAATCAGTCAATGGTTCCTGCAAAGAAACCACTGATATCACCAAGGCACAAAGCTGCAAGACTACGGTTCTGTAGAGATCATATCAGATGGAATAGACAACAGTGGTCACATGCTGTTTACGAAAGTTGACGGTCGCATTCGTGTCTGGCGCCGGCCTTGGGGAAGCCATCTTCATACCACGACGGCATACAATGGCGACAGTGTCTTCTTGTGATTCGGCATTGATGCAAATGACTGAACGCGTCATTGTACCTGGAAACCTGAACGGTCATCGTTACATTGATGAGAAATTATTACAGTCTCATGCACAGTCATGCATCCGTCTGTTGGGCCCAAATGTCATTGTTCAGGATTATACAGCGTGACAGAATAGTTCGAGTGTTCCTGAATGAACGTGTTCAAAAGCTGCCTTGGTCACCTATGTCCGCCGATTTGGCATGCATTGAGCATTTGTGGGACATTCTCGGCGGTGTTGTTAGCACGAGGATTACCATGCACACCAGACTCGTTTACATGCATGTCATTCTCATTCCGGAATGGAACATTCGAAAATTAGGGATGTCCATGAGAGTACAACGCGGTGGGTACACTCAATACTGATTGAAGTTTGCAAACATTGACTAATAAGGGTTACTGTTGTGCAGAAAATATTATTTCGTAAGGAATGGATGGAAAAAAATTATGTTTACCTTACATTGTTAAGTTTGATTTATTTTTTACGTTGGTGTATACATTATGTTTATAGGTTTACACATATTTAAGATAATTGTAAATATGTCTAGTTTTTCATATTTTTCCCGAGTACAGTATATAACAAGGTCATTTAACTCTTTGTAACGGGCCATCGTGGCCGAGTGGTTATTGTCTTCCAATGAATTCCGGCCTAGGTATTTGGTGTTACGTGTCACACTCTTTGCAAAGTACACTAGTGACTCGATTTCCACACTGAAATGCTTAAATCTAGCTTTCTAGTGCCCACCATACTAAATGGTGCCATAACATTACCTATCCCGAATGTTTCCTCTACAATTTGGATCTCGTGCAATTATGATTACTTCCAATTCGATCAAGCGTTCTGTAATCGTCAGCTCGTCTGGATCAAGTCTGTTTGATCGTAGGTCGCGAATATCGGATTAGTGATGGATACATTGCCGCTGTCTGATTACATTGACCTGGAACTCATTTAAATCATGATCGTGACAAATTTGCCCAGCATGCCCCCAGTTATAATAGTTCATCGCTACCGTCAGATTACAATGAACTGTCACTCATTTTAATCATATCATGATAAACAATCCCAGCATGCCGGAGTTATTACAGTGCAGCAATAGCAACAATCCTTCGATTGAGTATTTTACGAATTTAACCCTTTCGGCTCCAAATAAATTTCGTTTACCAAGAGTATCGTCCGCTTCAGGTTCCAAGGTGGCGTTTTCTTCAATTTCTATACAAAACTGAAATCAGTGTCAACACAGTTGGGATCCAGAGGAGACGCCGAGTAACTCCGCGTCTCCTCTGGATCCAAACTGTTTGCAAAGTTTAACACGGATTCGCCTATGATGACGACAGAGTTAAACAGAATAGTGCAATGTCAATGTTAACAGAAACCACCATTTATTGTCATTTATTAAGGACCGTCTCAAGTCGATATTTCATTATCAAACTAGAAGGTTCATTTTCATTTATTAAGAACGTTCTAACATCGATATTTCATTATTAAACTGGAAAATTCGTTCACGTCCAAGGAAGATGCATTTAAAGCAGACACGTTGAGGTCGTGCAAATTAATGAAATGAGTCAACAATTAACGCATTTTACGATAAACAACACAAACACACACTAAAACAACCAATAATCGCGAAACAAAATACAAATCTCTCTCTCTCTCTCTCTCTCTCTCTCTCTCTCTCTCTCTCTCTCTCTCTCTCTCTCTCTCTCTCTGTGGAATCGTGTCCCCATATTTACGGTATCAGCATACGACAACATTTTTTGAGATATCCCTATTTACCTACATACAACTAATATGGGTGAAACTATCTCTCTCCCTCTCATGTCTGTATATCTGTCTGTCTGTCTGTCTGTCTGTCTGTCTCTCTCTCTCCATCTTTCTGTCTCTCTCTCTCCCGTCCTATGGCACTATGATTCGTAAGACTGAATTTCATGTTTCAGTGTCACACTAAAGTAGACCATAGGAGTTTCAACCACAGGATACTCTGAATCAGGTTGTTGTTTAATGCATGGTAACGAGGATACAGAGATCCCGTAAAGGTTTCTATATCACTTGCCTCCTGCATTAAACTACCACCTGTTTTACGATTCCAGAATAAGACTTCTTTTGAGTGGTCGAATTAGCGAGACTTTAATGTAATGACACGTTAAAGGCACGTGTTTATTACATACTTGCAATATTCTTTTCGTCGCAATTGCTACAATACACGAGCATTACTGAACGCCCTCACATCAAAAACATATCAAATATTTGGTTTTGTTACCCCGTCGTAGATTATTGCTTGAGATAATATTTTATGAATGTACTGATAATAGGCATTTAATTTTGCATCAACTCTCATTCAGTAGTGAATTGAGCGCAGGCTCCTTTAAAACAAATGAATTGCACCCTTTCGTTCATCTTAAATATTTTTTGGAAAATAAGTGCTTATGCATGCGTGCTTGCGTGTGTGCTTACGTGCGTTCGTGCGGACATGCGTGACTGCTTATCTACAAATGTATCTCGAATCTTGTAAATGAGGTTAAAGATGAGGAGGAGACGTCTGATCATGGCCTGCTCCGTTTGCATTTAACCCATTCCCGCATAATGACGACTTTTGACGACTTTTGACAATGGTTTCAAACTACAAAATTCTAACAATTTCCTTTTCTCTAGTAAATGTTCCTTTTGGATAGATTTATTCAAAGCTGTTGTATCTAAAAATAGCCTATGAGGTAATGGGTTAAATAGTATAAATCAGTTTTTACAGTTTCTGCCATTGCCAAAATTGTAACAATTCAGTTGGACATTAATCTATGTTGCCATTATGTCTTACATGAATATTTATGGGGACACTTGTTAACATATTGAAATACTGAGTACATCATCTACAGCAAATCATGTAAACTATGGTTTGTTGTTATCAACTATGTGAGTATATTTATTCAACATTTCAGAGGTGTCATGTTTAATTTCTTTGAAACATGTACTCATAACGTAGACAGACTGAGGAATAATACTGAGTGATAAACTAGCCTTAACGAGTGTCTGACCAAATGTCATAAAAATAAAACATCGATCCGACTCGTTAATAAATTCATGCAACAAGTCCTGGCAAGCGTATAAATCAATTAGAAACTCTAATGTGAAGACAAGAGAGGAAAGGCATCTTGGCATGCATTCAAGTGCATCGTTCCTAGCTAAACCTATACCTTTTAGTGTTATACTGTAACTCGTAGAAAAACAATTCACATTAGTTCCTAATTACGCCTTTGCAAATGATACTGCAAAGGAAGTATTGAAAAAGACGTTAAGCAGAATAAGAACCATTATTTATCATCACTATTCTAAGTGTATACTAATTAGTTCAGTGTTATTTACAACTCGTGTATCACGATTACTTTTTTTTCATGCAAAATTTGATGCCATGCAAAGGGGTCTGTGATATCATTTGTAAAGTGTTTCGATCCAGATGACACGCTGAGTAACTTGACGAATTTTATAAAGGAATTGGAAAAACGCCAACTGTAAGTATGTTGAGGTCGTAAATGTGCCTAATAGACGCTAATGCTGGCGCTGAAAACGGTAGCCTTTTCAGACCTACGGTTTAATTACAAACTGCCTTTAAATACCTATCGTATTTAAGCATCATTATTCCTTATGCAAACAAATCGTGATGCTCAAACAATGTTACATTTCAAAGAAATGATGAGGTCCATAAATGGTCCATAAATGGCGACTAAAGACGGATATCGCAGTCAAAGCTGATATCATAGGAGACAATAAACAACTTAACCCTTCGCTTGCTATTCTCGTCAATATACCTACCTGTAAAAAGTGAAGACGCAGATGAGACAGCTCCTGCAAGCTGATTGTGCAACCAGTGCACTCCACAGCATTGATTGCACAGCGCAACATTTGTACACAGTAAAGATATATGTAATTATACAACAGGGCATGGGTAAAGAAGGAGAAATGTGTTTTAAAATTCAGCAAGCGAAGGGTTAAGAGACAGTTGAACCAATTAAGGTATATCGTATGCTTCAATCCAGTGGTATAGGGAATATAAATCAAGTTCCTTGCATATTTTCAGTCCTAGTTTCTTTCGTTTGTTATTTGGTTGCACTAATCGTCATTTTCAAAATAGAATATGCTATTTAATTACAGGCCATTGTTATGTGATTCAATGACATTATATATTATCCAAAGTTAGATTTTCTGCTTTTTTGACGCCCGTTTGAAAATATGGGACGTATTATGGAATGGTGCTCTCTGTCTGTCTGTTTGTCCGTCCGTCCGTCTGTCTGTAAAATATCTGACTCAAGTTCTGCTTGGTGGATCTTTCTCAAATTAACCACAATGATTATACGGACATGTTACAGTAGTATGTCTAATCCAGGTACGTATATATAAGGTCAAGGTCGCACTATTGGACTTTGAATTTGCGTTTAGCATTTGCGTTTAGCAAATATGTTAAATGTCTGTTTGTCTGTAACATCTCTAACTCAAGTTCTTATTGGCGGATCCTTCTCAGATTCACCCGTTATATTGTCCCGGTACGTATACCCAAGGTCAATGTCTCACAATTGAACTTAGAATTTGCGTTTAGCATTTACGTTAAACAAATAATGTTAATCTCAAGTTATGTTGAACACATTTTTGTAAGTCCACATATTTTCATAACCCTTTGAGAAAAAGCGTTGAAACGTGTAATACTTGTTCACCATCACGGGCTCCATCTGTAGGCAAGAGCAAATAACTTTTATAAAGCTTTTTGGACAGAATTATTGTCATTTTTAATTTAAAATGTTAGGTTAAGAATGTTAGGTTAAGATTTTTGTTAAAATCCACATACTTACATAAACCTTTGAGATTACGCCTTGCAGCTTAGAACACTTGTCTAAAATCACAAGCTCAATCGCTTTGAAAAATAACGGATGGCGCTGTCTGTCCGTCTATCTGTCTGTGTGTCTGTAAAGGGGGTATCACACTAGAGCGTATGGCACGAACGTATGCGATCGTATGAGAAAAAATTATCATACGCTCGCATACACAGATATACGCTTGGAGTAGGTTAGCCATACGCTGTATACGTAGCATTTATGTTAAACAAAGAACTATGTTAATCTCATGTTAAACCTTTGAGATTACGCCCTGCAGCTTAGAACACTTGTCTAAAATTACAAGCTCAATATCTTTGAGAAATAAAGGATGGCACTGTCTGTCCGTCTATATGTCTGTCTGTAAAGAGAGTGTCAGACTAGAGCGTATGGCACGAACGTATGCGATCGTATGAGAAAAAAGGATCATACGCTCGCATACGCAGATATACGCTTGTAGTAGGTTAGGCATACGCTGTATACGTTTCAGGTACGCTGCCATACGTCGGCGTAAGTTCTCATACGAAGAGGCCGAAAACAATTCTTGAACATGTTCAAAAAAGTTCAGCGTATACGAGCGTATGAATTATACGTTACGCATACGCTCATCATACGATAAGCACACGCTGAATACGCTAGAGTGTCGATAAAGCTACGTTACTTATAGGTCAAATACGTTTCACATACAGTGGCATTAAGGCGGCCAGTAAAACTATAATATGGATAGCGTATCAGTAACGTAATTAAAACATATGTCAGACGAATGACTAACGTATTAAACCTATTTCTGGTTATCCATACGCTACTCATGCGCTCACATGCGGTAATAATACGTTACTCATATGCTACTTATACTCTGACGGTGACACAAGTTGACACTCGCTCGTATACGTTTCTCATGCGCTGCATATACGCCAGATATACGGTATGCATGCGCTACTCATGCGCTGTTAATACGTTCATCGAATATAGTGTTGGAATATTTGGGGTTCATACGCTCAACAGTTGTGCGTATGACCAGTTTTTCATACGCTGTGTATACGTTCGTCTCATACGCTATAGTGTGACAGGGCCATAACATTATCTAACTCAAATTCTGCTTGGTGGATCCTTCTCACCCTATACCACAATGTTAATCTGCCCATGCTACAGTAGCATGGTTGTATCCCGGTATGTATATCCAAAGTCAATGTTTACCATTTTCGTGAACCAGGCCTCGACGGGCGTATATTGTGCACACTGGCACTCTTGTTCCGCGATATATTCCTGTGTCAGTTTGAGAATAAAAAGTGTAAAATGACATTATTTCTGTTCAAATTCTCTCATGTAGCAATTTGATAGTTAATTGAGCTCGGAAATCAATTCACTTAAAAACATAATGGGACTTTAAGTGGTACATGTAGATAAATCACTATTTACTTATGCAATGTTATCGCAATTTGTCAATGCACGAGTAAGACAGGCAGTTTTAAATGGTATTTGTTTAGCCTGACGACATTTAAAGATTACTCATGAACCAATATAGTTGTACGTGTAAGTTGGAATTCATGAAACCTAATTTACATTAATGAATAACTGTATAAATAGTCACTAACGTATTTTATTACGATATATAGATTTAAAAAGGAATTGTTGGCCTAAAGAGGAAGTCCCTACAATGAACGCATATTTTCAATAATATCATAAAACTTGATTTGCTATGCTCAACCATTATTATGAAGATTGTTAATTTAATCTTATATCTAAAGATATCCCTGATTTCTCCAATACTTAATTTGTTCGTTCTACAACACAGTAGTATCGATATTATTTCCGTTAAAATGTCCCGCGTGTTGCCGATGATCACCAGATCCCTCCATTGTTTATGTAACGGCTTTTCTCGGAAGTGGTCGGAAAGACGCGAATAACGCGAACTGATACGAAATTAAAACTGAAATATCGGGGAATAAAGTCGAAATCAAACACATTTTGTTTTGTCTATTTTAACGTTTATTTAATAAGATTTCTACCGATATACTACTTTTCAGCATAAATATTATAAACAAATAAGTTTTGTATATTTTAGGTATGTTTGACACGTGTCGAATGTATGGACTTCCCCTTAAAGACACCATTTTATGCTTAAAATGGTCGCTTTAGAGTGGACTTACTGTATGTCATAAGATGCTTATTTCTACATGACTGTCGATGTAATTGTCATTCTTTTCGTTGCTGTTGCCCTTTTTCATTGCGGGTTACGTCCCGCTTGATAACGTTTAAATATGCCTGCCCCGGGGAGGCATATTGCCTTTGCTATGTTGGTTGGTCAAATGTCATATCGGGGACATAGTGTTTCACAAACGCATCTTATATCTTATAAAAACGCCTTTAAAGACTAAGTATAGATTAGACGGTTCGAATAGGAGCTGTCTGATATAGGGTTGCGCTGTTATGTAGGTTAAATAAAAACAGTAGTTGCTTCTACAATGGTCAAACATATTGTGTTTATATGCCAATATAAATGTCAGGCTAATAAATATTCATTATTATTATTAACAATGACTACTGATGACGTATAAGGTTCAATGTTAATGTGCCATATATCAAACACAACATTTCTAAGCGCCTTTTCTACACGTCTGGTTGCAGCATAGGTTCATTTTACGTATCTTAGTCCTTCTTCTTTATTGAAATTAGCTTGTATATGTTTTGCTGGTTTAATGCATCCAGTGTTTCGACCAATCACCCCTTGTCTATTGTTTTTATTTCCAATATAAGCACACTTTGCATTTATGTGATACATCAGCCGAAAATATTTCAGTATTTGTGTCATTTCTAATTGCAAATTCTTATTGTAATTCCATTCATTATCAAGTCAATGCCAAGTGCCATCATATTTATATTTTTTCCTAAACCTACGTCCGGGAATGCTTGTTAAACAAGTTGTAGCGTGCGTTAAAGTTGGCATTAATGCACGACTGACTTCAATCAATGATTACCAAGACACACATTATGACAGCTCCATAGAAACTGTGTGACAAGTATATTAATCATTTACAATATTGTTTGTGTGTACAGACAATGTTCGAACAGGATACTGATGTTATCTACCCTTATACACAAATTGACCTTTGTCAAACTATGGTCGAATCAAATATTGCAAGAGTTTGGATTCATGTGAGGCGTCGGTCATCTGCTTGACACTTGTATTATATCTATTCAATAAACAGACTAGCGTCTACTTCTAAAGTCTCGCTAATGCGACCACACAAAAGAAGTATAATAACAAGAGCATCGCATATGGATGCCAACCTCGTCTGTTCGATTGTAACTATTGTGGCGATGAACAAGTGTGTGGAGTTTAACAAGATTTGCATGAATTGTACAGAAGTAAATTTTCCGGACGACAACGACGAAAACAACGACTACGACAACGACTATTCGGCCGCCGGAATTACGACAATAGCACTTAGTTTTCTTCGTAGAACAGTTGAGCTAATAATGGATTTTAGAAAAGCTGACACTGAGTTGTATGATTGTATTGCTTTTGCCCTTCATTAAGCAACCATCTGTTTTACTCCTATGACTCCTATACTAATGAATTATACGGTCGCATTAGCGAGACTTCGCTGTAGAAATATTGACTACCCGGGAACAGTGTTAAGCTCAACTGTTAAATGTCAGAATTATTGTCTGGATGATCGCTTAGGGTTAGAATAATACTGCATGGCGTATTTACTTCCTTCCTAGAGAAAAGATAGAATGGTAAACGTGTGGTTTATAGTCTGCAATCTATATACATAGTATCCCGACTTTCAAATTTTAACCCCTATTCATATGGTTATAAGTCGGTCATTTACATTCGGCGCCCACGGCAGCCATGTCGTACAAGTTATCTCCCTTATAACTACCCATTTATGCAACTTGGCTGAGAGGAGCAGCGTGTCATGCATTGTTTGGTCAGACAATTTATGATGATGCGATGGCAGAAATTTAACCGGTGACTGTCCGATCTTAAATCCGGCATACTATCACTGGAACATCTTTCCAGTATAAAATGTGTTTGTAGTTATAGTGCAGGTGTTAATATTATGAATACTAAATATTTAATATTTTCGGGATGTGATACAAACAGACACACATATTAATCCCTAGTCATTTTAAGATAACTATATGATATGAATAATAGTTACTTTCTAAACCTTACTACGATCTTATACAGTGCTCCCTCTCTACAACGACACCCTTTGGGAAACGAAGATTGTATGTGTTGTTCAGAGGGAGTTGTTATAAGGAGGGAAAATCAAACATAATTAGCTTGTTTGCAGATCCCCAGATAAGGTGTATTTCGATAACTAAAACCGTTATGCCTCTATCAAACGCTATGTTGTGACCACTCTTTAGAATCGTCACAAAGTGACGATTCTAAAGAGTGGTCACAACATAGGCTTTGATGGAGGCACGTTCTTTAGAATCGTCACAAAGTGACGATTCTAAAGAGTGGTCACAACATAGGGTTTGATGGAGGCATAAAGAAAATACGATGGAAAAATTGTTTCTGGAGACTTGTTGTTTCGGAAACAGTGACATGCGTTGTTGTAAGGAGGGAATCGTTATTGAGTGGGCCGTTGTAGGGAGGGAGCACTGTAAAGCGTGCCATGTCGACGAATAAAATCAATACGTGAATTTCTCATGTATCTATATGCATGTGAAATTGAGGCATATGCAATCAATTCCGGCAAATTAAGAACTACAAACAGTAAATATTATAAACCCGTATCCCGCTGGAAACTATACGGATTTGGACGATTAGTACAAGCTCAGTATCCATGCTTATAAAAGTTTTTAGTTGAGTCTGAGTTCGTTCTAAAGTTTGAGAACAAACTCAGACTCACCTAAAAAGCTTTATAAGCATGGACCCTGGCTAAACTACTGACCGAGTATCCAACAGCTTGGTCCTGATTAGGGTCTCATCTGAATACAAGCTGTTTGCAATGAGCGCCAATACATTGGTAAAGGGATGAGGGTTAAGTCAGTACAACCGTTACAATCCCATATCTTATACAAACACCACACTACTATGTTGCTGCACATAGAGGAGTCTATTCAGAATTTGTGTAGCACACTTGATGATTAGTCAAACTATTACGTCTTGCAACTTACACAAAATAGAGTTCACCAACGTACCAAATTTATTTAAGTGTGACATTCCTCATAAAATGTTCAAATACGACACGGTTATTTAGTGGGTGGTCAACATAGATATGCATAGAAATATTACAAACATAATTATATACATATCAGCTTTTATAATGTATGCAACGATAATTATGTACAGATAATATAAGCAGATTAGAATCGTTTTAAGAACAGAAATTGAGACCCTTTGTATGATATTGCTATTTTATCATAACTAGAACTGCTGTGCTCTACCGGATACTCCCGTCAGTGAAGAAAATAAATAAATAAAAATAAATAAATCAATATAAAATATGCGTTGCTGTCTTGAAAGTTGCACACAATTATAGCAACACTATGTTCCTTTTACATGACATTTATTTGTGCAGGATGTCGTCTGGCTAATAACAAGTGGCGCCATTTGCGATATACCACACACTTTTTTATTGTCAAATATTACATAATTAATAATCCGATGTGTAAATACCACAATTAATCATACAATACGTATGCCCTGTCGACGCAACAATTTCCGTCAAACAAACGCATTTTCACTCCTTTGAAAACAGGGTTGACACAGATCAGACGGCTCTTGTATGTTTTGTTTCTGTATCCCCGCGCCTGTTTTTGTCCTGTCTGTTTGTTTGTTTGAGGAAATTTTTAACGATGGCGATAATTTTGTAGCCATTGCACATACATACTTCAAACTTGGCATGTAAGTGTAACTTATGGAGGCGAACATGTTAAAGGGCGACTTATTAAGGTGAAGGTCACATCTCAAGGTCGAAGGTCAAATTACGGGTCAAATGTATATTGGCGATAATCAGGGACATGATGTGTCACAAACACATCTTGATTAAAGTTATACCTCAATAATCTTAAGGCAATAACTATTCATGCAATTATCGATTCATGCATAAATGTTCAGTAGGGAAATATTTAAAATGTTAAATTACAACGTGTGTCCAGCAAATATTCGTCAATGTTTTACACCATTCAAAAATGCATTATTGAGTTTCAACAATATCAAATGGTTCATGATAGATTGTTTTGGACAACAAAAACCTTAATATGTTAATTGAATGCCAGTATATGTCATTACTCATTAGCATAGTTACGTTACCAAAAGTGTCACGATGACAATCTATCGCTCATCTGTGTGATTTTGTATTTGGAGAAAAGATGTTGACTAAGTTGGTACAATGATGTAATGACAGGCCGAGGGTAGTACTCTATGATGGTATACAACTTGGATACAGGAGGAGCTTACCAGACTCATGTATTATTTTTTCCCTGTCGTGCCCTTAACGGCTTACCTGCAGGTGCTCTGACTTCAGCAAAGTCATTGAGTACATATTTGACGGATTGTCACAGTTATTATGCTATGTTTTACATGTTGTCCTGTGTTCACCGTCGTCTATGTTGTGGGTAAGTCCAGCGGGGATACCTTTATTTACAATATTTGTAAAGCTAGGGTGACTTTGAGAGAAGTGTGAGGTTAGGACGTCCGTAAACCGGTTTAAACCCCCGGTGGTGTTTTTGCTGCTGACCGTGCCAAGGCGGTACTCTCTTTGTCACCCTTCCTTTTGTTTGCATTGCGTCTTTGTGCTTGTGGTTTGTTCATGTTGTGGAACGTTTGTCCCTGGTTCTTGTGTGTCTTTTGGTGTTTTCTGTGTTCATTTCGTGTGTGTGTGTGTGCGTGTGCGTTTGGGTGTGTGTGTGTGTGTCATGCTGTCTATCGGTGTTTTGGTGGTGGTTGCGTCTTGCATGTGGCTTTGCCTGCTTGACTTTACTACTTTTCCATTTTAGCGAGGAATGCATTAAATGTTAATTTGGTTGACTATCAGTAGAGATGTTAATATCGTCGTGATCTGGGAGATAATAAATGTTGTACAGTGTTGTTATGTTAACATGTTTTCCACTGATATCCACGTTATGGATACTTGTATTTTTGTGCCACAAATTGATACGGATCCCTGACGAAAAACGAATAATGGTTTCTGTGTGATCCTGGAAGAAATAAAGAAATTAACATATATGCTAGAATCCAGACATTGTAACAGGACATTTTATATAGTTACATTTTAGTTGTTTCTTAGATATCAATATTGCTACATCTCCTTTTTGAATTAGATTTAGATCTAGATCGTATCTTTTCTCTATCACAATAAACGGAATACGAGCTGATGACATTTCGGAGTTATCCTATGGTCATTTATCTGTGTATTCTTAATCATAAACATTAAACGGGAGACTTCGTTGTTACTAAAGACAAAATCTTAATGTGATCCCGGAGACGTCGAGTAAGTATGCGTTTATTAAATATTCAAGTTATTCTTATTGTTCGTTTGTGTTAACCCTTTACTCCATTTATACGCTTTGACACCATTGCAAACAGAATAGACCCAGATCAGACGGTTCCTGTATGAGCGGTCTAATCAGTTTCTGCCATGTTTGCTTATGGAATTAAATTATGCATTGAATTATTCTACATGTTTTGCCACAGCCCAAACTATATTCATATGCAGTTTTAGAAATTGAACTAGTTGATATGCATGGTGTCATTATTTCTGACACGAACAGTTATGGGATTTTACTCCGTGAATTGGAAATGCATGTGCAACAGGGCGAGGAACATGTAGTACAATCCTTAGATAATACGGTAAAACCTCTCTAAACCGGAATTTGGTTATATCAGTCCAGGTGGCAGCTTAATGCAGAGTGAACGTCATGCAGAAAGCTCATCTAGGACTTTCACCCTGCATTAAGCAGCCACCTGCCAAAAAGTATCTAAATTCTTCTTTGCTAGAATCCCGGTTTAGAGAGGTTTCATTGCACATCAATGACCATCTGAAATGGCAATGATATTATGGTGAAACGAAATGGAGAAACAAGAATGAAAACACATATTGTGAGAAAGCATTTAATTTGTTAATTTTTTTGAGTTAGGTTAACAGTATCACATAAGTATAACCTGTTCATTTATTTTCTAGGGATGTGGTACTTATCTGAATAAATTACTCTAGAGAAGATGCGATGAAATAACAAATGATAGACAGGAATCAATTGTGACAGTATCAAAGAGAACAAATATATTTTATACTATAAGCCAAATAATGAGGGTCGATCGATCGCACCATGTAAAACTATTAATTACTACTCACCAAGACTCAATAAAAACGAGTCTGCAATTTTCTCTTTTGACATTGCTACTTTTGTTATCGAAGGATCACCCACTTTCAGAATATATGTACTTCACAACAGCAGGTGTTAAGTGATTGTGTGGCGGCCTTAAAAAGTCGCCCCGTACCTCATTCTAAGTGTTGGTATATTTTCTCGTCCTTCGGGATCACTAGTTTTGATGGTGTAAGTTTTCAAATATCAAAACTGCTTAAGTCGCTTCTAAAGGGTGTGAGTAGTGTTGAACTTTTATTTACTACTCATGAACAAACTCAATAAAACCGGGCCTGCAATTTTCTCTTTTGGCATTGCTACTTTTGTTTCGAAAGATCACTCGCTTTTTTACATAATGTTCTTGGTCTATATTTTATCCTAGTTTGTCAAAATCGCACGATGTTAGTCAACGTTTATTAAGCGGTACTCGTGTATCATACCACATTTTGCGACTTTACTGTCGTTAAACTTGTTATACAGTAGAGCCTGTTTTAAGGAGGCAACTCATTGATTTAATGCAGATGATTGCTCAATGCTGGAAAAAGGCAACGCAGAGAACTCTTTTGTCCTGAATTAAGTCACGACCTATTTTATACCAATCAATAGACCTTGTTAAATGGTTTAGTGGTTGTACATGCCAGTCTTAACTGTACTCGAATTATTTTAAGTAAGCATTGCACCGTACATTGGAGCACACTCCCAACCACATAGGTCGTGAACTTTGAAATAGAAACCGACACAACTTTAATAAATACGTAGTAAGTACACTCACTGTAAAGTGAGTGTACACATTTATTACTGATAATGCCAAATTTAGTAAAGCCAGTGTCCTTGATCCAGTCCAACCGATATATATTTTTTCAGTGAGGCGTTTTATGACCACATGTCTTATCTCATACTATCGTCAAATCTTGTATTTCGCTTCCGATGAGTTTGGTTGACTTTTGGTTTTACGGCACTGCTAATATACTGTCTGGATGGGACATGCAATGAACAATTATCTGAAGAGCGTAAGTGTGAGCGCACATTTCAGTTGTGCTTCTGGTTTTGCTCTCGAAATTCCTGTGTCATATTCTAATTTCCTGGCTAACGTCTGTTTTATTTTTGAAAGAATAGGCTATAATGAAAGTAATTGTTGTGGGGACGTTACCTCCAAATACGAAATTACATTTTGCGTTTTATCTTTGTGATCGAACTATTTATTACTCAAGAATCAGCGAACATAGTCTGGTGAATCTTAATATATCTACAGTCGAACGAGATGGACTAAGGAAGCGGAAAGAACACACGTGCTGAGTTTAATGCAATATTGTTATTCTGCTTGATTTAGCATTATTATTATACTATGGTGGATCATTACTGCAAAACATAACAAAGCAAACCAGGAAACTTAATTTCAGTCAGTTTAATAATAGAGTATGATATGATGAAGGTAATTGTGTAAGGGATATAACTCTAACAGATGAATTGTATTTATGAGTTATCTCCTTTTTACGTTACTCAATTGTTTTTTGTTTCCGTAGCATTACTCCAATATATGTTAATGGTTGCCAATGTAACCTATATATCTAAATATACCTTAGCTAAGAAATAGCAGCGAAATAAGTGCACGATATTCCAATGTAGAATTATTATCCCTCTTTTTATACATGTGCACTTGCTTGTCTGTTTCTCTTAAGTGCTGAATATGTGTTTTTCGAGACAATCGTGTCTTTAGTGTTTGCATTATTCGGAACCTTTTTATGAAGTGAATATACCTTCATAATTCGTATATAATAGGTTTGGTTCCAAATTGAATGCATTTTCATAGATCTATAATTTTATACGTCTACACTATTTATTAACATCTCTTCTAAACAATCAGGTTATATAATTCATTCAATATTGGTTCAAAAACATCAGATATTGCGTGTATCACAAACTTAAGGCATTTCGATATAAATTTCTATGTAGTATTTATATCACAATATCCTCATCATAACTGTTTTCAGACATTATTTCCTTGAACATAATTAGACTTACTCGGTGGTTAAATTTGGTGTATGTTATTGAAATACATGTAGTTGGTCTCGGAAAGGATCATCAAACTGTTATGTGCATGTTTGTATAGTAAAGCGTTCCATACATTTATAACAAGAGCCCCTTGTGTCGGAGCATTATACGCCCGAAGTCTGTGCTGTCGTAAAATGCACTATGTTAATTTGAGTTGAAAGTCACTTTGACCTTGACCTTTGACCACATCGACCTAAAATCAATAGGGGTCATCTAATAGCCATGACCAATCTTCTTACTAGGTGTGAAGACAGCACACCTAATACTTATCAAGTGATTGAGCGGACAATATTTGTTTTTAGTTGAAGGTCTTGGTGAACTTCATATTTGATCGACTGACCTCAAAGTCAATAGGGGTCATCTACTAGCCATGACCAACCTTCCTACGACGTATAAAGACATCACACCTAATACGTCAGACAATATATTTACATTGAAGGTCACGGTGACCTTGTCTTTTGACCGAATGACCTCAAACTCAATATGACCAACCTTCCTACTACTTACGAAGTCAGTTCACCTAATACTTATTAAGTTATTGAGAGGACAAAATTGTTGAAGGTCATTGTGACCTTGAACTTTGACTGATTGACCTCAAAAGGAATAGGGGTCATCTACTAGCTATGACCAACCTTCGTACTAGGTATAAAGACATCACACCCAATAGTTGTCAAGTTATAGAGCGGACTAAGATGTGGCTGACGGACGGACGGACAGACAAACGGACGTTCTCAATGATTGGGTGTTTCGTGACTATTCTTTTGTTAGAAATAGTCACATAAAATGGAAATTTAGTCACGTAAAAAGAAAAAGACAACTTATATTTTGTTCTCAGTGTTATTTAACCATTAATTCGTGTGAGCGGACAGACGGACGGACAAGCGACATACCATAATACGACCGAAGTTACCTTCAAGCGTATAAAAATGGACCTCGGTGTTTTACACCCCATCACCCTGTAGGCTTTTTAAGGTAGACTGTATGATTTGTTTGTTTTATAAATATTGTTTTTATCATTCTTCAAACCATTCAACCAACTTATTGTAAACGTATGTCATGTTTAGGTCAGAAAGTTCATTATTGATTACATATAACCGAGTCATACAGCATTAACTCGTTCCCTATTATAAATGTATTTGCACAATTTGATCCTGTTGGCGCCGTCTGGTCAGAATCAGGTATTTTTGCTATTCGAATTCTATCAATCTAATGCTACGGTTTCTTACATGAATATTAAACAGGTAAATATTTAATAAAGACACGAGCAAAACCAGAACCAACCAACAAATAATGGGCTCTACATTCGGTCTGGGCATTTGGATTTTTTCATGTGAGGAAGCCTTCCAGATGGCTTGTGGTAGGTCGGTGGTTATTCTGTGCGCGAAACGATGCCGTTTTTCCCGTGCACAGAAGAGCCTCTGGGGTCTTCTCCATCTGTAATTGGCTGCCCGTCGTGATATAACTGAAAATCTGTTAAAAACTACATAAACTCCAATAAAAGCCAAACCAAACATTTAATTTACGACTTCATAATTATGTCATTTAACGCGCATGTACATGTAAGTATTGCAAACATGATGCTATGTTGCTTTATCAATTTTAGCAGATGATCCAGAAGGTTTGGGAAAAGCAATTACGACCCCCCCCCCCTTTCCGGTCACATTATTGATATATGTCTACGTCCTATCATATAATCAGCAGTTAGTACATGTACTGGTGAAAAGCCACCCAGACCCTACTCAAACACGCCATAGCGTTTCATTCAATCGTGCATGGAATTGTTTAAAGTTCAAATTACGACACACACTCTCAGTGACTTGATAGTAAAGAAGATAATAGTGGTGACTGGCCTTCTTCGTCACAAAATTGTCTGATTGAAGCTGAATGATGTTAATATATTTGCATTCTGTATAATATCTTGATTTAAAATGATACTGCTAACCGGTTATGCTAGGTTATTAGGTCATATTGTTAAGTCTTTGTTTTTAAAAGGTATTGTAACGTGTATGTATTTAACCGAAGTATCAATATTTTTTCATAACATGATTAAATTTGTCGTAAAATGGTTATATGAATAAGTTGAGAAAGATCGTCCATTGTTACAATAACCTTTAACTTTGTCATTCCTATAGCACATGCCCACAGCTTTGCAAACAGAGTAGACCCATATCAGTCGTTTCATCAGTGTTTGCCCTGTTTGCTTATGGCATTATAACAGATATGACGCTACTGTTTCTACTTATACCAAAACTTACAGTGTATATATGTCATTATACGTCAGCTAATATATATAAATTATATTCATACTGTCATTATTATTGCATGAATATTCAACAGGGTAAGAGTTAAAACTTGCGTGGCTGCAGTGGCTTAGTCAACCAAAAACGCTAAGGTATTTGTCTTCTGTATTAAAACAAGTATTGTTAATATTCCATCGTTTCATCTAATGCAGTAAGTCTGTGTTCATCCGTTATATGTTGTATATGTGATACACCTGCCTAATAATGCCATGAATCAATACACGACCATTGCAAAACTACCATGTTCCTCAAGGGATATGTGTTCCTTTCCTTTTAAAGTCCAAGCTTTATCCCGCTGAGAAAAATAATGTCGGCTCGATTGCTTATCAGGTTCAAGTTTGATTACAGTAAAACATCCCTATGACGGCCAGTTAATTGTGCTAATCATTTGGTATTTAGGGCAGGTGGCTACATTAAGCAAGTTAAAGTAAACCAGAACGCTCCTATAGGAGCGTTCTGTTTTACTTTCACCTTGCTTTCAGCAACCACCTGCCTTTAACGCGAAATACTTAATGTAATTTAGTGGCCGTTATAGAGAGATTTACTGTACTTCCAATTCGATAATTAATTGACCAATGACATGTCAAGTAACTCGGCGTCTCATCTGGGTCCAAGCTGTTTGCAAAAAGGACTACTCGTCAAATTACTCAGCCTACAGGCTGTCATTTGGCGTTGACATTGATTTGGAAATAGCGTTATGGTTGGTAAGTATTTAATCTTTAGCCTATTGAGCAAATTATTTTTATATTTTGTTTCAATTACTACAGTTTCAAAATGTAAGCTATAATCAATTTGTCTACCAAAATGCAAGCAGAGTGTCAAACAGTTTGGATCCTGATGAGACGCCGAGTTAATCGGCGTCTCATCTGGATCCAAACTGTGTGCATGGGTATTGACTCATTTGCCCATAGCAGGCTAAAGGTTAAATGTTCTGAGCGAAAATAGTCGATGATGAATAACATATTGATAGACATTTTTATCGATTCGATGTTTGCCGACGGACTCTGACGTATTTACTTTGCAATTCTGTAGAACGAATACTAGCACTGTCTCTTGAATCATACGAGTACATCTAAAACAAAAATCGGATTATTTTTGCATGTATGGCTTTCAGTATAACAAATTGTCGTAAGTGAAATAACAAATATCGGCGAAACAGTCATATTGCAAATTATGTGTTTCGTAATAACGTAGTTATTCGTAATGTCAAGCATATACTCATTTCATGGTTTCAACTATGTACGTTCATAGTCATTCGGGACAATATAGCCTGGGTTCGTAACATTAATATCATCCGAAGTAATAAAAACTTCGCAACGTCATATTTTAGGGTCAGTTGTGAACGAACCTTTTATTGTGAAATAAACCCCTCTAAAATGACCATTTTTCGTCCCTCATGGGTGTATGTGTGGTGGTACAAGACTTTTCTTTTATTACACTGAACATGTGTATATCGCAAAATGTGTACTTTAATATCTATACGGATGTTCGCCACACATTTGAAAGATGTTCGAAATTACCATTATCGTCTATTTTTTCTATACCTAATCTAAATCCAACAAGGTCTGTCATACGCACGACTGGTTGCGATTTAAAGTTGATTATTACTCGCATGTATGCCTCCCTTTCAATAACATGTCATGGTAAATAAGGCATGACTGCCATAAGTCTTTCGTACATGTTTATTCCCATGAAGGCAATCATAACCTTTGAGATAGCAACTCACTGCCGGGTTAAGGGTCGCATACCTGAACGATTATACTATTTTGCTGCATGTAGACTCATGCAAAATGTTTTACCCGTGCATTTATGTTGCTGTTGCAAAAGGGTACACATACCACAAATCATTGATGAAGATCTTGTATTTATACAAACAAGAATCAGTTTTTATTAAGACAATTAATGAACTTATTTCAAATTTGTACTAGGAAATTCCTATAAAGTTTCCATATCTAAATGATAAATAATTTTAATCATTTAAGCTAACCGTTCAGTCGAAGGGTACACTTACTGAAATAAATGTACTAAAGTGAATTCTTGTTAAACTATTTATTGTTAATTGACGCAGAAACCTATGTTATGGTATGCTTATATTTAATGCAAAAGAACAATTAATTACAAAATGATTAGTGTTTACATCCGCCGCCCCTTATTGTGATTGATTAACATGCTTGTAGAAGTAACATACATGAACAGCAACTGAAACAATTATGATAGGATATTTCTGCATTACGTTTGCCCTGCAGTAAGCAACCACATGCCTTACAGATCAATGATTAGATAATATGTTGATGGTCGCTTTTAAAAAAAAACCAGGTTCTACTGTATACATCCAGTATTCAGCTCGACACTTGCTTTAGTTATACAATCATTTATATGATTGTCATTTTGAACATGTTTTTTTTTTCAACTTATTCATTTAAGATATGCAAGCTGAGTGTCAAACACTTTGAAACGTTATGTGACACAGTGATCTTTGGCATATACTCTGGAGTTTAGCGTTCTGCAAAAACCCCAATCAGGAAATCGTCCGAAGCAAGCAAATGTTTTACCTTATAATTTATTTCGTTATCGATGAATGCGTACTTGTAATACGAGAAAAGCATATATCACTATGTCAAACGTAATGAAAGGCAAACACAATTGTTTCGTGTGACAAAAGCCGTACATTATAATTAATTTCCACAAGGGACTCTGCACTATTGTGAACTTGTAATGGTCCAATAACATTCATGCGTTCACAATGTACTCGCCGTGTGACTGGAACATATCTATAGACATCACTATTTCTGAAAACAGAGCTGTCAACATTTAAATCAACGGATCATATATTCTCGTTCGGAGATCGTGTACAATAGTGTAAGTTATGATTACTCATTACAATAATTGGATAGCAATGAAAAGCAATACATCAACGGTAAAAGAAGTGTCATTTTTGAGTGTTGTTCGGTTCGCGTAATATAAGTAAATGCAAGACATTTGGATTTCGTTTGGAAGCCCATTTTACACTCAATCAACATTAAACCTCTATTCAATTTCTTAACCAGTAAATTCCAATATTATCTAAGGAAAACCCTTCCTGTGTCCATGCTTATAAGACTATGGCCCAAAAATGACCAATCAAAAGCTTGATAACAAACTCAGAGCATGGACCCAGATCTTATTTTGGAGCTCTTCGACCAATGGGTTCAGCATAAAGTACAAACCCTGATCAGAGCATCCTACCAATGGACTAACCATTTTCCTGTTCAATATCCATGCAAGATTAAATGACATCGTGGATAAGTATTAGCTCAAATTTCATAATGACATATATACACAGGATTTTATAGTATTAGCGAAGAGTGTAGAGTAAGATTCATATGCAAACAAAATACTCTGATCACATGGTTCCTATAGGAGCCGTCTGATCTGGGTCTACTCTGTTTGCAATTGCGTGAAAATGTGCTTATATGAAAGAAAAGGATAACATCGCCACATATGTTATCAGATACTACATGTATATAGAATATAAACTATAGGACACAATATGACCTTTATGGAGAGAAAGACAAAATAACTTAATATTATATCTCATATAGTTACATGGATATCATAATAATTGATAACAGTATCATTATTTTACTGCAGTGCTTGAAGAATTTAATGCCAATTACAACGAATTATAAACAGTAAAACCCCATTTAATGTGATTACTTCCTGAATATTCATAGGTGTCTTAAAAGCAGATGGTTGATTGATGCATGACGAAATTAATGCGAAACTAAGCTACCTCCTGCCTATAAGACCCATAACTATAAAAATGGTTTGTGGTCGCTTTAAAAGGGTGTTTACTGTATCTAGCATACACGACTATGACAACGCATTTTCCGGCTTATTACAAATTGCGGCATGATATACAATAGAACCTCTCTAATGCAACCGCTATATGAATATACATGGGTTAATTAAAACATGTGATAGCTAATGTAGGACTAAAGTAATGCAAAAAGCTTATATATAAGCCACCTGCCTCAACAACCATGAATTAGACCATATTCTGGGGGTCGCTGTAGAGGGTTTTACTGTATTTCTAAAGTACAGTGTTCTCATGTACAGTTGTTGTAAAGGTTATAAGGATTATCAATGTGGACGCCTGTATCTAAAAGGTCCAGTGCATCTTTTAACCCTTTCGCTGCCAATGCCGGATCTGTGATTACCTATGCAAACAGTTTGGATCCAGATGAGACGCCGAGTAACTCGGCGTCTCATCAGGATCCAAACTGTTTGTTACTGTTACTATGTTTTTGAAACAAAAATGAAGAAAATCAAAAGAATGAAAATTTGTAGCAGACGACAAAGTTAGCAGACGACAGAGTTTGGCAGCGAAAGGGTTAATGGTAGTTATTTTTTAATTGCGTAAAAAAGTGGCGATAGACAAATGAATTTCAACCTTTAAAGTCGCATACTCATGTCATATAAACAAGACAATCTATGGTTTTCGTGTATCATATTATCTGATATAATACATATGCATGTCTTTACAAACAGAGTAGTCCAAGATGAGAAGGCTCCTGTAGAATCAGTGTCTGCTCTGTTTGGTTATAAACAAAATTCTACAGCGTCTGTCATAACCAACATTAAATATCCCCTTGCTTATGATGCTATAATAGAATTCGGCTACATCATATATCTCGCATAAATATTTATTGTGGAAAGGTTTAAACTAGAACCATGTATCAATATCGTACGATTAATATCAATCTATAAATATACTTACAAATGACTATGGATGCATTATGCCGAGCACTCGATATCTATTATTATGTAATAACATACAATTTCCTTTCGAATGACACAACTTAGTTATTGTTCTTAAATCTTATTGTAGTGGGCGCTGCGGTTAACTAGCCTGGACAATAGTACAACTACAAACCATTCGGTTATATTTGATGTGTTCAAATGCCGACTAGTTCATCGACATGTATTATATACATACAATAAACTAAGGGACGGTAAAACCATGCCAGTTTTAACCATTATTACACGTTTCCGCGACCTGGCCCGCATTTGCAAATAGATTGGATCCAGGTAAGCCTCCGACTAAATCGTCGTCTCATCAGGATCAAAGTACAGTTGAACTTCGATAACTCGAACGTCAAGGGACCATACCAATTAGTTCGAGATAACAGAAGTTCGAGTCATCCGATTTCTAATCTGAACGATTTCTCAAGGCCACAGCTTAATACAGGTCTAAAGTAATGCTGAAAGCTCCTGTAGGAGCTTTCAGCATTACTTTAGACCTGTATTAAGCTGTCACATGTGTTTCTAGTTATCTGTAGCGATATATTTTGGAGCAATTCTGTAGTTTTAATTTCGAAATGACTGAACTGTTTGTTCGAGTTATCGCAAAGTTCGAGTTATCCGAGTTCGAGATATCGATGTTCAACTGTAGTTTGACACTCGGTCAATAGTTCCCGAAAAACCTGAAACACAATCAAATTTGATCATACATAATCTTTCCATAGCGGGGTGATGGTGAAGGAGAATAAAATATTGAAGGCCATTATAGTTCCACATTGCAAGTATTTTCCTCGTATCTGCAATACCTGTTTGTGCTGGATGTCTACAGCATATGCTCTTAAACAACACACAGCCATACATTGCGAGTTTTAATAATCATTTTGATACGCCTAATCTTATACACTTGATTTACTAAAACGAACTAATTGATTTTTGATGTGCTCTTCTATCGTATACTATTCTTGTCTGATTCAGCGACTCATAAAACTTACAGAGAGAGGAAGCGTAGCTATTATCCTATAATGTTATGTCTGGTCCCGATTGATAGCCTGTGTCTGGTTTATCTATAACCTCTGCTCACGCCTAAATGGGTTCTAATGCTTTATGTCCGTAAACATCTAGAAGTAATTAAAGATGGGGGCGGAGGATTGAAACAACACGATATTTCATAGGCATTACAGTATATGCTGAGACAGACTGGTGTCTTTAAGACACCTCTAGGAATTAAATGCATTTACAATTTAGTTGGATGGTCAATTAATTTCGAAAGTGTGTTTCTCGACTCAGAATAGTGTTTCAAACTGAGTTTCACTTAATTTGTACAGTAGACTCTCTCTAAAGTGACTACTAAATCAATAATGATTAGTGTAAAAGCACATACAGCTGAGCTTCGATATCTCGAACTCGGATAACTCGATATTCGGGATAGCTCCAAGTAAATGTTCGGTCCTTCTACAGATTACAATACAGACTTCTAAAATATATCACTACGCATATTACTTAGAAACGGATGTTACAGCTTAATGCATGTCGAAAGTAATGCTGAAAGCTCTTATTGGATATTTCTGCATTACTTTAGACCTGCCTTAAACTTTGAACTTGAGAAATGTCCAGCTTAGAAAGTGATTGACACTCTAACTTCTGTTATCTCGAAGTTTATCCTATGGTCCAATGTTCGAGATAGTGAAGTTCAGCTGCATTTGCTTAATGCAGGGCGGAAGTAATGCATAAATCTCTTACAGAAGCTTTAAGCATATTTTCCGACCTGTTACCTGTCTTTTAGGTCGAGCATTATATCTTGTTGTTATCGGTTTAAAGTAGCTTAATAGCGCTGTATTTAAACGGTATGAATTTAGACGATATAGCTATTATGAGATTGAATTCATATCCAATGTAAAATATTATTTTCCACTTTATTGTTCGGAATTATGAACACAGTTCTAGTAATTAAAACCATGAGAATGTACAAAAATAACCAAATCCTCCCGGTACGCCTGGTAATGGCACGACGTTATTGAACATTATTCCCCGTTGTTTTTGCGGAAAATAAAACGCATAGTAATTAGATCGAGATGAATCTACTTTAGCTTCCGCTGCAATAAATGTTTCATTGTTGGCTTTTAACATATGCATTATCACAATGGAAAAGTGGTAAATGGTACATTCACGGATGTAGTCGGACATCAATTACAAGTGATGCTAGTTTGGCACATATTGAATTATGAAAATAATTCCACGTCGAAACGTCTGAACCTAGAAGACAAATTGATCTTATTATTAGTGTAACTAATAACAAAAAACGTTATATGAGAGTTCTTTCTGTTATTATGTAATAATATGCTTTGCATACCAAATTGCTCTATATTATCCAACTTGGGTGGTAATTGTGGTTTATTAGTAGCTTTACTCGTACTTAAGTCGGTAATTCACTTTCACTTTTTGGATAGTAAAGGCAATGAATTGAACAATGTTAAAAAACCTAATGTTAACATTGACACATATTTTCTACAGAGCCTAGAAATTAATACACTTAATACCATTGTCTTATTAACGTAGTTCGGTCGTTCAGAAATACGACAGAAATTCCGTTTAACCCTTTAGCTCATGAATAGGTATTAAGATAAATGATTGGATTATTGAAACATTGATTAGCTACAATATATTAATGGCATTACGGTGTCAAGAAACTAGTTTACCATTGCAGAAACTGTTGGGTCATACCTGTAATGTTAAGGCATGGGACAAAGCGACCTCGAGGACCCTTCTGACATGGGCCTGCCATGTTTGCAAACGCATGAAAAAGGCATTTTATCTAGTAAAGGATTGATGATATGGCAAGACAAGCGCATAGTGTGATTAGGTTATTACTTTGATTTTGTTTCGAACATATTAGAGGCAGTATGTTCGATATGTATACAGGCACATCCGTAATTACTTGTGCATATTATACAAAGCAACAGACAAACTTGCTTACTCAACTACTAAAATCGTAATTTCTCCGCCACACCGAATATTGTGACCATTCTTTAGAATCATCTGAAACAGAATCGTCTGAAACAGACGAGTGTAGTTTTTAGTGATGAGTATGTTGTAGTTCACGTATTAAATATTTTACAACTACGTACACATTACAGTGTGGTGTGTTTATATGGGTAGTGTGAAAGGGACATGTAGTGAATAGGTGTGTGCAGTAAAACCTCTCTATAACGGCCACTAATGTACATAAAATATTTTGTGTTAAAGGCAGGTGGCTGCTCAACGCAAGGTGAAAAGCAGCCACCTGTCCTAAATACCAACTAATTAACACAATTTAGTGACCGTTATAGGGAGGTTTTACTGTAACTTGGAATTCAATGATACATTTTTAGCTCACCTGAGCCGAAGGCTCAGGGTGAGCTATTGTGACCGCGATCCGTCCGTCGTCCTTCGTCCGTCCACATCTTCAAACGACATCTCCTCTGAAACTGCTGACCCGATTGTAACCAAATTTTGTCAGAAGCATTAGTGGCTATGGGAAACGAAATGTTGTTCACATTATGACCCCGGGGCAAAAATGGCCCCGCCCAAGGGCTTATCAGTTTTGCATAGGAAAATCTTTAAAAATCTTGTTCTGTGAAACTGTAAGGCCTAGACCTTTGATATTTGGCATGTAGCATGATCTTATGGTCCTCTACAACGATTGTTCACATTATGACCCGTGGGCCAAAAATGGTCCTGCCCAAGGGCTTATCAGTTTTTTATAGGAAAATCTTTAAAAATCTTCTTCTGTGAAACTGTAAGGCCTGGACCTTTGATATTTGGCATGTAGCATGATCTTATGGTCCTCTACAAAGATTGTTCACATTATGACCCGTGGGCCAAAAATGGCCCCGCACAAGGGCTTATCAATTTTTCATAGGAATATCTTTAAAAATCTTCTTCTCTGAAACTGTAAGGCCTATACCTTTGATATTTGTCACGTAGCATGATATAACGGCCCCGTACAAGGGCTTATCAGTTTTTCATAGGAAAATATTTAAAAATCTTTTCTGAACTGTAAGGCCTAGACCTTTGATGTTTGGTATGTCGCATGATCTTATGGTCTCTACGAAGATTGTTTAAAGTATGACCCCGGGCCAAACATGGCCCCGCCCAATGGCTTATCAATATTTTTCATAGGAAAATCTTTAGAAATCTTCTGAAATTGTAAGGCATAGACCTTTGATGTTTGGTATGTAACATGATCTAATGGCCCTCTACAAATATGTACCTTTGGCTTGTGGTCCTCTGCAAAAAATGTTCAACTTACGACCCTGACCTCTGGGTGAAACTTGGCCCTGCCTTGGGGCTTATCAGTTTTTCATGGGAAAAAATATGAAATATTATTTTTCTCTGAAACAATAAGGCTTAGACCTTTAAATAATGATATACTGCTTTGCCTTGTGGTTCTCTACCAAGGTTGTACAAATGATGACTTCTTGGTCAAAAATGGCAATGCCCCTGGGGTATCTCAGGTGAGCTCTTGTATAAGTAGTATTAAACCGTCGAGTGTTATGAACGTGATGTTTGCTTATTATCCGATTTATTACAAATTCCGCTAACTTCCGATTTATAATAACAAAACATAGTGTTTAGTCACATGGAGTTAGATATACTCAATCCCAAAAAGGGACTTTTTCATTTGTTGTGCAATATCTGCACAATGATCAGAGCAATGATAGTTTCCGTCTGAACGGTTTGTTCAAATAACAGACAATTCTGTAGCACTGACAGACACCCTTTTCACTCTTGTTTTGTATGATATTTCGTAGGTGACTAAACTTTCTCAAAAAGAAAGAGTGCTACGTAATCAAATGAATTAATTGTCAATGTAAACTATATTATATACATCACGGTCTAGCTAATACGGTCTCGAACAAGAGGTTTAATTCTGGTAGTTACAACCGATGGTGGCTTAATACAGTACAACAGTCATTGTAGGAGCTTTTTGCATTTTTTTGCACAGCATTAATCAATCACCTTTTTACAGACATCTGTGATGTTTTCATGTATTTATAGGTAAAATATATATATTCCTAACGTTATTTGATTGGGTATAAAACGTCCCATAGTGTAGTGTCATTGGTCTTATTATTCCGTATATGTACATATACCACGGTCAAAAGGTACCAATGCTATGTCATTTATATTGATATAGTGCACGCTTTAGTGTAAAAAGGAATAATTGGTAATTGTTTCATTACTGTTGTGTGGTGTTTGTGGAATACATTCGTTTCGTGACCGTTAATACAATGTATTAAACCTGACACAAAACCACCCATTACGCCCAACGTTGTGTGTCACATTTGTGAGTGATTTACGATTATCATCATAGATAAATACTTGAAATGAGCCCTTTTGTGCTGCCAAACGATTGCAGTCAATTGATACTGAATGTACCGCACGGAGAGTAAACATATACCAGGTTGTATTCTATTTAGTTCTGTTTTCAGAGCCAGTAAGCATTGCGAGTGGTAGCTAATTTCGATTATTCTTTATAGCTTGGTCACTAATTGTATTAGTATAAGTACAAATAGCAGGAAACACCACATACAGAACAAATATCCACCCGAACAGTAACACAAGAAAACACAGCAAATGAACATTACTACCAAAAACATAAAGAGACGCAAAAGACAAACACAAATAAACAATAGCTTTAACTGTTTACTCCATGAATATTCCTGTGAGAACTTATGGCATCATGAATGTTAATTAGATTAATTCTTATGATGACACATAAACAAAGGAAATGTTGGCCATGGCAGAACCTGTAAACTCATATTTATATGATGTATGTTGGCAACTGCATAGAAATGCGTGGAATTGAGAAAAACAAATAAAGAATATACACATAAAGCAGAGACGTAATAATAAATTCTAATCCAGACCCTATTCTGGATAGGCGATTCTAATTCATTACAGCAAGACTAGACGTTATATTACCTAACGTTTCTATCTTCATCTCAGATGTAGCAAACCTTGAAATAAAAGCTAGTCCATGTTTATTGCAAAGGGAACAAAGTATATATTTATCAATACACAGACCCGGTTAATGAACTGTTTTATATAAATATTTAACCATTATCAATAGCCGCAATGTATTCCTTTTGGTATGGTAAATGAAAACATAATATGCAGACGATTTTCATGTAAACATTTTACAAATGTATTTTTTGATTTTACACCGTGTACATATTGCAGTGCAGTCTCATTAAAACGATTACTCAAATAGTTCTAATTACTTTTTAAACAGGTGGAAGTTCAATGTAGGGCAAAGGTGATACAGAAATCTGAAATAGGAGCTTCTCGTGTCATATTTTACCTTCTACTAATCAACCAGATTAACAATATTCTATTAAATCACGTGTTCGCTTTCCTGAAACTTTACTAAGCATCCAGTAACCCTTATATAGTAAAGTTGCAATGTTACATATTATAATTTTTATCAACATCAAGTAAGTATGTGGTAGATGTTATAATAGAATAGTTTGTGCACTACATCAAAAATGATATTCGGATTTTACAGAGCTTAGATTGCAATGATTTCAAATCCGATCTTCCTATGAATATCTCATGTATATGCTTGTTTCAATTTTCAGATTTTGTGAGACTTTCTTTTGGAATGATTAAGAATAATTGAAAGGTATTTTACAAGGTTAGATTGTTTTTAGCTCACCTGGCACAAAGAGAAAGCTGTATCCGGCGTCCGTCATCTTGCGTCGTGCTACATCTGTGAAACCGCAAAGCACAGAGATTATCAGGTTTTCATAGGAAAAATGTAAAGCCTAGACCGTTGGTATTTGAAATGTAGCATGATATAATGGTCTTCTACAAAGATTATGACCTCGGGTCCAAACATGGGCCCGGCCCAGGGTTTATCATTTTTCATAGAAAATCTTTAACAATCGTCTCTTAAACTGTAAGGCCCAGGGCTTTGATATTTAGAATGTAACATGATTGAATGGTCCTCTACAAAGAGCATTCAAATTATGACTCCCGGGCCAAAAATGACCCCGCCACGGGGCTTATCAAATTGTCATAGGAAAATCTTTAAAAATCTTCTTCTCCGAGAATGTAAGGCCTAGACCTTTGATATTTGATATGTAAAATCCTTAAATAGTTTTCTGCCAAGATTGTTCAAATTATGACATACGGGCCAAACATGACCCCGCCCCAGGGATTTTAAAATATTCTTCTCTTAAAATGTAAGGTTCAGGGGACGTATTCCAGCAGCATCTTAAGTTAAAAAATATTTTAATTATAAAAAAATCTTAAATTCTGTCATTTTTTCCTCAAAAAATAAGAAATGTCTTAAGTGGTATTCCAGAAGCTTCTTATCATAAGAAATTTCTTAAGATCGGTGATTTTCTACTTACAAATTAAGAAAGCTCAACTCTTCATTAGGACTTTAAGAAATTTCTTAAGTTGACAGATGGAGGCCATATTGCTTCGATTCATTTGAGAAATTGCGACATTTTCGGATTTTCTAACCATCTAGGTAAGTGTATGCACTGTATTGTACCCCGTTTATATTGCGGGATGGCTTTTATTTATCGTATATCCAAAAAGAGGGACAACTCTGTCGTAGATACTGCGTTGTATGCGGAACGCTGGAAACACGATATCATAATCTTCGTTTTAACTTTACAGACTTCATCATCTATTTTGGATTTCAAACAATGATTAAGTAACGGAACACGTTAATTACTTATAGAATCAGAACGGAATAGTGTCTTTAAACAAGAATCATAACTAAAGCATAATCATGTTTTAATTATCTCCATTTTCTGATTTCTTAGATCATAAATTGTTTGATACCTGTTTTTTTACACTCACAGATGAAATTTGAAGGGTGTTTACTGGAGTCAGTCTGTCAGTGGTTATTGCTTTTTTTCATGAAACTTCACAAATATTATTGAAATATTGCAATTTCCCTGTGGAGATAAATTGTTTGACAGTTTTTCCATGCATTTGGGATTTTTTTTATGAATATGTAGATGATGGTTAAGTTTAAAATAGTCAACATAAGGGCTCTGTATGCTGCTTGCAGCTGTCTGCTTTATTACAACCCCCTTTTGACAAAATGGGGGTCTATTGCTTTGCACATGTCGGTCGGTAGTTCAAACAGTTTCCGATCAATAACTGATGAACGGCTTGACGTAGGATCTTCAAACTTGCTGTGATGATTGGTCATAACCACTCAAAGACCCCCAATTGATTTGGAGGTCACTAAGTCAAAGGTCAAGGTCAACATGACTTTCTGCACCATGGTGATTAGTCATGACCACTAGATGACCCCTATTGTGTTTTAGGTCTTCGGGTATACATGTTTTTCAAACACATATATCTTGTGTGTTTTTTTATTATACCCCCATTTCTAAAGAAGTGGGGGCTACATTGGAATCACGCATGTCCATGTGTCCGTCCGTCCTTCCAGATTTTTGTCCGGAGCATTACTCCGAAAGTATTATAGGCAAAGACAACTGTGAAACTTTATATGTGGATAGAGGGTGATGGGGAATGTGAAGTCAACAAGGGTTGTAACTCATTTTTGAGGGAGTTCCCTTTAATTATTTTTCAGAAGCAACTTTTGTTCAGAGCATAATTTCTCAATTATTGTAGACACAGCTGTGAAATTTGATTTATGGATAGACGGTGTTGAAAGGATGTGCAGTCAACAATGGATGTAACTCTAAATTCATTTAAAGGGAGTTATATCCCTTAATTACTTTTCTGAAACAATGTTTATCTGGAGTGTGTAAGGGGAAGGAAGATAATTCTATAAATAATCCTATCAACCCTTGGTTTAATTTGTCACACCTCAAAGTCACAAAACTAAACGTACTTGATTTATGTACCAAAGGATAGTTAATAATGAATGTACGTGTACCTTCATCACCATTGGGTAACGTGCCATATTTTCATATGCATGTATAAACGACAAGGTAGACTCTTTAGTGTGTATGGTAGTCTCATCAATGCGCTGTTTTAATGACGGCATGCTAATTTTGTGACGGTTGCCGTCTTTACACGAGGATATCGTCCAAACCGAAAGTAGCTCTATTATTTCATTTAGAATACACACAGTGACATGTGGATTATGTGTAATGGTCAAATTGAACTTGCGTCACAGGATGACTTGATTTATCAGTGTCAATGTTCTTTTACAATTTTAGACACCATTCGTAAACATTTCCGTGACTGAAATCGGTACCACCAAGTATGGAATAAACTTTTCAATGGGAAATATTACACGGTGAATATGCACTCACGAATTTAGATCACGCCCGCGACTGCGACAGACATGTACGTTGCTATGAAATCTACATCAGTTGTGAAGAGAAGTTACGAATTTTATAGCTGCGAAGCTCGTAAGTATAGGTTAGAGCTTATAAACTGCAGTCTTCGGAAATAAGACGGCCGATAACGCGAGCGAAGCGAAGCGTTTTAGGCCATCTTATTTTCGAAGACTGCAGTTTATAAGCTCTAACCGATTTAGTGATTGCCCTACTTTTCAACAGGCTCAGTTTATAAGCCCCGCCCACTGAGCAATGACAAACTTGTATATAGTCACGTGATTATGGTACATCTAAAACATCATCCGTTTATGCAAAATACCCAGAAAACCCACCAATCAAACAAACGTCGTCTTTGTTAATATTCTCACGTGTTTATGTTTTGAAAATCCTACACAGTGAAACTGATTTCGCGCCTTTTTCTTGTAAACATTGCCATATTTGGCTTTGTCACGTAATCAAATATTCCCCGTCTATGTAAAACAGTTTGACACAATATAATAACAACAATAATGACAACAATCTGTCGTTGACCTGCTCTCTGGCACCGAGCAAGCAGACTTATCTAACGAAGATTTGTAAGCCGAGAAGACCCAGACCAGACAACTCCTATGCTGTCTAATCAGGGTCTACTCGGTTTACACAGATTTAAATCTCCACTGGTACCGAAACCCAAACATTCATTATATTATTATCAGAATATTGAAATAAGAATAATTACAAAATATTACAGGTTTGATTGTTTATGTTTTGTTGAACGGATTACGGTTTCGAATACAGGTTTGCGCTTATTTCCTGATTTATTTGCTTATTTACATTAGTCCTTTTTCAATATAATCCTGCTTCAACAGGTGGGATGTTTCGTGATTTATTTGTCCATTTTCTATTGTGTCTATAATTCTGCCTCTCAGTTTATTTGCCCAATTACTATTGGGTCTATAATTCTGCCTCTCAGTTGTTTGCATTACATAGTCTTCCTCTCCCACGTTTTACACACGTGTACTTGTGTATACTCGTTCACGTGTCGATAGCGTCATAACAGCAACTCGTTCGATTTGTCTAGTAGTGGGCGGAGTTTTGTTGCGCATGCGCACTGGAAGGTTTGTCTTCGAAAGTTAGAGTCGATTTTATAAAATTTATGAGGATAAGAGTCTGAAAAATTTCAAAAATGCGGCTCGTTGATTGGATGGAAAAGTAGGGCAATCACTAAGACACTTTCGTAGGAACATTTTAGTGAAACGCTCGTAGTTTTATTTCGCACGAACTTCGTAAGATAATTTTTTTAGCCTATAAACGTTGGAAATCGCGATGTTTAGTTGAACGGTCGCCATATGCGTACGCATGGATTTTATAACTTTCGTTGCTATTTTTGGAACAGGGAGAACCTGATTCACTTGACAACAGGATAAGTTGTTTTTTTAAATTGAAATACATGTTTTAGCTAAGAATTTCTTAAGAAGCTTTTGGAATACAAACCTAACTTTAAGACTATCTTTATCTTAGCTACAGGAAACACATTAGGATATTTTTTATCTTAAGTAAGAACCTAAGATGCTTCTGGAATACGACCCCAGATCTGCCATGTTTGGTAGTTAGCATTATTAAAAATTGATCGTCCTCTACCAAGACTGTTCAAATTATGACCCCTAATCAAATCTGTCCCCGCTCCTGGGATTATCAGTTTTTCATAGGAAAATCTTTAAAAATCTTCTTCCCTGAATCTGTAAGACATAGACCTTTGATATTGGTATGTAGCATCATCTAATTATTTCCTACCAAGAGTTTTGAAAGTATGACCCGGGCCAAAACATCGACCCGAAGTTTTATCAGTTTTTTATAGGAAAATATTTCAAAATCCTCTTCTCTGAAACTGTAAGGCCTAGACTTTTGATATTTAGTATGTAGCATCATTTGATGGTCCACGACAAAGATTGTTCAATTTATGATCCCTGGGTCGACAATGCCCCCGTCCAAGGGCTTATTAGTTTTTCATAGAAAAGTCTTCTTTATTTTAACTGAAATGCATAGACTTATGATATTGTGTATGTAGCATCCTTTAATAGTTCTATCACAAAATTGGTTAAATTACGACACCCGGGCAAAAGAAAATGGCCCCGCATCAGGGCCGATCAGTTTTTCATAGGAACATCTTTAAACAGCTTCTTTTCTTAAACTTTAAAGCCTAGACCTTTATGATATTTGGTATGTAGCATGATCAGTTAATCCTCTACAAAGAGTATTCAAAGTATGACTCCGAAGCCAATAATGGTCCCGCCGCGGAACTTATCAGTTTTTCACAGAACATACTTAAAATTCTTTTTCTCCGATCTGTAAGGCCTAAACCTTTGATATTCGGTATGTACAATCCTTAAATGGGTCTCTTCATATCAGGACACCCGGGCCAAAAAATGGCCCCGTCCCAGGACTTATCAATTTCTAATAGGAAAATCTTTAAACATCTTCTTCTATGAAACTGTAAGAACTAGATATTTGATGTTTGGTATGAAGCCTCAATAGTCCTCTACTAATACTGATCGTTTGCTGTTCACGTCAATTTACCTACCTGTAAATAGTGAAGACCAAGATGAGAAAGCTCCTGCAGGAGCTGTCTCATCAGGGTCTGCACTATTTACAAATTGATTGTGCAACCAGTGCAATCTACAACAGTGATTGCACAGAGAAATACTTGTACACAGTGAAGATATATGTAATTATAATACAGGGAATGGGTGAAGACGGAGAAATGTGTTTTAAAATTCAGCAAGAGAAGGGATAATATCCGGACCTAACATTATGGCACTTGCTTTCATATTGGCCCAAATATGAAACTGACTTTGTCACATAGAAACATTGGATATTGCTATGATTAAATGTTAAATATCTCATATGATCCATAGGTGTCGAATTAAACGTTACTCTACTGCACGTCGGTATCATTCAGTAACAGATTGGTCATTGAATATCGGGATTACTCAGTGCAACAGATATGCGCAACAGAATGCGCATACTCAGATAATAGAATCGTCATTTCTCCGAACCCCATGTCTCTCCGAGACGATAATACGGAATGATACCAACATCGGATTTGATGGAGGAATAAAGGAACTATTCTTAAAAATGTTTTAATTTACGCATATTATCTGGACCTCAGGTTACACGTGCGCAACTAATAACAAGTATACCGTGTAATTTCGCAACAAATCAATAAACACGCGTAAGTGTTGTTGTTGTTTTTTTTCATTCCAGGCGGTTGCTCAACTCTTACCCACATACAAACAGTTTTCACGCTTTTGCAAACACATCAGACCCACATCAGCTCCTACAATATCAGGATCTGCTCTGTTTCCTCACAAAATGATAAAAGGTCTGACTCTGCAGTTTCTTGATATGCCATCATAAAAAAGCACTGTTAATGAATGGTAATTTTGTCAGTATTACTAACATCAATATTCAACAGACAAAACGGTAAAAGTGGGACGAACGTAATTCATAAAGCTCCCAACTGAGCGTTTGTACAATACCGGTATCCTACAGTGAGGCTACCTTTGTATTAAAACCAGAATTAAACTTCTTTTAGTGGTCATTGTAAAGATGTTTTGCTTAACGTTCCCAGTTCCGTTTCTGCAATTATATTTAACACATAATAAACTGCGTGTATATTGTTCTACACAGGTGGTAATATCGTCATGGTAGAACATTACTAGTTTCTTTCGTAATTAAGTCGGTACTTAAATTTGCTTTAACTTCATGGTAGGAGATAATACGATTTACAGTCGGTGCAACGGTATATTTGTTCTCGAAAAGGTCGGTACACTTTACCTTTAACCTGCTGTAGGCGTGCCCCTAACCATATTTACAAACAATATGATGAGATGCCGAGTAACTCGGCGTCTCGTCAGGATCCAAACTATTTGACACCATGCTGACGTCTTTGAAGCGTATTGGAAAAATGTCTGCAGCGAAATCGCAGTTGATTAACGTAATGCTCGGAATGCTAAGGTTTGTTTTTAGCCATTGTTCGAGTTCTCGAGTGTATGTAGGCTACTCTGTAATACATTGTTTTCGTTCGAAGAAAGAAGTAACAGAATATGATAAAACAGTTGTGCATTAGATTTTGTGTTCCTGTTTGTATTGTACGTATATATTTAAACTTCGTTAACGGTGTTGTATTTTAAAAGGAAGAATAGAAAACGTTTAAGGTAGATGGCTGCGTTATGCAGGATTAATGGCATGCACAAAGCTCCTAAGGGAAATTGTGCATGGCTTTCCTCCTGCATTGAGCTACCTGACCTAAATACTAATAACAATACTTGTTTAAGGGTTCGAGTTATAGAGATTTTACTGCAGTTCTCTAATTACATGTTCTAATTACACAACGACGTGTCCTCATTGCACATGAAGACACTGTTTTTTACAGTGACGTATCCTAGTTACACATGTATGCACTGTTTATTACAGCGACGTGTCCTAGTTGCACATGATTGTACTGATTGCCGAATGATCCGAGTTATAAAATAAACAGTTTATGCCCTGAGGTAAAAATGAGATTTTCTTTTTTCGACAAAAGAAGAAGGTATATACTTGAATACACATCTGATTTTACGAGATACAGTATAGTCTCTCTTGCAACACATATATCAAAAGGACAAAGACACCGAATTTCGACTTGTGTGCATCTGTTTAGTTGAATAGTTCAGTAAAGGTAAGTGCAACACACGTACATAATGGCAAATAAACATTGGTCGTTGTACCCAACTCGCTGCCAATGTCACATCGATGAGTATATGTGTAAACAGTTTGGATCAACAGGTGATCCAAACAGTTTTTATTGAGATAACGCGCTTATAAAGAAAACGTGTTGAAAACTGAAATAAACTAATATTTTAGCAAACTGCATTTTTTGCAGATACAATATTCATCAGTGAAAGAGTTAATGAAACACACGTGAACAAAGCTGCACGGAATTATCAGTGCCACATTATTGTCAGCTTCGTTTCCAAAACAATTCCACCAATCAATTTGCCAATAATCAGCAACTAATCGGAAGCAGGACGGGCATTTGGGAATGGATGATTAAGAAAGAATAAACATTTGGGAATAGAAAATTAAGAAACAAGAATCAGTTTGCTTGATGAAACGATTAACGATGATCATAAAACATGTTTTGTGGAATAAAACAGCCAGTCAGAAACAAATATATTACACCAAAGCTCTGCATGGCGACGAACTGAACATACAGTATTAACAAAAACATTTGAAAGACAAGCAGATATTACATATTAAATTCAAGATTTACATCATGGCACAAATAGGGCGTTCATTTCATTTATATGTTAAGTAAGAAACACCAAACTGTATGTACTCATAATTATGAAAAAAAAATAGATATAAAAAAGTAGTAAAGTCAAGCAGGCAAAGCCACATACAAGACGCAACCACCACCAAAACATCGATAGACAGCATGACACCCACCCACAGACACAAGTACACACCCAAACATACGCATATACACGAGATGAACACAGAAAACATTAACATCACACAAGTACGAGAGATAAACATTCCATACATGGACAAAAACACAAGTACAAAGACACAAGACAAACAAAAGTAAGGGTGACAAAGAGAGTACCGCCTTAGCGCGATCAGTAGTGAAATCACCACTGGGGGTTTAAACCGGTTTACGGACGTCCTAACCTCACACTTATCTCAAAGTCACCCTAGCTTTACAAATAGTGTAAATAAAGGTATCCCCGTCGGACTTATCCACAACACAGAAGACGGTAAACACATGACAATATGTAAAAACATAGCATAACAACTGTGAAACTCCGTCAAATGTGTACTCAATGCCTTTGCTGAAGGCAGATCAACTACAGGGAAGCCGTTAAGGACACGACAGGGAAACGGTAATACATGAGTCTGGTAAAGCTCACCCCGTATCTGAGTATAACATCATAGAGTACTACCCTCGGCCCTGTCATCGCGCAAGCAAAGAGGGAAGCGTAGCAACCGACTGTAAAAGGGTCAATAACCAAACATACGGTACGTTGCAATATAATGGGGTCATATAATGTCTTCTAAAATATTTGTTTTAATGCGTTTTATAAACAAATCATGAAAATGGATATGACCCCGAAATTTCCTAAGTTTGTAGATAACGTCTCCGTCAAATTCTGGTTGAGCAATGCCTGTATGAGAAATATGTTTATAATATGTACATTTGCAAGATGGAAACTTCAACTCTTAACACGCTAACCGTGAACTATTCATTACCGATGGAAACAATTTGGACACAGATTAGACACAGCATTTTGACACTTTGGTCATAGTTTTGCAAATAAATGAGAGAAATTATATTTTAAGAATTGAAGCAACCGATAAAAATACCTTGCTTGCAAATATAGCCAACGTAAAACAATATTTGAATTGAGAGCTTTGATCTTGAATATTACATTTGGAAATAAAATAATATATAAGTGAATATGGGCAAAGATAACAATACTCACTATCCTTCCAGTGTTTACAAACAACACGTATTCAGATTCGAATCATCCGGATCCAAGCTTTTAGTCTCTCAACGCAATGATTTCTTAAAAGTATTGAAATCAGTTAAGCGAGAAAATGATTAGGGTTTTAATAGACATTAGCCATTAGTGTTGGCGAAGACAAAACAATTCTAACAAATGTTGAAGATCTAAACAAATACTAAATTTCAATTTAGCATGGTCAAGCGAAGGTTTACCTTAACGAATACCATACAATCAAGTCTCAAGAAAAACGAACATATCAAGCAAATATTTGGTTTTATTTGTGTACGCAGTTTAACCGATAGAAAAATATACAAATACAGGACACACAATTATACAAATAGAGGGTATTCAAAACACGTCCGAACCGTAGCCGTGTAAAATGTGCGGCTTTTAAGCAAGATCACCAGTGTCCATCAGTATTTTGTAGTTATGTCTATCCCACTAGCAATTGCAGCTATAAATCAAATACGTAGAACCTGTAGGTGCATCTACTCGTATCCATTCCCAATACGTATTGTGTCTGAAAACTTAACTAAACATCAGCCTGGTATATATGTTTACTGCCCGTGGGGTACTTACGTTTGATCAGGGTCTGCTCTGTTTGCTTATGGAAGTATATAGCTCTGATTCATCAGGTTTTACTATGGTCAAAAGAGTCCTTATTCACGTGCCATTATAAGGCTTCCGCTAATATCGATACAAACATTATTTATTCAATAAATATTCATGGAGTAAATGATTAAACTGTTATTGCCCTTGAGAACTAATATAATTAGAGCGAACAGACCGGACATTTACCGATAATTGTAACAGAAGTATATATTGGTATCCACAAGCAGTCCTTGAACAAATACGGTTGCCAAAAGGAACAAAAATAGAACATCCAGTACCTACTTGATCCGTAGTTCTCCACGAGTCAAGATCTAGTAATTCATATATTACATAATTCCACAATGCCAATTCGACAAACTAATTTCACATCATATGTTACTGTCAGCAACATTTTATTAGTTTTTCACACAACATCGTTTTTACTTCATATAGAAGGCAAACGCACTTACACAACGCCGTTATCATTCCGTATAGAAGACAAACGCACTCACATGACGTCGTTATAAGTTCATATAGAAGACAAACACACTTACACACTACCGTTATTATTTCGTATAAAAGACAAACGCACTCACATGTCGTCGTTATTAGTTCATATAGAAGAAATACGTACTTACACACCACCGTTAAAATTTAATATAGAAGACGGACGCACTTACACAGCACGGTTTTTGTGTCACCTGCCGAGAGGCAGTGTGTCACTTAGGGATCACTTTTCCGTCATCTGTATGTCCGTCTATCTGTATGTCTGTCCGTCTGTCCGTCTGTCTGTCTTGGTGTATCACTCTGCATGCAATATGTTTGGAGTTATCTCCCTTTAATCTGTTTTCACTCCAGGATAACAATGTGTGTATCAGCTGCGAGCAGGTGACACATGTGTTCCTCCGAACACTCTTGTTTATCAAATCGAAGACAAACGCACTTGCGAATGCTTTTGTGTCAAATAGATAAATATAAATCTCAAACCGCTCTCGGTAGCGGACAAACTATGGTTTTGATTGACATGTTCATTTATTTGGGTTTCATATCAACGCGCTTATGGTTTCATCAATTGGTTTCAATATAAATATCCTATTGCTTGCGACGACTGCCAAAAGGTAATCTCAGAAGCCAATGAATATCTAATACGCAGTGACAGGGTTTGAGTCATTTCGTACAACCTTTGGCAATAAAGCAGCATTTATCCGTCGTACACTTCTATGATCGGATGTAGAACTCCATATCTGCATTGGCGTCACGCACAATTAACTATTTACTTAAAAAGAAAATATATATATTCGTTCATTGTCCGATTTAAAGAAGATCTATTTCTAAAAAACGAAATGTTTATTTTTAAATGTCGTTGATATAAAAAATAGACTAAGCATATTAAGGTCTCGCTAACACGACCGCTCAAAAGATTTGGATTTTAAAACAAGTGGCTGTTTAATGCAGGATACACACAATACAGAAAGCTGCAAGTATATCCTGTAGGATAATACCACCTGATTTTAACTCTCCCATGCTAATATGTGGTCGTATTAGCGAGACTTTACTATAGTTATAAAACAATTCATAGATTAAACAAACAAACACGTTCAAGCCATATGAGGATTATGATATGGGAAATACACAGTTTGACAATTGCAAGCAATACGGATCAGGATCAAGCGGAGTGAATTATTATGAACTGAATCGACAGGTATGTTTGATACGTTTTAACTACGGTCACACAAACTCATATCACAGTTCGTTGTGTTTGTGAAAACCTCTCCATTGTCTTGGATCATTATCCCAGATGTCTTGAATCCATATCTCAAATGCTCGACATGTCATTGACGACACAGCGAGAAGACATACAAGGTGTACACCGATACATGATGAAGTGTTTTATGTTCGACCATTTCTCATATTGTATTACTGGATGAACAATTTAGTTTGCAAACATCGTTGAAAAGTATGTCGTTGCTCTAAAACACAATCCTATGCTTCGTCTGCCACCATATTGCTGAATGGTGGCTGCTCTAAACGCGTAACATATCGGAATATCTGATGTAAGGGATTGTTAAAATGGTACTCTAGAAATAGGGAATAACGGTGTATTCAAATATCAAATTTCTGGTACGTAACCTATCATTTTCAAATAATAGACACGATTCTTCTATCAAGTATAATATACAATAACGGAGCTACATAATTATGTGGACTTTTTGACAAAGAGGAAGCAGAAAAACCAATTAATTTACACGTCTTATCTATTTCTCTGATTTTATTGTCAAATTTAGATAATAATCACAATTTGGAAAGCAATATGCTCCTCGTGAGTATTACGATTATTTGAAGAGGCCTCAATTATGTTTGGTAAATAGTCCCTGATATGCGTCAATATTACGAGGACTGTCGTCCGAATATGCCCGCGCATTGGTCGAAGATCGTGGAACGTTTCTTTGACGGGCTGCAAGATATTCGATGACTTTTAGAAGACTTTTCACAGAAAGTTCATATCTGCATCGCTAACCCTTTTATGAACGCATTGTGTTCTATATCGTGATTTGAACTTTATCAGCCTACACAGTACGTTGATTACATACAGACAATTATTGCGATAAGCGAAACTCTACTGCAATATCGTCCTAAATTGCAGTAAGATTCATAATAACCGTTTGAAGGACGAACACCTTAAACCGTGAATAGTTTATCCAGGCGTATTTTCCGTATGACTGGTTGAAAAAAATGTTTGCAGATGGTTTACCACGATATAACAGTGGATTATCATATGATAATATCGTTGTTTTGAACAGTTTAATTATCAGTTGAATAAGTTCACTATTACCAGACTACTTGTAACACCGCGGCTTGTAACACACTACTTGTAAAAAATTATATTACAACAGTACAAAATAAGATCCAAACTGGGATTCAAACCCAGACCTTCTGTCAATAATGTACAAGACGTCCTCACATTAAACCATTTGGACGAATGGTACTTCTATCTATACTCATGCCTTAGTTTAAAATGATGAAACTGCGCCCAATCAATTTTTCATTAGTTTTTTTTTTATTTAAACTAAACGTCTACCAGTTCATGTACCGAATCTACCAACCTTACTGTTCAAGATCAAGACCGAGACACTAGACGGATCAACTGTCATTTCCATCTGTCACATAATCTGCCTTGTGTGAGTGCCGTAACAGACTGCCACAAATCGTGGAAATTGACTAATGCATTTTTATGCAATTAGCAATCGTTAGCCAATCGTAGCGCTCATTTAAGCGTTAGACAATCGTAGCGCTCCCTATGCGTCTTCCGTTGTATTACTACGCTGCTTGTAAACAATGACCGAAACAGCCATAAACTATAGCCCGTTTCATTTCATGTGGCATTTTTAATGTTTATGTGATCAAATAAATATTAAATTCGTGTTCATTACAAATTGTTTTCATGAAACTCGTTTACTATTAATGAATATGACAATCGCTAAAGCTCGTGTCATATAATTATGGTAAACTCGTTTCATAAAAACAATTTGTAATAAACAATCGTGTAAGATCCTCTATGTACATGTTACAAAAAAAACACAAAAAAACTTACCTTAGAATATTTGCAGCTGACACTAGCTTCGATGTTTGGAAACTGTTCAGTAAAATGTGACAGAAGCGGAAGTCGGGGAAAATGTAAAACGAGACGGAAGGAAACAGTGCGTCGAAACTGGACACTCGACGAAACGCAAACTCTTTCTGAGTCAATCTCAATTCAAATTATCCGATGCGGAGACAGTTCACAAGAATCCCTTTGTTTTCCAACAGTGACAGTGAATAATCAACACATGACATTATACATTTATATTTCCTGGTAAGTTAAAGCCCATAACTTACATATTTTCTGCTATAAGATCTATAAGGTTCGTTCTCTATTCTTTTCTCACGGCGTTTGTAGATAAGATGGTGGATTCATGATTGTGTCAAAATGACGGGCAGTAATACAAACAAAGTTCTATTTTAGTTTTGTTGTCAGATATACAAAATGAAGTCGCAAAATATAAATCCTCTAATTATGTTGATCCTATAAAAGAGATTTTATGGACATTTTACAATTTCTTAGATGATTATAAAGAATTATATCTTCTGCCGTGAGGCCACATGTGCACTATGGTATATCACTGGGGCTCCCTTAACTTTCGATTTAGTGAGGGCAAATCGGATTATTAAGTTGAATGAAAACATGAAATATATTCAATAGAATATTTTTAATTTCGGTGGAAGATGAAACTTTATTTCAACGAGTGAATATCAGACTGTGATATTTTCAAGAATGGCGAAGACAATAACAAATAGGTTCTATGTACATGTATCATGTTTTGTCATTTTGAGCATGACGTTCTGTTGCCAGCTGCTTGGAACCACTCCTGATACCAAACAACTGGATGTTTTATTAGTGTCCCAGAAATTTCGTTTTTGCGCGTAGGAAATTGTGGCAAGCAAGACGTTAATGCCACCAGGATAAGGATAATGATATAGGCCGTGTTGTCACACTTATTCGTATGCCAATTACCATATTGACAAGAGTGTGGTACTTATACGAACAGTGCCCTGTGCGATCAAAAGCGTTGTACAGTTTCGTTGCAAATGATGTGAATGACCTGTTACGAGCGACACTTCACCATGAAAACTAACAGTGGACATCTATTTCTATATTGATTTGATTTACAGTATCATATCTCTAAACCGGAATTCCAATAGAGCAAAAAATAGATACGTTTAGGCAGTTGGCTGCTAAATGCAGAGTGAACGCCATACAGAAAGCTCCTAGACTTTCAACCTGCATTAACCTTTCACCTGTTTTCAAAACCGACATTTATACCAAGTTTAACGTCCGGTTTAACGAGGTTTTACTGTATATATCATTTTATCAATATGTACCAGAAAAATGTAAAAAAGTAGGATCTGTTTAGGTGTTTTAGGAGATGTAACTGATTACTGCATAGAAGCGGATTCCGAATCTTAACTTCATAGTGTCTAGTGTAGGTAGCAATACTTAGACAATAGATAAACTAACCCATTCCCCCATATTGTTGTCTTTTGACTCCTCTGTAAAAGTCATTTTTTGAAACCATTGTGATAAACAGTGTATCACAATGATTTCATAACTACGCAATTCTGAAATTGGTTTTTTTTTGCTAGTAAATGCTCCATTTCGGTAGATTGTTTTAAGACGTTGGGTCTAAAAATAGCCTATGAGGGAATGCGTACCAGGAGTAAAGAAGTATTCCATGATGTAGAACGTTTATATGTGTACACGTGCGAACTCCTCACAGAATAACGTATGTAAAATGTATTTGACAGAGTCTTTATGAACAATTGCTTACCGCTATATCAAATACAGTTGAACCGCTCTAAAGCGACCAATTCGTGAATAGACATACAGTAAATCCCCGCTAATGCGACCATCTAAAAGAGGTACAGTGCTCCCTCCCTACAACGACCCTCTCAATAACGATTCCCTCCTTACAACAACGCTTGCCACTGTTTCCGAAACAACAAGGCTCCAGAAACAACTTTTTCCATCGCATTTTCTTTATGCCTCCATCAAACCCTATGTTGTGACCACTCTTTAGAATCGTCACTTTGTGACGATTCTAAAGTGTGGTCACAACATAGGGTTTGATTGAGGCATAACGGTTTTAGTTCTCGAAATACACCTTATCTGGGGATCTGCAAACAAGCTAATTATGTTTGATTTTCCCTCCCTATAACAACTCCCTCTGAACAACACATACAACCTTCGTATCCCAAAGGGTGTCGTTGTAGAGAAGGAGCACTGTATAATTCCTGGGTGCTGGAGCTGTCTCACCAGGGTCTGCACTATTTACAGGTAGGTATATTGACGTGAATAGCGAGCGAAGGGTTAATGGGTTAAAACCGATAAAGTTAGGGCGAAGGTAATGCAATGCAAAAACGCTCCCGGAGTTGTTTTCTGCATAACTTTCGTCTTGCACTAAACTATTACCCTCCTTTCCGTCCTATAAATAGATATATAATTTTATTATCATTTTCGTTTCAGAGTGGGTTTATTGTAGATTTGATCAGATATAATGCCACAGACAAATACAATATACGACATTTAATCCGGAATAGAATTTAGACAGCAAACTGTCTATCGGTGTTTTGGTGGTGGTTGCAGCGTCTTGTATGTGGCTTTGCCTGCTTGACTTTACTACTTTTCCATTTATAATATAATTAATCAATTACGAAGTTACTCTTGCAGTCGAAGCGTCCACTGCGTGTTTTGTTTATGATCATGTAATATAGTTTTGACGAGAGTTTCATCAATAATGAGTTGATTCAGAAGAACCTTAGTTAACATGTGGATTTTCAAGTTTCTGTTAACTCTTTACTCAATGAATACGCCTTGCTACGCCTTTGCAAACCCGGTAGACTCAAATAAGGAGATATCTGCAGGAGCTGTCTGATCAGGGGTTTTTTCTGTTTACATATGAACTAATATAGATATGATTTTTACATTTTATATTATCAAACGTTTATGTGACCCTATGTCGTTGTAAAAGTTTAGCTAATTAATATTCATTACCTGGCTATTTCTTAAATGCGTATGCATGGAGAAAATGGATTTAAAATCACCGTAGGTATTATGCTAATATAGTAACTTCAGATAATAGTACGCTCGATTATTCAAACGGACGTTTTAATGAATGAAAATGATTATAACTGTTATTGCTAGTGTTAATCACCTCATGTCTATCCATGTCTATCTTTGTCAAACACTCTTTTATTTAGAAAACCGATTCTAAAAAGTGAGTGGGTGCCGTAGAACCCAGCCAACTCACTAAAGTTTATTTAAAATCGAAACCTGAAAAGGGGAAATAATCGCATGTATACTGCAAATTAAAAGATATCACGAAAACCAATCTCATCAATCCATGACGTCGTCTAACATGATTTTGTACAAGGTGAATTACTTCCAAATTGCAGGCAAGAAAGCAATGAATTTTAACTATGGCGATGGTACGTGTACGCCGCATTTTTCAACAATGTCATGCATCTCTATATGATGTTAACTGGTGCAGTAAATCTTGTCTTAAGCGACCACAAGTATATCTAACTGTGTGTCTCCTATTGGAACTTTCTGTAGTATTGCTCCCTTGCGTTAAGCAATCACCTGCTTTTTAATCAATGAATGGTCTCTTAAGACAGGCTCTATCATTATACCTCAATTTCATTTACATTTACAATGTTAATCTCCAATAGGCCACTGTGACATAAAAATACTGTCAGACCCAGCGGGAAAAAAATTACTGTCTCCCGCAACCATATGCACGGAACATCTAGATCAGTGAGCGCAAAAGTAAATTGTGTGTGACGTCATCTGATTGACGTCATCGACTGACGTCGTCTGAATCTTGCTTTTTAATCAACAAACGTCATTTTGACAATTGTTTTTGTTACGCGACTTTTTTGGAGGAGGATCAGTCAAGATTGGACAGTGAAAAGGTCCCCGCCAGTACTTATAACGTGTATTGAATGGAAGCTGGTGTAGTGTATGTGAAGCTGTTACGCGATTTTTAAGCAACAAGTATAACGTTTGTTTCAAACTGTTTATTGTTACATAAATACTTAAACTGCTCTGATCTAATATTTCGACCACTAAGGGCCTTTGTCAAAGATTATCATGTCAAAATACACGTCACATTTTTGTTACATGCATTCAGCCATAAAATCAAAGAGAATAATGTTGATCCAGCGTCGTCATGGTGACATTGGGTTGTTTTTTAAAATGTCATGACGTCATCAAAATGACGTCATCAAATGACGTCATGGGTGCAACGACGTCATGCATGCATTAGCGCATTATCCTCTTTGATGTTACAGCCAAATGGTCTGTAGGTTCTCAGCCTCCATATCCAATCAGTTTCATGGATCTGTCTTTCAGTTCTACATGCATGGAACATCCGTTTCAAAACTACAAATCTCACATCATCACTGCTATGACCACCGATTCCAAAATGTCTATTTATTGGCTTCTCTCTCTCATTGTTTAAGTATTTATGTATTATATTAATTCCCTATTTTGGAATATTTACTTCATTGTTTATTGTTGTCATTGAGAAAGTATTTTTGCTGATAAAATTGATTGTGCTGTTCGGTATAATAAAATAAATATCACATCCTATGGAGAGCGACAGCGTGTTTTGCCAACCCTTGGTATGCTAATGTACACCTCGCCTAACGCCCTGGTGAATATTACCAACCTCGGTTGACAATACGTGCTGTCGCTCTCCATAAGATGTGATGCTTATATGCTGTACAGTGTAACAAGTCTTAAGCGACCATTAAAAATAGGTCTACATCAAGGTCTTTAAGACAGATTGTAGCTTAATGCAAGTCGTAAATAATGCAAAAGCTGTTGCATTAAGCAACCGCCCAGTTGTAAAGACTCCTATGTTCAATAAATGAATTGTCTCTCAAGACAGGTTCTACTGATTAACTACTCTGTCTGTATAGTTATGCTCCGGAATCGTCACACCATAAATAAGACTATCTACGCCTTTGCAAACAGAGTAGAGCTAAATCAGACGGCTCAATGGAAGCGTTTGATCAGGGTCTGCTCTGTTAGCTTATGATATAATATAGCTTTGATTCTCTAGATTCTGCCATGAGTAAAGCGTTAATGAATACGGAGGTATTGGTTCATGTTCACCGTACACACTCTGAGAACTCCGACCACTCTTTGGACAGACGAGCTTACAACGAACCAATGGATATTGTCGACTCATTACCCACATCATTATCATGGCGACCGGAACTCAATAAGTGATAGAAAATACAAAATACGGCAGCTGAAGAATCAGTTCACACAATATGACCAACGTGCTCATCGTATTTGCGGTGTACACCCCCGCGAACCTGGTATGTGCTTTTGATTTATTCTTTAGCACGCTGTTGGTTCCCTTTGCAAACAGTCTGGTTCAGTTAAGATGCTGAGAGACTCGTTGTCTCATCAGCATCCAAACTGTTTAACACTCTCATCGCATATGTTTAAAACATAATGTATACCTCGAACTGTGAACATATAGTTGGCACACCTTCGTCATGAAATATTTTACTCAAAATGGTCTATTAAAGACATACCTGTGTAGTAGTTTTTTGCTTGAGCGAGTCGCTCGTTTGTCAGTGCTCGGCTTTCTGCAATTTGGCCTTGTGCCCGGTAAATATTTACAGGTAATTAACCCGTCGTCTAGTGTAATCGTGCATCCTGTGTCGAGTTCTTTGATATCTTTTTGTTACAACTAGTTACTGGGTAAAATGCAATAGAGTATGCGCGTGGTTGACTGAAATATCGGAATCCCGTTTCAGTAACATTTTACAGTTTGAGATACATTTTTTACCTTTTGCCTGCTAAGCTCAACCGGAATGACACTTTCAAACAGAGTAGATACACAGTAAAACAGAGTAGATCCAGAGTAAAACAGAGTAGATCCAGAGTAAAACGGAGTATATTCAGATAAGACACATAGTTACATAGAGTCTCATCAGGATCCAAACTATTTGACACTCGGTAAGTAGAGTCTCAACGAATCGTTTTCATGTGACTAAGGGTTAATTGAAAAATAAATTTATTTCTCTGTTTTGAGATTTAACCCTTTCCTTCATTTAGACGCCTTTTCACGGAACTGAAGAGTAGACCCAGATGGCTCCTATATTTTCACCAAGGACTGCTCTGTTTGCTAATGGAAATTGATAGATCTGTTTCCTTAGTTTCTGAAATGGCTGCAATGTTCCACATTCGATGGTTTCACATTTCATTAAAACTATATTGACTATAATAATTCAAGTAGGTATTGACTTTTGAAATGCATATGGACACGGTTAACATCTACCATGAAATCACAATGTAATGCCAACATTAACTTTGGCGTTTGTAACACTTAAATGCTTATGGGCCCGTCACACCATGACGTTCTGGTCAGCGTTCTCTAGCGTTTGAGTAAACGTTGGTAGTCGCCCATGGGCGCTGGGATAGCGCCAGAAGAGCGTCGTGTGAACGCTTGTGAACGCTTGTGAATGCTAGTGAACGTCGGTGATCGCCGGGAATCGGCGGAGAACGCTGGTCCGGAAAAAAGTTTTGACGAAGACCAGCGTTCTTCAACGTTTGATTTTAAACGCTGAAGAACGTTTAAGAGCGTTAATGGAACGTTTGACTAACGTTCGATGAGCGTTGCACGCGTTCGGATATCGTTAGTCAGTCGTTACTCTAGCGTTACTTGGTTGTAACTAATCGTTTGCTTTGCAGTGAACGACACACTGGCGACCTTTCAACGACCGCTGAACGGTCCCCTAACGCACGCAGCGTGTGACTAAAGTCAAACGAACGTCAAAACGCTATTCTGTCGTTCTTCACACGTTAGTCACACGCTTAACACGCTCGTCTAGCGTTCGAAAATCGTTCGTTGTGCGCCAGTAGCACGTTAGCACACGCTAATAATTTTCAGGAGTATCTTACTTGGTCGCTGTTAAACGCTTCTCATGCGTAAGACACACGCTAGTCATGCGTTAGGTACACGTTTATCACACGCCAGATGTGTCATTCTCACTCTAGAACTCTCAAAAATTGAACGATTGAAATGTTCAGAGAACGTTGACAGAACGGCATGGTGTGACGGCCCCTTAAAACTGGTTCGAACCATAGTCCTCTCAAACCAAATACTAGAATTATTCTTATAGGGCCCCCGCTTAGTGCGGTTGAGTGGAATTTGAAGTAGAACTGCTTGGCCAGATAAGGATTATATGTTTAAATAAAACCAAGGTAGATTGGCATTTCACTCTGGGCAGCAATATCCCCTTTGGCAAGGACCTGGGAGTGAGCTTAGAGTGTGTTCGTACATATGTTGTGACCAGTGGAAGACCTGGATAGGTCGGCGAATAACGAAGAAAGAAAAAATCGCATCAGCCATTAACGCTTTACACCGTGAATATTCAGGTACGAAATATTGACTACATGAATATAAAGTAGAACACAAAAATTGTTTAGAATCACATCTTTATTATTTCATAAGCAAACAGAGTAGACCCTGGTCAGACGGTGCCTATAGGAACCTTCGATCTGGGTCTACTGAAGCCGCTGAAAATCGATTTTAGCTCGTAAGCAATCAGAGTAGAATCTGAACAGATTACAGGATGTTTGTTGCAAATAGACTAAACATCACCAAATAAATCAAACTCGAGTGCGTCCTTTCCCTTATCTTCAACACAAGATTATGACACAGTTATTTGTTCTTACAGTTCAATTTGTAGTTACTTTAAGGTTCCGTTGATGTGACTGGATTTTTCAAAACAGGTGGTAGTTTATTTTCTGGCCCCGTACTGCCCAATGTTAAACATTGACTTTCCAGTTTTAATTAACAGTTACCTGCGTTTACAGACTCGACTGCCCAATATTAAAATGTGTACCATCTAGTATTAATATATTAGGTACGATTGACACGATGCTATGCGATACAGACACGCCGTAAACCGTTCCAATCGTTTGTAACACAGTCTAATATATCAACTATTTCGATATCTTGTAACAAAAACTGATATTTCAGATATTGCAATCTCTTGTAACAAATACTGATATTTCATGTTCGCTCTTACCAAAGACAAGACCCGTTTTCGACTGTTCTTCGTGAAGTAATGTATAACAAATGTGATCATATTCTACAACGTATTATTAATTTTCCTAGACTGTTTGCTTGTAACTTATTATGTCAGACGGCAGCTTTCTTTTATCTTTTCAGTATCAGCATTGTCTTCTGCTGCACACATGAGTCTGCATCAAATTGTTTCTATTTCGTTGTAAAAAGATAAACATAACTGAAAACCGCCTGGATATAATTATCGAGTTATTCGGCGTCTCATGTAGATATCCAAACTGTTGGTTTATCATATCATAGACCCATCTTCACGGCAGGCCAGTGAAAGGGTCAAAATGTGTTTATCAGTTGAGTGTAAAACTGCGAGAAAACATTGAACGATCATAAATGTATAGCACCGGTGAATGATGAGATGGTGATGAATAATAGGAACTGGAACAGTATCTAGGTTAACTCTCGTAGGAAAGCGATTTAAATAATGGGCTTGTTGCAATATGCCAATATGTCTTTATTTTGCAAATGGTTTGGTTGGTTCATGATGAGAGGCTGCGTAACTCAGCATTTTATCACGATCCAAACCCTTTTACACACGATATACTTGTATGAGAAGAAATTGGAAGAAACTCAAGTCTGAGATATAAGCCAAACGACATTGTTTGCAGACGAAATTTATAACTATGGCGCCAAACAAGAAGCGCATGGGATCAAACTACGTTACCGTCCTTAGTTCCGAGCCTTGCCAAAGGGGATATTGCTGCCAACAGAACAAGAGAAGGGTACACATAAGACTAGTTACTTTCCAAATATCCGATGACAAGCGAGTGTGCTGGCAACACTTCTAGCCATTCAATTATAGGCTTGCTGGAGAAATGGAATGTAAGACGAACACAGCAAAAGCAATAAATGTCATCAAGCATTTGCTTACATAATGTAGTGTTCAGAGCAGCTTCAGAATAGAGCCAGTTGGACATTAACATAATTGTTTTGTATTTTAACTATTTACTTCATATACGCTTTAAAGCGACTTTGCACACAGCGTATGTTCATGGAATAAGATGGATCTGATTGTATAAGTTCTGTTATCACCACACCTTCCTATTTCATATACCATTATATAAATTAATATACAGTAGAACCCCACTAATGCGACCACCTAAAAGAGGTATAACTCTGTGTGCTAGATACAGATGGTAGCTTAATGCAGGACAAAAGTAATGCATAAAGCTTATAGAGGAGCTTTCTGTATTTCTTTTGTCCTGCACTAAGCAACCACCTGCTTATAACGTCACCCATGTATATTCATTAAGTGGTCGCATTATAGGGGTTATACGGTATTTATGACCCACTTTACCATTTTCCTTGTGTACAGATAACGTGCGTAAATCTAAACATTTTCAACATAAGCTCCTTTATTTCTCCACCTAACCCTATAATGTGACCACTCTTTCGAATCTCTTCGAGACGATTCTGAAGAGGGGTCACAGTAAATAATTTTGTTCTAGTAATAACGATTTTAGTATTTGGGTTCGTACCTTTATATGTAGCCAGGCGCGGATTTAGAGGGGCGGAGCCGGTGTACGCCCCCTAAAATTGCCCAAACAAACTTTTGTAGTAATATTTTAGATCTAGATCTACAAAAAAACAATAAAACATTGATTTGATCTGATTTTTTGTTATTTCCCCCGCCCAATTACGCTCCTTGTCAACATTTATTACAAATACACTACATGTACATGTATTTATTTATGTCATAAAACTTACCAATCTACGCACCCCCTCCAAAACAATTTCTATGCCCCCCCCCCCCCACACACACACCCCTAATCTGAAATCCTGGATCCGCATCTGGTAGCTCTGTCAGCTTGCTTTGATCACTAAATGAATATGTATTAAACCGAACGCTTATTTCTAAAGGGTAGACGTACTACCGTCATGTTTTTCATATTTTATTTTTACACCTAGATGATTATTGTTTGTGAATAGAAAACGACAACGATAAACAACAGGCATTGCTTCAGACACTTAGTATAGTCTGGTAAGTGTAAGATAACGTTATATGAACCAACAACATTTGACTGTAAGATTGTTAACATGTATTCTGTTATTCGCGACACGAATCTTCAAACTGCTTAGATCAAGATGAGTCAACGATTTACTCTGCGTCTCACCAGTATCTAAATTTCCTGACATACGGACAATAGTTTCTCATAAGCTTGAATAGAATAATTAATATATTACATGGATCATGGTTCAAGCCAACATCATATTTTAGCAGAATAATGGATAAACTGGTAATGGTGTTCAAACCCCTGTTCCGATAAATACATTCACCCGTTCATAGTATATTGTATGTATTGTTTTATGCACTATAATGCAGTAAACCTGTCAACCAGCCAAAATGGGCGGAGGTTTAGACGAGGGCTACCTTTTTGCAGGAGGAATGTGGTGCAGACAGCTCACCGAGGAGCTTTCTACTTTCGCTCTGCATTCAGCAACTTCCCGATCATACTGACCTCCATATTCATTAATGACGTGGTCCGTATAGGCAGGTTCTACTGTGTACATCTTCATCTTGTAACCGGTACCCGGCTGTAGAAAATATCTACAAGATTCTAGATCAATGTTGTCCCTTCCGAATCGTTCACGATTTAGAAAAGCTATTGAGCGAGTGTCAAAGCATACAATAATTTCTTCAAGTGTTGTATTCACAGCGTGGCTGAATTACATGCTACATATGTATGCCAAATTATAAAATACAATGCCAGCAACAACTAAAGCGGCATGAAGGCGTCCTACGGCTTTTTAACCCGGTTTTCCACTGACTATCCTGTTATTGAAATGGTGATGTACGGTGGGCGGTCGGCCGGGTGGTTCGGCGGGCGAGTGCAACTCCCCTGAAGCTGCTCAACAGATATTTATAAAACCTTGCTTGTATTAATGACACAATATAATTATAGATGTGCATAGTGTTGGGGATTTGTCCTTCTGTAATTTTTCTGGGAGTAATGTCCCCTTGAACTAAGAAATCGCTAGGTCTTTGACCTTACCCTTCTAAGCGCAACTCCTCTCAAACTTTTCAACATAATTTCATAAAACCTTGTATGTAGCAAGGACACGATGTGTAGATGTGTACATTGTCGGGGAATATTCCATCTGCAATGTGTCTTTGAGTTATGCCCCTTTGAACTGAGAAATCACTAGGACTTTCGACCCTATCATTGTAAGAGCAACTATTCTGAAACTGCTCAACCGATTTTCAAAAAACCTTGCATTTAGCAGACCCACTGTATGTAGATGTGCATATTGTGGGGGATTTATACTTCTTCAATTCTTCTGGGAGTTATGCTCCTTTGAACTTAGATATCACTAGTGATTAATGAAGGAAAACCCGGGTTGGTGTCGTGTCGACTTTTCTTGTTCACAGTTGTCATGCCATGTTTTACATATTGGCATGTGTTTACCGTCTTCCATGTTGTGGAAAAGTCCGTTATGTTATGTGTTTGTTAAGGTTTTTCTGTGTTCATCTCGTGTATGAGCGTGTGTTCGTGGTGTAGTGGTTTTTGCATGCTTGACCTTGCTACTTTTTCATTTACAGACGAGGCAAATGCAATACAAGAAATAGACCAGTACATTCTCTGGTTGGATGTGTAACCCTTATCCCGCTATACGCAACCGAGTCTATATGCGAACCAGCTTGCACTCAAAACCTTGTGTCATGACACTTTGTCAAACGTTTGATCGAATTGGACCACATCCAAACTTGATCGGACATCTCATTGTTTCACAAAAGGGTAAATGTTAAGGTATTGATTTTAGCATTGGAGTTTTCTACTTCCAGTTCAGGTTTAACATATACTAACTAAATTATGTTATCATAACTATTAACTTTTCGTATGTGGCTCTCCCTGTTTGACTATTTTTCCATATTGTAATCTAACTATATAGATAACAGAACAAGGCATTATGATTTAAGTATTGGTTGATCCATTCCCACATATGGACGCCTTTTGACGCATTTGTAAAAATCATTCTTTGAAACTAATGTGATAAATACAACATTTGCTCCAAAGGAGAAAATGCTTTGTGTATCACAATGGTGTCTTTTTCTAGTGAATGCTCCTTTTTCAGTAGATTTAATAAAGAGGTTGCGTCTAAACATAGTCCTTAAATGGGTAGGTTAATTATGGTAATCTATCTATATGGATATCAGAGCACGATATTAATAACTACATAATTGAATAACACTGCATGACATTGTGACGTGTCTATTTCATAACTATGCATGGGATACCTATTAACTAATTTCCATAATAGTTTCTCCAGATAACAACCAATGCTTTCAAATAATATCACAAAATTGTTACTTCGTAGATATATCTTTTAACTCATTTACAATCAGAGTAGATCAAACACACCTTCCGCTGTTTGCTTATGGAAGTATATAAATCTGATTCTACAGTTTCTGCTACGGTCATATATCTTGTTCGGTTGTATGACAGATATACACACATACATCATTTCTTATATGCATATTCACGGAGTAAAGGGTTAAACACCTAGCGCATCAGGAACATACTGAAAAGTATCCACAGTTCGAAACTATTGCAGTCGAATGACCCACACATACGTGTCGACGAACTGATATATCCTCTGCAACTAGTGTTTTGTGATTGACATTTTCAAATCACAACGTGTCCTGGTCGCCACGGGAGTCTTGTTTTCACCGCACTAGTGTTTCACTGAGTCTTGTTCGATTGTTTCATCACCGTCTATGAGGAGAGAAAAGAATGTTTGATGAATTATTAACACACGCGCAATGAACACACAGTAATTCTGGCATAGTAATTAGACAGGAAATACAGGAGTAGTAAACAATAAGAACTCACTTTATTTGAAGGTTATTGTCCTGACTATGCACTTGGTTACTACAACCACATTGGTAAGTGTTTTGATGTTACTGATTGATGAGGATCTACAGTGTTTGTCGTGATACACGTTTCTATAGAGAAATTCCAGACTATTCACGAAATATTTCCTAAATATTCACGCTAATCAATGCCCAATTTGAACGGGTCCTGTTGCCATCTGCGTTGATGTATGTAACATTTAGTGTTATTGGTCGCTACAGAGACGATTTAACCTTTCTCATACTGAATATTAAATGTTAATCCATCCACTATGAATATAAATTAGCTCAATGTTTCTACAGTTGAAATATAATGACTACTATTTCAGACCCATATGAGATCGCTCATCTAATGGCAAAAAGTGCAGACCCATATGAGTTTTTCTTGTGGCAAATAGCGCATACTCATATGAGACAGCTCCTGTGGGAGCTGTCTCATATAGGTATTCACTGTTTGCTAATCCAGATGTGTACGAGTGCTGTTATAGCATCAGAAGTTCTGATGCAAATAATTACTAAGTACCTATGGTCGATAAATAATGTAACTCCTTTTAGAATCTATACAATAATATTCTAAATATAATAACTGAATAATAACTGAAATTCGTTTCAAAGAGCGACATGTTGTCTCTAGTGGATTTAATAATTCTATTTTGTGAATGTGTAAATAGGTTATGCACCATTATCAAAGAAGGTTATCATTGCTTCACTTAGTATATGTAATGAGACATAAATGCATAAATGCTTGAAAACAGGGTAAACAAGATTGAGATGATAATATACAATATAACTCTGCAAAGCCCGAATTTCCACAAAGGTGGCTCACAGATCTTTCTTGTTCCTATCTACGTTCAGTATAACAGTGTCCAAACGTATTACCATTGCACCACCTTGTTTTCTGACATTTAAGCAACAGTGGAAAATACAGTCTATGGTTTTGTAAGGGGTATTGCACTTACTGTATGTACTGTCGGCAGTTGACCTTACAGACGGGTAATGTATAACTCTACACCCTTGAGATAATTGATAAAATAACAGGTTTTAATTACTGCTGGCTATACAGATATGACGACTGAGCTAAATTATGTAGCTTTCATATTAAACAATGCAATGTATTTTCTGTTGACATTACCACGTGATGTCTACTTAATCTGACTCATATCCATTTTATCATCGTTTCAAGTTACAGGGTCAGTCTTAACTGACGTGTACGGTGACCAGCAATTTAGACACATGTATCTGGGCGACAAGTACTTTTCTTAAAAGTCCAAGCCCAGGAATGGTATATTAACCTTATGCCTTTGACTCCAGAAATCCAGTATATTCCACAATATGCCCCCTTCCCCCCAATATAGAAAACATGCATGCAAATTTTGTGAACATAATATGCATTAATTAGACACGCAAATCGCTTATTATGTATTTACGATTTTTGACAAAGCATGCAAAATCAAGTTGAACCAGGTTGTTATAGAAATGTAATATTCTGTTTGTATTTTAGATCTTTTTGCCAGCCGTACATGATTTGGTTGAACCATATAATGAAATGTATTGGCTTTCCAGATTGGCTGACGTCATACCCCTCAGCCTGTTAAGGTTGTTTGTGCTTAATGTTTGTTACTATTTTCGCTTACTTTCGATTCGTGCAAGCGTTAGAGAAACTATCAACCGAGTACAAACAGTTTAGATCCCCGGCGTCTCACGTTGATCGAAGCTGGCTACAAATGCTAGCCAGGTGGCGCTTTGCGGACAAAGGGTCAACATACTATCACGACACTACTCTGCATGTGATATAATTGATCAAGACAGAGACTTGATTAAATGTTGCACGTCATTCTCAGGTTCGATAATAACAACATTAGAGGTCATGTAAGACTATAATATATTTAACAACAACATTTGACTAAACCTGACGATACATTTAATTAGTTCTATCAAGCTTTTTCCCGGGCAGATGCAGCCGCGACAAGTTCTAAATACAGTTATAAGCGAAGACACATGTCGAGTCAGAGATATAACATTCCTTGAAATATTATAGTCTGATGAACCACTGTGTCGCATCCCGTTTGTAAATTGCTTGAAATACTCTTGTGACGAAGTACATTTAGAACATGTTCTATATCTCGATAGTTACTTCCTTTTTATTTAATCAAGTGCGCCATTTCTAAACTGAAAGTAGAACACGCTTGTCGTACTATACACGAAGTATTCGATAAATCAAGGTTAGTGAGTTTGGCTCTGTGTTTCTAACGAGTTACCCCTTTCAAACATATTAGTTTTAGTAAGAGAATATGCCTTGTATGCACTGTCAATCTGCTTTAGTCATAAATTAGCCTTTGTAAATACATTCTGTATGCCGTTATTTATAGAAGGAGCGACACTCGGAAATGTCCGTCCTAATTCGCTGATATTCGGGATTCTGTTAGGTGGCGGGTGATGCAATCCGCCAGATGGCGGTCTAACACCGGTATATAAACCGCTGCATTCTCAGTTAGAGTGGAGAACGGCATCGAACATCGTTGAATGCAGACCCCTGTTTATAATTGGCAGTGCAGTAATTTAGCGCAGATCTTTGGGTATACTCTTAGCAGTGTGTTTTCCTTTCTGCCTCTTTGAAGCCCAGCTTTATTGAGGTCGTTGGAATAGAAGCATTGCTTACGCTGCCCGGGCTGTGCGCTGTAAGCACGGAGAGGCTAATTTGAGACCCTGTTTTTAGACTTGCTTTATGAAGCCGACGGGAGCTCTGAAGCATATTAACTAACCACATAGGCAGACCAAGGCGCCATTGAAGCCTCGCTTTATTGGTGTTTTGCTCTGTGTGCTGGTGGTTTGTTGGACAGCAGGCCTTGGAGCCTTTGAAGCCTCGCTTCACTGACTCCTAGCTCTGTGAGGTCGGAGCTCCGCATCGGTTCATAGATAGGTAGAGTTGACGGCTCTGGGGGTCATTGAAGCCTGGCTTCACTGGCTCCTAGCTCTGTCACGCCGAAGCTGTTGAAGCCTCGAATTTATAGAGTTAATTATATTAGCCTGCAGCTCCTCGTGAGTCATCGAAGCCTAGCTTTGTTGACTCGAGTTGTTGTAGCTCAGATAACTCTGACCGAAGGCTTCAGCAGGTGATAAGTGTATTGGCTTCATTGAGGCCATTGGCTTCACTGAGGCAATTGGCTTCATTGAGGTCGGCTTCATTGAGGTCGGCTTCATTGAAGCCGAATTCGTTGAAGCTTAGTGTACATACCGAGTGTTACTCTTTCACATACTCCGTGATTTATTTGTGATTCAGTTCTCGTGCCAATCATTTTATAATCAAAGTTAAATTTATTTATTTCATGTACAATCATTTGAGAAGCCTAAGAGTTTTTAGGCCTAAGGAAAATTAACGTTATTTGTAAATATTCTCCCATAGTTTAGTTTTTCTAATCAATGGTCAAAGAAGACCTCGAGGAAAATTTATACCGCTCGGATTAAAAAGGAATAAACGTTACAACTGGTGGCAGCGCGGTGGGATCATTTGACACCATCTCCAGTGTCAGACCCACACTTCCTAAAACATGGCTCAAAGTATAGACTTTGATAGTAGAATGCAAAGCCTTGATGACAGACTAGGCAAAGTGCTGCAAAGTTCCCAAACAGAGCTGGAAATCTCGATGCTTCAGAAGCAAATCGAGGAGATTGAAATGCAAAATGTTGCTGATAGGAGGCAGTTTGAGCAATATCAAGGGTATGATGGGATGGGGTCTTTGCCCAAACCGATATTGAAAACCCGCCCCTCTGTCCCTAGTCTGAAAAGGGAACCTAATCATGACTCCGCGTTTGGGTCTCACACAGATCCTACAACAACTGCCTCGACTACGCTACCCTGGTGTAGTCCGATATCAGCGCACCAATCACGAAATGACGATACATGTGCTGACCCATATCGCTTCGTGACTGAAAGGAGACGACGTTCAAAAAGCCCAGTGTCTTCAACACCCAAAGTGGAAGATCACGAGAGTAAGCAAGCTGATGCTCTCTCAAAATCTGTAGCAGGGGTTAGGGTGAAGCCAGCGACTTTTGATGGCTCAGGCAGCTGGCGAGATTACAAATCTCATTTTGAGGTTTGTGCTGCTTTAAATGGATGGTCAGAGAAACAGAAGGGTATGTACTTAGCAGTGTCTTTGAGAGGCCAGGCCCAGGGCGTATACGGTAACCTAGGATCTGGTGCCAAGTCGACTGATTATACAGAATTAGTCCGAGAACTAGAAGAACGCTTTGCACCCCCTAATCAGACTGAACTCTATAGGGTTCAATTAAGGGAAAGGCGCCAGAAAGCCTCTGAAACACTTTCAGAATTAGGACAAGAAATAAGGCGATTAACACATCTTGCCTACCCCTCTGCTCCAGCAGATCTTAAAGATACTCTGGCAAAAGAACAGTTTATAGATTCGCTCATTAGTGTTGATATGCGTCTTAGAATCAAACAGGCACGACCTACAAACCTAAATGATGCTGTGCGCCATGCCGTAGAGTTGGAGGCCTTCAACAGAGCAGAAAGGGCGAAGCTAGAAGGTCAAGGAATAGTGAGTTCTGCAGACGTACTGACGAAAAAAGAGTCAGAGAAGCAAGACAGTGAACTTTTATCCAGTCTTCAGGCAACTTGGAGAGGCTGGAGAAGCAAATCAAAGGCTTGCAAGAGACTAAACGTCAAGATAGGTATAGTCAACCAGCTGGTCGAAACCCTCAGCGACGAAACTACAGAAGGTCGTGTTTCATCTGTGGTTCAGAGTCTCATCTACAGGCAAGGTGTCCAAAGAATGACAGAAACATTAAGTCCCAAAATCAAAATCAAAAGGGACATGAAGGTGGGAAGAAAGACGGAAACGGCGGTGCTTCACATGCAAACTCAGTTGGTTCCGGCTTATTTCTCCCAGTGAAGTTTGATGGTCAAACTTTGAATTGTTTAATAGATACTGGAGCAACACTGACGGTTCTTTCCACACGCGTTTGGGAGGTATCAAATGGAAGCAAATATGGCATGTTGAATAGGTATGACAGAACCTTGATAGCTGCGTCGGGAACGCCTCTAGACGTAAAGGGAAAAACTACCATCACCATTTGCATCGATGGAGACAGCTATGAGACAGAGGTAGTTGTTGCTGATGTAGAGAATGACCTGATGATGGGTCTAGATTTTATGAAGACACACAAGTGTTATATTGATATTGCAAAGAATGCACTGACCATGCAGAACAAAATTATTGACTTGGTGTCTCAAGGCTCCATTGGATGCTACCGAATCTCTGTCTCCAAAGATGTGACCATACCTGCTAGAACAGAGATCATTGTACAGGGACATGTTTCTGATATCCCTTCAAGAACCTGTGATCTGTACATGGTAGAGCCAAGTCCAAGAATCATAAAGTCAGGGAAAGGATTGATCGCTAAAGCTCTGGTGAAGGGCAGTGATACAGTTCCTGTGCGAATGATGAATCCATCAGATACAGAGCAGAGCATTTTCAAAGGCACATGCCTGGGCCAGCTTTGCCCTGTTACTGAGGTTAGAAAGAGTCGTGTGACTTCGGTGAATCGTACGGTCCCAGACCATCTAAAAGATCTTTATGAAAGAACAGTTTCAGACATGACACCAATGCAAAGTTCGCAGGTAGCGAAGCTTTTAACAAAATACTCCTCTGTTTTCTCAGAGTCTGATGAGGACCTTGGGAGAACAGGTATAGTGAGGCACAAGATAGACACTGGTGACGCGCATCCAATAAAACAGCCTCTCAGAAGGAACCCAGTACACATGAGACCTGAGATAGATAAACAAATTGATGATATGCTGCGAAAGAAAGTTATTCAGCCATCTACAAGTCCATGGAGTAGTGGCATTGTACTTGTGACAAAGAAGGACGGCTCAAAACGCTTCTGTGTTGATTACAGGAAGCTCAATGATGTCACCGTCAAAGACTCGTACCCACTTCCGCGGATCGATGATTCCTTGGAACAACTGGCCGGCGCCCAATGGTTCTCTTGCCTTGATTTAAACGCCGGGTATTGGCAGGTTGAGCTGGAAGAAGCCGATAGACCAAAGACAGCCTTCAATTCAAGACGTGGACTGTTTGAATTTAGGGTCATGCCATTTGGGCTCTGTAATGCCCCTGCAACCTTCGAGAGGTTAATGGAGACTGTCTTGGCGGGTTTAAATTGGCAAGTGTGCTTGATATATCTAGATGATGTTATCATCCATGGGCGGACTTTTGAGGATATGATATCCAACTTGAACCAAGTTCTGGACAAACTACAAGAAGCAGGTCTGAAATTGAAGCCAAGGAAGTGCCAGCTGTTTTGCAAAGAAGTACTGTACCTAGGACATGTTGTGTCCGCTGACGGGGTGACAACGGACCCACAGAAGACGCAGGCTGTTCGTGACTGGCCCGAACCAAAGAATGTCACAGAAGTTAGATCCTTCCTAGGTCTTTGCAGTTACTACCGCAGATTCATTTGTGGATTTGCCACAATAGCGAAACCACTACACAGGTTAACAGAGAAAGGTACCAGGTTTGAGTGGAATGAAGATTGCCAGAATGCCTTTACAAGCCTCAAGCAAAATCTGTGCGAGGCTCCTATTCTGGCACATCCCGACTTTACAAAAGATTTTATTCTAGACACTGACACCAGTGACTTCGGCATCGGAGCAGTGCTCTCACAGGTGATTGATGGCAAAGAGAGACCAATTGCATTTGCAAGCAAAACACTGTCAAAGGCCGAAAGGAGATATTGCGTCACCAGAAAAGAGCTTTATGCTCTTGTGCACTTCGTTAAATATTTCCGCCATTATCTGTATGGCAAACAGTTTACTGTGAGAACAGACCATGGGTCACTTCGATGGTTGATGCAGTTCAAAAATCCAGAAGGGCAACTAGCAAGATGGTCAGAGGTCATCTCTGCTTACAACATGAAGATAGAACATCGGCCTGGAAGGAAACACCTAAATGCCGATGGGTTGAGCAGGAGACCATGTAAACAATGCGGAATGAAAAGCCCAGAGGCTGAAGAGAGACCCCAAGTGAATAAGATAAAGTCACATGAAGTTACATGTTCTGTTAGCCTCAAAGAAGCTCAAGGGGGAGATGATGACTTAGTCAAGCTTCGGCAATGGCTTGAAGTCGGGGAAAAACCAGATCGCAAGACGATCGGGTGTGAAAGTTACTTCCTAAAGGCACTTCTTTGTCAGTGGGAGAGACTAGAGATCAGACAGAACATCGTAGCAAGACGGTATGAAGTAGCGGATGTGGAGATGACCCATTGGCAAGGGATTGTTCCTTTGTCTCATAGAAGAGAAATTTTAAAGTTGTCCCACGACATCAAGGCCTCGGGACATCTAGGCGTGAAGAAGACCCTAAGTCGTGTCAGACAAAAGTTATATTGGCCTGGGATGCAGAATGATGTGAAAACGTATATTAGTGGCTGTGAAATGTGTACGAAGCGGAAAGACCCAACTAAAGCAAAACGGGCACCCATGGCAATTGTGAGGAGTGGTTATCCAATGGAGAGAATTGCGATAGACATACTTGGTGACTTCCCACAAACTGAAAGAGGAAACAAATACATACTAGTGATGGGTGACTACTTCACTAAGTGGACGGAGTGCCATGCAATGCCAAATATGGAGACCAGAACCATAGCCACCATCCTAATAGAGCAGGTCATTGCGAGGTTTGGTGTCCCTAGACGCATCCATTCAGACCAGGGGCGTCAATTTGAAAGCCAGTTGTTTAGAGAGATGTGCAGTATTCTTCAAATAGAGAAAACAAGAACAACTCCATACCATGCAATGTCTGATGGGATGGTGGAGAGATTTAACAAAACACTGGTAGCTATGCTTAGTGCTTTTGTGAATAATAATCATACTAACTGGGATGAACATCTTCAGTTAGTTATGATGGCCTACAGATCGGCGGAACACGAGACTACAGGTTTCACGCCGAATCTTTGCATGTTGGGCCGAGAGACCACTTGTCCGTTAGACCTCATGTATGGAATGCCACCAGCCATCAAGCAGATTCCTTCAAACCAATGGGTTTGGACTCTGCAAGAAAGAATAGAGTCCGCTCACAGGATAGTAAGGCAAAATACTGGAGAAGCAATGAAGAGGCAGAAACGATATCATGACAGTAGGCTTTCATACGAGATCTTTGAGTAGGTGAAACAGTTTACGTATTCTTCCCTGTTAAGAAAATAGGTTGCTCCTCCAAGCTTACGTCCTATTGGAGAGGGCCTTATGAGGTTAGATAAAAACTCTCAGATGTCCTGTATAGGATCAACTGTGGTCGAGCTGGTAATATCCAGGTTATCCACTGCGACCGACTTCGAAAATGTAATCTTCAGATTCTTGCAGGTGAGACCCCTGAAACATACCCAGACGTAGACCAAGAAGCAGAAGTTGAACCAGAAACTACCGACACTACAAGTAAAGAAGACGTCACTTCGGAGAAAAGAGTCAGACATAAACCAGCTTGGTTTCATGACTGCGTTTTTTCTCTTTTCAGAGACCAGGCTATGTCAAACACAAAGATGACTACGAGAAAAGCCAACCTTGTTTGTGCAAACTGCAAAGAAGTTATGACAACAGATGACTATAAGTATCATATTGAGATATGTGTAATGAAGGCTACAGGGTGTGATATTTGCAAGAAGACATTCAGTACCAAGAAGTACTATCAGCAACACGTACGCAGGCAGCATAGTGACAGAGCGTGTGTAGACAAAAGTCTGGAACATCATGGTTCAAAGCAGAGCTACGAGAAGGAAAGTATTGGGGTTATCCAGAGTAAGGGAGCTTCCAGTCATGACAGCGACTGGGAGCATCAGTCCGACGTAGAGTTAGAAGACGAGACCAGTGATGAAGAAAGTTGTTCACGTGAAGGCTCTACAGTGAGCAAAGAGACTGTTTCTTCAGGCAGTTGCACAAAGACAGTAAGGGAAGATGAGGTTGAAACCAGAGTAGGCGAGTGCATGGTTGACCTGATGGCAGGTCGTACGTACAGTAAGAAGACCATGCCCGCACCTGTTTTGGCACCTAAGAAGAGGAAAGTCTGTGAAACTCCACCGAACCCTGAGACGAGCGTCACAGAGAAGGATAAGAGTGATCAGGTGGATCATGTTGAAGCGCGACCGTCTCAAGTTTCTCGGCATGTGGTGCGAAGAAATGATTCACGGAAAGTAGTGCGAGAGGTTCAGTTAGCTTGCAGTGTGCAGACAGATGGAGTTGTGACGAAGCAGAAGGTGTTTGTCGAGGACAGTGAAGATGGGGAACTGTTTGTGTCAAGTACGTCTTGTCGTACAAACAGGCTACGAGATGCAGAGTTCCAACTAGGAGAGATTCTTCGCGAAGGAAATATTGATTCCAAAAGCATCGTAGTGAAGTTAAGTGCGAAAGGAGAAGTAGGGGTACACTTCAAATATGTGTAGAGAAGATCTGTGTGTTTGTTATAGTTGTTTTGTGTTAAATTACATACTAGGGAAACGTGATCAGAAAGTGATTACAAGTGTATAGTTATAAGCAGTGGCAAGCAGACATCTATGTCTGATCATTTTTTTTGTTTTGTTTTGTTCTTTAAAGGATCCCAACTGTAGTTAGTTTTCTCAAGGAGAGAATGATGTTTTTATAATTAAAATTTATTATCATGTTGCATTTATGAGGGCTTGCTTCCAATAAATACCAAAAGTTTATTACGTTAGCATGCGGGACGCATGGAAATCGAAGGCGTGGGTAGTGTGAAGAAGTACATTTAGAACATGTTCTATATCTCGATAGTTACTTCCTTTTTATTTAATCAAGTGCGCCATTTCTAAACTGAAAGTAGAACACGCTTGTCGTACTATACACGAAGTATTCGATAAATCAAGGTTAGTGAGTTTGGCTCTGTGTTTCTAACGAGTTACCCCTTTCAAACATATTAGTTTTAGTAAGAGAATATGCCTTGTATGCACTGTCAATCTGTTTTAGTCATAAATTAGCCTTTGTAAATACATTCTGTATGCCGTTATTTATAGAAGGAGCGACACTCGGAAATGTCCGTCCTAATTCGTTGATATTCGGGATTCTGTTAGGTGGCGGGTGATGCAATCCGCCAGATGGCGGTCTAACACCGGTATATAAACCGCTGCATTCTCAGTTAGAGTGGAGAACGGCATCGAACATCGTTGAATGCAGACCCCTGTTTATAATTGGCAGTGCAGTAATTTAGCGCAGATCTTTGGGTATACTCTTAGCAGTGTGTTTTCCTTTCTGCCTCTTTGAAGCCCAGCTTTATTGAGGTCGTTGGAATAGAAGCATTGCTTACGCTGCCCGGGCTGTGCGCTGTAAGCACGGAGAGGCTAATTTGAGACCCTGTTTTTAGACTTGCTTTATGAAGCCGACGGGAGCTCTGAAACATATTAACTAACCACATAGGCAGACCAAGGCGCCATTGAAGCCTCGCTTTATTGGTGTTTTGCTCTGTGTGCTGGTGGTTTGTTGGACAGCAGGCCTTGGAGCCTTTGAAGCCTCGCTTCACTGACTCCTAGCTCTGTGAGGTCGGAGCTCCGCATCGGTTCATAGATAGGTAGAGTTGACGGCTCTGGGGGTCATTGAAGCCTGGCTTCACTGGCTCCTAGCTCTGTCACGCCGAAGCTGTTGAAGCCTCGAATTTATAGAGTTAATTATATTAGCCTGCAGCTCCTCGTGAGTCATCGAAGCCTAGCTTTGTTGACTCGAGTTGTTGTAGCTCAGATAACTCTGACCGAAGGCTTCAGCAGGTGATAAGTGTATTGGCTTCATTGAGGCCATTGGCTTCACTGAGGCAATTGGCTTCATTGAGGTCGGCTTCATTGAGGTCGGCTTCATTGAAGCCGAATTCGTTGAAGCTTAGTGTACATACCGAGTGTTACTCTTTCACATACTCCGTGATTTATTTGTGATTCAGTTCTCGTGCCAATCATTTTATAATCAAAGTTAAATTTATTTATTTCATGTACAATCATTTGAGAAGCCTAAGAGTTTTTAGGCCTAAGGAAAATTAACGTTATTTGTAAATATTCTCCCATAGTTTAGTTTTTCTAATCAATGGTCAAAGAAGACCTCGAGGAAAATTTATACCGCTCGGATTAAAAAGGAATAAACGTTACACTCTCCTGTCATTCGTATAATGTTATATTCTATCATTTCGATTTTACTTTTATAAGAAATGCCACGATGTAGTACACTAGCACTTTGAATACTAACGTGCAATTAAAATGACCTAAACTCAATGCTGTATGAGGTTTATTGTTACGCTTGTCAGCGGGATTGATAATACAGTTTGTCGTCCTATACGGTATGTAATATCTTCAATATGTCTTAATTGATATTCACCAAACCTCTTGCGACACACGTCAGTTAAGCTTGCGTCTCTAACTGAAAACAATGATAATATGGATGGGAGTCAGATTAAGTAGACAACATATTAAACTTTTTTTTACCAGGCAAATACATGTGAAAACAGACACGTGCATTGCGGTTACACGTTCAACACGGGAGCTGAGTCGTCTTATCCTTTTTTGTACAACGCAACTAAAACATCAGCCAGTAATGTTTTTCCAATAGAATATTATCTGCATTTTGTAAAGTTGTAAGAATTTATTTGACAGTAAGGTATATTTGCGACACGAGTGATATCGCACGGTCATGTCCCGACATTATGGTGCCCTTGTTCGCATCTTGCATATAAACCGTGTACTATCCTCACATAACCTGACTAGCCTCTGATGAGAATCCATGAAAGAAGCACTGCATGGAAGTTTTCTTTTGTATTTACAGCCGGATTACAACCACCTATATTGTAAAGCATAATCAAATACAATTACGTTTATCGCGCATAATATTGTGTGAATAAGTAATGCAATTTAAATATAAGTGTATTATTAGTCGTTGATATCATATCAAACCTTAAGCCTGCTGCGTGATCAGTGATTACTTCTGCAAACAGGTTGGATCCTGATTAGACACCGTGTCACTCCGTTCCTCGGCCGGATCTAATATGTTTGATAGGCAGACCGTGTTGTTAAAACCAACTGCAGTATAACCATGTTGCTACAACTAAACTCGTTCGCATTTTCTACTGAAATCAATTTTCTCAGCAGTCCAAGGCTTAACAAGAGGTTTACCAGAATGTTATATATAAACAAATTATGCTTGAAATTATTTTAAATATGTGGTTTATTGTAATTATATATTAGTTGTGTCCCTCGTATCAAACTTTGCTTAACAATTTAATCTATATATACGATGTTTACACATTTGCAAAAAGAATAGACCCAAATCAGCCCCCTGTAGCATCTATGTGATCAGAATCGTCTCAGGTTGTCTATGTTACTTATGAAATTATATAGGTCTTATTCTACAGTTTATGCCGTGGCCAAATTTTGTTGTGTTCATAATACCATTATCTTAATGATTGTAATTGATATTCGTGATATCATTATTTCTGACATAAATATTCGTAGACTAGATTATTAATTTGGAATACAGTAAAATCTCTTTTAAACTGGAATTCTAGTATAGAAGAATTTGGGTACTTTTATACAGGTGGCTGCTGAATGCAGTGTGAATATCATGCAGAAAGCTCCTAGATGACTTTCACCCTGTTTTAACTCATTCTCTCCTAGGCTATTTTTAGACCCAACCACTTTGAATGTATCTACCGAAAAGGAGCATTAACTAGAGGAAAGGAAAAATTAGGATGTTGTAGTTTGGAACCATTGTGATAAATAGAGCATTAACTTTTGCTCCTATAGCAACACATGCTCTATTTATCACAATGGTTTCATAAAGGGGCGTTTATAGATGCACAAAAATGCGTCACTAGGAGATAATGTGTTAAGCTGCTAGCTGTGACCAAGACCGACATTTATACTAGACCGATATTTTTACTGTATGTACAATGCAGGTACAAACGTGACCTTAATTATGATATGCTTCTGTATGACATACAAACTAATTTCACATTTTAGCGCATGCAACAGGTTTGCGTTGGCTTTAAAATACATAAAATACACACATGCGTGCAGCCAGAAACGTTATACGAGGTGGTTCAACGTATGGATTTTTTATGACCACTAAAATCCTTTAATACTTCATGCAGATAAAAACGCTGTTCGCCAATTGGAATGCAATAAGAATTACAATCAGTTATTAACGGCGTGGCACGTCAATTTTACTGCGGTAACCCAGCATGTCTGAAATTATCTTATTATTTGTACATTTCAGCATCTTGCATCAATGATGTCAGTAAAGATATAAACTGTTAACCGTACACCCGATATTATTTCTATTAACCGAGTTCTCTTGACAACTGGTTAAACATTTCCTCAATAAGTATGTTTTAAACTCCTTTACAAATGCAATAGACCCAGATCAGACTGATCTTATAGGTGATGTCTGTTCAGGATGTGCTATGATTTCTTATGTAATCATATAGATCTGATTCTACAGTTTCTGTCATAGCGAAATGCCATGTGTCTGTCTAGCTTATATTCATGACAAATTTATGACATAATGCATATTAATCAAATGATTTTTGTATGACATACAAATATAGGAAGTTGGCAAATGTAACATTATATAATTTAATAAGCAAGCAAACCAGACACTCACCAGACGCCCGTCTGATCTTGGTCATTAAAGATAAACGTCTCAGGACCCTCCTAACTAAACGACCTAAATATAGATTACTTTCCCTTAATTGATTTTGACGCTTGTCGAACTCATATTGCGGAAGATATTCAAGACTTCTGCATCAAATGGTGTCGACGAGAACATGTTGATGTTAATGCCCTTTCGGATTGGAAGAAATATATTTGTGATATTATTGATACGCGTATTGCTTTTTACAAATCAAATTACCAGCTTTTACCACGTCGACCTAGAGGTACATTTCGCTATTTGAAAAAAAAAAACATTTCTAATTTTCATTCAAATTATGTTCTTGCTCCTGCTGACACGGCATCAAATAATGTAATCATTATTTGCAGATTCCATTATGTTGATGTTTGAAAGAAGGAGATAAACTGGTTCACAAATGTATATTACAGTTCAAACACCTGAAAAAGATATAGTCTCGGAACATGTAAACATGTGCAATACTTTTAAGTCTGGTCCTAATATGAAACAACATAAACTTTCTACTTTGCACTGGATTCCGAAACTACATAAAAAACCCTTATAAGGCGCGTTTTATTGCCAACTCTAGTTGTTGTACCACTACTAAAATGTCTTAATTGTTGACGTCCTGTACGGTCAAAGAACATCTTACTGTGATAAAATATATGAAAATTCTGGTATTAATGTATTTTGGTCCACAAAAAAAATCAAATGATGTTTTAACTAAACTTGAAAATGAACAGTATAACATTTCTTCACCGAGCTCTTATGATTTCTCTATACTCTATACTACTCTAACGCACCATCTTATAAAGGATAAACTGATTAAATTAATAGGAAAAACCTTTGCCAGAGAAAATAAAATGGTATTTGCTTGTAATGTTCAACGTTCATTGTTTTGAATTCAGAAGTTGAGCATTACACAATGTGGACTTGCCTTGATGTTTGTAGATCTCGTACCATTCTTTTAGATAATACATCTATGCGTTATAGGGGTACCATATATCGTCAAGTTGTTGGTATACCAATGGGTTCAACTAGTGCCCCTCTTATTGCTGATTTGTTTTTGTATTGCTGAGAGGGATTTTATGCTTAGCTTAAAATCTGATACACAGGCCGATATTGTTAATCTGACGGATTGTCACAGTTATTATGCTATGTTTTAGATATTGGCATGTGTTTACCGTCTTCTATGTTGTGGGTAAGTCCGGTGGGGATACCTTTATTTACACTATTTGTAAAGCTAGGGTGACTTTGAGAGAAGTGAGGTTAGGACGTCCGTAAACCGATTTAAACCCCCAGTGGTGATTGTGTGTGTGCGTGTGTGTATGTTTTTGTGTGTACGTGTGTGTGTGTAAGTGTGTGTGTAAGTGTGTGCGACATGCTAGCTAACGATGTTTTGGTGATAGTTTCATCTTATATGTGGCTTTTCCTGCTTTACTTTGCTACTTTTTCACCAATTTGATTGAAAAAGGATGGGAATGCGTATCTCTCATGTAATGTTCCGTTCGACACTTATAGAACGTGTAACTGATTCTTAAAATGTCTGTAGTCGAAGCTCCTGGTGGCATGCCCTACGGATCCCGTTGTTTATTTATCATAAAGTCTTAGGAAGTGCATATAGATACAGTACACAAATCAAACGGAGCAATAAATGAAATCTAACGGCTCATACGGGTTCATATCGTGATCGTATGCTTGAAATGTGCTTATAAGGAGCAGCACTAGCGAGTATGAGATCAATGTACGCGTGATGTATGGTTTCAGGGCAACTAGAACACCAAATCGAAGGTAAACGGTATTGCAGTACGGTGCCCTGAATATGACAATATTAACTCTTATTATAACACACTCGATCTTGACTTCGATCTCTATAATTCCATATCTAAACTAGTTTGCACCTCTACAAGTTCAAAACTACACGATACTCTCAAACATCCATATAGACTCGTTATGGAAATGCTCAGTCTGGGCCCACAATCACTTATACAAGAAGCTAAATGTGACCAAGGTATTTGTCAATAAGTCCAAATTGAAAAGAAGGACAAGTGTTCAAGTTATGCTCATATGCATTTTATCGCACAAAACATAACAGAGTAGTATGATATCATTGTTCAATTGCCTGTCTTACTCATTATAGAGATTGTAACTATAGTTGTCGATATAAAAATACCTATTTTTGTACGACGACGGGAAAAACCCAATACTGTATGATGACATCCTCTTAAACCCTATTACAGAAGGAGGATGCTGTATGTTTGTATTTTGTCATTTCTGTCAAACCAACACCTTGCGATCTCAAGCAGTTGGAATAGAATCCTTCAATGACACTTCTCGAAATTTGGATGATATTTTCAATATGGATAACCCTTTCTTTGATAGTATAATTCCTGCTGTTTACCATTAAGAACTCAAATTGAATAAAGCTATCCTTTCGATATTTATGCAGCTTTTCTTGATCTAGACCTTAATATTGACAATGGAATTATCTCTTCCAAAATGTATGACAAAAGAGACGATTTTGATTTTAATACTGTAAATTTCCCTTATGTTGACTGAGATCTTCCCCGTGCTCAATCTTCCGGGGTTTACATATATCAACTTATTCGTTTCGCTGGAGCTTGTTCTTCTGTTGATGATTTTAACACTTGAACTTTCATAATTCCTGAAAAGCTGCTTAAGCAAGGATATAGATATCATAAACTATGAAAAACATTCTCTGAATTTTACCATCGACATCTGTCTCTTATTGGAAAGTATAATCTTAAGGCGCTTCTGTAACAGGGTATCTCACATACGGAATGTTATGGTTATGTGATGTACACACGTGGTAAAATTATTGGACATACCCATTTGCTCACGTTATTCATCAGATATGTGACAATATCATTTAAAAGGGGTATGATCCTATGATACTACAACATACTGCATGTCTGGCTGTCAACCCTTTTTTACAGTTGACAATCACGCTGCCCTCTTTTCTTTCATGTACGTCGACAGGAAAGGCTTCCACTTTCAGTATAAATTTATACTATATGAACACGCCCTCTGAAAAACGGAAGGAGGACTTCGGATCTTTTTTGTCTTACCCTTTGTTACTTTTCTACTGTTACTCTGGTTGAAGCTCAGTCATCGGGTATACTATCTTTAGGTGAAACAGTTTATTTCACTTAAATATGTTTCCGTTCTATATGCCATTTACCACTGTGTTTGCCATCGCGTTTGTTGTGGATTAATCGGAGAGGATACATGTTTATTTACAGTTTGTATTTTAGGATGGAGATGGAGTAAGAGTACATATTTTCTGTTTTTGTTCTCTATCCAGCAAAACAGTTATATCTGTAGACTCCGTCTGCATATGTTTTCTTCTCTGATATTTAACGTCGGTGTAGAAATCCGTCACTTAATTTATGATTTCACTTGTTTACAGTTTGAGTTTATTTAAATATTATTCGGTCTTGACATCGTTGCTCATGTAGTGAAGTTGTTTGCAACAATTTACTGAACAGTTTGATTTGGGTAAAGGTGGGACAAGCGTAAGTTTGTGTACCAACAAACCTAGTTTAAGCCCCAAGTATCCTTTTTTGGCTGCTGATTGGTCCAGTGCGATACTCCTGATTTCATCATATGGTCTAATGTATTATTTTGTATATCGTAATTTTTTTTCAATCATTTATGGGTTTGATTTGCGTTACTTCACGTTTTGTCGTGTAATTGTGCTGTTTCGTGTTTGATGGTGTTTGTTTTCGTGCCCCTTTGTGGTGCTCTATGTATTGCTGTTTTCCCACTTTTGCAATACATTCTGAATTATTTCATATAAAAAGTTCCGCGTGCATCCGTCAGCATTTAATCTTAAATGAATATTAAACTTTCCATAAGTTCAATCTATACATATTAACACTTTAGCAAATAAATGTTGACACTAGTTCAGTTTGTATTCGGGTTTAACAGTGTTTCTGTCATATCGGGGCGTCCAATTAATACAATAAAACCTGTATATAACGGCCGCTAAATTACATCATGCATTTTGTGTTACAGGCAAGCAAAGTGAAAGTAAACAAGTACGCTCCTATAGGAGCGTTCTGTTTTACTTTCACCTTGCTTTAAGGGGCCCCCTGTCCTAAAAACTAAATAATTAACACAATTCAGTGGCCGTTATAGAGTCAGGTTTTAATGTAACACGTGTAGGAAGACCCCAGAGGTGTTTCCGTTCAGCGAACAAACTAGATTGTTTCGTGCAAAGGACCATTGAACTGCCGCAAGGAAACTCATTTATTGCACTGACAGCAGTATAGTTCGATTTCGAGCGCTGAGCCGTGACTGCACTTTTCTATTTATAGTAGTTGCAACCATTCTTATTTATGAGTAAGTGGACAATGATGACCACAAGAAGCTCGTATTAGTAGTATATGCTTATTACATCTTTGTATAACCACAGGTAACTCCGGAACAAATACATGGTTTGTGACGGATTTTACCTCTACGGTTGGACTCGTCCTAAAGGTCACAGCTCACGGGTCAAAATCGAACTAAAGTTTCTATTCAATTGGAACACACAGCATTAACGTGTATATATTAAGATATCATGATATTATTATTTCAATAGTCTCTATAAACGAATTTCTTTTATTTGTGAATATTGTTTTGTTTTCAAACAGTTACCACTAACCGATCCAACGTGTAACTACTGTCTTCATTCTATTTTGTGTTTAGGTAGGAATTAATACAGGCAGGAATTTACTGAGACAATAATATTTATAGCAGATAAAAGATTAGTAACAACATTCTTTGGTACGGGCGACCTAGCTGTGAAAGCAATGAATATCTAATAACGCTCCTGAACCAACACCGCTATAGGACTCTGGTCATGTTATAGAACCGATTGTCTTTTCTTAATAATCTAATTAAATGTTTTGTAGTATTTTGTAGTGGGTGTCCTTATATATACATAATTCATCTATGCTTGCTTCACTTCTGTAATGGGATTTAATGTAAATACTCTCTTATGAAACTAAGTTTTCAATTCGGGCCGCATTTAACACTTAAATCTATATACAACGGCCGTATACTGAATAATAATAGCAGGGTGTATCCTTCGTAAGTATAAATGACCCACTAAGCAAAAGTTTAGTGGTTGCAGATATGTTCATCCAAATCAGATCCAGCGTATATACCGTTTGCAACTGCTGTTGATTGAAGCAAATACTTGAATAATTAAAGGTGTATATTTGCATAAGTAATGACAAACGGTACACAGTATTCGAGGTACAGCTGACATTATATTGAACCCTTTCCCTCATTCAAACGCTTTTGTCACGCATTTGCAAACAGAGTAGACCCATATCAGACGGCTGTTGTAGCAGTCGTCTGATCAAGGTCTGTTCTGTTTGCTAATGGAATTTGATATATCTGTTATTTTACTTTCTAAAATGGCTACAAAGTTCCACCTTCCATATTCCATTATTACCAATTTGTCCATGGGTATTGCACTTTGGAATAAACGTAAACCAGTGAAAGGGTTAACTCTTCTTCTTCACCCTGAATATGTTACTATTCTCTCGCATTCAGAAAATAGTATGCAACACCAGCTTGCACGTGTACATGATTGTGACTGAATGTACAAGTTCAATGTCGTTTATAAGACGATCTGTCATTAACTCTTACTCCGCTGGAAAAATAAAAACTAACCACAATTTCTGAATATTAATGAAATTAAACCCTGCATCCAAATTTATCATTGACGAACTTTTTGTTTATGACAAACAGTGCAGACCCTGATCAGTGGGCTTCAGTAGTCCTTCCAACTGGATCTACATTATTTACAGAGGTCATATATATGCTCTGTTGCCGTACATTAGGGGTTAATAAGAGTAAGCGTTTCCCCTATGTTGTTTACCCTTTACCTGATAGAGACACCTATGCGTTTGTAAACACAGTAGATCCAGATCAGACACAAGCCATAGGGGTAGTCTGATCAGGGTTTTTCTACTTGCTTGATATAAGATTCTGCTCTACATTTTCATGGTAGAAAGTCCTTGATACCATTATAAGCAACCTATTTAACCCATTCCTTCATAGGCTATTTTTAGATCCTACTTCTTTGAATAAATCTACCGAAAAGGAGCATTAACTAGAGAAAAATATTTTTTTAGACTTTTGTAATTTGAAACCATTGTGATAAATATAGCATTTGCTCATATAGGAGTACGTAGTCTATTTATCACATTGGTTTCAACAAGTGACCTTTTCAGCGGCGTAGAAAGACATATTTATGAAGGAAAGGTTTAATATTCACGAGATCATTTATTTCGTATATAAATATTCACCAGGTAAAGGGTTCATAAGGAAAAACAAGAACAAGTTTACCTGTTGCATTATGCAATTTCCAAAACTATTACTCTCGTTAATATCAATTGATATAGGGAATAGAAACAGACGTAAGGCTTGCGTAGTGTGTTATTGATTCTGATACGTGAGGTCTCTAAATAATGGAACACATGGAATTAGATTTGATCCTCTGGCTGATTAACAGCATTTTATCAGCCTTGGTTTACTCTTATCAACTTAAGTGGAATCTTGGGTGTTTCGATCGGTAATCACCACACACGACCCTACCATTTAAACTTAAAGTATTATGCTTACACAGTACATTCTGCATTAAAATACGCGTATCAACCAATGTTTAAAGCATTATCCAAAATTGGACAATAATTATAACAGTTGAAATATATAACTGAACATCTGTAAATTTATAGCAATCGAATTGTGACCCTACATGGTCAGCGGTGTTTCGTTGAAGTGCTTCCACATTTGTTTACAATGAATTGTATCAACATTTGCAAACAGTATATATTCATCAAGGATGTCTGTTAACATCGACCACAATGTTACCACTATGTTAAGGTCGACTTAACCCTTCGCTTGCTATTCACGTCAATATACCTATATGTACATAGTGAAGACCCAGATGAGACAGCTCCTGCACTATTTACAATTTGATTGTGCAACCAGTGCACTCCACAGCAGTGATTGCACAGCGAAATACTTGTACACTGTGAAGATATATGTAATTATACAACAGGGCATGGGTAAAGAAGGAGAAATGTATTTTAAATTTCAGCAAGCGAATGGGTAATATAAATCACTGTAGCACTTCATACAGTTTAAATATCGTAAGGGATCCCCGTGGTCGATTTGTTATTGAATTCGACTGACAGTCACTCACCACTGTGGTTTGAATCCCGGTCTGAACATTTCAAATTTCAATGAGAGGAAGTCGTCCAGATAGTTTGTGCTAGGTCAGTGGTTTTAATCCCAGTGTTCTGTGCACGGTTACTTCAATTTGTCTTTCTCCACCAGTAATTAGCCGGACGTCGCGATGTGACGGGATTGTTCGTACTATTCTGTGACAAAAATAGCAAAACAAAAACCTGTATAGATGCACCACGGCCTCTGAGTAATGACCTTTGGATCATTTCATTTCATTCGCTAATCATTGTAAATGATTTGAATAATGAGAGTTCGAGCCCTGCAGTATGCATATATTTTAGTTTATTAATATTTTACTTATATTTTTTATTGTAAAATATATGAGTTTCAAAAAAGTTTAGTGGTGTGTTTTTTTTATATTTTTGGTTTATTTTTTATATTTTCATTTAAATCATTTTATTTAAATTATTTCATTCCATCACTCATCTATCGTGTCTGTATATTCGTCACTTTCAGACAGGGTGATACCAACAGGTACAATGGGTTGCTTATTTCGTGCAAATGAATATATGCAGTAAAACCTCTCAATAACGGCCACTAAATTGAGTTAATTAGTTGGTATTTAGGGCAGGTGGTTGCTTAAAGTAAGGTGAAAGTGAAACAGAACGCTCCTATACGAGCGTTCTGTTTTACTTTCACATTGCTCTAAGCAGCCACCTGCCTTTAACACAAAATACTTAATGTAATTCAGTGGCCGTTATATAGAGGTTTTACTGTATACTAGAGACGCGTGACCTGCGATTCATTGTTAAAATAAATAATATTAGTTGCCTTCAACCTGACCGATAAGAGTCAAACATATTATCGTAAATTGCTGGTAAACACCCCTGTCACCCATATTCCGGGGACTGGTTCAATATTGTAAGTACCGTCAAGCCTCAAAGCGTTTTGTTTATCTGTGATAATAATGTTCCACTAGGATTGTATTCTTATAATGAATTTATTCCTTCGTAAATTTATCCGAAGATTACCGACGATAATAAACAGAATATGCACAAGTCTCAGGTCAAATTGGGAGAGTAATATTTATATCATGGGTGTATTTAGTCAATTTTGCATTAATGGCCAGTACACCATTGTCGTGCACTGGACATCAAAGTATTGGAAATACACTTATAACACCTTAACCTATTTAAAACATACGGTACCGTACGTTACAAAACCAATACATTTTTCGTTTGCATTTACAAAACGTTCCATTGAGTACATTGGCTGATATGAGATTGCAAATTAAATATTCCAAAAGAATGTTATTAACGATAAAATACTAATGCCAACATGTCTATGCACACTAACCAAACTTGTATTGAGTTGGCTTTGTCATTAAATCTAAAGAATATGTTTTTATTATGTAAATATTAAACAAATATTCACATTCATATTAATATTAATTATATAAACAGGCAGACGTGTAAATATTATTCCCAGGCATTGCCATTTTCTATGCACGGATAGTGTGATGTTGAGTGTCATGTCAGATGTACGATGTACTGGTACTACGCTTCCCTATAGTTCCAGGTAACGCATTATTACATAACTACACCTTTGTAAAACATTAACATATATATACACTTTTTAATGCCGTTACAAAAAGGATATACACAGATCAGTTGTATAAAACAATACAGGTGTGATTCTACAGTGTATGCATTGGCCACGGTTTCTTTGTTTAAATACCATTATAAAAATGCATCTGATAAATATTCATGATGGCATTATTTCTTAGATTAATATTCGTGAAATAAATTGTTAACACAATTGCCACTTGGTCTCCTTTGAGAAGCATTAAAACTTGTTTTCTCGGGAAGGTTTTTGTGCGGTAACGTAATTTACATATATTAGCTATTTGGCAAAATGGGTTGCAAAGCCCTCTATTTAATTTGGAATTCGTCTTATTGACAGGAAATGGATATTGCCGCTGGGGAACTATCATTTAACAGTGGGTTGTCGAATGTTTCACTGTTAAGAATGATATCTAGGCACATTTCACTCAGTCACTTTAATCATCTTTCACAGTTGCATGCAGATATCTTGTGGCTTCTAAATCACAGTTACCTCCAACAAAGTTATATGCAGCAAATTAAAAAGGATTCAGGATTGGGATATCGTCATGGAAGCGAAAGGAAGGAAACAACATTAAATGGCCTGCTATGAATTAATAGACGCTAATACAACTGACAGGGGTCCCTCCGTGATAACACTGACCTCAAACGAATACAGTAGAACCTGTCCTAAGCGGTCATTTACTTATTGTAGATAGGCTTCTTAAAAAGCAGTTGATGTTTTAATGCATGTCAAAAGAAATGAGGAAATCTCCTGTAGGCGTTTTCTGCATTGCGTTTGACCTGCATTCAGTTATCACCTGCCTTACAGATCCACAATTAGACATCCTTTTGACGACCGCCTATTTAAGAGCAACTCTTATAGTCCTTCTGTAAACAATGCAGACGTAGGCAGCACCGTGGACATGGCGTATGCATAATCAGGACATATAAGTTAAGGTATATCACGAACCTCACATAAATACAATAGACCAGATGTATACGGAAGACCGTTAGGGACATTTGTCTTAATTTTTATGTAATTCGACTTCTTTTAGCAGTGTTAGCATTGCCAAATAGCATGCCCTGTCGCATTATCCCTTCCCTTTAGTTTGACTTGATAAACTGCTTAGAACTAGGTCAAGCATGGTAGTATTGGCCATGTGTCGGTTGCAAGAAATGCATGCATATTGGGCATAAACTGATAAGGCCTTACACTATGCTGCTCGCGTTGACAATGTGTTCACAATGCCAAAGTGATGTAATAGATAAAGTTTTGCGTTGTTTACAACTGCAACACCTGAAAAGTAGGATATGTTGATTTATTTAAATATCAATTAAATCAATACCACATCAGTTCCTGTTAAACGTGTGCTATGTGTATTAATATATATGCGGTCTCGATGATTAAAATAATCTTATTAAAAGTATGTGCACAAACTTTATTGGAAGTCGAGCATCGAAAAGAGCAAGGGGTGTCAATTTATTTTGCAAAACTGCTTGGTTATATTCATAAGTAAACACGGCTGCACGGCCGTTAAAGGAAATAAATGATTCCGAATTAAAGAAATGATTGAATACAGACATATGAGCTTAGAGGTAAGAGCTATTACACAAGAGCTAATAAGGAAGAGACAATATCTTAGTGCTAGTATGTAATACACTAGTCATAAGGGCTAATAAGCAAGTGGTAAGACCTACGAGCTAATAAGTAAAAACACAAGACCTAAGAGCTAATATGTAATACATAAGACCTAAGAGCTAATAAGCAAGTAGTAAGACATTATAACTAATATGTAATACACAATGCATAAGAGCTAAGAGACAAGTCATCCGTGTAATAAACCCATAGTATTAATCACATCCATGACTGTTCTAGTTCTCTCCGATTTTATATTTTCAGAGAAGTTGTGGTAGAGATCCAGAGTACAAGATTATAGTTAGTTGATTACTTTACCAAAATGATACATTCAAGCAAGTTACAACAGGAAACGCAAGAAAAGGTGGAGAGTCAATGGCGTACAAGTACCCAAAGGATGTAGGATACTGTGGGCATGTTCAAAGAATAGGCAGAATGGTATTATTTCAATCAGGAAAAAAACAGATGGGATTAGTTTCAGAAATGGGACTCCACTTATCAACTTCTAATTGTGATGTTTATATTGAACACTTCATATACCACAATCGGGAACTCCTCTCCATGCAGGAGTATTTGAAAGCGGTAGGAATACTTGTAGAATTGCCTATTTGCAAACAAAACAAATATCTGAAGGTAAACTTGATGATAATTGGTGAAAAGAGAATGTGTATTCCAAAAGAACCCGAGACTAGAGGGACAAGTGAATCAGACAATTTATTGGAAAGAAAGCATGACAACGAAACAATGAAGAAAACAACTATTGAGATTGATATGGAGAATCAAATGAGTTGTACCTTGACGGAAACAATGGGTTAGACTCTGTAGAGATTAATTCAAAGTGAATAATCGAGATCCAGTGATAACTGAACCTAGGTTCGCAAAAGTGATAGAATATGTCTACTACTCTCACCTACCTGGATGTTTCTCAGTGGAAGATTGTTTTTCGTATAGCATAGAAGGTACATAACGAAAAGGGTACACTTCTTCGAACCGTGGCCTAATTATTAAATCTGTAATAATATCAGACGAGAAATGGCACCCGCGTGCGTTGCTGTTGAATTATAAGCCGGTAGAGGACTTTTGTATTACATAGCAATACTGCATCTCCTTGTATTAAGTAGTCAGTCACATTTTATGTTATTCTGAAATATTGTGTTATATATGGGTTGTCCTGGTGCATAACCCGAGCAGATCATGATTTACTAATAGTTTTACATGCACTTAGGTGAATTGTGTCATCATTTCATATAAAGCTAATTTTGTATGAATTTGAGTGCATGTTTATTTACTACTATTATACAATTGAATTGTATTAAGGAGTGATGTAGATGTAATAACAAAAACAAAATTCTGGACACAGTGTTGACTAATTATGGTCTGTTTTGTTTCTAAGTTAATAATGTTTAGTAAAAGTTTATTGACCTTGTTTGTTACAGATGTCAAAAATATAATTCATCAGTAGGTACTCTGATTGTTCCGGATCTTACCTCTTGACACTAAACTAATTAGTTTGCATTGAAATACACTGATCCTATCCAGAACATAGAGTTTAAACATGTACTCGGTGGAGAACGATGTAAAATTCTTCTTGGCCTGGTGCACTGTGTTCGTGCCCTGTATTTGTAGTGATTAGTTACTACAGTCAAGTTGGTAACTGGTAATGCAACAAGAATGCAATACGAATCGTGACGAACCCAGTAAGAAGTCAGTACGGACCCAGTACGATACCAACACAAATGCAGTAGTCCACGATCGTAATAACCTAAGTAAACAAGATGGGCTAAAGTCTGTCATGTTTCCTCAAGTGAACTCAGTGCAAGTTTTCTCCAATGAGTACTAGTAGCTATCTATACAACTGCAAAGCCTCTTATGCATATATGCCATTTGTAGGTCCGGTTTTAGTCACTCGATTTCCAATCTGAACATGTTCTCAAGTTCACAGCTTAATGCAGTAAGTCTGAAGGCTCCTGCCCATAAAGCAATCGTATGTGTTTCTAGATGTGCATACATGTAATAAAAGTTCTGTATTGTTATATTTGAAAGGACCGAACTTTTACTTCAAGTTATCATACATTCTGAAGGGAGATGATCCCCCGAGAGCAAAAATTGCAACACAAAAAGAGAAAATTGCAGACTCGGTTTTATTGAGTCTGTTCATGAACAGTAATTGAAAGTGCAACACTGCTCACGCCCCCTAGCACCGGCTTAAGCGGTATTCAATTTTCAGAACAAGAAGTACTGAAATTCATGATCTCGAAGGATCAGAAGGTATAACAACACTGAGTTCGAGTTATCTGAGTTCAAGACATCGAAGTTCAACGTAGTGTTTTATAATAACTATACTCGCACGAATCAATGACGTGTTTATGAAATACTACCATAGATGATCAGGTGGATATATTTAATCAACGTCAATGCTTATAAAACTACTTAAATATGAAATTGCTGTATACTGATGACATAAATGACATCTGGTGTCATTTCCAGGTACCTGTTCAACAACAGTACAGTCTGAAAGAAGTATAATGCTGGGTGTTAACCCTTCTCTTGCTGAATTTTAAAATACATTTCCCCTTCTTTACCAATACCCTGTTGTATAATTACATATATCTTCACTGTGTACACGCAGTTCGCTGTGCAATCACTGCTGTGGAGTGTACTGGTTGCACAATCCACTTGTAAATAGTGCAGACCCTGATGAGACAGCTCCTGCAGGAGCTGTCTCATCTGGGTCTTCACTATTTACAGGTAGGTATATTGAAGTGAATAGCAAGCGAAGGGTTAATACAGCTTATAACTTAAAGCAGGATAAATGTGATACAGAAGTTCCTGTAAGCTCACCACCGGCTCTTACAGTCTCTTACAGTCTCCTATGTTAATAAGCCAAGAGGTCATTTTAGCGAGGTCTTAAGTTGGCATGTCTACACTAAACCCTATGTTTCAATTACTCTTTAAAAGTGTCTCGAAGATACGATTGTAAAGGGTAGTCACGGCAAGGAATTTAGTGGAGAAATATAAGAGCTGCCCTTAAATAAGCATTTTTTCAATTTATCTGGTGTTATATTATTGGAGAGGACATCAGACTTCACCACAGTGTTGGAATCGGATGTCTGATTATTCTGAGACGATTTCCATTTATCTCGAGGAGTTTTGAATGGGGAAGGTAAAATGGGTATTACCGTCTACCGGCGTGGTAATACGCATGTACGAGTCCTGGTTATACAGGGTGTCCCAAATAACGGAAACCGGGATTAAGATATGCAAGTTATCCCATTTATGTCAATATTGTAAACATAATTTAAATGTATGTACATGTAGCTTAGTAGAGACAACATTTTGCCATATATTGTCTAAATATTGTCTAAACAGATTCATTTTAAGATAGCAGCATTTAAACGAAAGCATCCAAAACTCCGTTTTGAACTTGATATTGAAATGGGCTATGCAATGAACGCATACCGTGTTAAAACAGATTTTAGGTGCATTCATTTAAATACTCATATATTTAAGACCAATGCATACTTTTAACAGACATTTGGTAGAAATTTGCACAAATGACATATCTACAAAATTAAATATTTACATTGTAAAGTATCAGATTACACTGGTTAAAATATACATTTGATCCAGGGCTCCGTTATTTTTGGGACATCCTGTATAAAAAAAACTGCAGTAACAACTATCACTAACAAATATAGAGTTTGAATATTAAAGTAATTAGAGAAAACATGGTTGAATTTGAAAAATAAGATTATTTGAATCGAGAACGTCGATGTGTTAATTCTGATGGACGTGATTATTTTAACCTAGACGCTCTCCGACCAAATTATAATGCTTATTTTATTCCGTATGCTTTATGAAAAAATCGAGTTACGGTCGTCTCAGTTTCTATTTTATACATCGATGTAGTTGAACAGTCAATTTAGATCCATGACATGTTCCGACCCATTTTAGAGTTTTTTTAATAGAATTATCGTGCGAGTGAAAAAAATACATCTACTATTTATCCATTCTGACTTGTTTTGTATTAAAAGCGCATTTCCCTAGCTGTGGATTAAGTTAATAAATATGAACAAAAGTCAAAAAGGGAGAGCCGTATACGAAAGGACACTGCACCAAACACCATCAAACAAGAAACGGTCTTGGAGACAGGTGGCAGTTTAGTGCAGGCTAAAACAGCTCATCTAGGAACAGTCTGCCCACCCATACCGACCAATACCTGAACTTCCAGTCTAACCATCGCCTTGAACACAAACAATCAGTGGTTCGAACGTTGTAACATCGGGCCGAGTCGTCGCTAGTTTCAGAGGAGAAAGATAAAGTGCAAGAGATCAAACATGTTAAGACAGCCATCAGAAAGAATGGGTATCCAGAATATATTTCCAGACTCCGAAAAAAAAGAAACAAAAAAGAGAGGAGAAAGATCAAAGGGGGACAGGAAAGAAACAGAGTGACGGAATGCCATACATCCGGGGTACATCTAGAACTTTTCGGAAACATGGAGCTAGAATTTATCACAAACCCTACAACATCATTAAACAACAAGTGACCCATGTTAAAGATCGCACCGACACAATGAAGAAATGTGGTGTGATATATCATATCAAGTGTGACGATTGCCAAAATGATTATGTGGGCGAGATAGCTAGACAATTATTAGATACACGGATAAAAGAACACACGACAATAACATCATCGGCCATACATGAACACTGTAACTCGACAGATCGTAAGATCAGACCGGAGAGCATTAAAATCTTAACAACAGAAGAGAGTTTTTGAAAATTGAAAGAGGCCATAGTAATAAAGCAGAGCAAACCATCGCTAAACAGGGATGGTGGACTGGAGCTACGGTCTCCTCGTTTCACGTGATCCCTCACTGGTCACGTGATCCAAGCTAGTGCAGTCTTGCCGATGAAGGGGATGTGACATATCCGAAAATTCCAAGATACAGGAAAAACCTAATTGCTCTGAGTAAAAGAATCAAAATACTCACAACTGATTTTGTTGCAGTTCCAACAGTTGATGCTATGAATAATTCGTTTAAACTTGAACACCATATTTTTAAAAGTTTTCGAATGTAATTAAAGTATTCTCTTCAAGAAATTTTATCGTTATTGCATGTTAGGCACCGCATTGGATGTCGTTCAGATATTACTACATCATCAGAAAACATATAACGACAAATAATACCGTGTGTGACCCAGTTTATGTATGTGTTTATTTAACGTCATAGTTTGATATATTTAAATAAGGGATATCCCGCTTATATCGGAAACCACACCTGATATGCGTCATTTGTAGCACGTCTGGTGCAAAGTATAATATTCCACTACGAGTGTTATGTAAAGTCTTATAATTTGAATACTTGATATTGGTGTTTGATATTTGTTTGAAATGTGTAAATGCCTGCTTCCTTCAGATTCTACAAACTGACTTAAAAATGTCAATCTATATAACAAGGTCTATGACGGAGATAAGTTTTATTCGTTTTAAATAGCTACTTGTCCCAGGAGCATACATAATACAAACCAACAGTTCCAACAGTTGGTAAACACGGCGATATACAGCATACATGTTCTCTTACATCATAGATAAGTCTCCAACAAAAACGTACATAGCAAATCGTCTACAATTGCTTCCACAGACAAATTGATTAAATTATGTACAATATATACTGAACAAAAGTTATCTTGATTCTCTGGCGTATGAACGTTTTATAGATTCACAAATACATGTATAATAAGCATTCAAAAGTTCTCGATTCCTTAGTTTTCTTAAAGACCGGTGCACACGTGTTGACACTACCAATTAAGGCTTAGTCGATATATATTTTATGATACTGATATTTTATTTATTAAACTCATCTATAAATTATTAAATCTATTAAACCCATTTATAACATGTTTTACACATGCACACACCCGTCCAGCTTTCACAAATGTCACATTCTTGCGTCTGAATTTATAACTGATTTAGATTAGAAACACCTCATTATGCATGCATAGACCTGGCACTAATTTTATTAAAATAGTTTAACTAAAATAGTCAAATTGACCGCAAATTTTGTCTCAATTTGCATGGAACTTATGTCCGAATTTCGAGTTTGAAACAAAGTTAGAAGTGCTATGAAATGGGAACCTGGTATATATCTGCTCGGAATAATAATTACTCGATAGGATTCTGCTACACACAATGCACATATACACATCCAATCTTATGGGTTTTAAACAGAAAACTGTTGTCTAAGTGGTGTCTAAACAGACAGTGTTCATCTTTTTAAGACTTATATCTTAGATATGCATAAGTGCCAAACCATTACGAATGAAAAAATAGTAAAGTCAAGCAGGAACAGTCACACTCAAGACGAAACAACCACCAAACTAGCGACAGAAAATAAGTGACACAACCTCAGCTACACACACACAGACACACGCATACGCGTCAACACTTATACGAGATGAAACTTAAAAGTACAAATTCGCATGAAAACACACACATTCAAATATGGCAAAGACAGCACCACCTTGGAACAATCAGTGGTAAAACCTACAGTCAAACTAATTATTAATTTCTGTGTACTAGGTTTGCTCTCACTTTCTATTGTTTCGATTTATCTGATGAATCGATTATTTCAGTTGTTATTATAGCTTTGCATGCAATGATGTACACGGTTAATACGCTCCAGGCGCCGCTAAATATGTAACTTAAATATACCGAGCTCTGCACAAACTTCGTCTTAGAAACTCTCTATACAATGAACATTTTCAATCATGGCAAACGTTCAGGTACCAACATCATTGTTGATGTTTACTTCTAACAAATAATTGCTTCATTTGCCTTACAGAAACTATCAGAGTTTCATACAACTGGATCTTAATGAGACGCTGGTTTTGCAATATATTCACTAATTCATCACTAGGACTGAATGGGCAAGAGGTTGGACGATACGCATATAACTCCACTATGTGTTATAATTATGTTATTATGATATTGCTAAATAATTCTTGTTGCACGATCGTGTATGTTGTATATACATAATTATATTCACGTAACCTCGAATCTTGTGAACACTGTCCGTTGGTAGTTAACGCAAAATAACAACATAGATATAAACTCAGTGCTCATTTTGTATATAACATTCTTACATCTTGAGTTTTTTTCAAGAGGATTTGGGGGCAGATTCTGGACTATTTGGAGGAAAAATCCTCCATCCCAATTGGAAAATAAAGGACAGAAACCAACAATGTATATCCATTCTTTATTCCATATATTGTAACTAAAACATGAGACAATTGATTAAGCGATTGGGGGAATAGTCCTCCAAATTGAAAACCTTAGTGTGCTAAGAATAAAAATGAAGGAATATTCCTCCCAAAGTAAAATATTTGGTATTATCAAGAGTACACATGGAGGAATGTTCCTCCATTTACGACCCTCCACAACAGACAATTGATTAAGCCATTGGAGAAATATGCCTCTGAATTTAACACTCTAGTGTGGGCTAAGAATAATAATGGAGAAATATTCCTCCAAACTAAAATATTTAGTGTTTGTCAAGAGTGCATTATGTGAGAATGTTCCTCCATTTAAGACCCTCCACAACAGACAATTGATTAAGCCATTGGAGAAATATGCCTCTGAATTTAACACTCTAGTGTGGGCTAAGAATAATAATGGAGAAATATTCCTCCAAACTAAACTATTTAGTGTTTGTCAAGAGTGCATTATGTGAGAATGTTCTCCATTTAAGACCCTTCATATCAGACAATATCTTAAGCCATTGGAGGAATATTCCTCCAAATTGAAAACTTTAGTGTGGGCTAAGAATACAAATGGAGGAATATTCCACGAAACTGAAATATTTGTGTTTGCCATGTGTATATGTTGGGGGATGTTCCCCTGTTTTAAAACCCTCCATATCAGATAATTGCTTAAGGCATTGAAGGAATATTCCTTCAAATTGAAAACTTTAGTATGGATGGCTAAAAATGGAAATGGAGGAATGTCCCCCCCCCCCAAAAAAAAAAAAAAAAAAAATATTTAGTGTTCGTCAAGAGAACATATTGAGGAATGTTCCTCCATTTATGACCCTCCACATCACACAATTGCTTAAGCTATTTGAGCTATATTTCTCCAAATTAAAAACTTTAGTGTGGACTAAGAATACAAAGGGAGGAATATTCCTGCAAAATAAAATATTTGTATGTGTCATGTGTACACATAAGACCCTGGCTTAAGCAATTGGAGGACTGTTCCTCCCAATTGAAAACTTTAGTGTGGGCTAAGAATAAAAATGAAGGAATATTCTTCCATTTAAGACCCTCCACGTGAGACAATTGCTTAAAGGTACCAAAATGAGTCATGCAGGAAACACCACATACAAAACAAACAGCCGCCCGAACAGCAACACAAGGAAACAGCAAATGTACATAACTATAAAAACACCAAGAGACGCACAAAGACAAAACAAACATATAATAGGGGGAAGATGGAAGTACCGCCTTGGAACGGTCAGCGACAAAAGTCACTGGGGGGTTAAACCGGTTTATGGGCGCCCAACCTCACACTTATTCCATCCCCACCCTAAAAGACAAACAGTGTAAATAAATAGCCATTGGGGGAATATTCCTCCAAATTGAAAACTTTAGTATGGACGGCTAAGAACGAAAATGGAGGAATATTTCTCCAAACTAGAATATTTATCAAGAGTACATATGGGAGAATGTTCCTCCATTTAAGACCCTCTATATCAGACAAATGCTTAAGTCATTTGAGGAATATTCCTCCAAATTAAAAACTTTAGTGTGAGTTAAGAATAAAAATGGAGAAATATTCCTCAAAACTAAAAATATTTAGTATTGTCAAGAACTAAATTTGTTAAACTACATGAAAGAGCATGTCACACATATGGTTCCATAACACCTTGTCGAAATAAATAGAGGATCCCACATGACCGTTCTTGATTATTGGATTTATTAAAATGAGTATTTTTAAAACGATAAAAAATGAGCTCCAGCGAATGCAATTTTCTGTTTATAATATAACTAACGCACACACCCATTTTTGCAACAGTGTAGTATATAGTAGAAAGCATTCCTTATATATAGAACTGATCAGTGGAAAGTGTTATTAGGTTTGCTAAAGTATGTCCAAATTTTCAACATGTTTGTGTCACCTGCCGAGAGGCAGTGTGTCACTTAGGGATCACTTTTCCGTCGTCTGTCTGTCCGTCTATCTACCTGTCCGTCTGACTGTATGTCCGTCTGTCTGTTTTCAAACTTTCTTTGTTTGGCTGTCATTTCTAAACTAATCATTATATAGCTTTCAATTTCACATGTGTCCTCCTCTAATTGAGGAACATTCATGTAACTAAGGAACTTTTTAAATTTCACATGTGTCTTCCTCTCATTGAGGACAATTGACGTAACTAAGGTCCATTACTCTGTATGTAATACGTTTTCAGTTATTACCCTTTTTTCTGATTTTCGTCACACTATCTTTGTTGCAGTCATGTCTAAACTAATCATTATAGAGCATTCAAATTTCGCATGTGTCTTCCTCTCATTGAGGATCATTGATGTAACTACGTTCCATCACTTTGCATGCAATACGGTTTTAGTATTCTCCTTTGTTCTGATTTTCGCACTCCAGCATATTAGCAGTTTTTGTGTCAGTTGCGAGCAGGTGACACATGTGTTCCTCCGAACACCCTTGTATTGACTTACTGTCATATCATCCAGGGTTTAATTTAGATCTTTCTGATAATGAATTTAACTGTGATTATTTAAAAATCCTTATCGAAAATAAGTTTTACACCATACCCACATATCACATTATGACGTCACTATACATAACACATTTGTCTGTTTAAAGTGCTCGTTTTGCTCAAAGCGGAAACGAAGATCCACATACAGATCGCCTGGGATTCAAAATGCGTCTTCATTTTTATTGGTTAATATCTTCAACAGTGATGTACACATGGATATAAAAACTATACACCACGTATGAACGGGCCATAAATTATGTTGAACACTACACAATATGTATATTACATGATTTAGATCTAGATTTGGTACGAACTGCTGAAAAGGACTGTGTTGAAACAGGATGAATATTTCTCGGTCAGCTGTTTTTTAGTATAACATGTTCGAAACCTGTCTTTAATGTGCTGTATTCAGATGACTTTAGTTGTTGATTGACGTGATATTTTTTATGACCAGAAATCTGCATTATCAGCCGAGACATTACTTTAATTCAGTTTTTGAATCATTTACTTGCGTGGTTTGGTATAGCTTATTGTAGGGAGTTGAAACGTGATTTCTGGACCATACGTTACAGCGGCGTCGAGGATAGTTTGTTTGATTCCTACAGGTTTGTTTTTAAACCAAATGTCATGCAGTGGAGGATTTGGTACAATTCTTGTGGGGGTCCTTTGCCGCCTATTGTGACTGGATCGTTGACAGATAGGTCACTGCCATTTTGTTTGTTTTGACAGCGCGTATGTTTATAGAAAATAGCAAACCTAATATATCAAGCTTGATTTGACTGTTTCGTATTTACGATAATATCAACTCCTTTTCTGTTAAACTATGTTGAAATATTCTGTATAATTTTGACAACTTCGATTTTACCGTTTTCGACCGGTGAAAACCTCATATACAATCGCACGATTCACACATACAAAAATATGGCTAATGTTATATATCTCCGTGTCTCATCAGGTTCAAAACTGTTTGTTACTGTATTAACGTGTTTTAAAAGAAAACGGGGGGGGGGGGGAATAAAGCAACAAAACAGTGTAGCACACGACACCATTTGGCAGCGAAAGAGCCAAGGAGTTAAACGATAAACATTGCAAATATCATATATATAAACGTGCTTAATTGCAGCATTCCTCGCGGTTGTGGCTGTCGTACAAAGCCACACGAACGAGTCAGCCCGTTGTTCTGCGTAACATTTCTGAATATTTCATAAGCCTTTCTATTTTATATTGAATAACCCTTGGCAATACAGGCGAAAAGTAATTAAGTCTCTGACAATTATATCCATGTTCATAAGTTTAAGTCCTTTGAATGCGGGAAATAAGTATACTACCATTTGCAAAACAGTAAATAACTCGAACAGAGGCTACTAGAGACACCCTTTGAATACACTCCTCTTGCATACTATAACTTTTCATACCTTTCATTATTATGCTTAGTAAGAATTGAACATACTTACAGTGGTCATAAACATAAACAAATCGTGATACTTAGTCCTAGATAAATGCTGGTTGTAAAACCAGTTTTACAACACATCAAATGTGTTGTAACATCAACGGTGTATTCCTATACTTCTTTGTATTGACATATGGACACACTGTAGGATGTAGGGGCCTATTGCATATATGTGTACCCCTGGTTTAGTTCCCTGTTCCCCATGCTGCGAATCCTGCGATATTTATGTACTCTATTTATAAAGTCGGTGGATTCCGATATACATGTACATGTACATGTCAGAGTGAGTGAGTAAGTTGAGTACGATATCGTAGTATGCGTGCGAGACTTGGGCCCATGCTTATAAAGCTTTCAGTTGAGTCTGAGTTTCGTTCTCAGGTTTTTGATTGGTTAGATTTGAGTTCTCAAGCTTTTGATTGGTCAGATTTGAGCCAAAGGCTCAAATCTGACCAATCAAAAGCTTGAGAACGATCTCAGACTTAACTAAAAGCTTTATAAGCATGGACCCTGATATTTTACACGTGACATGAAACTATCTTTGATATCTTCGTTTAACCGTCCTTTTCACTTTGGCTCTATAGTTCGTCTAGTTCACATCGTTTACTCCAGAAAACTACACTATATCTGCTACGGTAACTTTGTTCGACTAGCTGGTAAGATTTTTTACTTGCTTTATCTATCGTTCAAAAAGTAATTGTTTAAATAATACATATGCAATACCTTGTGTTAAAGTTACTTTAATCAGCCTTTATAATAGTTTGGAAGAGTAAGATACTTACTTGATAAATACTTGTCGTAGATATCTGTATTGTACATGCATCCCTAGACTATATGACTTGTATATATTTGCAGGCCCATTTTATTGTGGGAACTACATTCTGAACTCTACAATAAGCGATATACACATGGAATTGGTACATATACGGAAACACCACATACAAAACGCACAGTCGTCCGAACAGCACTATGTCAGGAAAGTACATGTACCACACATGTAAGCCTTATTGCATTATTGATATCATATATATTCCAGAATTAAATGTTTATATATATTCTAATTAATTACGTTATACCATAAATGAAAACCTAGTGTTCAGGGTTATATCTGAAACAAAAAAAATATCCCAATCCCAAATAACTTCGAATTTAGTACCAGCATGATGCGACTGACGTTTAAGCGGTGTAAATCAACATGTAGCCGTGTTAGATAGATGGTGTTTGATCAGAATGTGCAAAGTGCAAACCGAAATACAATACAACAGTGCAGTGTCAATTGGCATGTACATAAAAAAGCGCCATGTAGTCACGCAGGATATATTACGTCTGGTCAGGGTGTACACAGCTAACACCAATATACAAACAGTGCAGAGTAAAGCTGCGTACAGAGTAAAGTGGCACAAAACCGCATCAGATAGACCTACGACTGTCGTGCGATCACCAGCGACTGCCTAAAGATAACCCGCGATTAGGCATAGACCACATGACCACACAACAGGTCGGAAGTGATTGTGGAACTTTCGTACGGATACCAGCGACTTGGTGCATGATCATCCTGTGTTTTTGAATTTAGACGCCGACAATCGCAAACGTTCGCCGGTTTCAGAGGTCGCCAGTGGTATTTAACGATCGTAAGCGCTAGTGGGATTGTAGCCTAACCAGAGTGTACAAAGCTCAAACCGATAAACAATACAACTGTGCAGAATAAGACCGCATACAGAGTAAAGTAACACAAGGCCGCGTTAAATTGGCGGTGTCTGAGCATGGTGTACACATCTTAAAATGATGAATAATACAATAATGCAGATGTAACCGAGTGTCCTTTAATAAATCTACACAATAACCCTTTTCCTATTGAATATCAATGTAAGAAATATGTATTGGCTATTTTTGTATAATGACATTCGTCACAGGAAGTAGTTTTGTTATTGGTCGAAGCTGTAGGGTCAGCTTTATTATAAATGCATAAAAACGGAGCACGCTGATCAATTGAAGGTCTCTGATCTGACTTTATTTACAAACGCGCGAAAAAAAAACGTTTGTATGAGAGAAAATGCGTTAAGGAATCTAGAAATTGTTATTTTGGATGAATATGTATTTAGCGGAGAAACTGGTCAAAACGACGCACAATTTGTCGTTTCTTACATATGGATGTTATCATTACAGAAAGAGTTCTCACAATTAATAATCGCATTAAATAGACTGTTTATGTTTGTATTACATAAAAACATATTGTCTGTTCTTAATCTTTTATTCATAACATTAGTCTATATGATGAATTGAGAAGTTTCAAATTACCCCAGTTGTCCCTATGTGTATAAGATATTCATTGCTTTCAGAGCTTCAAATCTTACACCGTATGCGACTGTTATTAGAAATCGAAAGTGCCTGAACAAAGCAATAATTTGATGAAAACAAATACGCGTTACGACGAAATAACATGCAAATGAACATGTCAATCAAAGTCAGCAATAAACCATATTCGCGTATGGGTCTGATGAGTGCACTGGAAATGAGCTAAATATTAAAACCAGACTTGCTTAGCTGTTTTGCGTAACCCTTTCCTTCAAAACGTGTTTTCACGCATCGGAAAACAGAGTAGACCCAGATCAGACGGTTTTTATAGGAGCCGTCTGACCTGGGTCTTGTCTGTTTCATTATGAAAATTGATCTGTTTATTTTGTTTCTAAAATCTCTACAATGTTCCACCTTCCATACCTCATTATTACTATCTTGTTCAAGTGTTTTTAGTAGGTATTGAAATTTGGAATAAAAATGAACAAAGAAATGGTTACAAATCACCAAATGAAGTTTCTCTTATACATTCAATACTAGTATATCTGTAATTGATAAAATATATTTTAACCCTTCGCTTGCTGAATTTTAAAATACATTTCTCCTTCTTTACCCATGCCCTGTGGTATAATTACATATATCTTCACTGTGTACAAGTATTTCGCTGTGCAATCACTGCTGTGGAGTGCACTGGTTGCACAATCAACTTGTAAATAGTGCAGACCCTGATGAGACAGCTCCTGTAGGAGCTATCTCATCTGGGTCTTCACTATTTACAGGTAGGTATATTGACGTGAATAGCAAGCGAAGGGTTAACCCTTTACCCCATAAATAAACATGTCTACGCCTATGCAAACATAGTAGAACAAGATTAGACGGATCCTGTTTGCTATTGATATGATATAGATTTATGATTCTACTGTATCTGCCATGGTCAGGAAGTCCTGTGTTCATGTGCTATTAGAACAATTAATCCACTTAATATTCATGGTGTCCATATTTCTTACACGAGTATTTAAGAGAAACGGGTTAAAGAGGAGTATAGATAAATTGTGTCCAGGGTCGTAAGATACTATAAGAAAAAACTATGGTTGAAAATATGGTTGTATTCCATACTAAATGATTTGGCCGCATTCAATATTTCCACATACTTTATTATTACGGTTGAAGTGTTAAGTATTTGATGCAAATCGTCTTTGCAATGATGCTTTACTGACTGAGAGTAGTCATAGAAACATACAAAAGTGCAGTAACAATTTCGAACCCTATTGTTCATTTGTTATGTAAATTTCTCACAGCTAGAATAGTGTTGTTTGCATGACATTTTTCTATTCCTTGGTGTGCCATCAAACGTGTTGCTAAAAGCACAAACCATGGCTATGTATACGTTTTCGCTATCATACTGTTGGTGATTTTGAGGAGTCCATCCCGTTACGTTCCCTAAATCTTACAACTATACTTTGTCCATTTGCCTGACTTCACTGTGAGTCATTGATACACTAATCAGAACATTATTACTAGACTGGTCCAATTCACATGTTTTCTTAGTAATGGGGTTTCTTCAAAACCATACCAACAGTATCAAGCAGTTTGGATTTATCAGTTCGTCGGTGATTTTCTATCGGTGAACTTTCCCCGATAATTTGTCTATATTTCGGGACGCAATACAATTAGTTATATATTTCTTATTGCTGTATGTTTGTAGTGAGATATTTGATATTCATAGTTTTAACGGCTTTATATGTTCTGTTATGGTTTCGAAATTACATAGCGAAGAGTTGTTTGTTTGTACAATATGTGTATAGCGAGAAACTAAATATTGATAGACCATATTTATTATTGGAACATATTCTGTCAAACGATGACTGCAGTACTGCTATTTCGTTCTGCTATCGTTTCTTTCCCTCGAGACTACGTTTATATACAGTATACCCTCCTTAAACTTGACATATAAACTAGTACAGTAAAAGGCATATAAAGCAACCGGGATTTTAATAAGAGTTTGGATCTTTTTATTCAGGTGACTGCTAAATGGAGGATGAAAGTCATGTAGAAAATCCCTTGTGGATGTTCTGCATGTCGTGTCACCCTTCAGTAAACTGCCTTATATATCGACATTCGTAGTAAATTGAGCGTCCGATCTAGACGGGTTGTACTATATCAATATCTCTCATTAACCCATTCCCTCATATTAACACATTTTGACGCCTCTGCAAAAGTCACCTGTTGAAACCATTGTAATAAATAGAGCATTTGCGCCTATAGGAGCAAATGCTCTATTATTACAAAGTTTTCAAACTGCAAAATTATATGTTTGTCCTATTATCTATTTAATCCTCCTTTACGGTGGATTTATTCAAAATGGTTGGATCTAAAAATAGTCTATGAGGTAATGGGTTAAGACAGTTGGTAGCCTAATCCATGAAAGTCATGGAAAAATCTTCCAATTGACCTTTCTTCATGCCATTCACCCTGCATAATGCATGTCGTTCAATCTGCATTATGCAGCCATCTGCCTAAACATACAAACATTATTCTTGATCAAAATGATCAGAGGGGGTTTACTGTATTCGGTAATTTCTATTCATGAACTAAAACGACTAACGTTACACACAGACTATACATTGTAGTTCAGCATGTCTAATGTCAAACATACGTGTTTATGTATAAAACATGGCTAAACCAACAATAGTATCAGGCAATGACATCTGTTTTGTACCAGCTACATATAGCTTAAGGTTAGGAATACATCGATACAACCTGATACTTAAAAAATGAGAATGTAAAATTAAAGAAGATTAACCCTTAACACATTTCTTCTTCTTTACCCTAGCCCTGTTGTATAATTACATATATCTTCACTGCCTACAATTATTTCTCTGTGCAATCACTGTTGTGGAGTGTACTGGTTGCACAATCAATTTGTAAATAGTGCAGACCCTTATGAGACAGCTCCTGCAGGAGCTGTCTCATCTGGGTCTTCACTATTTACAGTTAGGTATATTGACGTGAATAGCAAACGAAGGGTTAACAAACTTCAGTACGTGTAAATAGTGTACAGTAATGTCGTGATATGTAGTTATTATTCAGTTACACAGGTGATATCAATAGTTTTGTGGGGAAGGTTGTTACGACATTTAAATTCCAATGAAGTATACTATAAACACAGACCTGCTAAGGTTGGTAGTAAATACAGTAACCCCCTCTGTGTAAGGCAGGTGACAGCTTTAATACGAGTACACACTAGAAATGAGCCCGCGTTGGCGCTTGCAGACATTCTGGTGAAGTGCAAAGTACAACCACTACAGTACCATTCCAATGTCGTTATTAATTATAGTGTAACCTTAAGTTTTATGTTAAAAATGTTTAGTTTACAGGACAAAATATCGGGCGAAAAGCATAGTTTATGTAAGGCTAAACACTTTATCTTATAGACTTTTTTACACCATAGGAGATGATGTTATAATAGCACAGAAAAAGACCCACTCAAGTGCTGCTTATACCAAAATGTACCGGTATTTGAATAAAAATATATTGTATATAACACAAATATAACATTCAACTCAAAAGGGCCTCGGTGGTCAAGTAGTTGGAGTCCCTAAATGACGATTACTTTGCTTCTCATAGCACTGGGTTTTATCCATGCCTTTGTCTAAGGATATCTTGCAGCTTGTAAGTAAACTGAAATACTACTGACGTCATGTAAAACCAAATAAATGTTTACTACAAAAAATATCAAGAGTACTAATTTAAGTATCATTTAAGCAACGGTTTATTACTTAGCTCTTATGATTTCTCAAAATACTACTTGGTAAAGAGTAACAGCTAAATCCGACGTGTTTGGTTTGTGATGAAATAAGTGATTGTAATCAATACCTAAAAAGACTTGTGTAGGCAAGTAACAATCTTATTGCAACAAAAAAACCTTTAATCACCAAGAATTTCTCTTTCAGAACGGTACACCCTTATACCACATTTTCCAGATTATAATAAATGCTTCAAATAGCATTCGACAGTTATGCACTTTTATCAGTGACTCTGTAAAGTATATAATATGCAAACACGTCGAAGTCCGTCTAAATGAAGCAACGGACATTATTGTATGCATATTCAAAAATGGTACTGTGTGAGTCTCAGTCTCACTGTCTGTGAAAACAGACAACATTATGACCAGTAAGGTACTGGGGTGATTTGGCCGTGGAGCGTTTCAGCAAATTCTGCTCTCCGTCTGTCAATCTCGTTAGTACAATTTTGTTAGGAAAACAATAGAATCGTTTGCATTACAACAATTAAAACAATTACGGTAACATATGCATATGGGGTATGCAAATAAATGGTACAATGCCAGTCTGCGAGAACTGCACACGCATTTAGGCTTTATGCCGATTTGGCCGAGGACGCATCAGCTGTTTTGCTCTTCGTCTGTCAATTTATTTCCTACTCGTTTGTAAACAAAACAATATAACTATAACGCTGATAACTGTTGAAAAGAACCTTTGTTGGTATTGTATATATTACCTACGCGTTTGGTTATTAGTATGTCTGCGCAAGCAGCCTGTTTCTCCATATGCGTTCCTAATCTTCTTTTTCTTTTTCAATCATATGTTAATATTTTCTATTAATTATTATGTGTTATTATTAATATTTATTGTTGTTTTGTACGGACAGTATTGTTATAAAAAAATATTGGTCACTGGTTAGAATCGAACATGCAATCGAAGCCCGCACATGCAAGCCCATATACACATCCACTGCACCAAGACAGCTATGTTGAAAACATTGCAGCTTGCTAAGACTTTCAAAAATAAAGAATCGCTGTAGTCGTTTCGTTTTATTTACATTAGAGTCGGTCATTGTTTGTTCCAAAATAAGTTGGTCTATCCGTATAAACAGTCACAAACGGTCTAGTGGTTTGTCAACAAATAATAAAGGAGAAACAAAACAAACAAACACATAAATGATACGTTCGTATCCGTATCGGAATATTCGCCAATCGTCACTCACATTGGAAGGCCTTTTTCCGTCTATTTTTAGATGGACTATACTCTGTAGGTAGGGGAATTTCTCTGTCTGTATCAAAACTGTTGATATTAATGCTTTTTCGATGTCAAATAACACAACTTCAATGTGTAAGCTGCACGCACATAACATTACCCAATATGTACGTTATGACGTATTTACGGCAAATCCGACAAAACTTCGAGCTCGTTCTTTTAGTAGTATAGATAGGAGAAAACTCCCAAAGAAGATGTAGACTTGATTTGCATCCTGAATGAAGCAGCCACATGACGAAAATGATCTAAATTCTTCTTTGCTAAATGACTGTTTTAGAGAGATTTTACTGTATTGATATAAGAAAGGGTGCTCATAAATAATATCCTTAACTTAGACATATATGTTCTATAGAATTATACTGGTTCTAACCCAAACTGTAGTATGTTGCACGGTATAGCGGTATAACGCTTATAAAAACATACATATAATGTAGACATGTAATAATGAATTTATAAATATCAAGGCAGAACACCAAATGTGAATGGCCAAGATATAAGAGTCTATCGAGCTAAATATGTTTTTCTCCATTCCAAACTCGAACTAGTTTGCCAAAAGACAGTTCTAAATTAAGATGATCACCTTATTTGGAGTTTTGCATTCAACATATGCTGATATTTTGAAACGTCATGCATATCCTATTTAAGAAATGAAATCAATGATTTAAGACGCACTACCTATTGCAAAGAGTTGATATTAGACGGTGTTCCAATGCATTAGAGATTGAGTCTGACCTGTTACTGTCAGGTAGAGGTACTATAGATATTTATGAGAGCCACTGTACATTTAGCATTCCGAATAATTGTACTCTTGATGTTTATCAGTCAGACAAAATTACAGCCTAAAATACTTTATTGCAGTGTTCATCGAGCGATCCTAATGGCTGTCTAAAAGCCTTTAATTAATAAGATGTGGTTAAAGTGTTCCATAATACTCCATAAATCGTGCAGGGAAACGGAAGAATATTACAGTATTTATTTAAAATTGTAAGTTGAGTTCGATGACGCAGTAAAACGACAGAATAGAATTAATTATATTGTCATTTTAGAAAGTGAAGCTGATGATTATGACAAGACAATCCTGACATTTGAAACAAGCTTCCGATAAGTGTATTTAAACAGTACATTCGCAGATGATCGACACAACATAATTTCAGTAACATAAAGCATTCAATGTGGGATATCTAATTCCGATACAGTGCATATGGTCGCTTCTGGCGTCCATGCCATTTTCTCGCTGATAAGCATACGATGTAACTACAATTTGTATGCATCTTAACTAAAATAATGTCATACCGTTATAACTGACACAACGAAATGGTTAGCATGTTTACTAGAAGTTAGCCTTATCGTATGGCTGACAGTATTAAAATTAGTATTGTTAAGTCACTGTAATAGACGTTGCCTCGTGAGTGTTTCCATTGCTTTCCATTTTGACGTTGGCGAGTCTGAGGTTTGTTTCTCTTTAAGACCTTAACAAACACGATAAGAAAGAGACACTATCGTGATATTCCGATTACTGCTTCGAAAACGCAACATAACGGGAACATATCGACAAGTTTAACTCATTCCCTCCTGGACTATAATTAGACCCAACCTCGTTGAACAACATACCAAAAATAAGCATTTACTAGAGAAAAGGACAAGTTTTGAATTTTTATTGTTTTGAAACCATTCTGATAAATAGAGCATTTGCTATTGATCACAATAGTTTCAAATGGTGACTTTTACAGAGGCGTCAAAATTGTAGCAGTAGGAGGCAGTGGGTCAATTGTTTCAAATTAACGTCCTTCGATAGGTTAAATGCGGTAAAACGTCATTTGTTGACCTCAATCACGACGTCATTTTATTCTGGCGGTTATTAGGCGATTGCGCAACAAATCGGGCCAATAATTGTTGAATACATTCCGATAAAACCCTTCTACACCGGACGTTAAATTTAGCATAAATGTCGGTCTTGGAGACGAGTGGCAGCTTAATACAGGGTGAAAGTCGTGCGGAAAGCTCCTCTATGAGCTTTATGCTTGACTATCACCATGCATTATACAGCCACCTGCCTAAAAGTATCTAAATTTGTGTCTACTAAAATTCCGGTTTAGAGAGGTTTTACTGTATACAATGCATTATGTGTTAACTGAATTAATCTGTAGCGGATCTGTGTGATATAGACAGATTATGCATTGACTCCATGTTCTTATATCATTTCCCCGACTAATAACTTCCCGTTTAGAGTAATATTTAAACATTCAAATATGTATTATAGAATGTCATATTTTTCTTGGTAATCCATATATCTGCAGAGGGCCATTAAGCCGCGAAAACCAATGCATATATAATAGGTTAAGTCACCATATACAACGCATTATGGCTGATTCAATCGTATGAAATCGATTGGTCTTTCGTAAGAATCTCAAAGGACATTCTTATTGAAAAGGCAAATGAAAGAAGATGAAACAAGGCGCATAATGGTTATTTTATGATTTACCATGCTGTCGCGGTTGTTGTAGATTAGTCGGAGAGGGGATACGTTTATTTACACTGTTTGTCTTTTAGGATGGGGATGGAATAAGGGTGAGGTTGGGCGCCCATAAACCGGTTTAAACCCCCGGTGACTTTTGTCACTGACCGTTCCAAGGCGGTACTTCCATCTTCCTCCTATTGAATGTTTGTTTTGTCTTTGTGCGTCTCTTGTTGTTTTTTCTACCCATGTACATTTGCTGTTTCCTTGTGTTGCTGTTCGGGCGAGTGTTTGTTCTGTATGTGGTATTTCCTGCATGACTCGTTTTTGTACTTTGATTTGATCTTAGATAACTGCCAATAAGTATGTATGCGAAAAGCAGTCTGACTGTATTGCAAAACGGGATGCCAGCAAATTATTTTCATTTAAACACATTCTCTGACTCGAGAGTTGGGTATCGACATTAAACCTTTAGCAATAATTACCCATAACTAATCACTACTAAAACTAGACAGAATGAACCTGACTTCATATTTTCCGTCACGGTTGATGATGTAAATATACCGTTATGGGATTGAAATGATGAAGTATTAATGCATCCAAGTAATAAAATAGTATTAATATTCATCGGCATATAGGTTTGAAGAGTTTGAAATACTTTTAATGAATTCTGAAAGGTAGAGATCCTCCGAAAGCAAAAGTGGCAATGTGAAAAGGGGAAATTGAAAACAGAACATTGCAGACTCGGTTTTAAGTCTCGCTAGTTTTGCAGCCACATGATGTATTGGCAAAGTAGTGTGTAAATTCAGGTGATTGCTTAATATAGGACAACGTATGGGTTTTCTGCACCTTTGTCATGCATTAAGCTATCACCTGCACCTTTGTCCTGCATTAAGCAACATCCAGAACTATACTTCGTTTGAGTGGTTATATTGGTAAAACGTTAAAGTATTATACTAGTAGTAATCGCACTCGTTATTTTATGTTGTGTACAACAGACATGTCCAGTTAGGCATATGAGGTTTTGGTATTTTCGTCTGTCTGATTTTCGCTTTCAACACTACATTTCCAAATGGATCATAACACAGTCAAACTGGTCAAGATTATCGTTAATAAGCAGAGAATGCTTTACAGAAAAGTGTAACATGACAATTGGTGCACCTCGTTTCGTAAAGGACATTGGATAATCGTTTCCTGCACTGAAATGGTTTATGTAGGATTGAATACATCATTTCATCATGTTAAATCAGTATAATGTTTGCAAGGAAAAGGTGTTCGCTGTATATAATTTGTAGCAGGCCAATGCATATAAAGTCTTCTCTTGTCCGGTCATACGCGATTATATGCCAACCGATCGTGACCCCAAATTATTTCCATGGCACTTTATGGCATCACTAGACCGAAAGGGATGTTCCTTAGTGTATTCGTCTAATTTATGTCCTACTTGATTAGAATGTGTTGCCAGTCAATTTATTTATGACTAAAGCCGTTACATTCCTTTATACTGCAATTGTTAAATAACAAACATTTTGCTCACCACTTTTACACAATTCTGTTAAAAATTTCGCTGAACACTTGCTCTTCAACACAGAAATCGTACATAAGTAATACTGTGATTGCGTTGAAATATTGTTTATTCAAAATAATATGTATCGCTTATACATTGCAGACCAAAACCTAGTGCCTTACATTTTGAATGTCCCGTGTATTTATCACTGTTTGTATTGATTTGACATTCACTCTCCACAATGACAACTTAATTGTAAGGCAGGTAAACATTTAATACTGGTTGCAAGATACACAGTGGAATAATTACCGTTCTGCATTCACCCCTTCTCTCCTTGACCATTTTAGACCCAACCTCTTTGAATAAATTTACCGAAATATTAAAGAAAAGGAAATTGTAGAATTGCATTATCACAATGGTTTCAAACAGTGCCTTTTACAGGGCTGTCATAAGGCGTCAGTACGAGAGAATGGGTTGAACAAACACATGGTTTCAACAAACAGACTGTTTTTCATCAATAGATCTATAGAACTAGTTAACTGTAGTTGTGTTGCCCGTTACTTCCAATGGTCTATTCTGATCTGTCGACAAAAATGGGTATCGGATACCAATGTTTTGCATCAGTTATTCAAAGACACCATCACCACATAAGACACTACAGAAATTTGCTGACAATTGTAGAAAGTGTTGATAGTGTTGAAACCGAGACAAGGCAATGTTTACAGCGGAACATTATACACTGCAACCATTTTGTATACACCCCATCATTTTCATATTCTATTCCCCTGTAATCAATAAGAAATGCTCAACCTACGAATTAAAAGTTGATCGCGTGTCTTTATATGAGCATTTGCAAAGAAACAAACCAATCGATATATCAGTGTCATGTTAAAATAGTGAAGACTCTTTATGTGTACCTAAGAAACGTTTTCAACGACATAATTAATGCCTTATAGGAAATAAGTGACAGTTTCCCTCCATTTAGTAGCGTATAACATTCAATCAATTTGTCTGTGGAAGAAATGTTAGAGGGTATAGAGAGTATAATTTGCATAGACTAGTAGTCTGCATTACATTTCATCATTACGTTACACTAATCTAGATGCATCTAATCTAATGGAGGAGATTACCCTTTGCATCATAAGAGTGGAATAGCCAAGCGGTATTTAACATCAGAGTCCACTCAGTACTGTAGTTAAAGTTTAAACGTACAAGAGAATTATGAATAACAAACAGTGCAAACTATGATCAGGGGAATCCTAGAGAAAGTGTTCCTCTGGTACGAGGGTCATGCAAAATGTTCTGTCATTGGGTTCGGATTTCTTAAGTTATACGTGTAATTAAAAATATGTTTATTACCAACTAGTATTCCCCCTTTACCGAAACACATTTTTGTAACCTTTTTATCCAGTCTCGAAAAGCGAAAAAATAGTCTTCGTTAGGTATCTGTTGGAGACACTGATAGATAGCGCTGCCAAGAGAACTTCTGGACTTATATCTTAATGCAATACGAATGAAATACAGAAAGCTAATTTAGACACTTTCTGCATCACTTTCGTTATGCAATTAACAGCCACCTGTTTTTAAAGACAACCTTGTTTATTTAGTAATGGGCCGTTTTAGACTTATGCTATTATATATATCCTCTACATTTCGTGCAATGGCCAAATATTCTCTTCTTTATTTGTCATTATCAGCTTTAGCCAATCAATATTTATTAGACAAATTATACATAATTTCTTACATGAATATTCATGGCGTAAAGGTTGATACGCTATTTTTCAGACGTGCATATTGATGTGCGAGATGATAGACTGGGTGGTAAATGTCCGTACAATGGAGACTTGGATGGGGTCGAGTACAGCAGTATCCTCTGTTTGTTTCGTGGTTCTTTATCCTATGTTCCATTTATATGCATTGTAGAAATTATTTCATCATTCATATTAAGTAGTTGATTGTGTGTAAGTGTCCATGAACACAGGGGCGTTTGGTATTGGTAAGTAAACAGATCAGACCCTGATCAGACTGGTCCTTTGATGTGGACTCCCGGTATGCATAAAATGATACTATATAAATATAACATTTAAACCATTAAAGCTTAAATTAGTTTACTTGCACAAATATTTAGAATATCCTATAACTTATGTTATAATATGATTGGACAAGATGGTCTTATATGAATTTGTTTTGGCGATATAATCCTATAAGTTATGTTTGAAACGAACCCTACATTCCTTAAACAATGGTCTATTTCAGGGACTCCCTCGACAGAATATATATGGCCTGTCCATGTCTATGATGACGGCACTAGGTACACATATATTTACGTTTTCGTGATAAAATCAAACTCAAATATTCCATTATTGCTATAAAACGCTATACACGTGCGTCGAACGAATTGCAGAGGCATTGTGACATTAAGTTTTTTACAGGTTGAGAAAGATAATAATGGAATGAAATTTAGAACATTTTAACATGATTGAAGGCATTCAAATATTGTGTACTTTCAAAGTCTACATTATAATATTGAATACATTTCCAAATAGAGTGGTCATGTTTTATGTAAACCACATGCACACTATGAAAAGGAATAACAACATAGACACGTTATTCCGGGGATGTATAATGATGATGAATAAAACATTATTAAATGAGGTATGGTTTACATTTCATGTTAACTTTGTTCTTGTAAAAATGATGCCGTTTTAAACTCCGACATTTTCACTCACGTCCGATCGATTTGCACATGTTGTATCATCCAAGTGATAGTTTGCAAACTTGGTGTTTTTCGACATCACCCTGATAGATGAACGAAATCATATTTCACTTAACCACTTACTCCATGAATATTCATGTAATAAATATTGACATCACGAATACTGGTTAGCTGAATTTTTCTGACGGCATATTAACACACGACTGGTTTCAATATTGATAGAAAATGTAGATTCAGATTTATTATAATATAATTTCTTAAGCTAATAGAGCCGTTTGCAAAGACATTAAATTGTGTTTCATTGAGGGAAATGGCGAAGTGATGAACAAAGGCACAGTTATGTGTATTTAGACAGATAGATAGATTCATTTCAATAGTGTGCAATTAACATGATTACAAAAGTAATACACTGAAACAAAAACACTGTGATAATTAAAGCAATGCATATATAAACAACATGGAATAATTAATGAACCATGTCAGTCACATCAATATCAAGGATGATACAAAAAAGGGAATATGTTATACAAATAATATAAATGGGACATAGTTGTCATGTTAAGGGAAACGTGATGGAAAGTAGTTAATACAAACGGTCTAAACTGGTTGCTTGAAATCTAGGCACCTGGTTTAAGGCCAAGTTACGGCGTCCTAGCAAATGACAAACGAGCTATTCGTCAGGAAACCACTTTAACATAGCTAGTCTGAATTCCACACACATGCTGGTATGTATTTTTATATAGGGAATAGAATGTCAGTTCGTTCTCTGTTAAATCCATCAATTGTCAGTTCAATTTGCAGTTATTTCAATTGCGCAATCGTTGCCAGGTTTAATCAATACAATGTTACCTGTATACTGATTCTACTATTTTTTTCATTTTGTCTTTCGAAATATAAGTCACCTTACCGCGAACTATTATACACATATATCACGGTCAGAGAAAGCACTGCTTAAATGAAATAGGTAAAGTAAAATACCAAAATTCCAAGGATTAAACTTTTAAAACTGAATTAAACGTAATGGTTATCCAGCTGTGAAAACATCATGGATCAGAAAGTTTAGACTGATAAACATTTTAGAACTGGTGCAACTGTGACTTTTTCCGATTCTCTCAAACCTTTGGCCGAGTGTCAAACAGTTTGGATCATGATGAGATTCCGATTTCATCGGCATCTCATATGGATCCAAGATGTTTGCGAGTTAAAATCAAATAGTGGTGTAAGGGTTAAATGGCCAAAACTATTTTTTTGTAACCAGAACTTTGAATTTGAACATACCTTGCCATCAGAAATAATTGGTCTTTACAATACTACTAACGCAAATAGTTCCATAATCTTCATTTGAAGCTTCACGCGATTGGCTTCCGGGAGTGCAGTAGTACATATAATAATTTGTATTATGATGCACATAACCAAGGTCATAAAATCAGCCTCGTAAAATTGACTGTGTTTTTGTGTTTAGTATTGATTGTAATGTTCTTGAATTGTATGCATTTATGATAATATAGCAGTAAAGAGAGATGCAGTTAATTAAACAACTACGGTGTGTCAACTCGATATAATATGATACCAATACATAAACCATTGACCGAGTGTCGATCGGCTTGGATCCTGGTGAGACGTCGAGTTGATCGGTGTCTCATCTGGATCCAAGCTGTTTTCAAGTGCAAGTTGGTTCGTGTATAGCGGGATAAGGGTTAATTAATTGATAGTACAGCCATTCCAAACTGTAGTACATATAGGTCATATGTATGGTAGAGACCAAAATAAGATAAGCAAAGTAAAACAAATTCAAGAATAGTTCCTTAATTTCCCCATAACGTCCTGTGTTGTGGTCATTCCCCAGAATCTCTTCATATTCAATGCCATATCTTTTATTACCCAACCTTTTGTTGTGAATCGTTTAGAAGAGATAGTGGTCATAACATAACGTTTTTTGGAGGAATTACGATTTTAGTTCGCGAGTATATTATTTCTGGCCTTGAATTTGTCTAAATTGTTTATCCGGTAACAACATCATTTTCCAAACGCAGCATACTGGTATTAATTGCCCATGTAATTCGCATAACAGATTGATTTCCTTCCATTAATTCATATACCGCTATATCAGGGCAGGACTTCATTCAAACAGTATAGCATTTTAACACAATTATTTCGTTACAGTACAATCTGAGAAAGTACAGGAAAGGTCAATCGTTTCCATCACACATAGTCCGATCTAATATATAACTGATTATGTACGTTTATTCGCCAGTATCGTAGGGTATGAAATAGGAAATATATTCACACGTGCCAGTATGCTGGTATTACTGATTAATTAACCCATTTGCTACCAGTGGATTATTCCATGTTTATGTATTGGATTAGTCCATTTTTATCTAAGGGGTACCTGACCTAAATTTTCAATTTCGATTTGTTTTACATGTATATTAAAATTCATATCAGCAAACAGTGTAGACAGATCAGACGCCGCATTATGTGGCGTCTGGTCAGAGTCTACACTGTTTGCCTACAACCCATATATGGGATCGTGGGAGTAAATGGGTTAATAGCCCAGAAAATAAATGCATATCACTATGACGCTTTTATAAGGTGGTCACAACCTAGGGTTTGATGGAAAAATGACGTTTTTGGTATTTGATTACGCTCATTTGTCTATGATTCTGGTATGCTATTCATACAAATTTATACAAATACAAACGAAATATACCCAACAACAAGTGTAGGCGTTCGGCTGTAACCGCCGAATCAAATCCGCCTGCAAACGGTATTGTTTGTTTTTCTTCGCCTATCTACCTATAACAATAATCAGTTGAGATTCGGGTTCGGATAAATGTCAAATATGTCGACGTCTCGTCTGGATCCACACTGTTCACAATAGTAATAGCGGATTCGTCCATGGCGGTGGAAGAGTTAAACATCGAGTTCTGTATTTATGTAGTTGGTTGATCACCAGGCTATGTTATTGACAAACGTATACGCAGTGTACCATAGCATTACAAAAGTGGGTGTAGTAGGTGTAAAGGTGTCCTTTGTTAAACACAAAGTTCCATAAAACTCATCTCGATTAGGTGCATGTCTAATAGTCCAGTCATTGTCTGTAAACTATTAACTAGGCGTAAGGCCAAGTTGCAGGAACCAAGCAACGATAAACGTGAATTTCGCATAGATACCATACAGAGTATCATGTTGGTACATTACATATTAGTAAGGCGACTGCCCGTGTGTATGGCGTGTGATCAGGCAATTATATCACATTTAAAAACCAACTTTCAACGCCGATGTATTAGGATGGAAACATTCACCAGTATATAATCATACATTCCAATTATACATTCCACTCAATATAAAATGCTTACACATTGTAGAGGGTTTGGAATGACAAACAGTACCGACTCTCTTAATGGGGTACCTCTAGTAGTCTTCTGATCTGGATCGACGTAGACTGCCAATCACATTGCATGCATATCCCGCATCCAAAGATTAATACTGTCAACCAAGAAGTTCATTTAATGAAATATAGACATTCAGTTTCTATTGAATATAATCCTCATACGGGTTTACTATATAAATATAAAAGTACATGTATGAATTTTGCGGTAAACACAACATGCAAAACACACAGTCGTCTGAACAGCACCACGACAAAAAAGAGCAGCAAATGTACATGCCTATCATAAGACAAACAGAGACAAACAGGCAAAATAAGGGAGATGGAAGTACAGCCTTGGAACTGTCAGTGGTGAAAAACGTCACTGGGGTTTAAAGCTGTTTAGGGGCACCCAACGACATATTTATTCCATCCAACCCTTAAAGACAAACAGTGTAAATAAGTGTATTTCCTCTCCGAATAATCGACAACAACCGCGGTGGCAAATACAGTGACAAATTGCGTGTAACACGAAAACGTATTTAATTGAAACAAACTGGATGATTGAGCTGCAAACGGGGTAACTGTAGACAAGTAATAAAGGGTAAGTCAACAACTAAATGGCGTACAAGGACACGACGTCCTCATATCACATCTGAATGTTATAGGGCCTATTCACAGGCTACTAAGACTTTCCTGTCGATGGAAAATGGGGCAGCGTGTTTGGCAACTGTAAAAGGGTTTTCAACCACAAATACTGATACTGTATGTTCTAGCACCATAGAACCATACCCCTTTTTAATGATTTTGACATATTTGATGAACAAAGTAGGAAAATGGGTATGCCCGACAATTCTACTCAGTTTGTTAATCACATCACTAAACACTTCCGAATATGAAATAATGCGCCGTACGAGCGCCTTAACATTGCATTATACTTGCCAATACATGAGAAATGTCAATGTCAAAATTTAGATAAATGTTGTTCTTAGTGTATGATACCTATATCGCTTCTTACGCAGCTTTTTAAAGTTAAGGCGATATTTAAACTGTTGAAAGCATCAGCAAAATAACATGAACTAGCGAAACGAATAAGTTATATGAGATATGTAAACCCCGTAAGATGGAGTACGAGGAACATATCCGTCCAGAAGAGAAGTTAAAATGTTAAAGTCAACATCGTCTCTTTTGTCATAATTTGACAGAAATAATTCGGTTGTCAAATTTAAGGTCTAGATCAATAAACTGCTTCATACGTGTCAGAAGAGTTAGCTTTTCTTTATTTTTTAATAAACAGTAGGAATCATAATATCAAAGAAGGGTTATCTAAGTTGAAACAATCATCCAAATATCGCCAAGTTTCATGGAAGGCTTTTATGACATCTGTTTTAGATTGCGGGTTCAGACTCAACGTGAAATCTCTCTCATAGCAGTATAAAACTAAATGTGAGACTAGTGGTACACAATCTGAACCTATCGGAATACAAAAAGCATAACAGTATAAAGCATTCCCATAACTTCGGAATATGTTATCCAGAAGAAATGTGAGTGATTCGCAAACTTCTGAGCAAGTTCAATTGGTGTAATATTTCATTGGCTCATCAGTAAAGAAATTTTGTTCATCATTACACACCAGAAATGATGTTTTTTTCTCATGAGGCAGAGTTGTGTACAAAGTAGAAAATCCGTATGTTCTTACGATGGATGCAATGGACCTTTTGTTCTTAAGTTTGTTTAAGTCTGTTGAATAGTTTTTAGTAGACCATAATATATTCCAGAATCTCCATAAGTTTTATCCCAATTGACAGAATTAAAAAATAAAGAAGTCAGAATTATAAACAGTTGTAAAAGAACTAGAATTAGAACTGGAACGCGCATTATATGTTTTTATGTAGTTTAGGTAACACATTGTAGGAAAGTCATGTTGTGAAATTTCAATATCAGCTCTCAGTTGTTCACACTCTTTGGAATATAGTCTGAAACAACGGACATTTTGGCAGTAGTAACTGAATTGCTTATTGTATTAATTTAATCCCCTGCTTCAAGACATCTGTATGATGTAATCGTCAAACAATAATGACCTTACCCGATGTCTTACAGCAGGAACGAAGACGTATGTTGAATGGAAATCCTGTAATCTCTTTTAAAGACGTCTAAAGGTAAGTCTAGGTTTAGATAGAGGGGGTGTTCATTTGAGAAAATGCGTTTGTCAATAATATCAACAATTAGTTTTTTTCCAATCCGAAAGGGCATGTTCTCTACGACACCATTTGATACTAACATTCTGTAAAGTTTCAGCAATCTGTCCTCTACAAGAGTGACAATCTACATTTTGGATCATTATTCAGAAGAGATATTTTATCTTTAATTATCTCGATGTTACCAGTACTCATATGACCAGCAGATTGTAATTGAAAGTTATATTCCTGATGGGTTTGGTATATTTGTAGCAGATAATTGGCGGTAATGTTTTCTTAATGTATTTAAGAATAGAGTCAATTACATTTTTTATCTCTAAATATACTTTGGATGTCAATAGAATTAATGTCTTTATTAATAAAAGGAATTGTCAACAAGAATCGTTTGTGCTCTGATACCTTGTCAATGTGCTGTCTGGGAACATGTAGGGTAAAAGCAGATGAGCTTCTGTGGGTGTTTTTGTTGATCAACGTCAGTTTCTGCCCACTATGGGCTGCTTATTAATTGGACGCCCCAGAGCGAGAAAGAGGTTACAAATACACACGGGCGCGATGTCCTACTCTTATTATCGACAGAGGGTCGCTGATTATTTTTAATGCCCATCGTAAAACACTGATACATCGGACCTCGGTTTATAGATTCGCCATATTCATTATAGTAAACGAGTTCCATAAAATAAGTTTGTACCGAACACGGGTGTAAGATTATTTTTTATCACACAACCCTGTTTCGGCCATTGTTAACAAACAGCGTAGTAAAGTAACAGACAACGCACATGCAGTGAATCGGTCATACATCGTTACGACTGGCTAACGATGAAATGCGTCATGTATTGGTTCCGTTTATTCTCTTTAAAATCCATTATCGGCCGAATTCAAATCGCTAATTTGACTAATATTGCACTAGTTAAATTCTGCGGTTTACCTCACTCTGTCCCGGCACTCCTACGCCGCATGTTATGTGATGAATTTAAATACTCTACATATGGCACACAACCGTACTTTACATTTGAATATTGTGCATAATTATTCTATTGGTTGTAAATCCGATTATGTACTGAATTAGGAATGCGGAACAAATAACAAACATCCGTACTTTATATTTGAATATTGAACAAATGACACATGGCAGTTCTATATATGTGAACACTGCACATTTAATGCACATCCGTACTATTCATTTGAATGCTGAACAAATGACAAACAACTGTACTATATATCCGAATACTGTATTATAACACACAACCGTACTATACAGATGGATACTGAACAAATGACACAAAACCGTAAAATAAATTATGTCTGACAGGCTAATGATAAACTAATACATTATACCGTATTACAAAACACACCCGGGGGAGTAACCTATTTGAAAATGAGCTTTTTGCATTTGGTCATAGGTGGTAACTTGGTGCGAATTAAAGCAATGCAGAAGCCCCAAGGGGGCGTTTTGCATTGCTTTCTTCGACATTGAACTACCGTATATACATATAGTTTTAAAAACCTATATTCAATTGTTTCATGGTTATTATATAGAGGTTTAGTTTCCCACAAAAGTTAAGGTTGCGCATAAGGATAGGGGCGTTTATTAAAGAAGATACGGTATTGCCAGACTAAACTATCCGCATGACATTTCCAACAAAAACCTAATAAAGCATTACATGTATGCTAGAAATTGCTCTAAATTTCCATGTGTTATATTTGAAATAGTCTTTACCTTTGGCTGCTGAGCAATTATTTTAATTTTAGAAAGTGTCTCTTCCAACTACGATTTCGCAGCAAATTTATTTTCTTCTATTTCCTTTGAAAGACGTTATCCGGATGTCAAGCAGTTTTGTTTACTCGTCTTATCTGGATCCAAACTGTTAATTACAAACTCACACCCTTCACTATTCAATATTTATTACCCGTTACAGATTTATTGCTGCGAGTTTCCGTGTGAAATATATAAAGCATGAAGACCATGCTCTATCTGCAGTTGATAGTTTCGTTGCCGAAAGCAATTAAATGCGTAGCTTTGTATGTGATTTGTCTAACACTTTCGAGCAAAATATGAATATTAATTAGATTAATTTCATAATAGTATAGGGACACATGGATTTGTTTGGCATAATCTGCAGAAACAGATCTACACCATTACATAACTAAACAGACCATACCTAACATGAGCCTGATCTGGGTCCAACCTGTCTACAAAGGTCTGAAAAGGCGTATCTCTGGCGTAATTGGTTAAACGATGAAAGGGTACATAATCTACAATAACGATGTTAGATTAAACTTACCACAACATTTCTTAAGTGATACAAAGTACTGAAAACGCCCTCTGTACAAAACGAGTTACGGTTGTCTCAGTTTCTATACTTAGATAGGCCTACTCATAAACCGATGGATCAGAACAGACTATTAATTAATACTTAAATACTTGAAATGCTCTGATCTAATACTGCGACCACTAAGGGCCTTTTTCAAAGATTATCATGTCAAAATACACATCACATTTTTGTTACATGCATTCAGCCATAAAATCAAAGAGAATAATGTTGATCCAGCGTCATGGTGACATTGGTTGTTATCTAAAATGTCAGGACGTCATCAAAATGACGTCATCAAATGGCGTCATGGTTGCAACGACGTCATGCATGCATTAGCGCATTATCCTCTTTGATGTTACAGCCAAATGGTCTGTACGTTCTCAGCCTCCATATCCAATCAGTTTCATGAATCTGTCTTTCAGTTCTACATGCATGGAACATCCGTTTCAAAACTACAAATCTCACATCATCACTGCTATGACCACCGATTCCAAAATGTCTGTTTAGTGGCTCCTCTCTCTCATGCCTCACATCACTCAATTGTTCTTTCATTCTCTCCCGAGTTTCTCTCTCAGTTTCACCGACATACACCATTATATTGCATTTACTGCATTTAATTGCATATACTACATTTCTTTCTCTACAGTTAATATTGGTAGACACATTGTAAACTGATTGTCTATTTGTGTCACTAATACTTGACGTTTCAAGAATACTGCAAGTAGCACAACCCTGTGAACAGACTGTATTGCTTGGTCTAACAATCCGGTTAGTTTTTGAATGCACCGGTGTGTCACATAGATTTTTATCACGCCTGAATGCTACGATTGGCAGTTGTTGGAATACTTCTTTAAGCCGGTCTGAGTGATGCAAAACTTTTGAATATTTTTTTACAATGTCATGTATATTCGGAAGCAGATTTCAATACGTCAAAACTTAATGTCATAGGGTGAAACTAATTCCAACTCTACTTGAATAAATTTTGATTATTGAATTGGTGTTATTTGTTGTCTTTTCAATTCCCATATGGTCGACAAAACTCCTTGTCCAACTAGTTTTGACGGAAAAAGGGAACTAACCTAATATACTTTTGCATGCTAACTTTCTAGTCACGTGATAATTGGTCATTTTGGTCACTTTTGGGTCAGACATCTTGGTTTTGCAGCATTGTTAATCTGGATATTATTGTATTAGCCAGGTAACTAAGTTTATCATTTAGCTATTTGTGTAATTAGGTTTATTTGTTAGTAGTATTGCCTATAATTTGACGATGTATTCATTCAACTTTTCATGCTATGCAAGTTAGTTGTTTACACTTTGTGTGTACATGTACCTGTTTACATCATGATTATGTCAGTTTGTAATGTACATGCTTGATACTTATGATTGTTTAATTGTATTGTAGATTTGACTACTGTTCATCTGGAATACGACAAAATATAAAACGTTTCGGAAGACTTGTTATTCTTCAAACGCCCGATTTCACCCAGCCGCGGGCGGAAGCCCGGTCGGGTCGTCTTGAGAACCCTCAAACCCAACAGCTCTACGAAATTAAGGGACCCTATTCATTTTCCTATTAGATCTAACTGTTTGTTTCTTTACTAAAGTGGTAGATCTGTCAAGTTTATCCACCCTTACCAACTGATTTTCTATCACCCTGCCACTATATCCTCTCTTCCTTATCTGACCCTTGAGTTTATTTCTTTCTCTGATATAGTCGGATTCTCTTTCGCATATACGCTTAATTCTTAGTCCCAAACCATATGCTATGCTCTTCTTTGTACTAGGAGGATGACAAGAAGAATTGTTAAGGTACAGCTGTTTGTCTGTATGCTTAACATATATATCTGTATATATATGGCCATTGTCTATTTTAACTAGAGTGTCCAGAAATGATATCTGATCCAAACCATATCTAAGCTCTATACTAATATTCGGGTGAATACTGTTTGCATGTTTGATTAAATAACAACCAATGTCACCATGACGCTGGATCAACATTATTCTCTTTGATATTATGGCTGAATGCATGTAACAAAAATGTGATGTGTATTTTGACATGATAATCTTTGAAAAAGGCCCTTAGTGGTCGAAATATTAGATCAGAGCATTTCAAGTATTTAAGTATTATATTAATTCCCTATTTTGGAATATTTTCTTCATTATTAATTAATAATCTATGACAATTCCCGACCTTTTACGATTTTCTCAATCACATTTCCATTGATCTTTTCGTCCGGACCTGATTGTTATTCAAACGCGTTTCACCAAAGACTTGTTTCGTTTTAAGTTCACGTTTGTTTGTTATTATACAACATTACTATAGCAATCTTTTCACACAGGATATGTGCGTTCAAAGCGCTCTACATGAATAAATTACATATACAAAACTGAGTATACCGAGGCATATACAATAATTAAAACAACATATATTTAATAACTAGATACCGATAAGAATAATAAATTTATAATTAATTTAAGAATAAAAAATAAACCCACATCATCCTTTTTCCAAAAGTTTATCAGACTGTCATATTATTCAATATTACATTGTGTTTGCGCACTCAGATCACCAAACTCAAATGTAATATGCACAGTGTCGGTACGTCACACAGTTATGACCCAGAACCAACTGACGTTGGTATATGTTTGGCATACAATACTACACAAAGAGCATTACCTTACGTATGTAGGACAATGGGGTAACAGAATAAGTCAATTTGTAGTTCATGCATATAAACTACAAAATGCAATACAAAAATACAAATGAACAACTGTTATATAGGCCAAGTATGCAACCTTCTCCAGACAAAAACTATGCGACCCATTTTTTGCTACATTCCTCCATACTTATTTTAAAGGAGTTGTAATAGGGTATACCGTACACAAAAGATAAACCTTTTTGATACATTCCTCCATGCATAGTTTAACGGAGTTGTAATAGGGTATATCCAAAGTTTATTCAGGGAGTTAAAACCCCTCTTTATGGGAACCCTAAAAGCTTAGCTAACGTCCTATCCCATAAGCAAAATGGCAAAGGAATAATACCAAACCAATTGACACTGGTTGGAAAATGCCTCATTATCATAAATGATAATTATTTGCTAAGTTTCCTAAACTGTTCTAGTAATAACTGTTGCGTTTTCAGACATCTTTTAAAAGAAGCTAATGAGCTTGCGTCTCTAATGCCTGATGGTAGAGCATTCCAAAGTTTTGGAGCTGCATGCATGATACTTCTCTCACCGTATTTTACCATACGACTTCTTGGTACAACCAACGACAAGGAACTACTTGCTGACCTTAAATCTCAGCGTGGCCTGTACACGTCAAGCATGTCGACAATGTACTTGTGGGATTCTTTGTGCATTGCTTTGTATGTAAGTGCCAGTAATGTTGAACCGGTAGCCAATGAAGCTCCTTCAACACTGGTGTGATATGATTATATCGAGGAGTTCTGGTTATGATGCGGGTTGCTGTATTTTGCACCCTTTGAAGTTTCCGGAGTGTGGTTTTTGTTTTGAAATATCATGCAGCAATGTGTTGCAAAAGTCTATTTTTGCTGTAACCAGAGAGTTCACCGAAGTGTTTGTAGCATCAGGGGAGAGGTATTGTCCACCAATAGCCAATTGTATCTTCTTCTTTTGTTTTCTTTTTTTTGTAGAACTCTATGTGTGAATTTTGTTTTATGTATATTTACAGAACATTAAAGTAGCTCCATGGTTATAGACTCATTACAAATTATAAACGTCTGCTAACCTAATATATCTTCTACAACCGGAAGTAATCTATTAAACCTAAGTTTATCTGCACCCCCTTTATCACGCCACTAAAGAAACCTGATGACTGTATAACATATCAATTTTAGTCTACAAAACACTCATAATATTACGTATTCCTACAATGTAGACTATTGGACATACAATCAATTTGTCAACAATTTGATGAGAATTATTGAAGCCTTGTGTCAAAACCGCATTGTGTGATTATGCATCAGTTATTGTCACACTCATTACCTCTGACTACTTTTACTGAACTCGCTCGTTACGGGTACCATGGGTGCCTATGCGATGTTGTGCTAGTGTACATATTTTGGACCAGGGTCATTACCGGTGATGCTGTTTGATATGAAATGACGTGTTTTCGGAATTGGAAGATAGGCATACCAAACGTACAAAAATGAGTCATGCAGGAAACACCACATACAGAACAAACAGTCGCCCGAACAGCAACACAAGGAAACAGCAATTGTACATAACTATAAAAACATCAAGAGACACACAAAGACAAAACAAACATACAATAGGGGGGAGATGGAAGTACCGCCTTGGAACGGTCAGTGACAAAAGTCACTGGGGGTTAAACCGGTTTATGGGCGCCCAACCTCACACTTATTCCATCCCCACCCTAAAAGACAAACAATGTAAATAAACGTATCCCCTCTCCGACTAATCTACAACAACCGCGATGGCAAATACAGTGGTAAAGTGCATGTATAACGAAAACATTTAAGTGAACAAACTGTATCCACCTATCGTTAGTGTACTCAGTGATTGAGCTGCAAACAGAGTAACTGTAGAAAAGTAATAAAGGGTACGACAAAAACGAAATAGTACAGATATCCGACGTTCTCCTTCCGTTTCTGGATTTAAGAGGTCGCCTTCATAGAGTACTAAACCTTTTTTGTCGGCGTACATGCAAAGAGGCCAGCGTGATTGCCAAGTGTAAAAGGGTTGACAACCAAACATGCAGTATGTTGTAGTACTACAGGATCATATCCCTTTTTAATGAATTGTTTAACATTTTTGATGAACAAGTGAGAAAATGGGTATGTCCAATAATTGTACGAAGTTCAGGATGTGAAATACCGTGTCGCAGAAGCGCCTTGAGATTACATTGGTACTTGCCGATAAGTGAGAGATTTCGATAGTAAAATTTAGAGAAGGTTTTTCTTAGTTTATGGTATCTATATCCTTTCTTAAGCAGTTTTTCAGTTAAAATGAGATTTCGACTGTTAAAATCGTCAATAGATGAACAAGCTCTAGCAAAACGAATAAGTTGAGATATATAAACCCCGTAAGATGGAGCACGGGGAACATCCCCATCAAGATGAGGAAAATTTACAATATTAAAATCAAAATCATCTCTTTTGTCATATATTTTAGAAGAAATCATTCCATTATCAATTTTAAGGTCCAGATCAAGAAACGCTGCATAATTGTCGGACGAGTTAGCTTTATTCAATTTGAGTTCTTTCGGATAAATTGTAGGAATCAGAGCATCAATGAAAGGGTTATCTAAGTTAAAAATATCATCCTAATATCGATAAGTTTCATTGAAGGCTTTTATAACATCTTCTTGTAACCCTTTCTTCCATAAATATTCTTGTAAGAAATAATGATGGCGTGAATAATTTGGTATAACATCACATAGAAACGGGACGTTTTGGCCATGGCAGAAACTGGAGTATTGTCCTTATCAATAGCAAACAGAAGATCCGAAGAAAACGGCACCTATAGGATATCTGGGTCTACTCTGGTTGCAAACGTATAGAAATGCGTATTTAATGGGTAAAGGGTTAAACGTTGATATAGTTGCTCCTGGTCTATATGTGAGTGCTACGGACTATGGCTGATCGGCATGGTGCCAGCTTATAATGTAATTGGAGCAGAGATCCAGATAAGCTGCGAAAATTTAAACAATTTCAAGAATAGCTTGGTTATCTCTCCATCAAACTCCTCGACTGTGGCTACTCTTTAGAATTGTCACTTTTAGAAAGGTCTCTTCGAGACGATTCTAAATAGTGAGTGGATACGTTCCTTTATATGTAGCTCTGGACTTGATGTGATGCAGAACTGATAAATGCATCTTATTCATTTGTAATACCCTGAGGCGTTTCGCTGTGTCGTTTAAACAACTAGTCGCATGTAATTTATTTTTTTCATACTGACAAATAAGAACGTATACCTAGTTTCACATTGTTGTATATGAGCATTTACAGTATATATACCAAGGTATGGCATGACCTGCGCATGTCACCGATGGCAATGTCTGTATTAGTTTACAAAACAGTATTATATGTGATAAATTAAACCAAGGAAGTATGTACGTGCTGTAACAACGCCGATGTTATAGTCTACAACAATCAAATATTATTATGTCGATTTAGACTGTGTATCGACTCAAGGGATTTATACGTTATTTTCTAGGTTATCTCTAATGACAGTGTACTGGATCAGATGATAACGTTTCCTATTTCTTACAATTATTTGCTATAATATTTACAATTTAAGAATTATTTACTATGATACTGGCGAATAAGCTGAGAAGGATAATATAAAAGCGGTATGTATACTATCAGCTCCATGCTTGATCTGTGCCATCGAATAATTGTCTTGTCATGTTGTTCTCGGATGATACTGTAAATCAACGTACAACGAAAATAAGTGTGTTCCAATATGACACTGTTTGAATGAATATTTGCCATAATACAGCTGTATAAAAATATGCATAGATACATGGATCTGCATTAAGCTGTGAACTTGAGAAATTGTCTAGAATAGAAACCAGATGACTCGAACTTTTGTTATCTCGACGTCATTTGTACGGTCCCCTGAGGTTCAAATATCGAAGATATTTAACTGTAGATTGATTTCATGGCACAATATATGGGTAATCAATACCAGTGTGATCCGTTTGAAGAAAATGATGTGTTCGGGTTAAGAAATTTAAACACAACCAGGGCTATATATAAAGGCACACATTCAAATACTAAAGTCGTCATTTCTCGAGATACTTCTGAAATGTGTTGTTTTACTCATGTTTACTAGATCTCTACAAAATGAAACGATATATTGAAATACATGTAGTGTATAGATAAACTTGCATGATAATTCCTGATTAACGAGTCAGTCAGAATAGATCAACAAAGAGGCTTGTAGAAGTAATTATTTTACTCAATCGTGAACACTAATGCAACAATGTATTTATATAGTTATCACTTACATTTTTGTCAGTACATTGTGGACAGCGGGATATGTGATCCTGATAAATTGATAATCTCCAAATCTCGTCAAGCCTATTTATTCAATATTATAAACGCTGTTGTTTTGCTCCTGGGTTAAACAATTGGGTTAACTTCCAAAACAAACTTAACCTTTCGCTTGCTATTCACGTCAATATACGTACCTGTAAATAGTGAAGACCCAGATGAGACAGCTCCTGCAGGAGCTGTCTCATCAGGATCTGCACTATTTACAAGTTGATTGTGCAACCAGTGCACTCTACAGCAGTGATTGCACAGCAAAATACGTGTACACAGTGAATATATATGTAATTATACAACAGGGCATGGGTAAAGAAGGAGAAATGTATTTTAAAATTCAGCAAGCGAAGGGTTAATGCTTCTTTATAACTGCACATTGTATGCTGATAAAACACCACGTCCTTATTAGCCATTGTGTTTTTTCTAGGCAATATACATTTACGTCTACCAAAGTGGACGTCATCTGTGGCAGATATTTCAACTATTTAAACGTTTTTATCCTCTTAAACTACACGATGCATGGGAATGAAATCCATCGAATAGTTAGTCAACCCTAGTGCGGCAAACTATATTGTCATGAAAAACATCACTTTAAAATGTCAGCTTACATGGTTGAATAAATGTCAAATGTAAATATATTTGTCATTTGCACGAAATGACACCTTAGTAGCACAGTGAAGCATTTAAAATGTATATTTTAACATAGATCACATCAGTGAACGAATATATTGCAGGGGTCTTGTAACGGTATCAGAATTCTTTGGCGGACGTCATGCTACAGGTGATAAGGTAGACGGTGTCGAAAGCCAAGATCCTCAGTTTATGTTATAGACTATCTTATCATTCCGACAGTGTTTGGCTAAACTCAATAATTCACATTCCTTCACTTACGGTACGGTATGACCTAATCTAAAACGTTGGCCACAAGTTTAGTATACACAATACTTGAATAGAAGACAAATTTACGACGGAATGCACAACATGAATGTAAAAATAAAGAGAATATGATCTGTCCTTATTTTGTCATGTATACTAAGCATATCATTAACGCTGGCTACCTGTATTAGCGTCGTACTGAATATAAACTAGAATCATCTCTAAACAGTAATAAAACAAATACTTTAAAAGGTAACCACCTAAACAAACTCGCTGAGAGCATTTATCGAATTATGGTCACATAACAAACAGCAAATAAGAAAAAATAAATAAACATCTTTATGAATCTGCTTTGATCAAATTATATACGTATACAGTAAAACCTCCCTACACCGGAATTCTAGTAGAAAAGAATTTAGATACTTTTAGGCAGGTGACTGCTTAATGCTGGGCGAAATTCGTACATAATTCTCCTAGATGAACTTACTGTATGCCTTCCACCCTGCATTAAGCTGCCACATGTCTCCAAGACCGATATTTTTACTAATGTTTTAGAGGGGTATTACTATATAGGACTCAATAATGGTATAGTTTACTGTCCTACAGCGGTGTACAATAACCAAATATTTAATTAACTCCGTTGGAATACTTACTACATCCAGTTGGTTAAATTCTTATATATAGCTAACATTTGTATTTATAAGACTCACACGGGTATACTTTTCATCTGCACCCGTTAATTGAATATCTAACAATAACTAATGCATATTTCGCTGATATTAAGTGACATTTGTGAAAGATACGAAGTACCATAGTTGTGTAGTGAAAAGTTATTTTGTTGATTATTATGAACTCGATTCTAAATTTAAAACACGAGAGTAACCAACTTTAGCACATCGAAGTATCAGTGTATTTCACGATGTTTTTTATAAGTCTTATGCATTTATACAAGTATAAAACGTATTAAAAAAGTGATAACCAACAAGATTCTCAACTTCCATTCCATTGGTTTGCATATGATCATTGATGAGAGGCATTAGGTCAATTTATTCTTGTTACTTGATATACACTTACAGTTGGTTTGGTTTGGTGTTTATCGGGTAATATGTCGTTTTAACAGTATTTCAGTCATATCACTATGTCTAGCTAATTACAGATTGAAGAAGACCCCAAAGGTTCTTCTGTGCACGGAACGAATTGCATTGTTTCGTGAACAGAAGAACATCCAGGTAGAACCACCGACCCACCGCAAGCCAGATGGAAGGCTTCCTCTCAATAATTTGAACCACTATTGTTTGCAAGTTTGGAGTTTGGTTTTGCACAGTGTGCTGATTAGGACTACTTGTAAGAAAATTATGTTTCAGTCATACATTACTCTCTTGTACATTTGTTTGCGCAGTGTATGATACTCTACAAAGACATTTGCACGTTGCTATTTATTAAGATACCTGCTAAAACATCAACAAGGCATATTTAATTTTGATACTTTTCCCCAAAAAAATACAAATGGAATGTGCATTTTAATACGAATGTCATATACGCTGATCATGAGTATGACATATCCAACCTCTATCTCGCTGAGGATGAATGAGTGATTGCACAGTAACTCGGCATCTCATCAGGGTCCAAACTCGTTGATACCCTGGTACAAATGGAATGCAAAATAAATCGATTGTGACAACAGAAGATGCGACGTTATCTACTAACAATACTTTACTCAGCAGGGTAACGTTTAATAATGCGGCCGTCTTGTTTTATTTTTGAAGGTAATTCATGTATTCACGTCATAAAGTGAATACTCTATGTGTATCTACACAGATTTTCGAGAACATAATTAATGTCTTTAGGGAAACACGTGACAGTTTCCCGCCGCTAGGTACCGTAGAACATTCAATCAATTTGTCAGCGGAAAAAAAGCGTTTGATGAGTCAAGGTATAACAGCATAGTTATGAGGGAAATGATTCGTTGTCGAAATTAAATAATTATGACTGTACCTGGTCAATAATGTAAAGCTAAACAGATTTAGGCGTTTGCATTTCTAGTAAGTAGGAGGTGCTGTCCGGACGGCTGTGTGTCGTTTATGTGGTGTTTCCTGCATGACTCATATATGTACCTTTTACAAATATTCATTTAAAACATGTATTCCAAAATTACCGTATACTGCGTATAACCTGTGAACTATTCAGCTGTCAATATTGTTTGAGAAGTGTTTTATTATATTGTGTTATTAATGTTTGTCACTTAGACGCATATTTGTTGGATCAACCCATTTACCTCTGTGACCTAATCCTCTACATTATATAAATGCCTTTTGCATTCCTTTGTAAACAGAGCAGACAGGATAGACGACTCCTTTTGGAAGCATTTTATCAGATTATGCACTGCTTGCTTGTGATATTAGATAGATGATTAAATTATTATTATACATTTTATATCATATTCCCTTCTTCCTAATGCCGTGTCCTCGTCCGTTGAAAGAAGCCCACATGTGACTGTTTCGATTATAATGAAAGCTATGTGGATGTATGTTAATCATGCACTGTCGACTACTTTTAACTGTTCTTTAGTTCACAGAGCATGAATAATCTCCAAATATCTTACAGTATAATCAACACAGTCACGTGTGAGTGTCTGCTCTGTTTGCTTATGAAGTGATATATACCCCACGCTTCAACGTCTGGCGAGGATACACAAGCATTCTTAATAATGTTGTTAAAGCACGTCTAGTTATTATTCATACAGTCATTTTGTCTTATTTCGTCTGTACCATTTTGTCACCCTTACTTTGTGTTGTTGTACTTGTGCGTTTGTTGATGTTTAAAATGGTCATCTCATTTCGTGTGTATGTGTTTGTGTGTGTATATGTGTGATTGTGTGTGTGTCGCTTGTTTTTTCTATCGTTGTTTCTAAAAGGAGGTGGTTGCGTCTTGCGGGTCTTTTCCAGCTTGACTGAACTACCATTACATTACATAACTATTCACCAGGGAAAGGTGTCAGGTATTATACTGTTGCAATGCAACTCTGCCATTGTATAAATACAAGCTTATTTCAAATCAGAGAAATATAATTTCTTTATAAGTACATCCATTATCTTTACTTATATGTATCAGGATGCTATTGGTTCTGTCGATACACTGTGCGAAGCGTAATTCATATATGTGTATATATGGAACACATGAAATTGTATTCGATCATTTCGTTGATGCATACAATTTAATCAAGGCGCCGTTTAATTGGTTAAATGGAATCGGAGTTGTGTCACTCGGAAATTACTTGATCAAGACCTGACACGTAAATGAAGTCGAACGTGTTTACAAAACGCTTTATAGTGGACATAATGTGAGGCAGAGGTCCAACATGACTTATACCTCGTCACAATAATCGACATGAGCTGGTATAATGGCTCATAATGACTACTTTTTGTGGATAATTTATCCGATTCAGGAACACATTAGGGTATACTCTTGATACCAACACTTATAGTCTTGTTCCTGGGTAAATGCTGAAATTTAGCGCATCGTTGTTTATCGTTATATTAACCAACTCAGTCTTATATTTCTCCATATTTATTCATATCTCTTCCTGTTTGTGTGACTTAATATTTACTTCACAGCAGCAGGTGATAAGTGCTTGTGTAGCGGCCGTACAAATCACCCCGTACTGCATTTTCAGTGTTGTTCTCAATGGTCCTTTTGAATCATTAGTTTTGATGGTATTAGTTTTGAAAATTGAATACTACTTAAGCCGGTGCTAGGGGGCATGAGTGGTGTTGCACTTTTAATTACTACTCGTGAACAGGCTCAATAAAACCGAGTCTGCTACTTATGCCTTCGAAGGATATCCCGCTTTTAGAATAATTATATTAATCTTCATGGAAGATGCTATTGTTCATTTGGCAAAACTTGTAACACATATCAATAATATGCATATTATAGCAGACGACAATATTTGCAGACGTAATTATTTGGAAACGAAAGTGTTCAATGAGTTAGTGTCTGCAAAATATGTACTAGGCGAAAGGCCAAGTTGTAGATATTTATGCAGTAACATTCGAACATATGGCTCAGAAACCATTATAAATCATTATACCTTAGATTCCCTCTACTCTCAGGTAAATGGTTTATTGAGGCTAGACAGCAGTGTCAAATATTTGTGTTCGTGTCATGTATTGATATCGTCTGAGGTTATCGCTTTTGCTTATTGCATGATGATAAATTCTAGGCTCGAAGGACATTGTTTGAACTGTACCCATTTCCTACCTAATGTGATATAAATTGTTTTCCCTTTGCATGTCTGTACACATGTTACAACTATCTACATTATACAACATCAACATATTAGATATGTTAAAATATATATTAAAGATGGTCATTGTTATATAATATTTCGATCGTGTGCATTGTGCTTTTACGCACATAAATGTTATTCATAAAGAGATAACTTTAGAGCAGTTGCATGATATTCACATATTTTGATATAAGTCAACATAAACCTAAGAAACTGTTTTAAAAACAAATATTTTATATTGCTATCACAGTAGCATATGTACAATGTGTTTTCTCGGGCATGGTGTGTAATAGCCATAGTGTTATGCAAGTATTTATCTTCTGACGCCGTAAACGCGGTACTGATTTCATATATTACATAGGGAAAGTATGTCACATTAATCCAGTTATTGGATAAAATAGTTACTATAATGTTTTATAACCCACTTAATCTGCCGAATGCAGCATGTTTGTTTTAAATGTAACATTACACACCAAAATAAATAGAAACGTACATTGTACATGTATGTAAGCATCATTTTAATGCAGAAATGGTCGATTACATTCCACTTTTAACTATCAATTCAGGATTTCAAAAACATATATGGAACTAGCCTTCATTATATATAGATGTGCGGTGTGTGCGGTGGCCTAGTGGTAACGCGCTTGACTACCAATACGGAGGTCCGGGGTTCAAATCCCGGTCCCTCCTTGAAATTTCAGAGACACATTTCAGTGTCTGCCACCCGCACCTCCTCTCCTCTCCACCCAGGGGTTAAAAAGGGTACCTGTGATGGTCTCTAGCCGGTACTGCGGCTACATGATTGCGCCATAACAAAAACTTATATTAGCAGTGCTCAAAATGTAGGCGAATGACTCAATGACCAGGGGAGCAATGTACTGTCACTTGAGCGGTCCTTCGGACTGAAAGTAGACTATAATTAGATACTTTACTTTTACTCATAGGCATGATGCAAGTAATGGGCATTAGTTTTCATTTTATGACAAGTACATATTGTCCAATATATTGTACTGTAATATCATAAAAAATAAAAATGTTCTGAAAATTACAGCTTCAACATAAAGAATAGCCAACAGTTATATTGAATATCAATTGTTAAGTGTTAGTCGCTCCACTCACCTAAACTGCAAACTTATACCCGGCCATTTAAATGTAGCAAATCGGAAATCATTTGCAATACATTTTGTTTTAGATAATTCAGCAGATTAATTGTTAATGTGTGTATATTCATCTAAGTATTAAACTGAGCATTATCGATCTAAGGTGGTATAATTGCAAATGACATTTACTCACTATACCAATGCTCACTGAAATGTTTTGAATATATAGATGGCTAGTGCTTTGGCTACATATATTCTCAAGAAACCGTCATATTATGATTGTAGCATTCAAACACTTTACACTTCATGGCAGTCTTAGTCCATTGCCCAGCTTCCATATCAACTTTAATCATGTTAACGCCACCAGACCCGCATTTGCAGATAGCTTGGGTGATGACGAAATGTCGAGTAACTCGGCGCCTCATTAGGATCCAAGATGTTTGACGCTCGGTGTGTAGTTTTTAACACATATTGGATTTGCAGTAAAACCTCTCTATAACGGCCACTGAATTATGTTAATTAGTTGGTATTTAGGACAGGTGGATGCTTAAAGCAAGGTGAAAGTAAAACAGAACGCTCCTATAGGAGCGCTCTGTTTTACTTTCACCTTGCCACTGAATTATGTTAATTAGTTGGTATTTAGCACAGGTGGATGCTTAAAGCAAGGTGAAAGTAAAACAGAACGCTCCTATAGGAGCGCTGTTTTCACCTTGCTTTAAGCAGCCACCTGCCTGTAACACAAACTACTTGATGTAAGTTTGCAGGTGGCGATGGTCTAGTGGTAACGCGCTTGACTATCAGTCCGGAGGTCCGGGGTTCAAATCCCGGTCCATCCCGGAAATTTCAGAGACGCTTTTCCGTGTCTCCCACCCGCACATCCTCTCCACCCAGGGGTTAAAATGGGTACCTGTGAGGGTCACTCGCCGGTACTGCGGCTGCATGATTGCGCCATATGTTAGCAGTGCTCAATATTGTAGGCCAATGACTCAATGACCAGGGGAGTAAATGTACAGTCGGCTGAGCGGTCATTCGGACTGAAAGTAGACTATAACTAGATACATTACTTTACCTTTTAATTTAGTGGCCGTTATAGAGAGCTTTTTTTACTGTAAATGGAATTTTAACACAGAACTGACCTGAGTGTTCGCAAACATTTTTCTTAGCGTAATAAGTGGTTAAGCTGTTAAGGACGCGTGGTGGTAAACTATCTGAGTACTTTACCATATGTCATACTGCACACTTTAAATTACTTTAGATTACTTTATCTGTTTTATCTATTATCTTAAAAATGTCTTAACGAAAATCCCAGTTAGGATATTTTAAGAACCAGCCTTATTGAAAGGGAGCAATTGCTACAAGAAATGAATATTTTAGAACTGTGTAGTCTTGAACCAAGGCTCTTATGGTACAACTACTCTGTTTGTCACAATGGTTTCCAATAATGACTTTACCGAATCGTCAAAAGGCGACAATATGAATGAATGTGTTAAAGAATGCTACGTGCAAAAATTAGACAAAACTATCTAATGTTTCACTTTTAGAAAACGCTGACGATATATTAATTCTATTCTACTCTTTAGAAAACATAAAATGGACGCATAGACTTTTGCCTTTACCGTTGTTAAGGTAACTGTGTAGTGACATAATTCTAATTAGATTTGCCGATACACAGTTAACTAACAGCAGCATGTTGTTTGTTCATTTTACGTCATGTTGGTCAGATGGAATCTGAACGAAAATATTTAACATGGTGAGTATAGTACACATACATGAAACAGTGTAATTATTCATTTCCATTGGACATCATCTAATCATGATTTAGCTATATGTTATTTGTCTCGAAATACGTTGAGACAAGAAAGAGATAATTTGCAATCAAAGTTAATATAGTGACCAATTGACATTTCTGCTCAATTTTATACTTCGGTATACCAGTACGTTTTTTGTTGTGTTAAATAATGACTAATATTGCTCTCCCAATTTGGCCTGAGACTCGATTATTTTTCGGCGTGTTATCGGGATTGTTCGTAATACTTTTGTGACAAAAAATATCAAACCAAAAGCCGGTAATAGCCATGTTCCACGAGGATTGTATTCTTAAAGCGCATTCTTATACATTTGGGAATTTATCCAAAGATTACAGATGATAATAAATGGAATATGCATGAGTCTCAGGTCAAATTGGGAGGATAATAATAACTTCATATAGCACGAGCGAATAAGCTGTGAAATACAATGAATATCTAAAATGTTGTTTCGCCATCAGTAGTACACTTTGACTGCCTCCATGCGATAAAACTTCCGAAGGTACATGTATGACATCTGTGTTCTGGCCATGAATGTATTCGTTTCATGATGTCTCAAAACTATACAGCGTAATCGTTTTCCATACATTAGGAGGCAAATACATATGTGTTTCAATAGGCAGATTTAAGTTATTTAAAGATGCAGATCATTGGTCTGGATTTAATACTCACTTTACATCATAGGTGCAGAACAATCAACCATTGTCCGTTCGGTTCACAAGTATTTGTTACACATGCGGTGAAATAACAAATGCACGATTTGTTCAAAGACGAATAATAGTTCCATCAACAAATACAGTAAAACCCCTCTAATGCGACCGCCAAATATGGGCATAATTCTGGGTGGCAAAGACAGGTGGTGGTTTAATGCAGGACGAAAGTTATGTAGAAAGCTCCTATAGGAGTTTTCTGCATAACTTTCGTCCTGCATTAAGCAACCACCTGCTTTAAATGACGCCAATGAATGTTTATTAAGTGGTCGCATTCTTAGATTAGGGTCTGCACTGTTTGTCATGTTACACTTTTCTTTAAATTAAATGACTGAACATTTGCGGTAAACTTGGTCTGTTTGAATTTTCGAATATTGCATTCAAACACCCAATGCTGATAAGTTACTGAAGACAATTTCAAGACCTAACTTACTCGGACGCATCTGTTCAAATGAAGTACGTATATATATCATATTTAAAATTATCAGTGCATTTACTCGTCCATGATTCTTTTCGGAAACGCAACTGTACTTCAAATTGATGTCTGGAAATTATTTAGTTAGCACTGCATTAAACTGATAGGCCCTACATCAATGCATTGTATACACAGTAAAACGTCAATTGTTCCAAAACTAAAAAAGTATCATTACTCACGTCAATATACCTACCTGTAAATAGTGAAGACCCAGATGAGACAGCTCCTGCAGGAGCTGTCTCATCAGGGTCTGCACTATTTACAAGTTGAGTGTGCAACCAGTGCACTCCACAGCAGTGATTGCACAGCGAAATACGTGTACACAGTGAAGATATATGTAATTAAACAAAGGGCATGAGTAATGAAGGAGAAATGTATTTTAAAATTCAGCAATAGAAGGCCTGTCAGGAGGGTGTTTGTAAACATTAAGAAAAGTGATAGGCCAGGAACAGCGACATGGACAGAGAGCATGGAAATTCGTTTACTAACCATTTCGTTTTTCTGTACAAAATTGCTCTATTTTGCATTTAACATCTTACCAAAAGTGCGTTTTGGGGCGAAACATGTGCTATTGATACTTTACTATATTTTATTGCAAAACATGCTACGTAATTCACGAATACAATTTTCTCTTCAAGCAGTTAACATGAACGTTTAATTCTTCGAAACTAAACATACCAATCGATGTTTTCGTGTCATGGTTAAATGTTGAATACTATTTATGTATATAATTTACGTTTCTGTGGCATAGTTAATACCCTTGGGGAACCGACTGACAGTTTCCAATCAATTGAGTACTTTAGAACACTTAATTAATTTGTCTACACAAGAAATGCTTTAAGTGTAAACGTGGGATAGATTGCCTTTCAATTTGTTATGAAAGGTTATTCTAATTAAGTTAATTGAATCATTTTCAATTAATTTGAGATATTTACATGAGCATACACATATTTGCTATTGACATTTTAGGGTCTTTGTTAAATGCTTTTTTAGCTGTTTTGCAAAATGCCCACAGATGGAATAATTTTAAATAATATACATGTATATACTGCAGATATGCATTTAAAGACAAGTATTTATATTTTCATTCCAAGAATTAGTATAGATAGAAGTACAAACTGTGTGTTGATACAATTAACCTTTAGTAAGTAAATTAATGTTAGAATAATATATCGCATCTTCATGTTTCAAAACTGATTTATCTTGCTTTTTTTCAAACAAACTATCAGTGTGTCATACAGTTTGGATCCTGGTGAGACGAGTTACCCGGCCTCTTATCAAGCTACTTGCACAGAAAACATGGACCCGTCAACAACAAGCCAAATGTTAAAGTACAATTCAATTCGTAATTGAATTCGTCTGTAGGAGAACCCTCTACCCAAATTCATTTATTTTTAAATATTTTATTTTTTAGATTTTATACTTTTTTTGCGGGATGTTCGAAGACATAGTTTGCGACTGTCATCAGCTTTCACATAAATAAAGCGTTTAAAGTATATGTGTAAATATGGAATTGTATCTGATTATCTGGTTGGTGTACAAAATTTGTCCGCCAAAACCCTATGCAATAGGCCTAAATGGAACTAATCATGTTTCGATCGGCATTTATTCCATCAATGTATGGTACTCCAATAGGGGTGTTCATTATTTACACCAATGACTAAAAGTAACGCCAAGCAGGAAAATCCACATACAAGACGCAACCAAGTTTGTAGATTACGCCACCATAGCATTCTGGGTGAGAAATACCGTGTTGAAATAGTGTCCTTAGATTGCAATTATATTTGCTAATGAGAGGTACATTTCCGTTGAAACTAGAGCCCTGTTTAAGAAGTGTACCAGTTATAATTAAATTACGGCTATTACATTTAAAATACTCTAGCTCATAATATCAGAACGATTTGCTTTATGGTTATCGACCCCTTTACAGTCGGTCATTACGCTTCCCACTTTGCTTGCACGATGACAGGCCGAGGTTAGTACTCTATGATGGTATACTCTTAAACCCAGAAATGGGATGAGCTTACCAGACTCATGTATTGCCTTTTCTCTGCCGTGCCCTTTACGGCTTCCCTGCAGTTGCTCTGTCTTCAGCAAAGTCATTGAGTACATATTTGACAGACTTTTACAGTTATTATGCTGTTTTACATTTTGTACTGTGATTACTGTATTCTATGTTGTGGGGTAGTCCGGCGGGGATACTCGTGTGTGTGTGTGTTCGCCCCTGTGTTGGTCTGATGTCTTTGTACTTGTGCGTTTGTTCGTGTTCAATATTTCCATCTCCTGTGTGTATGTGTGTGTATGTGTGTGTGCGTGCTTGCGAGCGAGCGAGCGTGCGTGTGTGCGTGTGTATGTGCATGTGTGTGTGTGCGTGTACGTGTGTTAGGGTGTGTGGATATGTGTATAAATTGTTGTTTTTTTCGATGATTTAGTAATGGTGGTGCTTTGTGCGTGGCTTTACCTGCTTGACTTTACTAATTTTTCATTTGTTAAAGTTATTTTGGCAGATTGAAATAACCATAATTCAAAATATCGTCCAAATATCTAGAGGTTTTATTAAAATCATTAACAATATCAGCTTGTGTATCCGGGTTTACGCTTAGCATAAAATCCTTCTCATGTCAATACAAATATAAAACTTCAACATGAGGGGCATTTTTTTACCTATGAATATACAAACAACTTTATGATATATGTTATACACATAGTTACAAGTATCTTATCTAAAAGAAAAGTAACGTTGAACATTACAAGCACGGAATAATTAATTTTATCTGACAAATTTGTTTTCTATTAATCCAATCAGTTTTACATATGCTTTGATTATAGACAGGACGTCACACGTTAGGATAGTCTAGTAATAGTACAATAACTAGTGTTAGCACTTTAAAGCATCAGATATCACAAAATACTGAAAACATTTTTTTACTATTATTATTGACATTTTACGCTCATTAGTAAATGTCCATTTTCATGATTTGTTTATTAACCGTATTAAATATTTTAGAAAGAAAGATTGTGACCCCATTATATTTCAACGCACTGCATGTTTGATTATTGACCCCTTTACAGTCTGTAGCTACGCGATGACAGACTGAGGGTTGTATTCTATGATGGTATACTCTTAAACATAGAAACGTGATGGGCTTACCAGACTCATGTGTTGCCTTTTCTCTGCCGTGGTCGTAACGGCTTCCCTGCAGTTGCTCTGACTTTAGCAAATGCATTGAATACATATTTGACGGACGTTCACAGTTGTTGTTATGCAATGTTTTACATTTTGTCTTGTGTTTGCCGTCTTCTATGTTGCGATGAAGTCCAGCTTGGATACCTTTATTTACACTGTTTGTAAAACTATGGTTTCTTTGAGACAAGTGTGAGGTTACGCCGTCCGTAAACCGGTTTCTCTCTTCAGTGGTGATTTTGCCACTGTCCTTTCCAAGGCGGTACTCTCTTGTCACCCTTACTTTTATGTTTGTCTTATGTTTTTGTACGTGTGCGTTTGAAATGTTTTTTTATCTCTTGTACCTTGTACCTATGCGTTTGTTAATGTTTGAAATGTTCATACCTCGTGTTTGCGTGTGTTTTTGTATGTGTAGTTGTGTGTGTGACATGCTTTCTATCGATGTGTGGAGGTGGTGGTTGCGTCTTGTTTGTGGCTTTGTCCTGTTTGACGTTACTGCAATTTCATTTTTAAGTGTTGAATGTAGCTTTGGAATCCAGTACATAGAAGGTTTATGTTATTTATGTTAGGATCAGATTTACATATTTTTCACAAATCAACCTGTTCTGAGAATATATCTTGTTCAAATGTATGGACAGTTATATATATTTGTGCATCACTTAACTCCCTCATTAAAACATCAACATAATGTAATCTTCAAATAATGATTACATTAACCGATGCTTCATCATCAGGAGCAAGAGCATAATTTGAATGAAACTTTAGGTTGAGATGGCACAAGCTAGTTACCCGATTTGCTAAAACCAATATGCGTAGAACAATAATGTTAAAAACCGTTTTTAATGCGAAAGGGGATTTATATCAACATGTTCTCTTCGACACCATTTGATACAAAGCACATTAATAGCTTCCTCAATATGAGTACGACACGCGCCATATTAATAAGGGAATGTCGGTCCACTGGTTTTGAGGGGTCTGAGACGTTGTACTTTGATCAACATTGCCAGTAATGACATGACCAAATTATTTATAGAAAAAGGTTGAAATGCTACCGTCTCAGGATGTATGGGAGTTAACATCAATATCTAAGTCCGAGACAATATTATTGTAATTGAAAATGACATGATTTATTATTATTTATATTTATTATTATTGATGGGTGATTCTGAATGATTGAGATAATTGGAAATAGTATCGATTACATTTGTATCCTTTTTTTATGACTTCAATATTCTGAAAGTGGGTGATCCATCGAAAATAAAAGTAGTTATACCAAAAACGAAAATTGCAGACTCGGTTTTATTGAGTCTGTTCAAGAGTAGTAATTAAAAGTGCAACACTTCTCTCGTCCCTTAGCACCGGTTTAAGTAGTATTCAATTTTCGAAACTTGTACCATCAAAACTAATGATCCTGAAGTAAGCTGCCACGTGTTTTAGAAAAAAAATGTTCAATGGTTTCTTAACCCATTTGCTCCCACGATCTTATATATGGGATGTAGGCAAACAGTGTAGAATCTGATCAGACGCCGCATAATGCGGCATCTGGTAAGAGTCTACACTGTTTGCTGATAGGAAATACAATATAAAACAAAGCAAAAATGAAAATTTAGACCAGACATCCCTTAGATAAAAGACTAATCCAATATATAAGCATGGAACAATCCACTGGGAGCAAATGGGTTAATACAGTTTCTACTGTATGTACAACATACAGCTCTGGAAACCGACATACATACTATCGAATCGTCAGTATCGTTACTCATGGATTGTTTTGAGGCAGTGAAATATCACTTTAAATAGCGAAACTGGTGTGTTGGTCGCTATCGGTAGCTATGAATTATTGCTCCCACATTTTGTTTCCCAAAATGTATTTCCACTAGGTACATGGATATTTACCGTTTCGTGAGAATTGCAATTGTTAACCATTAGCACGAAAGTAACTGTTTTGGCGCAATATGACCTTTATAGTATCACTGTGCTGTTAAACCAAACCCGCTCACTCACTACCTGTGTTGTATGTGCTATAGGCAGAGAGACGATTCTACAGAATGTTCACAGCATAGAGGTTCGTGGAGGGCTAAAGGAGTTATTGTCAAAAATGTTTAATCTGAACCTCTGATTGGTAAATGGTACAAGTACATGTATGACTTATAGAAAACAAAGAGTCGCCCAAACTGTGACATGACATATCTAGATTTGTTGCGTATGTCATTAAGCTTCTCTAATCATTTTATTTCTCAAACAGAACATGTCAATATACTAATGTGTAGTATACAATGTGGTATAGTTCATATAGAAACAATACCCAACGGTACGGGCGAGTAAGCTGTGAAAATTCATGAATATCTAATATGTTTGTTCGCCACAAGTAATACGTTTAGACTATCCTCATAACTATTTAAGGTACTTTATATTGTATTACATCGTAACTCAAAACAAAGAAGGTATTGATTGGGCCAAGACGTAATACAAATATCAATTGTATCGTAGCGAATAGAAACATTTGGAATTGTGTCTCTAATTTGTCTGACACATTGCCACTTGTAGAAATATAGGCAGATACATCTACAAAATAACCAACTGTATTGGAAAGTACAAATGTATTCTTAAGGCGACATTGTATTTTACATCCTGAATATTATGGTGATGTGATGTATAAACTTCATAAAATTATCGAACATACCCATTTTATCCCTTTGTTCATCAAATATTTTAAAGAAATCATTAAAAGGGGATATGATCCTCTATTACTTCAAAATGCTCCATGTCTGGTTGTCAACGCATTTACAGTTGGCAATCACGATACATTATTTTCATTTTCGCCGACAAGAAAGGTTTATAGAGGTTCGTGGAGGGCTAAATGATAAACCGGTTTAAACCCCCGGTGACTTTTGTCACTGACCGTTCCAAGGCGGTACTTCCATCTTCCTCCTATTGTATGTTTGTTTTGTCTTTGTGCGTCTCTTGTTGTTTTTTCTACCTATGTACATTTGCTGTTTCCTTGTGTTGCTGTTCGGGCGAGTGTTTGTTCTGTATGTGGTGTTTCCTGCATGACTCATTTTTGTACTTTTAGTACTCTACGAAGACGACCTCTTAAATCCGGCAACGGAAGGAGGACGTCTGATATTTGTCGTACCCTTTATTACTTTTCAACAGTTACTCTGTTTGCAACTCAATCATTGAGTGCACTAGCCATAGGTGGATCCAGTTTGTTTCACTTAAATATGTTTCCATTCTACATGCAGTTTACCACTGTATTTGCCATCGCGGTTGCTGTAGATTAGTCCGAGAGGGATACGTTTTTTTTACACTGTTTGTCTTTTAGGGTGGTGATGGAATTAGTGTGAGGTTGGGTGCCCCTAAACCGTTTTAAACCCCCGGTGACTTTTGTCACTGACCGTTCCAAGGCGGTACTTCCATCATCCCCTATTGTTTGTTTTGTTTTGCCTTTGTGCGTCTCTTTGTTGTTTTTTGGGTAGTTATGTACATTTACTGTTTTCTTGATGCGGTGTTTCTCGAATGGCTGTTTGTTTGGTATTAGGTGTTTCCTGCATGTCTCATATTTTTACTATCATAACATTTAGCCTGATGTTTGGGGATGATGGTGATAACCTACTCGAACAGTTCGGATTCACCAGACGTTACATCAGAATCTAAACTGTTTGATACTCTGGATTTGGTGTTGAAAAGAACTGCGAGATAAATCAAATGTCACAACTGAAGACGATAACAATATCTACCAGCAGACGGCTGCTCATTTGACTAAAGGTTAAACATGCACTCGATTGACTGTTTCCCTTGTCACTTCTGCCTCCTTTGTACAAATGCTTACTGCCTACACTGCTCAGGAGCCCATCGTATTAAATATTGAACTACCAAACTTGGTATTCCAAGTTTACGACAATCGATACTACACATAAACAATAAACAGCAAGAAATGTAGTAAAACGTGACGCATTTAGAACCGTTAAGCAAGTGGCTGATTAATGCAAGATGCAATTCGTGCAGAAAGCTCATTTTAAACGTTTCTGTTTGACATTCACCCTGCCTCGAGCTGCCAGAATGATGCCTTACAGGTCGGCATAATAGCGAAATTGAACTACCGTTTAAAGTGTTTTTACTTTATACATAACTATTCGGACTAATGATGCGTTCGGTCGCAAGATCGTTCGTGAAATAGACTAATACAAAAATGAGTCAACTTAGCCGTAGCGATGATATACCATTAAAGCAGCGTAAAACCCAGAAAAAAACAAACAGATTAACGGAATGTGTGTGTTCAGTTCTTCGTACCTGTCCAGTTAGATATATATATATATATATATATATATATATATATATATATATATATATATATATATATATATATAATTCTGATACCTACTTTCAGTATACCAATTATGATTTATTATATGGCTTATGCGGACCGCTGGATTATGTAGACATTTTTTGGTCTACTTAATATTTTATGGCATCTGTATGGGTAGTAAACCTAAGTGAAAATTTAATTCCTTATCAAAGTACCTACAGTTAAAACCATTATTGATATTTATCAATTTAATTTTGAAGTTCATCTATCCTTTCATGACAAAAAAACAGATTATTTCTCCACGGACCTATATTTTAAAGTCTCTTAATACCTACTTTATGTGGACTGCAGAAAATATGGAATAACAACATAAATCGGCTATATATAGATAATCTAAAACTGGTTTCGTAATATTCACCTGATGCTTCAAATATTTATCAATGTTTATTTTAGATTTTTTCAACGGGGGAAAAAATCATTTTTTAGGCTTTAATTTTGAGCAAAATTCATATATATGAAACACCGGGTACCCGGATCTGTACAGACGACTTCCGCTTCGGGAACAATCATGGCGGACAAGTAAAGTGTGGTAAGTTTGTCAAAGAAATAAACTCATTTTGAGCGCCTGCTCAGGATATATCAGATCAGATATTAAATAAATTCCATACATGTTATAGGCTTATAGTTAGGTCCTACAGACCTGTTTACTGCTACGTTTTGGCCGTAGTTTCTACGTTTTGGTATGGAAAACTCGACTGTACTACGATTTAAGAACGAAATTGCTACGGATCTGTTCAATTTGGGAATTTTACTCCCTTTTTGCACTTTTCCGGTATTAAAGTACCTTTCCGCTCAATACAAACATGTATATGTTATTTGAACACTCTATCATTAATCAATTTATTGTGAAAATGACGCAAAATCATCTTTTTCGGCATTAAAAGCGTCATTGGTTACCTGTGACGTAAATATAGGATGTGGTTAATATTATCCATTCAGCGAGCAGCTTTCCCGTTCCTCCTTATGAGATGCTGCAAAGCACATGGCGACGGAAAAAAATGACCATCAATATTTCAATAAAATAATGATATTATAGGATGCACTTGATGAACATAATCATGCCAGAAAGTGTAATCAAGATTGGATTTAGCAGTATTCATGGATCAAAGAGTGTTAGGATAGTAAGTACAAAGCACTCTGCTCGCTATTGTAAGAAAGCCATTGAACGTGAAAGTTGTGTAAAATGGGCGAACTTGGTCCCAGTAAAAAAGTCACAGATAATGTCAATAACTGGTATGGCAAACTGTTTTTCAAGTTACCCCAATTCCCAAATAGATCTCTTCTTCGCCGACTGCTGAAATAACTATACCCCACCCACCTCCAGCCCGATGTTGAATTCTGCATCATGCATGCGAGCCATGTCGCTAAATGTCAAGTCTTGCCCTAACGAACGATCTACTGATAGGCTTGATAGCAGTCTGCTACATGTGATAACCTGTTGAAGCATGTCAGGTAGATTTTGGAAATTTGTCAGGTAGATTTGATTTTTGTCAGGTAGATTTTCGACACGACGAAATATATGGAGATGAAAAAATTATCTTCTGGATACTTACGTTTTTATAGTTTATACCTTTTCACATAATCATTCATACCTTACCATAAAAACTGTTACGGTATTATCCACATACCATGCCATTATAAACCTTACACTACACACACAACATTTACACACACTTTCCCTCATATCAACGCCTTTTCATGCATAGGAGCTATCTTGTCAGGGTCTGCTCTGTTTTCTTATGATATTGAAATGATTCCACACTTTCTGGCTTGGACCAACAAAATAAAATGTCCATGTGCTGTTATAATAATAAATCTACCTTTACAAACCATACATTATACAGACTACATCTATACACAGCCATGGCATCATCTCCAACCCTCACAATGCCTAGATATCAATAACCCCATTAACCCTTTCCTTCATATAAACATGTTTCACTGATTTGCAAACAGAATAGACCCAGATCAGACAGCTCCCATAATTAAATAATCATTAATGCCATGAAAAAATCGAGACTTATTACTGTTTTATCATAATGATAAATATATTCCATTTTATCTTATTTTTTTAGTTTCAGTGCTTTATAGGCTTATTTTCTAGCCCTTATTCGGCTATATTCCCAATGGCAAAAAGGTGTGTTTTCTCCAATTTTTTGAGGAAAATTCGCAACCTCAAGTCAAAAAAATCTATGAAAAAAACGTTATAAACCTCGATTTATTCAGTACAATCGGTCTGGGGACGAATCTTTCGTACTTTTTGGTATTGCCGGTTTGCTGAATAAAACTAAACTGTTTATCTTTCAGAATATTCGGATATTCTTTACTTGTTGTTAACGGTCGGAGTGCATACTGCTTTTTGAAGCTATGATAACGTCATTCCCCTCGTCTTAATTTGTCTTCTCGCTTGAGTAATAATAATGCGTGCCGCGTGTGTATTTGTGGACAACGTCGCCTATATCAGAGTTTATTCTGGACTCAGTGACAGATGGGCTAGTGAAGAAATGTAATAAAGTACTGCCCTCGATTTCAGTCTTTCTTTCGGACATAACTGCTTCGTTTTCGTGTAGAAAGTCCAGATAATCACATTTGTTAACAAAATGTTTTTCACTTTCGTTTTCGACTCGCGCGAGAGACTATGTGATTTTGATATATAAATTAACCAATCAAATCGCGTAAAAACCTTCACACCAGATGCTGTATCTGGGGGACGTCACTACCGGAAATAAATTTGCAGTCTCCAAGCAACAAGTAGCGACTCTCTTTCGCGACCGTGAAACGAAAACAAGACATCCCGATTTGAATTTAGATTAAATTATCTATTTAGGGAGGGGATTTGTGCAGAAGCATTGCCTTAGGATGGAATTCTGTCTGATTTGTATGCGTGCATCCCGCAAAGGCGCATGCCGCCGTTTGCATGTTGACACGACTGGTTCCCGAATTTTTTTTTGTTAACTCCAGTACAGCGCAAACGGGAACCAACTTGTGATTACATAATGCGGATGTTCTCCGCGGGGGAACCATACCAAAACAGGCCAATCGTGGATCACAGCATGCTAAAGGGGGTTTGTGTGTGTAGAGAACTAACAGATAATCTAACGCAGGGATGAAAATATAGGTCACTAAAAAAATGCCGTAGCAGAAACGGTAAAACGGTAGAAACGTCCATTGAATCGGTAGAACGGTAGACCACCTCTGAAAACGGTAGAATTCACCTACCGTCGGTAGTTATCACATGTATGAGCAGAACTATTATGGACAATTCAAACCATAGTTTCTCTTTATTTCTATAAATCGAATGAAAATCTATTTCAAAACTTTTCCAAGATGTTTTCTGACTGTCAGATTGCTAAGATTTTTTCTTGTGGAGAGAGAAAGACCTGCATATGTTGCTTTGGTCAAATACCTATGATAACAGTGTTATAGCAGAACATAATACTATTAAAACTATGTTGTTAGATCTACCAGAAATTATAAGCTACTTTGTTCCAGTTTGTTGTACTTTTTAATGAGAGTCTGATAATGAGAGTCTAAGACTGTAAAACCATTCACTGATCTTGTTGGACCTTACATTTGGGGGTAGTCTCATTAATGACCCGTAAGACAGCATGCTAATTTTGTGGCAGGTGCCGTCTTACACTCTGCCGTGATATCGTTAAAACCGAAAGTAGCTCGATATCACCATTTAGAGTATACAAATGTGAACTAATTTGGGGGATATGGCCTTAAAACCCATTAAGTATTGGCTTAAGATTTCTGCATGAACCATGTATTTGTTTGATAAGTATATAATGCATAAACATTTGCTTGATAAATACACCATTTTACACTTCTTGAAAAAAGAGTTGATACAGATCAGACAACTACTGTTTGCTAGATGCCTGATGTATGATAATAAATGCAACATATGATATTGATTCAGCACAGACCATTGTGGCAAAACAATCCCCTGTTTCTTAGGTCATTATATAGAATTCAGTTAATATTCATGAAGGCATACATTTTTAAAAAAAAAAAAATATTCATGAAGCAAAGGATTCAATTTTCAAGTTATATCACTTGAGAATTTGTTTGTCATATAATGATTACATGTTGACGTAGCAGTGTATTTCCACGGGACCCATATCAGATAGGTTCCTCAGGAACTGAACTGATCAGGATCAGCACTATTTGCTATATGGATAATTTATTTTTCTGCAGTGTCTTAACTCTTTGTATTCTTCTTTTGAATATATATATATATATATATATATACTTATGCAGGAGGATAAGTATAAACAAATTAGCAGAACAAGAGATAAGTAAAAGGTCTACATGTGTTTTAATGAGGCAAACTATATAAAACGTTAAAACTTCTGATGGACATCCAAAAACTACTGAAAGTCCCTTTGAAAACTACTGATACAGCATACAAGGGGTCTATAAACAGGTCTGCTAGGACATACATTAATTTTTAAAAGTTACATTGCCGTTACAGGCGGGAGAGAATTGCAGTATTGAGAATCGAATGTCCGATTATTCAACCACCATCATACAAGTTCGCTGTGATCGTGCTACTTCATAACTGCAGAATTTAAGATTCGAAAGATTATCTAGTAATTTTATGTAGCTTTGTCTTATTTACTGGTATTTTGTATGTCAGGTCTATCGTCCTAGCTGGGAAGTTTCGCCCTACATAATTTCCAGCTGGATCGTTAGACGTTACTTATGACTATCACATATGTTTTGTAAATCTAAAGTTATATATATGAAATTGGTCTGTTATAGAAAAGCTTGACTAGAAAAATCTTTACATCAACAGATAAATTACAAAATTTAATGTGATAAAATCAAACTTCAAATGGAATTCATTGACCCATTCCGGTGACCTTAACCCTTCTCTTGCTGAATTTTAAAAATCATCCCATGCCCTGTTGTATAATAACATATATCTTCACTGTGTACAAGTATTTCACTGTGCAATCACTGCTGTGGAGTGCACTGGTTGCACAATCAACTTATAAAAAGTGCAGACCCTGATGAAACGGCTCCTGCAGGAGCTGTCTCATCTGGGTCTTCACTCTTTACAGGTAGGTATATGGCCACGAATAGCAAGCGAAGGGTTAAAACCTTTTCCCCACTCTAGTCTCTACAAATAAATACAATCTAAATAAGATTTCTTAACCTTAGTGGTTACTGTTTACACATTCTCTTTAAAATATTGCAGCATTCTTGTCATATAATCCAAAATAAAAACTACAGGCTGTCGTCTTCCTGACATATCCCTGAGACTGGCTGAGTTATGTGTTTTCCTGATCGCATTCGAATATCTATTTCGTCTTTATTTTCCACTGGCGTTATCTTAAGCTGTTTATGTTTATATGAATTCACGTAGTGGCCAGAAATCCTGCAAGGTTATTATAAAGAATGTGCATGAACAAGATCGTCGAAAATACATGACCTTCGAAAACACATAACGGGAGGAAACAGTGATTTTTTTCCTGGGATTGTGAATGGGTCCGGTACCCCTTGAATTGTGAAAAATTAGCGTCGTTTTTCGTTTCATCAATAGCTGTTTCTAGTTTCATTACTGTTGAATAGATATTCATTTTCTTTCAAATAAAGGTATTTCTTGATATTTTCCTTCATTTTGATTATTTAATCTAGTTTTTATTTCTATATACTTTATTTCTAAGCATGGAAATTTGCCAATCTTGTAACTATAGTGTTTCAGTAAACAGTTAAACATGAAATGATGTCAAAGTAAGAACCTTCAAAGTTGACCCAAAATGTTACAAAAAATTGCATCTGATCTTGACGAATCCGTAGATCTATAGATCTATCTAGATATTCTTATATTCTATAGTATTTTATTGGAAATATTTCAGCTAAAGGCAGGACTGTAAAAGGCATGCAGGCTCATTGAAGGTAATATTCTAAGCTAGAGGTTTTGATTCCTTACTTCAATGTGTGTGTCATAATACATGTAAGCCTTATTGCATCACAATTTTTGAGTATGACGTCACCAATATTATGGAGCGGTATTTGGGTCAAAATTACAGTTCTCAGAAGCTACACGCCTTATTCTACATTCTTCATTCTTTATTCTTCATTCTATATTCTTAATTCTTATCGCTTTACGCTAAATGTTTCAACTCAAATTATTTCGAAACTAACTCACCAAATACTAGCTCTACTTGATTTGTCTCATTCTATATTCTTCATTCTATATTCTTAATTCTTAATTCTTATCGCTAAATGTTTCAACTCAAATTATTACGAAACTAACTCACCAAATACTAGCTCTACTTTATCTCAACCCACCAAATACATTTTGTACTAGCTCTACTTGATCTCAGAAGCTAACCGCCTTATTCTACATGCCTCATTCTAAGTTCTTAATTCTTATCGCTAAATGTTTCAACTCAAATTATTACGAAACTTACTTACAAAATACTATATTTTCACGAGTGGCGAGGGTTATGTTGTATGACGTCATTTTGAAACTAAAAGGAAACTGTGTTGGCATTACTGTGCGTCATCTTTACGTCATAAGTCATATAAGCGCGTCATAATGATAAGTCTCCCTGTCCAAATAAAAAACCCCAAAGCAGATCAAGTTAGTAACGTATTGCACTGCAAACCCATGTACTACATACACGTTCACAGTGTTCCCGTTTACGGCGTAATCATATCTAAATACGCACCGAAAATCGTTGGAACGCAAAATAGTCAAGTACGTTGAGTCCATGGCACGCAAGATCAATGATCGAAATTTTACCGATTTAAATGAATCCAGGTAAAATAACAACTGAAACTCGGTCTTACATCAATCCGGATCAATAAACAAAGTGATTCTCACTCCGTTTTCTTGACATTTTTTCCGAAATTGCAACGCATCTATTAATATCGAGTCCTGGGTTATTCCAGGTACGTAGGAGGGCACCTGCATTGACTGGTTACGATTTCCACCCTAATGTCAACATCTAAAATTATGTAATTCTACGAGAACCGTTCTGTCGCTTAGTAAATGACATTTGGGTGCTGAAAAAAGATGGCGTCTACTAGTAAAAAGTTGAATACTCCAGGAACTTTAAAGCGTTATGGGTGCAAGATCGAGAGTTTAAAGACTTGTAAGTAAATGATTTTAGCCCTGAAAACAATAGAATTACCATGTGATGCTTTGTATGCACTGAAAATGAAGTGAAAACTGCTTTTACGTACCAGCGGATACAGTGATTCTCAGCTCAGTTCACTATGCTCGTCGTCGTGCACTTCAAATCAAAGCATCAAGAAATACCTTATTATACAGTGCGTGTATCACTTATCTTTTTGATGTTAAATGATACATCAGTGTAAGTCTTAAATAATTTTACCCCTTTACATTTAATGGGGCAAAAAATCACCATTACAGAAACAGGAGTGAAATTATCTGGGACTCAGTTGTATTTGCCTGGGACGCAACTTTTGCTGATGCCCTGGGTCCCAGGGACTCGGTAAAATTCAATCCTAATGAGAACACTGCGTTCATAAGCAATAGTAATTCAAAAACGGTGGTAAATGCACGTCTTTCTTTGTTATCATGTCGAATTACAACACACTCTTATCCTTACGACGAATATGTGTCTTAAGGTGTCAAAATAAGGGATTTTACTCTACATATAAACAGAGGTGTCAAATCCAGTATTTTAGCAAATAACATTTGGGCGTTTCGAGAAAGAAAACACGCTAACATTTGGTTTGTTTATATAGAATCTATGCTTTTTGTATGAATGAATTGGTAATAACGAATGGTATCTGTAACCCTTTCCCTCATATGACCGACTTTTGACTCCTGCAAACAGAGCAGACCCATATCAGACGGCTCCTATAGGAGCCGTTTGACCTGGGTCTACTCTGTTTGATTATGAAACAATGTAGATCTGATTCTAATGTTTCTACCACTTGTTCGTGGTGCCATGATAAAATACATCTAGGATCTAGATCTACATGTAATTCATTCTAAAATTCATGATTTTTTACATGAATAGATGGGGGGAAAGTGTCAACCTTTACCATACTAGATCTATGAGTGAATCCAAGAATGATTTTGCATGCAGTTTGGATCTAGATCAGACACCGGGTGGTTCAGTGCGGCATCAGTATTCAAGCTGATTGACACTCGAGTGCATATAGTGAAGAAAGAATATAAAATGTCTGATCGAGGTCTGCTCTGTTTGCTTATGAAATGGTTAGATCTGATTCTACAGTTTCTGCCATGGCTAAAAGTCCATGTGTTCGCATCAGTCATTTTAAACACTATTCTAATTGATTTTCATGATGTCATAATTTCCTATATGAATATTCAATAGGTACAGGGTTAATCGGAGAGCTATCACCGGTGCTTGATTGCCTGTATACAGTTTGTGCACAGCTAGCAGTTCTGTACAAATAATTATAATTCTTAGTTAAAATTAATGCAGGACGAAAGTTATAAACAGCAGCCTTCTAATCAGGATCTACCCGTCTACGCCAGACGTTAAATTCAGTATAAATATCATTCTTGGAGACAGGTATCAGTTTAAGGTTGGGTGAAATTCATGCAGACAGCTCCTCTAGGAGCTGTCTGCATGAGAGGGTTTACTGCACTATCAGGTAAAGGGTTAACATCCATCTTTCAAGTCTGAATTTCCACAGTGGAACATCAGTTTTTCAGCGGTTAGCTGTCTATTTTCACTTTTGTTCTAGTTTTCCACCAATCAGAAACTATGTTACATTGTAATTTGCATATGACCTAATAGTATTTTCTAGTAAACCGTATTTTCATTCGTTAATCCCTTGACTGGCATACAGCCGTTTTATAATGCCTCTTCACATGGCCAAACTGAATGTAGGACGTTTCGGCATAGGAAGTTTCGACCCGGAAGTTTCGACCCAGGACGTTTTGGCCTCTATTTATTCGGCATAGGACGTTTCGGCAAAAATTTAAAATTTGTATTAAAAAGCAAAAATTGAATAATCAAAATCATTAAATAACTATCTATATGTTAAATATTGATTGATTTTGGTTTATACAGATCAGGATATTAGCTAAGCAGGTGACATATTCACACTTACTCAACCTAGGGTACAATGAGTGATAAAGAGGTGCTTTCAAATACTATAGTCACATTGTTTAGTCATTAAAACAGCCCCAGACCACATAACACATTACTAATGATTTACTATCCCATTCAGTTTTGATTTTAGTCTTGGTCCAAACTGTTTGCCACTCACTTTATGATTTTTGTTTTCAGCCAAGATGTTGTTTAGTTCTACCTTTGGTGGATTCAAATACATGTACAATACTGTAGTCACATAGTTGTTTATTACCATGACCGGTAAAACAATATGAATTATTTATTACTTTGGTCATTATCAAAACTAGAGTATATAATACATAAACAATATTACTGAATAAAACTATATAGATCTATTATCCTCAAAAGGTGTGGATCAATTTTGACTATTTAATTTTTGGTGTGTCATACTTTATATCAGTTCCTAACCCATTATTTACCCATTATCGTACTTATCACCTCATGGTAATGATTGCTGAGCATTATTGCCAGATTTCCAAAACCACTATTAAACTTTTATTATCATTTTACTATCAATTTTGATCGCATCCACTTTGACGAACAGGTAGTTAGCAGAAACCACCATAATTCACAGGCAATGTTATAGGAAATAAAGAAGAAATGTTGTTTAGTATATTAGAGTAGTGACATTAATAGTATTAATTACTATCCCCGACCACAGCACCAATTAAGGCTCTGGTTAGTCGCTCTCTGTGATATAAAGCTACTTACTGAAGGCTATTGTTACGACTCTATCACATGGCGCTTTGGATCGAGTTGTAGGTTGAGATAGCTAACTTTATATTGTTTTAAAAATACATGTATATTCAGTTAATGGTGTCACTAATGATGATGCACACACGTCAATTTAATGCGTTGATCCAGGCTATAGATAAATACCTTTCTTTAAGTAATTACAGCCTCTGCACGAACAAAAACTAAATTCTGTATGCTTTATTTAAAGTGTATTCAATTAGTTATCTTCATATCAATATAAATATACATGCTTTCAAGTAAATTTTTATAATAGGTAAAATGGAGAACCACGAAGTAATTCGTGGAAGAACTAACTTCAGATAGTTTACAAAAATACTTTGACATTGTACATTTAATAGTGATTTCCTATAAAAAGTAACTTGATTTTTTCCATAATTGCTTATTCTACTCCAAGTCATTTCCATTGCATGCTTCTCTGCTAGTATAATTACAAGCAACCCTTCATAGATCTAGTTCCCTGTACTAATAGAATATCGAAACATTGAAATTAAGTTGGCAGAGATTTAATATCATTATTGTTTTCAACATTATGTCAATATTTTAATGCCGCTGAATATCTTTTTAAAAGATATTTCTTGTTAACTATAGAGTTCACTCAGTGTGAGAGGCTTACACCTGCTAGAACTTTTTGAATGACAGACTGCATATCCTGATCAGAATGCTCCTTTAGGAGTCCTCTGATCTGGGTCTACACTGCGTGTATATGTCCAATGTAATAAGCTCGCGTGGATGTATGTATTACCCCTTCCCCTCAAATAACCGCCTTTTAGGCCCGTGCAAACATAGTAGAACCATAATATCAGACGGCTCCTAAGGAAGCCGTCTGAACAGGGTCCAATTTGTTTGCTTATGGAAATATAACTGCTTATTCTGCAGTTTCTATCCATTACCAATCAAGAGTGTGTTTGTGAAACACTTATACCCCCGACCTTTGACCCTGAATGGTGACATTGACCTTTTACCCATGGACCAGGAAGTTGAACGCGACATATCGTCTTTTTGTGGTGAACATTTGTGCCAGGTTATTTTGAAATCAATTCACAGAAAAAAAATACAGAAGGGACGCGAAATTTGGGATGGACGGATGGAGGGACAGACAGACAGGCGGATGGAAAGACAGACGGAAGGACGGACAATGCGATTACTATATGCCCGCCGTTGGGGGACATAAAATAATCATGTGTCTATATATCATTGTTAAAATCAGCTAATACATATTCATGGTAGCATTATTTTTACATGAATATTCTACAGGGAAGGATTAAACTTCAATATTAATAATTAGAGTCGGTACCGTTTACCGATTTGCAATTCAGACTTTGGAAATATAGTCATGAAGCATTAAGCGTTCACAACTAACATTCCACAAGAAAAAATATGTGTCGCTGCCGTGATTTGAACCACCAACCATCAATACCAAAACTGTTACCGGCAACTGCAAGCCGTTTAACGTTGTCATCGCGTAGTGTAGCTAGAGCTAGTATTTGGTGAGTTAGTTGCGTAATAATTTGAGTTGAAACATTTACCGTTTAGCGATTGGAATTAAGAATATAGAATGAAGAATATAGAATGAAGAATATAGAATGAAGAATAAAGAATGAGGCATTTAGAATAAGGCGGCTAGCTTCTCACAGAGATTGCGAATGAAATATAAGATTTTTTAAAAAAGACAATTAAAATAGAAGTTTAAATAGATAAATTGTATTTAACAACATCGAAATGAGTATCTAAATTAACAAATAGCACGTAGATAACAGTATTCGCTTAGTAAAATCATAACTGTAATTTTGACCCAAATACCGCTCCATACAATATATGTGTAAATATCATTCTCAATGTGTAGGATTGCTTCTAGAACTTCAGAATTGTGTAGATTTGAAACCATTGTGATAAATAGAGCATTTACTCCTATGGAGCAAATGCTCTATTTATCACAATGGTTTCATAAAGTGACTATTATACCTCTTTGAATAAATCTACTGATAAGGAGCATTAATTAGAGAAAAGGAAAATTTCAGAATTGTGTAGATTTGAAACCATGGTGATGAAAAGAGCATTTACGCCTATGGAGCAAATGCTCTATTTATCACAAAGGCTTTTTTCAGATCCTACCTCTTTGAATAAATCTACTGATAAGGAGCATTAATTATAGAAAAGGAAAATTTCAGAATTGTGTAGATTTGAAACCATTGTGACAAATAGAACATTTACTCCTATGGAGCTTGTGCTCTATTTATTACAATGGTTAGCAAATGCTCTATTTATCACAAAGGCTTTTTTCAGATCCTACATCTTTGAATAAATCTACTGATAAAGAGCATTAATTAGAGAAAAGGAAAATTTCAGAATTGTATAGATTTCAAACCATTGTGATAAATAGAGCATTTGCTCCATAGGAGTAAATTAACTCATATACAAACGACATATAAAGTTACATACTGGTATGTGTCAGATCAGAATCCAAACTGTGTGCTTATTTTGGTCAAGTCATTCTAAGCAGTGATAGGGTTGTCATCTGTTAGAAATGTTGTCTGCTTATTCAAAGAGGTAAATCTGGGTCTACTCTGTTTGCAAATGCGTGAAAACATGTTTATATGAGGAAAAGGGTTAATTAGAGAAAAGGAAAATTTCAGAATTGTTTAGATTTGAAACCATTGTGATAAATAGTGCATTTACTCCTATGGAGCAAATGCTCTATTTATCACAAAGGCAAATGCTCTATTTATCACAATGGTTTCATAAAGTGACTATTATACCTCTTTGAATAAATCTACTGATAAGGAGCATTAATTAGAGAAAAGGAAAATTTCAGAATTGTGTAGATTTGAAACCATTGTGATAGATTAGAGCATTTACTCCTATGGAGCAAATGCTCTATTTATCACAAAGACTTTTTTCAGATCCTACCTTTTTGAATAAATCTACTGATAAGGAGCATTAATTATAGAAAAGGAACATTTACACCTATGGAGCAAATGCTCTATTTATCACAAAGGCTTTTTTCAGATCCTACCGCTTTGAATACATGTAAATCTACTGATAAGGAGCATTAATTATAGAAAAGGAAAATTTCAGAATTGTGTAGATTTGAAACCTTTGTGATAAATAGAACATTTACTCCTATGGAGCAAATGCTCTATTTATCACAATGGTTAGCAAATGCTCTATTTATCACAAAGGCTTTTTTCAGATCCTACCTCTTTGAATAAATCTACTGATAAGGAGCATTAATTAGAGAAGATGAAAATTTCAGAATTGTGTAGATTTCAAACCATTGTGATAAATAGAGCATTTGCTCCATAGGAGTAAATTAACTCATATACAAACCACATATAAAGTTACATACCGGTATGTGTCAGATCTGAGTTTAAACTGTGTGCTAATTTCGGTCAAGTCATGCTAAGCAGTGATAGGGTTGTCATCTGTTAGAAATGTAATCTGCTTATTCAAAGAGGTAAATCTGGGTCTACTCTGCAAATGCGTGAAAACATGTTTATATGAGGAAAAGGGTTAAATAGAGAAAAGGAAAATTTCAGAATTTTGTAGATTTGAAACTATTGTGATAAATAGTGCATTTACTCTTATGGAGCAAATGCTCTATTTATCACTAAGGTAAATGCTCTATTTATCACAATGGTTATTATCACCAGTTATTGTTAACAAGTTTTAATTTTCCATTTCCATAACAATTCCGTTTGTATAAATTGTTGAAATCGCGATTTTTATACAATTTCTGCTTTGAAACAATCATCAGTACTCTAATTCTGAAGGTGTTCGAAACGTCCCGGTGTGAACTGGTTTTGTTACGAAATGTACTCTACAAGAGTTGTCGTTCGTTTCTAAATACGCAATATATCAAGGAGTTGTTAGGTTATGCGTAGTAATATGTAATGGAAAATGAAACTTTTCCACATATGTTTTGTGCGAAATATGCTTTCCAAGTTAACGGTCGGTAAACGTTCGGTATTTGACTTAGAAAATATTTATAATAAAGCAAATCATCCCAGAAAGCTTGCCATTATAATCATACAGAGAAAGGGTCAAATAACACCCCACAAAACAGGTGTCCAGTTTTGTTTAGAAACGTACATGTAGTTAAAACTTTAAAAATCTTTCCCTCTGGTGAGCGATTTCAGTGCCATCATGGCCCTCTTGTTTCAAATTTATTGAAACTTTACTTTATTTACTCTGATATCTGAACCTGTTCATCTGTAATATTTTGTTTTCAATCCCAGTGTCTGTTACCAGTGTTATTACCTTTTTGACATTTTTCCTGGTACATGTACATGTATATGAATACGTTTGGGGGGGGGTCCCTAATATAGATGATTTTGCAGACAGAGTAGACCCAGATCAGTTGAGAATTTCACCATTTCATGTGACAATTTTGCATTAAATCAATTGTTCAATGTGTTACAGTAATACTTGTTAATCTTTTACATTATAGAAACCTTTTCATGCCTTTTTGAATTTTGTAGATCAATTGTACAGTTTCTACCATGGCTCAAATATCTGTGTTCATATGCCATTTGAAAACTCAGCTTAAAAATGTTCACGGTGTCATTATTTCTTGCATAAATATTCATCATAAATGCTAACATGTGTTTTGGTTTATTGTATAACCCCTCAGAAAGCTGGAAGACAGTCTTGGTCCGTTTTCTGTTCCTTCTTTATTCCTATTTAACCCTTTCCGTGTTAAATATTCATGTATGAAATATTTACATCATGAATTTTAATTAGCTGAACAGTGCTTTGGTATTGGTAGAGACTGTGGAGGCAGATTTTATTATAATTCCGTAAGCAGACAGAGCAGATCCTGATTAGTTCTGTGATTGCTCATTATTTCAGACTGACCTGGGGGTCAATGGAAGCCGGTAAGCAGCACGATGCCAGTGATGAAGTCACTGACCGGCATAGGACAAGGCTCACAAAAAGGTACCCTATACAGCTGGACTGAGCTAGATTTGAATTTATCAACACATTCTCAGGCTGGAGACACAGCAGGTTTCTCAGACATGTTTGTTTGGGTCCCGGGTCTGCATTTACCACAAATGCATGGGTCCTAGCTACTTCCAATGTACTTTGGTCCTCTACTCTAGCTTCTCTACCAGAATGGCAAATTCCATTAGCAAACAGAGCAGACCCTCATCCTATAGGAGCCGTCTGATCTGGGTCTACTCTGTTTGAAAATGCGTGAAAACATGTGTATATGAAGGAAAGGGTTAAAATCATTTAAAAACAATGAACTTTCAGAATTGAAGCAGACGAAAAGTTTTGCAGGCGATAATTACTTACGAGTACAAACAAAATATAGATCTGATTCTGTATTTTCTGAAAATACCACAAAATTATTTGTTCAAATTCCATTATCAGATAATAGATATTCATTGTGTCAATATTTCTTACATTAATATTCATTAGGTAAAGGAACGATCCTTTCGAAAGCCTAAGGAGAGATTGTGAGAACTACAGTAAAAACTCTCTATAACCGCCACTACAGTAAAACCTCTATAACGGCCATTAAATTGTGTTAATTAGTTGGTATTAAGGGCAGGTGGCTGCTTAAAGCACTTGGTGAAAGTAAAACAGAACGGTTCTATGGGAGCGTTCTGTTTTACTTTCACCTTGCTTTAAGCAGCCACCTGTCTTTAACACACAATACTTGATGTAATTTAGTGGCCGTTATAGAGAGGTTTTACTTTACTGTATAAAATGTATAGCTGTAGATGGTATACCCTCATCTGGGTTTGATTTAATGTGTGACACTGTGTGTGTGTGTTTTGAAAAGAAGTATCTACTCATAGAATTGATCTGGACAACATTCTCTGCCAAATTACTCGTCTTAATTAACACAAAAGAAATAATGACTCATCATGATTAGCTCATGTTTTATAATGGCATAACACAGGTCTGCAGTTTTGACCATGGCACAATATGTAGAATCATATCAGTTATTCCACAAGCAAACAGAGTCGACGCAGATCAAACAACTTGTACAAGAGCTGTCTGATCTACGTCTATTCTGTTTGCAAATACCCTTTGGTTGGGTATACATTGTGCCAGTTTTTCACTTTTGTTCACTCCATTGTCTATGTGAAGATTTTTTTTTTGTATTCCATTCCTTTGCAGAGAGAGATGACAAGGACAACACATGGTATTCAATCTTCCCGATAGAGAACCAAGAGCTGATCTATGGAAACTGGGAGGATGCCATCATCTGGGACACTGAGGTAAGGGCTTTCAAATGTATGGGTACCAAGAACTTCATCTCTTTCACAGACACATGTGTTTGAGAAAAAATGTGTTTTTCATGTAAGATCATGTGTGTATGAATTCATTCAAAGGCAGTCTCAATGTTTAGGATATGTGTCATAAGTGCCTGTACTGTGTGGCTTCATATCGGTTTTGATAAATTTAATTCTGACAAGCTTATGAATAGAATGGTCAGGTGAGAATTTCACCATTTGACAATTTTTGCATTCAATTATTTGTTCAGTGTGTTACATGATCTAGAAGCCTTATTACGCTTTTTAGCTCACCAGAGCACAAAGTGCTCAGGGTGAGCTTTTGTGATCGCCTGGTGTCCGTCGTCTGTCGGCGCGCGTCGTGCGTCAGTATTCGTCAACAATTTGAACCTTTAAAATTCTTCTCCTCTGAATCTACAGGGGTCTTAGCTTTCATCTTCGGCACATAGCATCATCTGTAGGTCCTCTACAAAAGTTACATAAATTATGTCTCTGGGGTCAAAATTGGCTCCGCCCCAGGGGTGCATTGTTTTATATAGAAACATATAGTGAAAACTTTGAAAATCTTCTCCTCTGATTGTCTGGTGAGCGCTTCAGGGCCATTCTGGCCCTCTTGTTTTCTGTTAAAAGGATATCAATAAAACTTCCCACACATATTTTATTGAACAAATTCAGAAGCTGAGTTGATTTTGAAGTTCATTCAAATTGTTGTTACAGAGTTATGGCCCTTGCACTTTACCTAAATCTGCAAAAATGAGGACGGCCATAACATTTTATTGAATAAGATATTCACTTCATTTTTTAGCTCGTCTGTTTCGAAGAAACCAGGAGCTATTACCGTAACTCTGCAACCATGTTGTTGTTGTTGTCATTGTCGTCGTTGTCGTCTGAAATCTTAACATTGACCATAACTTCTTCAATTTTTCATTTGCAACCTTCATTTTTGGCTCGTCTGTTTCGAAGAAATCACGAGCTATTGTTGTAACTTGGGCATCCGCGTCGATTTTGTCGTTGTCCTCCGAAATCTTAACATTGACCATAACTCGAAAAGTATAAGAGGTATCAACATGAAACTTCATAGGTTAGTAGATCTCATTGAAGGGAAGGCCCCTACATAAGAACCATAAATTTTGGAGTTATTGCCCTTTATATTTTTTGACAATGACGACAGACAAGCGTTTGCACGCGCTTGCGGTGCTCTTGTTGGTATGCATGTTCATCTTGACAAGGCCTATCCACACATACCTAAATGATAACAGACGAGCATTCGCATCCGCTTGCGGTGCTCTTGCCATGGAGAAATGATTCTAAACGACTTGGCATAGAATCTTCAAACTTGCTGTGGTGGTTGGTCATGACAAGTAGATGACCTATTATTTTGTGGTCACTAGGTCAAAGGTCAAGGTCACAATGACCTAAAATGGTGAAATAGTTTCCAATCAATAACTGCTCAAGGGTTTGGCTTGGGATCTTCAAACTTGCTGTGGTGGTTGGTCATGACCACTAGATGACCCCTAATGTTTCTGAGGTCATAGGTCAAGGTCACCATGACTTTAACTGGTTAAATGGTTTCCGATCAATAACTGCCCAAGGGTTTAGCATAGAATCTTTAAACTTGCTGTGGTGGTTGGTCATGACCACTGGATGACCCCTATTGTCTTTGAGGTCACTAGGTCAAAGGTCAAGGTCACAATGGTTTCTGATCAATAACTGCTCGAGGGTTTGGCTTAGAATCTTCAGATTTCCTTAGGTGGTTGGTCATGACAACTAGATGAGCCCTGTTGTTTTGTAGCTCACTAGGTCAAAGGTCAAGGTCACCATGACCTTAACTTGTGAAATGTTTTCAGATCAATAAATGATCAGTGGTTTGGCTTAGGATCTTCAAACTTGCTGCGGTAGTTGGTCATGACCACTGGATGACCCCTATTGTATTTTAAGGTCACTAGGTCAAAGGTCAAGGTCACTATGACTTTAACTGGTAAAATGGTTTCTGATCCATAACTGCTCAAGGGTTTTACTTAAGATCTTCAAATTTGCTTAGGTCATGTGAATTAGATGAGCCTGTTGTTTTTGAGGTCACTAGGTCAAAGGTCAAAATGACTACAAAAGTTATGTAAATTATGGCCCCTGGGTCAAAATTGGTCCAGCCCCAGGGGTGGGCAGTTTTCGATAGAAACAAATAGTGAAATCTTTTAAAGTCTCCTTCTCTGAAACTGGAAGGCTAGCAGCTTTCATATTTGGCACATAGCATCATGTTCAGGTCGTCTACAAAAGTTATATAAATTATGACCCTTGGGTCAAAATTGGCCCTGCCACAGGGGTGGGCAGTTTTCAATAGAAACATATCGAGAAAACTTTGAAAATCTTCTTCTCTGAAACTGGAAGATTAATCTCAGCTTTCATATTTGGCTTATAGCATCATGTTCAGGTCCCCTACAAGTTTTTCTTAATTATTCCTCTGGGGTCAAAATTGGCCCGTCCCAGGGCCGGCTAGTTTTCTATAGAAACATATAGCGAAAACTTTGAAAATCTTCTCTGATTGTCTGGTGAGCGCTTCAGGGCCATTCTGGCCCTCTTGTTTTCTGTTAAAAGGATATCAATAAAACTTCCCACACATATTTTATTGAACAAAATCAGAAGCTGAGTTGATTTTGCACTTTACCTAAATCTGCAAAAATGAGGATGGCCATAACATTTTATTGAATAAGATATTCACTTCATTTTTTAGCTTATGTGTTTCAAAGAAACCAGGAGCTATTATCGTAACTCTAAATGATAACAGACGAGCATTCGCACCCGCTTGCGGTGCTCTTGTTATACCACCCTTTTGAAAAAATGGAGGTATATTGCTTTGCACATATCGGTAGGTCGGTAGATCGATGGTTTCCGAACAATAACTAATAAACGACTTGGCATAGAATCTTCAAACTTGCTGTGGTGGTTGGTCATGACCACTAGATGACCCCTATTGTTTTTGAGGTCATAGGTCAAGGTCACCATGACTTCAACTGGTTAAATGGTTTCCGATCAATAACTGCTCAAGGGTTTAGCTTAGGATCTTCAAACTTGCTGTGGTGGTTGGTCATGACCACTGGATGACCCCTTTTGTTGTTTAAGGTCACTAGGTCAAAGGTCAAGGTCACTATGACTTTAACTGGTTAAATGGTTTCCGATCAATAACTGCTCAAGGGTTTAGCATAGAATCTTCAAACTTGCTGTGGTCATTGGTCATGACCACTGGATGACCCCTATTGTTTTTGAGGTCACTAGGTCAAGGTCACCATGACCTTAACTGGTAAAATGGTTTCTGATCAATAACTGCTTAAGGGTTTGGCTTAGAATCTTCAGATTTCTTTAGGTGATTGGTCATGACAACCAGATGAGCCCTGTTGTTTTTTAGCTCACTAGGTCAAAGGTCAAGGTCACCATGACCTTAACTTGTGAAATGTTTTCAGATCAATAAATGATCAGTGGTTTGGCTTAGGATCTTCAAACTTGCTGCAGTAGTTGGTCATGACCACTAGATGACCCCTTTTGTTGTTTAAGGTCACTAGGTCAAAGGTCAAGGTCACTGACTTTAACTGGTAAAATGGTTTCTGATCCATAACTGCTCAAGGGTTTGACTTAAGATCTTCAAATTTGCTTAGGTGGTTGGTCATGACAACTAGATGAGCACTGTTTTTGAGATCACTAGGTCAAAGGTCAAGGTCACCATGACCTTTACTGGTGAAATGGTTTGCGATCAATAACTGCTCAAGGGCTTGGCTTAGGATCTTCTAACTTGCTGTGGTGGTTGGTAAAGACAACTAGATGAGCCCTGTTGTTTTTGAGATCACTAGGTCAAAGGTCAAGGTCACCATGACCTTAAATGGTGAAATGGTTTGTGATCAATAACTGCTCAAAGGTTTGGCTTAGGATCTTCAAACTTGCTGTGGTGGTTGGTCATGACCACTAGATGACCCCTTTTGTTTTTTAGGTCCCTAGGTCAAAGGTCAAGGTCACCATGACCTTAACTGGTAAAATAGTTTCCAATCAATAACTACTCAAGGGTTTGGCTTAGGATCTTCAAACCTGCTGTGGTAGTTGGTCATGACAACTAGATGACCCGGATTGATTTTGAGGTCACTAGGTCAAAGGTCAAGATCATCATGACCTTAATTTATGAAATGGTTTTCAATTAATAACTGCTCAATGGTTTGGTTTGGGATCTTCAAACTTGCTGTGGTAGTTGGTTGTGACCACTAGATGACACCTATAGTTGTTGAGGTCACTAGGTCAAAGGTCAAGGTTTCCATGACCTTAACTTGTGAAATATTTTCAGATCAATAAATGATCAGTGGTTTGGCTTAGGATCTTCAAAGTTGCTTAGGTGATTAGTCATGACCACTAGATGACCTCTATAGTTGAGGTCACTAGATCAAAGGTCAGGGGATCTGGGGATATACATGTTTTACAAACATGTCTTGTTTTATATAATATCACTTTCAGATCTGAAGTACAATTTAGAAAATGTCAACACTTATAAGGCATAGAAAGTTTGAAAATAGGCGTATCATGTACCATACGTGGTACTTGTTTTTGCTTTGACAAAAAGTTAGAATCAGATCTATATCATGTCAAAAGCAAAGAGAACAGACGATGATCAGTCAACTCAAAGATTGGAGCCTTCTGATCTGAGTCTACTGTATTTGTAAATGTGTGAAAAAATGTTGCTATGGAACAAATGCTCAATTTATCGCAATTGTTCAAAGAATTGACCTTTACAGAGGCGTAGAAAGACATATTTATGGATGAAAGGGTTAATAAATGTTCATAAACTAAATAGTCAGAAGTGATTATAGAATTTCATATACATGGACTAGGCTAGTATATGCTTGAATTATAAATATTTTTCAGTATGGATACTGATGATTGGTTTGGGGATGTATGCCAAATGATAGATGATGCATAACCATCTGACAGCAATGCAGTTATATACATTTTAAGGTGTTTGACAGCACAACTAATTTACAGCAAGGGGATGAAATTGTTTACGCTTATGATGATGCAAGCCACATGGTGGAGAAGAAAGGTAAATAATTATACAATTTTACCATAGCATTTCTCTCATTTGCATTTCTTAAAGAATCTGGATCTGTGTAGAACTGGTTGTGATGGCACCCGAATGAAAATTCTTTAAACATCTCCAAAACAGTGGCCAGAACTGAAAGATATTTGACAGAAAAACTCTTCCTGTGACGCTTTCCAAAACAGTTTGTCCAATTGGAATGGTATTTTGAAGGAGTAGTTGCCTCATGACCCTTTATCAAAATTTGCTTAAGTCATGCTGATACATACCAGGGACCGGGCTAAACTTAGAAAACTAAAATTCTTCTCAAAAACTGGTGGTTCAGTTTGAATGGTATTTCGTAGGAATAGCGTTTTATAATCTCTCTACCAAAATTACTAAAATCAAGTACCACAAAAGGTAAGATTTGTCCTTCAAATCTATACATCGGTCTACCTAAGCCTTATGTCGCATTTTGAGTATATACATTGGTATGTGCATTTGGATTTTTCATGTAAGGAAGCATTTAAGCTGGCTCGAGATAGGTCGGTGGTTCTACCCGGATGTTCTGTGCTCGAAACAATGCAATCTGTTCTGTGCGCAGAGAACCTCTGGGGTCTGGGAACCTCTGGGGTCTTCCTCCACCTGTTATTAGCTGAACATCATGATATGACTGAAATACTGTTAAAGCGGTGTAAAACCTGATAAAACCAAACCAAACTTTATGTTGCACATTCAATATATACATTGGTCTACCTAATCCTTACGTCATACTTTGAATATATACGTCGGTCCACCTAATCCATATGTTGTCCTTAAAATATATACATCTGGCATAAACAAATGTTTTGGATATGGCACAAACTGTAGAATCTATATTTAGTCTATAAACAAACAAAGCGGACTCTTTCAGATTTGTCCTACTGAAGCTGTCTGATATTTGTCTACTCTGTACTATGCAAAGGCGTTTAACCCTTTACACCATAAACATGCCTTTCTTCGACTTTGCAAACCGGGGAGACCCAGATCAGATGGCTCGTATAGGAGCTGGTTGATCAACATCTGTTCTGTTTGCTAGATGATATAATTTAGATATGATTCTACATTTTCAACCATATCAAAAACTTCATGTGTCTTTGTGCTATTATAACAAATTGATCTAATTAATATTCATGATGTCATTATTTCTTATATGAATATTCATGGAGGAAAGGTTAAAGGCTTATCTAAGAGGTAAATGATTAAGGACAGAACACTAAAATATAATGTTTTGGTGACCCTAACAAACAGTTTGGATCTGGATAGGTTTTATCCTTCAAATCTATACACCGGTCGCGTGACTCGGTGGTAGAGCGTCCGCCTGCCGTACGGAAGGTCGTGGGTTCAATCCCTGGCCGCGACAGACCTAAAGTAATTTAAAGTTTGAACTAGTAGCTCCCCTGTCTACAATTGACATTAAAGGGGTAGTTCTAGGACTGGTCAGCCCGGTGTCAGGATGTGACTGGGTGGGTGCCTTGCCATGTGCCCGTGGCAGGGGCATTCCAGTGATGCAGCATTATAACTTGTCTCAAGCGAGTACAGTCTGCAAATAACTGAAATACTGTTGGTCGGATGTAAAACCCAACTCACTCACTCAAATCTATACATCGGTCTACCTCAGCCTTATTTCACACTTTCAGTATATACATGGGTCTACCTAATCCTTGCGTCGTACTATGTATATATACATCAGTCCACCTAATCCGTATGTGGTCCTTAAAATATATACATCTGGCATATAAACACAGAATGTTTTTGCCGTAGCAGGAACTGCAGAATCAAGTTTAGTCAATAAACAAAGCAGACCCTATCAGATTGATTCTACAGAAGCTGTCTGATCTTTGTCTGCCCTGTATATAAATGCGCTTAAAGACGTTAAACAATTTAGATCTGGGTAAGATGCTGAGTAACTTGACTGCCCTAATCCGAAGGTTTTTGGAAAGAAGCGCAAAATTGATACAGAGGATAAATGTGCATTGTCTTAGAAGGGTTAACGCATAACTCAATGAATATTCATGTAAGAAATAGTGACATCATGAATATTAAATGAATTACTTTTTTGATGACACAAGTCATGGACAAGGGAATGTTTGGCCATAGGATCATATCTATATCATTTTAAAAGCAAATAGAGCAGACCCTGATCAAGCAGCTCTTACAGGAATCATCTGATCTGTGTCTACTCTGTTTGCAAGGTGTAGATTAAAGGGATAATACAATAAAATTTGGTCATGGCAGAAACTATAGAATCAGATATATATTACTCTACAAGCAAACTGATCGGATCCAGATCAGACTGCTCCTTCTGACATTAAAAGGGCTATTTACCAGCTGATTTTCTATGATGGCTTAGGTACACAGGATTATTTGGTATTGGTAGAAACTGCGGAATCAGATCTATTGTATGACCGTAAGCAAGATGTCTCATATGGGTCTACTGTGTTTGCAAAGGTGTGAAAAACATGTTTATATGAGGGAAAGGTTTATAGATTGAATTAGAACACAGATTGGTACCAGTTGTTTATATGAGGGAAATGGTTAAAGAATGAATACATTACTGTTGTGTCACAGATTAATACCAGTCTTAAATAAGACATGAACAGAAGCCCAGACGCGATATAAGTGAATTAAAGTAGTTTCAATAATATCTACTTTATTTCTCCACCAAAACCTATGTTGGGATCACCATTTAAGTGTCAGCCCTTACAGACAGTTCTAAACATAGAGTTTGGTGTAGAAATATATATATCAGTACTTTAACCCTTATCCAATAGTTATGCCTTTCTACACATTTGCAAACAGAGTAGATCCAGACCTTCAGGAACAATCTGATCAGGGTCTGCTCCGTTTGCTTGTGACATAATATTGGTATGATTATACAGATTATGCCTTGGTGAAAAATTCCGGTCTCCTTGTGCTATTATAACAACTCGATCAAATTAACCCATTCGCTGATAGGCTACTTTTAGACCCAACCTCTTTGAATAGATCTACTAGAAAAATTATTTTTTAGAATTCATACGGAACAAATGCTCTATTTATCACAATTGTTTCAATAAGTGGCTTTTGCAGAGGCATCAACAGGTGTCAACATAAGAAATGGGTTAATATTCATGACATCATTATTTCTTACGTGAATATTCATGGAGTAAAGGGTTAAATATACAAATCTATCTAAAACTGTGCATTTAAAGATGCAGTCTATTAAAATATGCTAGGTTAAACTTGTTTTAGCTAGACAGATTAACTCTTTGCATTCGAAGTAATTGCACTCTGCTTCAATTTTAAAGTTAAATTTTCTTCCAATTTTTTTGAAAAATAAATTTACAGTCCTTACAAGTTGCCATGTTACAGGTTGTCTCATTTAGAGTCAAACTGTTAGCCTTTATAATAACATTTTTGCAGTTGTTTGTTGGAACAAAATGTTCTATTGCTTTAAAATGTGGTGTTTGCTTTTACTCATGTAAGAAATAATGATATCATCCATATTAATTTTTAGCTCACCTGAGCAAAGCTCAGGGTGAGCTTTTGGGAGACTTGAATGTCCTTCGTCCGTCGTGTGTCGTCAACAATTTGCTTGTGAACACTCTAGTGGTCACAATTGTAGTCTAATCTTCATGAAACATGGTCAGAATGAATGTCTTGATAAAATCTTGGACAAGATCGAAAGTGGGTCAAGTGGAGTTAAAAACTAGGTCACTAGGTCAAATAGTAGGAAAACCTTGTGAACCTTCTACAGGTCACATTTTTTGCCATATTTTCATAAAACTTGGTCAGAATGATCGTCTTGATAAAATCTCGGAGGAGTTTGAAAAATAGGTTATGTGGGGTAAAAAATTAGGTCACTAGGTCAAGCAGTAGAAAAACCTTGTGAATACTCTAGTGGTCACAATTTTAGTCCAATCTTCATGAAACTTGGTCAGAATGAATGTCTTGACAAAATATCGGCCAAGTTTAAAAGTGGGTCAAGTGGAGTTAAAAACTAGGTCACTAGGTCAAACAGTAGAAAAACCTTGTGAACACTCTAGTAGTCACAATTTTTGTCCAATCTTCATGAAACTTAGTCATAATGATTGTCTTGATAAAATCTCAAACAAGTGTGAAAGTGGGTCATGTGGGGTTAAAAACTAGGTCACTAGGTCAAATAGTACGAAAACCTTGTAAACACTCTAGAGGTCACATTTGTAGCCAAATCTTCATGAAAATTGGTCAGAATGATTGTCCTAATAAAATCTTTGACAAGTTTGAAAGTGGGTTATGTGAGGTCAAAAAGTAGGTCACTGGGTCATATCTTAGAGAAATCTAGTTTACACTCCAGTGGCCACATTTTTAACCCAGTCTTCCTCAAACTTGCTCAGAGTGTTTGTCTTGGTGATATCAAGGTTGAGTGTGATCATGGGTTGGGTGGGAATAAAAAGTAGGTCACTAGGTCAAATCTTAGAAAAAATACTTTAGAAAGCACATTTTTAGCCCAATTTTCATTGGTCAGAATCATTGTCTTGATAAAATCAATATACTAAATCTTTGAAAATCTTGTTCTGCAGAACCACTGCTCATGATCCACTGCTCATGATCCAATATCAACATTGTTCATATATTGTCCCTTAGGTCAATATTGACCCTACCCATGGGCTACCTTGCAAAAATCTTAAATCTATGGTAATCAGGTGAGCGATTAAGGGCCATCTTGGCCCTCTTGTATTAATTGTTTCAATAACACATAGACTGAGGAAATTGTGGTCTTGGCAGAAACTGTAGAATCATATCTGTTTTGTGAATAACCAAACAGAGCAGACCCTGATCAGACTGCACCTATAGGAGCCATCTGATCTTGGTCTACTCTACTTGTGAAGGCATAGAGAGGCGTATTTCTGGAAGAAAGAGTGATATATTCTCTTTTCTGTCATACAATCTTACATAAATTGTCATATGGTAACAATAAAATGCACAAAAAATGCACCTGTTTTTCAGCTGTTGATGAGAACTCCTCTGAATGGTCCATCAACCATATTAATAGGTGACAAACCATAGAACATGCTGGATGAATGAATAAAGTAGAATCCAGACAGAAAAGTGAAGGAAAACTCCAGTGGGCACTACCATTCGTGTTCAAAGTCTTACCAGATAACAATGCTCTGTCTCTACAGGCTTTCTCATCCAAGGTAAGTATTCAGAATACAGTAAAATCTAATCTATAATTTAAGTTTTAACATGAAAAAGGTCATGAATATTTATTAGCTAAATTTTGATAATGATCTCTGTACATTGGATTGTTTGGTTATGGCAGAAATCCTAGAATCTAATCTATAATAATTAGCTCACCTGAGTCGGCTCAGGGTGAGCTATTGTGACGCGATCCGTCCGGCGTCAGTCCACATTTTCAAACGACATCTCCTCTGAAACTGCTGACCCGATTTTAACCAAGTTTTGTCAGAAGCATCAGTGGCTAGGGGGAACGAAATGTTCACATTATGACCCCCGGATAAAAAATGGCCCCGCCCAAGGGCTTATCAGTTTTTCATAGGAAAATCTTTAAAAATCTTCTTCTCTGAAACTGATAGGCCTAGCTCTTTGATATTTGGTATGTAGCATGATCTTATGGTCCTCTACAAAGATTGTTCAAATTGTGATCCCCAGACCAAAAATGGCCCCTCCCAAGGGCTTATCAGTTTTTCATAGGAAAATCTTTAAAAAAGCATGATCTTATGGTCCTCTACAAAGGTTGTTCAAATTATGAGCCCCGGGCCAAAATGGCCCCGCCCATAGGCTTATCAGTTTTTCATATTAAAATCTTTAAAAATCTTCTACTCTGAAAATGTAAGGCCTAGACCTTTGATATTTGGTATGTAGCATGACCTTATGGTCCTCTACAAAGATTGTTCAAATTGTGATCCCCGGACCAAAAATGGCCTCGCCCAAGGGCTTATCAGTTTTTCATAGGAAACTCATTAAAAAATATTCCCCTCGGAAACTGTAAGGCCTAGACCTGTGATATTTGGTATGTAGCATGATCAAATGGTCCTCTACAAAGATCGTTCAAATTATGACCCCTGGGCCAAAAATGACCCCGCCCAAGTACTTATCAGTTTTTCATAGGAAAATCTTTAAAAATCTTCTTCTCTGAAACTGTAAGGCCTAGACCTTTGATATTTGGTATGTAGCATGATCTATTATCCTCTACAAAGATTTTCAAACTGTGATTCCCGGACCAAAATGGCATCGCCCAAGGGCTTATCAGTTTTTCATAAGAAAATCTTTAAAAATCTTCTGAAACTGTAAGGCCTAGACCTTTGATGTTTCGTATGTAACATAAACATGATCTAATGGTCCTCTATAAATATGTAGCTTTGGCTTGTGGCCCTCTGACAAGAATGTTCACTGACCACTTGGCGAAACTTGGCCCTGCCTTGGGGCTTACCAGGTTTTCATAGGACAAGTATGAAATATTATTTTTCTCTGAAACCATAAGGCTTTGCCTTGTTGTTCTCTACCAAGGTGTACAAGGTTATCTCATGTGATCGCTTCAGGGCCTCATGACCCTCTTGTTTTATAATGATGAATGTTTGTATCATGAAATATTGAAGTATTGCAAATTGAATGGTACATGTTTCAAAAATACTAGTTGCCATGGTAATTGAATTGTGGACTCCCGATTGGTTAAAATTTAGACCTTGTTTGACCAAATTTAGAAGTTGTTTGATTTTGCTGAAAAATTGTATGTCAGGATGTTTTGGTATTCATAATTGATTGGTAGGTGGTTTCATAATATTGGCTGCCATGGTAATTGATCGGTCGAAATTAAAATGATGACTTAGAATTAGAAAATCTTTGTGTCGCGCGTATCTCAGAATTAGAAAAACTTTGTGTCGCGCGTATCTCTGAAACCGCTAGTACTAGAGTCACCAAACTTCACAGGATGGTTCACCAGCATGAGTTGGTAGTGCACCTATATTTTTGAATTGTCTTCCCCTGATAATTCTTGAGTTATTGCCCCTGATATGAACACTTAAATTTATACAAACTTTGTGTCGTGCATATCTCTGAAACCAGTAGGGCTAGAGTCACCAAACTTCACAGGATTGTTCACTAGCATGAGTTGTTTTGCTCTTGGGGTTTTTGAATTGTCTCCCCTGTTAACTTTGGAGTTACTGCCCCTGATTACTTAGAATTAGACAAACTTTACTTAGTGTTGTGCATATCTCTGAAATCACTAGGGCTAGAGTCACCAAATTTCACAGGAATGTTTACCAGCATGAGTTGTTGTGCACCTGGGATTTTTGAATTGTCTTCCCGTGATAACTTTATAGTTATTGCCCCTGATATTATTACTGAAAATTAGAGAAACTTTGTATCATGCATATCTTTAAAACCATTAGAGCTAGAGTCACAAAACTTCACAGGAATGTTGACCAGCAAGAGTTGTTGTGCACCTGATTTTTTAATTGTCTCCCCCTGATAATTCTTGAGTTATTGCCCCTGATATTATAACTTAAAATTAGAGAAACTTTGTGCTGCACGTATCTCTGAAACCAGTTTGATTAGAGTCTCCAAACTTCACAGGAATGTTCACCAGCATGAGTTGTTGTGCATCTTTTAACTGTCCTCCTCTGATAACTTTGGAGTTACTGCCCCTTATGACTTAAAATAAGAGAAATATTACTTTGTGTTGTGTGTATCTCTGAAACCACTAGTACTAGAGTCACCAAACGTCACAGGAATGTTGACCAGCATGTGTTGTTGTGTAGCCGGGGTTTGTGAATTGTCTCCTCCTGATAATGTTGGAGTTATTGCCCCTGATGACTTAAAATTAGACCCTGATAAGTTTGGAGTTACAGACATTACACTTGTGTGTTGGAAAGAGGATGTAAGGGGGAGACCTCTGTTTTTGTGACAAAAACAGACCTCTAGTTCTAGTTTGTAGATGTACTTATAATGTCAGCTGGCCTATTAGCCAAGTGAATAATATAGGGCCATGAATACAATATTGTTTACATTTAAACCTGTAAAATGTTTTCTGTTTTCAGGTAACAAGAAGGTAATACAGTTTCTGGAAGAGAGGAGCCTACTTTTTTGGAACCGGTTTGCATCTCAACAACAGTACTTGAAGACATGTGCCAAAACGTTCAATCAAATGAAAACTATTTGACATCAAACTGTTGTAGGCCTTCAATCAATGTGTCTCCAACAATGTCAAAAGTACAAAAATGAGTCGTGCAGGAAACGCCACATACAGAACAAACAGTCGCCCGAACAGCAACACAAGGAAACAGCATATGTACATAACTTTAAAAACAACAAGAGACGCACAAAGACAAAACAAACATGCAATAGGGGGAAGATGGAAGTACCGCCTTGGGACGGTCAGTGACAAAAGTCACTGGGGGTCAAGTTTTAAATTAGATTTGGGGTATCATATATGTCCTTTATTTGAGAAAAAGTATAACTCTGTAGAGACAGGTTATTGTTTAATAAATTGTGACAGAATTGCAGCTAAAGCTCTTGTACACATGTACCTGTGTTCAATACACCAAAGTGGCATATTATAAGAAACGTTCCTTTGATGAGACTCTGCTGTATTTTTGGCAACTTGATGTAGTGCGAAAGTAAGCAGAACTCTTCTGCATTGAGCTACCATCTGCCATAAAAATCCAAATACATGTACATCAGACTTGTTGGCCCTGGTAAACGTGAATACTTCAACCATTACAGTTTCTTTATGTCAAATCTAGCACTGTAAATTTATAATTAAACTTTTCTTGACTCATTTATGTCTATCTGTGTTTTTCCAGGCTAGTGATATGTAACTATACCCCACGCAACGAATTTGCTCAGGGTAAATAGTTTTTGACCCATCCGTCTGTCCATCTTTGTATCATAATACACCTATCACTTTCATTTCATGACATATTTTTCTCAAATTTGCTTTAAGAATTGCAATCAAATAGAACATTTCAATTTCAGAGGAATCTGTCATGGGGAACCATAATGTTTTTTCTGACAATGTGGGGGCGTGGGGTATGTCAACTTGCCGACTAAAGTTCATTAATTTATTATACCCCTGCAAACAAAGTTTGAAATGAGGTATATAGGAGTCAGTGTGTTGGTCAGTTGGTTGGTCTGTCTGTCCGATTTACAACCTGGCACAAATTCTGTTTAATTGCGATAAAGGCAGCTGAGCGGGCGGTATTCCACCACTTTTCGTGACAGGTCTAGTTTTTTATTGATCTATCTACAAAAGGCTAAGATTTGTACAGTAGAACCTGTCTTAAGTGACCATTAATGGAGTGCAGAAATCTTCAAAAGTAGATAGTTGCTTAATGCAGGGCAAAATAATGCAGAAAGCTACAGGAGCTTTCTGCATTACTTTGATCTGAATTAAGCTATCATTCATTTATTCATTCATTTTCATACATTTCCTGCCATGTCTATACCTCTTTTTGATGGTCACTTAATACAGGTTCCACGGTAATAATGTATTGTAGTGAATCATGACGACTCATCAGTCTTGTATGGCATGACTATAGTTTCATGTGAAATGCATAAGTCACTGCTGCTCAAAGTACAGTGTGTTAGTCTTTATCTGTTATAGAAACTACTTACGCCACGCTTACAATACATTTACACTTTACTTCATGAATATTTATACAAGGAATAATGACATAATATTATTTAGATTTATTTTTATAATGGCATATGAACACATGCGATTTAGTTTGGCAATATCGGAAAGTGTAGAATCGGACCTATATTGTATTATAAGCGAACAGAGCAGACCCTGATCAGGCTGCTTCTATAGAAAGCGTTTGATCTAGGTCTACTCTGTTTGCAAATGAGTAAAAAGGCAAATGTATGGAGTAAATTGCTAAAACACGCCTTCATATAATTTCATATGCTATAAGAATCGGCAGTGTAAATAAATATATGTTTTAATGTACTATGTACCTTTATAATGACATTTTGACTGTTCAGCACTCTTAACCCTTCGCTTGCTGAATTTTAAATGCATTTCTCTTTCTTTACCCATGTCCTGTTGTTTAATTATATATCTCTTCACTGTGTACAAATATTTCGCTGTGCAATCACTGCTGTGGAGTGCACTGGTTGCACACTCAACTTGTAAATAGTGCAGACCCTGATGAGACAGCTCCTGTAGGAGCTGTCTCATCTGGGTCTTCACTATTTACAGGTAGGTATATTGACGTGAATAGCAAGCGAAAGGTTAAGTAACCATTTATAAACACATAATTATGTTTTTACAAGTTGCTGTTAAATTCAAAATAATAGTCCTGCAGAAATTTGTTAGCGGCCCTCCAATGCTGGCATCCTGCATTAGGCTGTCTATGTATGTGCATGCGTACATATTTGTGCGTGCATACATGTATGTGTGCTTTGTGTTTTGGTAGTGGTTGCGTCTTGTGTGTTGTTCTACTTGTATTTAAAAAATGATTTATATAAGGTGCCGTTTGTTCAGTCTGCTATGCTTATAAAATTATATAGATCTAACTACACTTTTTATCATAATTAAAAATGGCTTTGTTCGTAGTGCCGTTATAAAAATGCATCACTCGTTCTTAATATCCACAATGTCCATTATTTCTCGTATGAATATTCATGGATTAAAGGGTTAATTGAACCAGCTGCAATTGCTTTACATTGCTTACTCAGAGTGTGCATTGTAGGGTTTCAAGGTCTTCCATGTGCATTTGAAATAAAATGATCTGTGATGGAAGCTCCTGTGTTTTCTTTTGTGAAGTCCTGGTTGCATCATAAGTACTACTGCATTTTTAAATTGCCTTTTCAACCTACATATGCGTGTACGATAAAACTCAATTAAATACATAAGTCTGCATTTGATAAAACCAAGTGATCACATTGCGGGGAATTTTTTGAGAAATGCTTATCCCATTTCCTCATGGGCTATTTATAGACCCAACCTCCTCGAATAAATCTACTGAATAGGATAATTTACTTGGAAAAAAAATATGAGGGAACAGATTAACATAGTAAAGCAGGAGTCTTCTCGAGAGTGTAAAGAGGCCGTCAGAATGACGCTAACATTCGCTCAACCCTTCTCTGCTATGGGTTCGTGCATAGGGACAGGGCATAAACTCTTGATGAGAGGGTGCCTGCCTATCCAGCTGCATTGCAGATGGTTGGTAGTTCTATCACAGTGCCGAACAAGATCATGTTCAACATACAGATGAACTTCGATATCTCAACTTCAAGGGATGTACAGATTACTTCAAGATAACCAAAGTTCGAGTTATCCGATTTCTAATCTGGACAATTTCTTAAGTAAACAGCTTAATACAGGTCTAAAGTAACTCTGAAAGCTCCAACAGGAGCTTTTAGCATTACTTCAGACCTGCATTAAGCTGTCACATGTGTTTCTTGATATGCCTAGTGATTTATGAGGTTTTCCGTTTTGTAAATTTTGGAAAAACTGCAATTTTAGTTCCGAGTTATCCCGAAGTTCGAGTTATCCGAGTTTGAGTTATCCGAGTTCGAGTTATCACAGTTCAACTGTATATACTTCTGAGATGCAAATGGTCGTACATATGCTTAATTTAAGATATTTGAATCGTTATGCTTAAAAGACACATATATATATGCATATGTCCACTTAATGCAGGTTTTAGGAACTGGTCTACCTAAGCCAGAAATTATGCCTTATGGTCTACTTAAAGTACCCAACGTAGTTAACAAATATTAAGTAGACCAAAATTTTTGTATATTTTTTATCGTTAGTTATTTCAAGTAAATTTTAAAATATGTTATTAGATTGAAGATTCTATTTAAAAAAATGCTTTTATATTTGTATTTTTATGACTTAGTAAAAATATACAAATGGTCTACCTAATGCAGGTTTTTATATGATGGTCTACTTAATGCAGAAATCAGACTTATATATATATATATATATATATATATATATATATAACAACGGCTTAAAAGTGTTATAAAGTCGACCGTACTGCATTATTAGTTTTGTTATATTTTCTTGTCGTTCGGGATTCAGTAATTGCAATCCGTTTAATTATTACAATTGAATACCGCTTAAATCAATGCTAGGGGGCATGAGCAGTGCTGGACGTTTAATAACTGAGTCTAAATATACCGAGTCTGCAACTTCCTTGTGTCGCATTGCTGCTTTTGCTTTACTTTACTGTGATAGTTTGGTTGTCTCTCAACACCAGTTAATATTAGCTTTTAACTCTTAGCCTGCAGACAAAAGTGATACCTGCTCAGTTCGTTACAACTTACAAATTATATTGCCCAATCGCCTAACAGCTTGGATCCCTGACCTGATGAAACCTCGGTTTAATCGGCATCTCATCTGGGTTCAACCTGGTTGGATATTTCAGATTGCGTTAAGGACATTTTCTACAGTTTTATGAAATTTTAATCCTTTCATAGAATTTTCTAAATTGTTGTATATCAGGTAAAATTCAATGGTGAATTCAAAAATAAAAATATATGTCGACGTGTTAGGTTTTTTGTAAATTGGCAGTTTCCGTGGTAACCATATGTGCCAAAAATGTCAAAATGACTACACTTTCTTTAAATATAATAAAACTGAACCAAAAGCATTATAATATACAAAACAAAGATGATTTTACGCATGAATTACTGGGGTTTTTATACTGCATGAAACATATAGTAATCTGAACATTTTGTCTGTACAAAATAGGTTTATCATATTTCGTCATTTGGCAAAAAAATAAAAATAAATAAACACGTGTTCTGCGAATAAATAAAAATATTGAAAACATTCCTCCATAGAATTTTCCAATTGTTTGATATATTAGATAAAATGAATTGGTTAATTTAAAAAGAAAAAAATATATGTCGACGTGTTAGATTTTTTTGTAAAATGGCAGTTTCCATGGCAACCGTATATGCCAAAACTGTCAAAATGACACTTTATATATATAGAGAAATTATGATATATATATATATATATATATATATATATATATATATATATATATATATATATATATATATATATATATATATATATACTTTTTTAAAAGGCTTAGGTTGACGTTCTACATTTTTTACAGAAATCCGTGTTTTCCATGGTAACCACTTCATTAATAAACCAAAAAGTAGTGAACTTCATTAAAAATGAAACATATTCAAACATACAGAATACAATAATCCTGATAAGTTCACTACATATTATTAGACAGTTTATGAAGTATATTTGTGTTTAAATTTACCTTTAAATAACAACCACCTTGTCAATAAATATGGAAAAATAGTCAAACAGGGAGAGCCACACACGGAATGACACCGCATCAAACACCATCTAACGAGAAACGATAAAGCCACAAGACAAAACATAACAGGACGCATATCAAGACGAAACACATTAAACATTAAGCATATTAAAAAACAAAATTGACCGTAGGGTGAAAGCAGGAGTGCCGCCTTGGAACGGTCAGCAGCCAAAAGCAATAAAAAAAATTGGCTACTGGGGGACTTGAACCTGGTTTATGGGTACCCAACCTCGTCCTTATCCCACTTTCACCAAAGTCAAAATGTAAATAAAATTCCCCCTCCAGACAACACCACAACATGCGTAACGATGTATGCCAAAATGAAAATGATTTGAAAATGAACGTTATTAGAAGTAAACAAGCGACGTCATCATGTAAATGACGTCATAATTTAAAAGTACGGGAAAACAATTTGAAACACTTCTACTGCGACATTTAAAAGATCAATCGCAAGAAAATACAATTACCAGTGGATATTAATCATACACAACTGTTTTGTTTGCAAAAGAATAAACTTGACATCATAGGCATGTACTCGATGACTATTCAGGTCAGAGCAGCTGTGGAGTAGTCATTTGGGGTACGACAGAACTAGCAAAATACAAATATCTAATTTCCTCCCTCCGTAAACGGGTTTCAGAGGGAATCTTCATAGAGTATTAAGCCTTTTCCGTCGTCGCACAAGTAAAGAGGAAAGCATAATGACCAACTGTAAAGGGGTCGACCACCAAGCATGTAGTGTGCTGCAATATAGAGGGGTCATATCCTTTTTTAATGAATTGTTTTATACGTTTGACAAGCAAAGTATCAAAATAAGTATGTCCAATAATTTTTCGAAGTTTGTAAATGACATCACCGTAAAACTCCGGATGTGAAATACCTAACTTTAGAAAAGTACGTAAATTACAATTGTATTTGCTGATGAGTAGAATATTACGGTGGTAAAATTTTGAAAATGTTTTACGAAGTTTGTCATATCTGTAGCCCTGTTTTAGTAGTTTTTCAGTGATAATAAGGTTACGATTGTTAAAATCATCAACAGAGGAACAAGCTCTAGCAAAACGAATAAGCTGAGAAATGTATACACCGAAAATAAGCCCACTGAAAATAAAATGGAACACGATCTGTTTTTCTTGCATAACTAACGGGGAAAGTATCGAATCAAAACTATAATTTGCAAGACGTTCGTAAACCGGTTTAAACCACCAGTGGAGATTTTGCTACTGACCGTGCCAAGGCGGTTCTCTCTTTGTCACCCTTACTTTTGTTTGTCTTGTGTCTGTGCTTGTTCATGTTTGTCTCTGGTGCTTGTGTATCTGTTGGTGTTTTCTGTGTTCTTCTCGTGAATTTGCGTGTGTTTAGTTGTGTGTCTGTGTGTCATGCTGTCTATTGCTGTGTTGGTGGTGATTGCGTCTTGTATGTGACTTTCTACTGTATGTGTATAAATTGCTATATAAATTGCTTTCTGTCGGTGTTTTGGTGATGGTGGCGTTTTGTGTGTGGCTTTTCCTGCTTGACTTTACTACTTTTTCACTATTAATGTATGCAATGTACACACAGACTGGAGATGGTTACAGATTCGAATCCAATTTCGGGGATACAATTTGAATACGTTTTCTAATATTCAGTTTGCTGAAGTAACCCTCGCATTTCCATTCACTTTCTCAGTCAATAACTTGTATACACCATCACGACCTCCGCGATCAACTTCAAATGTCATATATTCTTCTGATCATTTCTTCCTTAGACCTTTTCGCAAAATGCCCGTTTATTCGATACTGTTGACTTATTTTTTGTTTCGTGGCTTTGCGTAACATTTCCAGATTATTATACAACTACAGTATTTATGAAGCGTTACTATCGGTGATAATTACCTTGGATGTGCATAAAGATGCGCAGAAATTACTACGGATAACGTCTTTAAGTACGTGAAGGGTTGATACAGCGATATGATAAAGGACATAGCGAATATTACGCTCGACATTATTACACAGAATAGGACAAAGCCTTGATGAAGGGTGACTAGAAGAGTACGATGATACATGGTTTGTTGAGGTTGACTCAAGTATCCCTAAACATAAAGCTAAACACTTAATTTCCCACAAAATGTATTACAAATGTATTAGAGTTTCCTTAAACTGGCCTATAAAGTAAGTGATTGCTTCGCATTCAGTCAAATTATATCAGTTTCCTAGTTTATGGTTATGACAATAACCTAAGTATATTCTCTGTTTATATGCTAGAGGCCAAGCTTTAAAGGTGGATTCTACTTATAGTTTAGAAAACTTGCGTAACAAAAGACTTCAGAAATCAGAATTGATATGTCTTGAAAATACCTTAGTGCTAACGAGAATGCTAAAGAGCATGGTTTAATAAAACGTTGTTTGTATTGTAAAAAATAATAAAATATTCACAATGAAATCCTGCCGAAAAAGCGGAAACGCATTCACCACTCACAGGAAACCTGACACATTCGATAACATGAAAAATGTTTTTATGAAACTAGTTTTAATATGCGCTTGAATGTTAGCGGGTGTTTACCTATAGTTTGCGACATTGGCGTAATTATGTATCGAAAAATCTAACATGGAACATGCTTGTTTTAATCATCGTTAAAAGAAAATGTATGAGTCATGCAGGAAACGCCGCATAAAAAACGCACATCCGCCCGAACAGCACCATGGCGAAAAACAGTAAATGTACATGTATCTAAAAGACATAAAGGGACGCATAAAGCCAAACAATAGCGGAAAGATAGAAGTACCGCCGTGAGTGACAAATGGACGCCTAACCACACACTTATTCCATCCCCACCCTATGTTTATGTGTCCGCCCGTACCTGACGCAATTTGTATAATGCGTAATTATAGACTGAACTGAGTACTTCTCTTCTTTTCGCATTTTTGGTTTTGCTTTCGAAGGATCTGATCTTGTCAGCAGTTATTTCTCCAACCTGATTATTATAATCAGTACAACTGAAGTAGATATTTTGTTTGCTGTTTTATCAAGACTCGTCAAACCTTCTAATACAGTATATATTCGACAGGCATGCTCTTATTTGTTGCAGCTGCAATAAAGTATAAAACATATGGTATTTGAATACAGCGTATTTTCTGTTTGTTGCCCACAGACGTTATGTTAGTGTTACATATAGATAATTAACTTTTAATTTTTAGCATAGCACCTCACGCCTGTTTTAACAGCGTAGACCCATATCAGACATCTCTTGTAGGGAATCTCGGAAAACGATCTGCTCTGTTTGCTTATGAAATTAAACAGGTCAAGTGCTACAGATTCTACCAATCAAATATTTTCCTGTTTTCGTATATTAGCATAAACTGTCAGCTAACATATATTCATGGTGGCATTCTTGCCTACGTGAATATTATAAAGTAAAGGGTTTGTCGCATTATGATGTCTGATTCGAGAACAATATTTAGGTAACACTGTTATTGGAATAGTATGGCCTTACTAAATTCTTTAAACCGTGCCTATATAAGATTAAGGTAGAATTTACACACTTATAAATTGTTTTATTACTCATACCCTTGGTGTGAAACGTCCAACATGATTAAATACTGTTGCGTGTCTAGTTGAATTGTTTAAAAAGAAAACTCCCAGTCGATGTATTAATGCCATGTTACAATAGCGCAGACTCTTTATGTGTATCTAAAGAACGTTACAACGACATAATTTATGCCTTCAAGGAAAGGAGTGTCAGTTTCCTGCCACTGAATAACGTATAACATTCAATCATATTGTCTGCGGCAGAAACAGTAGAGGATACAAGGTATACTTTGAAACGGGTAAGTAGTTTGTGGTACATATCAGGTAAGTAGTTTGTGGTACATATCGGGTAAGTAGTTTGTGATACATATCGGGTAAGTAGTTTGTGGTACATATCGGACATTTAGTTGCGTCTAGTCATTAACCCTTTCCTTCATATAAATATTTTGCATGCCTATGCAAACAGAGGGTACAAAGGTCAGAGTCCGTGTCTGCAGTCTCTGAAATAATAGTAGTTTCTAATAATGTCAAAACTCCTGTGTACATGTTCCAATATACAACTTGAGCTAATAAATATGTCAAACGATTGTACCGTTTCTAGTTTACAATCAGTAAATTTACGATTCGTAAATAAATTCTGAAGGGAGGTGATCCCCCGAGAGCAAAAATTGCAACACAAAAAGAGAAAATTGCAGACTCGGTTTTATTGAGTCTGTTCATGAACAGTAATTGAAAGTGCAACACTGCTCACGCCCCCTAGCACCGGCTTAAGCGGTATTCAATTTTCAAAACAAGAAGTACTGAAATTCATGATCTCGAAGGACCAGAAGGTATAACAACACTGAGAATGAAGTACGGGGCGACGTTTTACGGCCGCCACACAAGTCTTAATTTCTGAGGATTCAATCTTTTGTTATTTTTCACAATATCAAACAACTGACCTATTTTGATTGCAAAACCAAATATAAACTACATTGTCGTTGTCTGCATGTTTATGTTTTGAGTTTCAAACTATTCAAACCCTAATGATATGCCAAGTTAGTAGGCTTACCTTCTTGATCCGAACTTTTTACAAATGTGACCACTAAATCAAACGGAGTTGGCTAAAGATTAGACACTAAAACAAAACGAAATGTAAGATGTAAGACTTTAATCCATTCAACCTATAACTAGTGTAGGATAGTGGGCCTACACTGTTTGCAGGTGACAGTGCATGCGTGTCCTGATTTTAAAGGTTAACATAGGGCAACCTTCGATCTCGACCTAAATGTCATTTACAACAAGCTGTTGTGTATTAAGTAAATAGTTTGTCGAATGCCTGAACAAATCGGAACAGTAAAATTGTTTCATGTCAATTTGACAAGACATCCATTTTATGGCAATGCGAGGGTTAAACACAGATCAGGTTGACAAGACATCCATTTTATGGCAATGCGAGGGTTAAACACAGATCAGGTTGACAAGACATCCATTTTATGGCAATGCGAGAGTTAAACACGTGACTTTTATATTTATAAACTGTAGAAAGAACGTTGAGAACGTGTCTTTCATTTGATTTCAAGGGCAAAAACTTTATTTGACAGTTGCAAACATAACACACCCTACCAAACCATTTCGTCACATAACATGATTGTGATTTGTTCGTTGTTTGCTGTTGCTCTGTTTGCCAAAAAGGTTAGTTTACTACAATACTAGTTAACCCGTTTGCTCCCAGTGGATTAGTCTATCTTTTATCTAAGGGATGTCTGGTCTAAATGTTCATTTTTTGTTTTGTTTTATATTGAATTTCCTATCAGTAAACAGTGTATACTCTGATCAGACGCCGCATTGTGTGGCGTCTGATCAGAGTCTACACTGTTTGCATACGTCCCATATATGGGATCGTGGGAGCAAATGGGTTACTAACTGCACGTGTAATACATGTAGGAGCATTATTTCCATTTATTTATATATTTTGAAAATAATTTAGTTTGAAATGCTTCTGTAAAGCTTTGAGAAACGGTCAGGACATGTTCCTGTATCATACTGGCTACATATATTGCCACAATGATTGAAGACGTGGAATGATGCTTGTGCATGTAGCAAAAGCATATCATTTATCGGATAAGACGACGTTTTATAGACTTAAACATAATCTGGATTGTTTCGAGCAGCATTTGCCTATCGAGGCCTGACAGTTCATTAAATATACTCATGTTTATAATATGCATTACAGTAGCTATAATATGAGGCAGATGTCCCTCGTGATTTGTTTGTTACTATAAACATTCCATCGGATTTATACAGCTGCTTTTTTGTATAGAATGAACATCTGCTCCATTGTTGGAATCAAACTTCCCAAATTAACACCCCTGTAAAAGTTGGCTTAAATGTAAAACTAGGGGTTTCGCCTGTAAATATATGAACGAAAAGAATATATGAGTGTACATATTATTTCACAGTGAACTGGTACAATTATACGTGATTGCTTTTGTGTGTTTGTTTGCTCTATTTGTATATAATTAAATTTTGTTATTTCTGTTGTTTGTTGATTTGTCGGCTTGTGCATTTCTTTTCTGGTTTGGTGTTTTTTGTATGTTTGACACCATGATTTACAAAGTGGAATTGTGTACGAGCGTATATTGATTTATATTTCCCAGACATGTAGACTGATAAAAAACAAAATATATGTGTTTACTTTTTTATATTTCATAAATCAAATGATTTTACAAGTAGTAACACATGTGTGTTCTTATCTGCCTCATTCGTTTTATTTCAATTTTAAAGCTGCATTCATTTGCTGTGCACGAATAATTGGATGAATTATCCAGAAAAGTTGAATAAGATACATATACACTGCCCTCGTTTTCAATACGAAAAGTACTAACAACGCATATCACATTAAACATAATAGGTATCAGCAGATGTAATTTTCTGGAGGAGTATGCTCGTGTCAGTTGTGTGTGTGATTGTAACTCAGTGCCGCACCACAGGTCTCACCGGGGTCAAAGCTGTTTGACGCTCGGGGCATAGTCTCAGAAAATATTGAACGAATCGAAACTAAGCATACGATTCGGCAGATCATGATGTTAGAAAAACGACCCAAAAGTTATCACTTTACGAGTTTTGTTATAATTTATATGAACATGTATAGTTCTGGCAATGACAGATGAAGTTTATAACTATATTAATATAAAAACCTGATCTAATCCGGATAGGTTGTGTTTGCAAAAGGCGTTAACAATATGTATTTATTGAATAACAAGTTGAAGTACTGTTCATTTTCAGTCATATCGTTACCATCAACCAAGGAGTGGAAAATAACTTTGATGTTTTCTTAGTACCACTGTCTCTCTATAAATAAACATATGTTCAGTATTCATGTAAGAAATAATGGCATCATGAATATCTATTAGACTTTTTGAAAATGTAACATTTTCATAGGAATGTTTTGCATTAACCAAAACTGTGGGATCCTATACTGATCTGGGTCTACTTTGATTGGTATGAAAAGGCAATCGATTCAAAGTAGGCTAACTTTCTCTAAATTTTACTATCCAACTCTCTCGCTTATTGGCAAGTACCAATGTAATCTCAAGGCGCTTCTGCGACACGGTATTTCACATCCTGAATTTTATGGTGATGTGATTTACAAACTTCGTAAAATTATTGGACCCATTTTCTCACTTTGTTCATCAAATATGTTAAAAAATTCATTAAAAAGGGATATGATCCTGTAGTACTACAACATACTGCATGTTTGGTTGTGAACCCTTTTACAGTTGGCAATCACGCTGGCCTCTTTGCATGTACGCCGACAAGAAAGTTTTAGTACTCTATGAAGGCGACCTCTTAAATCCAGAAATGGAAGGAGAATGTCGGATATCTGTACTATTTCGTTTTTGTCGTACCCTTTATTACTTTTCTACAGTTACTCTGTTTGCAGCTCAATCATTGAGTACACTAGCGATAGGTGGATACAGTTTGTTCACTTAAATGTTTTCGTTATACATGCACTTTACCACTGTATTTGCCGTCGCGGTTGTTGTAGATTAGTCGGAGAGGGGATACGTTTATTTACACTGTTTGTCTTTTAGGGTGGGGATGGAAAAAGTGTGAGGTTGGGCGCCCATAAACCGGTTTAACCCCCCCCCCAGTGACTTTTGTCACTGACCGTTCCAAGGCGGTACTTCCATCTTCCCCCTATTGCATGTTTGTTTTGTCTTTGTGCGTCTCTTGTTGTTTTTATGGTTGTGTACATTTGCTGTTTCCTTGTGTTGCTGTTCGGGCGACTGTTTGTTCTGTATGTGGTGTTTCCTGCATGACTCATTTTTGTACTTTTAATGGACGAAATGCAGAGCTTTTATATAGAAGCATTCTGTATAATTTCGTTCTGTGGTAAGCTACCAAACCAGACATTATTGGGATTCCTGTCGGCAGCCCATACTTTGAGATAGTTTCAATGTAGCATATGATTTACTGCGGCCCTGTGTTTCTGTAAAATCCACTGTTTTTAATGACCAAGATATACCGTGAGACTAGTTTTTATTTATTTATATTTATTAATTTTACTTATTTTTATCTATATTTTTTTTTAGCCAGTGATCGCACATATTTTTATCGGGGGTATTTTGTTTTACTTTTCTGCCACGACCTCTTTGCATCGAATGCTAGTAGTTAATTAGGTATAAATGATTAAAATATATTTCATAAGCATAGCAGACATCGTGGTCCTATGGTTACAGCGTTGGCTTAGGAATCTTGAGGTGGTTTGTTCGGTCCTTGGTAGAAGCCCAAACCTTTCTTTCTTAGCACCCTTAGTTTTCGTGTTTTTGTTTATAATGTCCCTTGTTTACTCGCCGTTTTGTTTTCAGGTGACACCTTTTGCATATTTCTCCATTGTGCATGATTCTTTCCTCTATATGTATTAACTTATACTGACGTGTTTTTAACATGGGGACAATGTAAGTGAAAAAGGGTCATAGACATGGAGTCGACTTATTCGAATAATTGCATGTAAACTAATTTTTAAAAAGGCCAATGTGTCATTTACAATATTTATGTAAAACATTTTCAGAAACTTTGAAGATGTTTCTGCCATTTTGATATATTTTACTGAAGCTGATGCTACCAAAAACGGCGGCCATCTTGGACGCCATCTTGGACTTCTCGGAACGCCACCACTTTTCCAAATGTATGCCGACAGAGTCGGATCCTACAGACATTAAAAAACATTTTAGTATATGACATGTCTTGTTAACAGACAGGTCTCACTTCCCATTTTTCACCCTAGATTGTCACTCTACCATAAGGGTAATATTACTGTTATTATTGTTGTCATTTCTGAGAATAAAGATATTCTTAAATAATCGGTTGATTTATTCGAAGTGTAGACCTTTATTGTTAGTACATGTACGAGCCACGTGCAAAGCGGGTAAGCATGCAAACGTATGCGGCAATACCTTGTTCGGTAGAGCACATGCTTTACGTTGTATGGGTTTTGAGTTCGAATCCCTGGTCTGGCGACTTTTAAGTATGGGAGTTTATATGCCTATTTAGCAGTAGTTATGTTAAGTGTTTGATGAAATCGGTGGTGATGTTCGTATGGTGCTAGAAGCTTTGTGGTTTAGTATCATTTATTTTACTTGTGAACAGCAAATAATGTAGTAATGGTTTCTACGTCGGTGTGTTTTAGCAAGTGAATAACATTGATCAGTGACGTAATATGTTTTATAGGTGCCATACACGGATCATAGCTCATTAAAACAGTCCCCCTTTTCTTTTATGTTAGGCAGCCATTATGCGCTCGCGTGAAACCTTGCTTGTTTGCTATTTTGAGAGGTTTACAGGAGCACCAATGGTCACAAAATGTAGTGATATGTATGTTTAAAAGTATCATATTTATGCTGATATCATCATCTGCGTCAATTTTAATGTAATCTGCAAACCGTTTTAAACAAGGTTTGTACATAAACAGTAGAAAATAGGTATTTCAGTAAAAACATTAAGTAAAGTAATAATTATAAGGTTAAAAGACGTAACGGATTGGAAACAATAACAAACTATTTATTTTCATCATGATTTATTTCTGTTAACATCATGAACATGGACCATGTCATCTCCTCTTTTTTACAAATATTCTTTTGAATCAGCGTTTAATCCTTTACTCCATAGATATGCCTTTCGGTGCCTTTGCAAAAAGAGTAGACCCCGATCAGACGAATCCTATAAGAACAGTAATATCTGGGTCTGCACTGTTTGCTTTTAAGTAATGTAGATCTGATTCTACAGTTTCTACTTTGGCCAAAACTCTCTTATACATATGCAATTATAAATAATTATCTTATTAATATTCATAGTGTCATTATTTATAATATAAATATTCACGGAGTAATGGGTTAAAAACTGGTTTCTGGTTTGCAATCTATCTAGATTTTGACTCGATACCGAGATGAGTTTCAACACCATCGAAACCCCCACCCTCATACATCAAATCAATGATTATAAAAATCAAACAGAAGCGGATTGTAAGTGTCATTTTAGGAGATCGATCTGAAATATAACAATGTTGTACTACTTGCACGTATAACCTTCCAAATGGTGAGTCAACCACCTCCATGGTATTAAACACATACAGTTCGCAATACGTGTTTGGGTGAAACACACCTCGGTCCAAAAGCGATGAAAACACGCTTCTGCGAATATAAACGTTACGTTCTTATACATTGATTGTACTCAAAGAGGATCTAACACAGTATATTGAACCGGAGGTTACTCCTGTGTTGCTATAATAGAAACATAACCCGAAAACACAAAGGAATGAATATCAAAATATACACAGAATTCGGGGGGAATTCGAAAACCCTATGTAATGAATATACAGAATGAAGGTACATGTGAATTGACATGTAGTTCTACAGTGACATAAATAATGACCACAGTTATGTTCTGATCAAGGCGGGTCTATACTGAAATAGATCACTATGCGTTGCAAACAATTCGAATCCAGGTGAGACGCCGTGTAACTCGGGGGTTACACCAGGATTCAGACAGTTTTCACTAGAACTGTTTGATTTACCGCCTCAGCAGAATAAAGGTAAATTCCCGACGTAGATGTATTCCTGTGTCATATAGTATTGTCAATTGTCTTAGTCTGAGCCTAAAATAAACATTGCAAGAAAATGTGTCTTACATTGAATGAATCCCTATCAGTCCTGAATTGTCAGAGTGACATAGTCCTGGCCCCGAGGTAATAAAATATTTTGCTTGAGTCTGAGATCATTCTCAAGTATCTGACCAATCAGATAAATGAGAATGATCTCAGACTCGGGCTCAGAAGTTTTATAACCTCGGACCCATGACTGTTTACAGGGAGATTTCGTAGAGTATGAAAGGTAACCTTTGAGAGAGGATTTTTAATGTCAAACAGTACAGATGCTGATCCGAGGGCTCTGATCTATGTCTACATTATTTGTAAATAACATCAAACTTTCGTTTTCTGCATCATAGTCTTAATGAAATCAATTATTGTAGTCGTGCTCATACTTCTATCAATAGTAAGCTTCATATCAAGTTATTAATCTGCACATGTTATTTAGAGACCTTGTATATGAAATTGTTACATACTTTCAATAATAAAGCACTGCACACCGGATCTGTATGACGTGTAAAAAGCCTCGAGAACCTTTCTGCAGAGCCGCTTTAATGATTTAAGACATATACGATATTGTTAAAACGTTCTTAACACAAATCAATATAAGGTTTGATAGTTATTTCAACATTATGTTCAGAAAGAGATCCTACCCAATGATATAAATCATTTCGTTCGACATACCTAAGATAAGAATGTATCTTCCAATAATGGTATTCCTTAATGACCTCCAAAGTTAGACACAATATAGTAGAGCCCCTCTAAACCGGATGTTCAATTTAATATCAATGCCGGGTTTAGACAGGTAGCAGATTATGTCAGGTAGACATTCATGCAGAAAGCTTCAAAAGGAACATTCTGAATGGCTTTCAACCTGCATTAAGCGACCGCTTGACTAATATAGTTCTATGCTTGTATATTGTTTATGTCGCTTTGACTGTATTTCAGTCATCTTCTTTACTTTCGGTTTAGAGGTAGTTTACTAAATTGTTCAGTTGGACGCGGGATTATTGAAATCCAAGAATCCAAATGAATATGTATGGACGAACAATATCAACATAAGTACACGCCATAGTTAACATTAATACACTTCTTTCAATGAGAGATAAAAATGAAATGTTTGTACACATAAATAGTACAAGTAAATTAATATAACCTTTGCATATATTTACAATGAAGGCATGTATGATGATTCAACCGAGACAAGGTTACTGAAAACAGTATACTGTCACCGTTGCACAAAGATACTGACCTCAGGTTAGGAATTACTTATCTTTGTTTTCCTATATATTCAGAACCACTTACTATTTAAAATGATTTGCAGAAAATCACAGTAAATATATATTTACGTAAACATCACAAATATGAGGACATTTATGCATTTTCGTGTTAAGGTTTACCAAGACTTTTACTGAAGTAAAACTGCATGTAGTAACAATACGACTTGACTGGTGGTGTATGCCAGAAATAAAATCTCGTATTTTGACCATCTTAACCTATGAGCTTGATGTCTATTCCTTAATGAATGTGGGAGCAATAATGACCATTTGAGCGCGGTTAGCATTACTTCCCTACATCTACACAAAGGAAATACTTAATACTAGCACATGGATGATCGGGTGACAAGTGACACTCGGGTATTTGTAAATATCAGTCAGCCAGATAGAAGTGCTAAAGCTGTGGATGAGCAAACTAAGTAGAGCTCGGTATATTAACCCCTTTAATCCATCAATACTCAAGTATGAAATAAAAACATCTATTTTAGAGTTTTTTATAACGAAACCTGGGCACAAAATTATTTAGTCATGACAGAAATTGTAGACCAATACCTATGTTATTTCATAAGCAAACAAAATAGACCCTGTCCTAGGCCCACTATGTTTGCAAAGGCGTAGATAGGCGTAGATAGGCGTATTGATGGAGTAAATGGATAATTCATCGGCTTATAAGGACCTATTTAAAACGCGTGGCAATGCTTGGGTTCTCATTCCCTCTATCTTGGTTTGCTCTGTTTGCAAATGCGTGAAAACACGTTTATATGACGGAAAAGGCTAAATGCTGCGTTCACCACATATTCCAAACGCTGAACTTAAATTATAAACTAATTATGTATTTTGGTAATAATATATGACAATGAGGCGCATGTTAAAGGCAAATGAAAAGTATTTCGTTTTGAACAATGTATGATTTTTTTATATAAGGTATGGGGGACAAAATATTCAACCGACCTAACTCGGAAATAATCGGCACATTTCGTTGCAGATCGTAACTTGCTTCCAATAGATTCGTTGAGCCCTAGAAACACACGAACATGTACGACTTTATACTTATTTTTTTTCCGAATTAGAAGGGCTGAGTTATATACCTTTCGATACTTGCTTCGAAAGCGTTACTACTATGAATCACACAGTATGTACGTTAAACATCATGTATACTATTTACACTGATATAATGCAACACAGCATTGTCATTTCAGTACCCTAATTTGATTATTCGTCTGAGCCGAAACGCGACAAAAAGAGCACGTGTTTGTCTTAAAGTAGATAAAGAAGTCCCCCCACAAAAAAAACATAGTCCTTTATATGACAGATTTAATGTGTGATAAAAGAGTTGAAAAATTAATACCGACCAGCTGTATTTCCGAAATGTATTGATGTCCTTTGTATAGGACATATGTAGAAGTCACACAACAAATGGTGTAATGTTTTAGATACAATGGAGTCTGCGTCACGTTTGTCGCGTTACGGCCCTCTGAGTTCTGTGGACGTTTACACGCGGCCTGAAGTCGTATATACCCGTTTTCAGCCTACCACTACCACGCCCATACCACGTGCACAATCCAACGCCAGTCCCAAGTTCTTTCATGAGGTCTTTAAAGTTTACCCCCAGCACTTCATGAATATCAGTTGTTCACTGCCGAAATATCAATTTCATATAGTAACATGTTTTCACTGCTATTCCACACTATAAAGGCCTTGCATGATATTCACACATTAACAGTTATATCACATGTTCGAGCGCATCATTCTGTCATTTCACACTCCACCAAATATTTCGGCCAATTGCATATCTTTTGTTTGTGAATTAATATCTAACCCATGGGGTTGCAAAATATACAATACACACCACTTTGTCTTTATTTGATGTGACATAGACGGAACGAGGAAATCCATAAAGTTAATAGGCAAACTAAAGAGACGATAAGTGACACGCTTGATGAAGCCTGTGGTCTGGAAACACCATTTGCCATTCTTGGTTCTTCTGCAAATGAACGAATATAATTATATCTGAAATTAATTACGGGCAAACAATATCCAATGAAACACTTTCATAGCATTTTAACATATTAAGACAATATGATATTAGATAAATTCATAAATATTAAAAGTACTTATTTTACAACGACCTTCACATTTATTAAATTATTTTTTAAAACGTGATATCTTTGAAATATTAAGGCTCGCACTTCTGGCAGCAACAACATCAACCGAATCGCCGAGGATTGTTTGCTGTCCTGGGTTAGAGGTCTCGGCGGACCAAGTGGATGTTGCTGCCCCGACTTCATACAGGGGCTTACAGGAAAATAAACACCACAGATATCGTGCCATCTCAATATTCATAAAAGGCACATGCATGTGTGTTCAATTTGATAGGGTTCATAAATTGTATTACGTATTCAACATTACTCATTAAGACAACAAAAATATAATAAAATGATGTTTCAGAACAGGCCAAACATGAACACCGTGTTACAATTAACGTAATTTTCTCGAAACAGATCGTGTCATGTACCTGTTGGGCTCTGGTATTGTTGTTGAGAACATACTAGCAATGTACGATACACAAATGACTACTGTCGTTGTCTGCGGTGTTCATTACATACGAACTATTGCAAATATATACTAAAAGTAGTATTTCAGTGTACTTTATTTTCCAAATTATCAATAATCATATATGTTATTACTTTACCGAACTATTATAATGTATTGAATATGCTGTACTAATTCTACTGAAGCGTTAAATTTTGAAATCAATTAACAATAATGTGATCAAGAGAACTGACATTATGCGATATCTACTGTCACAAATAGTTCAGTATATTCAAACATTTCCATAGCAAATGTTCATTAACCCTTTCAACGCTGACCTTTTAAATGGACTATTCCAAAATTCAAACAGATCAAGCCTATGTTGAACATGTATGGATTTTTCTAAAGAAAAGTGTAACATGACAAACGTTGCAGACCCTGATCAGAGGGTTTCTCTAGGAACCCTCTTATCCGGGTCTTCACTGTTTATAAATGACATTAGTTACTCGTGTCCCGCACAGTAAGGGTTAGCCCTTTCAAAGCTGAATTTTCAGAGTGGAATAGCCCATCAGTATATTAAAATACAATCTATTCAGTATGGCTTAAATTTGCTAGATGGTGTTGAATGACAAACAGTGCAGACCCTGATCATAAAGTTCTTCTATGAGCCCCATTGATGTATGTACACTGTTTGTAAATAACAGTGCATGCGTATTCAGCATTCAAAGGGTTAATTTGAACGTTTAGTATTATTGGTTAAAGACATGATCAACAAAACACTGCCCATTATCTCTTAAGACGACTATTACAGTCATCGAAATGATATATTTAAAAATAAACAACATCACCATAAAGCAAACTCTGACTATAAAATCATAGTCACAAATATAACCACAGTTGACACGAAACTGAAGGAAACTTCACTGAAGCATTTACACATGCGACAAATGCTTACCAATTAACGGATGTCCTAAGTTAGGTTAATAAAGAAACAGTGTGCAAAACTGTAGTTGGTGTTCCGAATACAGTAAATACCCGATTATTCGAGCACCCAGAGATGTATCATTATTTTTACTTAAGACAGGTGACAGCTTAATACAGGTTAAAAGTCACCCAGAAAGCTTTGGAGCTTTCTGTGTGAATTACACTCTGCATTAAGCAGTCACCTGCCTAAACACTTTTCAATTCTGCATTACTAAATATTCGAACTATCGAGTTTTAACTGTAACTGTAGCAGGTTAAGAGAAACATTTTATTTGCATTGGAAATCAGTTTATCATGCTTGAATGCAGTTTATAATTGAATTCCATGAATAAGAGATGCTAATAAATAAATAATATACAATTCAGTAAGAGAATTATTACATATGAAGTATTTTGATGGCGAATAATAGTGACAGGTCATGACTAAATCGGGAGTTTGTTACATGTCCTTCTGATGTACTAGCATCACTCCTCGTTACATAGCCTTACTCCTTTCAAAGCGTTAATTTATTCAAATAGCATTTGTAAACAGTGTAAACTAAGATCACAGGACCACTAGTGGAATCCTCTCGTCAGGATATTCACTGTTTGTCATAAATAACAGTTTACGGAACAAATACCCGTCAAATTTCGGCATGAGACATTCAAACTTCACTTTTGGAATGATCAAGTTGTACACTTCAACAAGATTTAGAGAATTTTTATTTCAATATTTATTGGAAAAGTTTGTTACATTAAAAGCAGAAAACGTTAATGGTTAATTGTTAAGCTGTATAAATATATTAGTTGTCAGATGTTACACACAACATACGAACAATGGATATATAAACAAACTTAAAGTGATCGAATGTTTCAGTGGAAATGACAATTGTGCATTAATGGAATTCATTTTGAAGCTCAAATAATATATATTATAATGTTAAATCTAGTTCGATTAGTAGTTTAATACCATTGTCCAAATTACTTTGCATGTTTCAAGATGATAAATATACATACCACGCTTGTCATGATCTGTTTCAGCTGCAATTGGACAAGCAAAGCCTTTGTTAATAGACAATCTGATATAACATGACGTGCTACTGTTACATGATTTATGAAACAGAAGCAACATATGGCACTCTTGCACGAGATTATATATATCATTACAACACGTTCTCCTCTCATCTGAAATTCAGAGTCAAATTGGTTTAAGGGTTGTTACTGCATGGACATGTATGCAGACACACGGGCTCTATACATTAGGTTTTAGCATCTATTTTTAAGTGACATGTGCATCACGTAAATCACGGATGTACTTTAAACTTATTTTGTCAACACCGAAACATTCGTCCAAGTACTAATAGAGGTTGGCAAAATGTAAACACTCAAACGATAAAAACAAAGCAACTATATGAACAAAAGTTAGCAAGAACAGTACCCACATTTATTGATTCTAGATAGTGTATACGTAACATATATAAAATACAGTGTCAAAACTACGTTACAACTACTAACAAAGAAAATAGACTTACTAAACCACAAGTGTGCCAGTCAAGGGGCATATTTACAGACAGAAAAAGCGTATTGTAATTTAAAATGTGGTTATTTTCTCTCTTAAATGAAGCAAAGAAAGATTTGGTAATGCATGCGCTCTATCCATGAAAATAAAAACGAACCAACGTTAATATAGAAACATAGAGATGCTACAGGGATGAACAGTGCGGTGAGGATACCCATTATCTATACTTTGTTACCTTTGTTGATTATTTCTCTTGGAAATTTTTGATTGTCATCCGGGTCTCCTTGCTGATTTTCTGACTCGGTCGTTGGGGTTTTAGTTAGAATGTCTTAAAGGATTTCAAAGCGAATCATTTATCAAATATAGATATCAACAATCAGAATCTAAGTTCACGAGAAAACAATATATGTTTGGGGACGACAATTGCGAAAATAATCTGCTTAAAATAAAACACTACTAATTTCAACCAATAATAAGAAACATCACAAACTCTGGTATTAAACAAATGTAAGGGTGTTGACAAAACAACATATAAGTGTTGGTACGACGCAAATAAAATCAATGACCGACCTTTTTAAATCTTCGCTATCGTTTTGTAAGTTGTGTTTTCATACCAAGCATCTAACCAGCAACGTCTTGAATAATTATTCGTGGTGATGTTTTATTCCATGTTAAGCTTAAGCTGCCAAATATATTTATCAAAAAGCCGGTTCTTAAGGCATAACACTACCGAACAAAGGATAATATTGAAATGTAAAACGGTGGTTGTACCTAGAACAGTATCTCCGGGGTTGACATACTTATCTCCAATATTCGACCTTGGAATCTTTGGCGAATTACCTTGGCAACAAAACAGAATGTACTGATATATATCATCAACGACATACTGCCACTCAATTGAAATCATTAAAACGTAGATAAATAATACAATAGTCTTGTGTATCATTTCGATGACTTGCTGGTTAGATTGAAAACATTGCACTATGAAACCGTTACAAAATTGTCAAACCTACTTTTTAAAGATGAATTTAAAGAAAACGCTGCATATCGACTGAAAGGTTCTGAATAAAAGAAAGTGTAATATGTCCTTGAACATTAGGTCTACATAGATAATAATTTCGAATAAGTTGTATCAAGCAGGTCGCATGTACTGTTTACTACATGGTGGTGTATGTATAATAAGTAACGATAAAGGTGCGCATTTAAATAAATCCATCAAATCCTATTTTGAGACCACTCATTCGAATCGCAAAAAAGAAAAGATTATACAGAGTGGTAATAACATAAGGATTGGTGAGATATACTTGAATATGTTTAATTTACACATTGTTTCTTCTCTCATATAGTCAATTTAAGTACGGACAAAATTCAGTGGAAAGATAGGAGCATAAAGAAGAGAGGCCAATACAGTAAAATCCCTCTAAACCGGATTTCTGGTAGAGAAGAATTTAGCTATTTTTAGGCAGGTGACTGCTGCATGTAGTGTGAAAGTCAAGCAGAGAGATCCTAGATGAACTTTCTGCATGATTTAACACTGTATTAAGCTGCCTAGTGTCTCCAAGATCGGTATTTATACTATGTTAACATCCTGCTTAGAGGGTTTGTACAGTACATGTTTAGAAGGGTTGTACTGTACATGTTTAGAATGGTTGTATAGTACAGGTTTAGAAGGGTTGTACAGTACAGGTTTAGAGGGGTTGTACTGTACAGGTTTAGAGGGGTTATACAGTACATGTTTAGGAGGGTTGTACTGTACATGTTTAGAAGGGTTGCACAGTACAGGTTTAGAAGGGCTGTACCGTACAGGTTTAGAGTGGTTGTACAGTACATGTTTAGAGGGGTTGTACTGTACATGTTTAGAGGGGTTGTACTGTACATGTTTACAGGGGTTGTACTGTACATTTTTAGAGGGGTTGTACTGTACAGGTTTAGAGGGGTTGTACTGTACATGTTTAGAGGGGTTGTACAGTACAGGTTTAGAGGGGTTGTACTGTACAGGTTTAGAGGGGTTGTACAGTCCATGTTAGAGGGGTTGTACTGTACAGGTTTAGAGGGGTTGTACTGTACAGGTTTAGAGGGGTTGTACAGTACATGTTTAGAGGGGTTGTACTGTACAGGTTTAGAGGGGTTGTACAGTACATGTTTAGAGGGGTTGTACTGTACAGGTTTAGATGGGTTGTACTGTACAGGTTTAGAGGGGTTGTACTGTACAGGTTTAGAGGGGTTTACTGTACAGGTTTAGAGGGGTTGTACAGTACAGGTTTAGAGGGGTTGTACAGTACAGGTTAAGAGGGGTTGTACAGTACAAGTTTAGAGGGATTGTACAGTACAGGTTTAGAGGGGTTGTACAGTACAGGTTTAGAGGGGTTGTACAGTACAGGTTTAGAGGGGTTGTACAGTAAATGTCCAGAGGGGTTGTACAGTACATGTTTAGAAGGGTTGAACAGTACATGTCCAGAGGGGATGTACTGTACAGGTTACGAGGTGTTGTACTGTACAGGTTTAGAGGGGTTGTACTGTACAGGTTTAGAGGGGTTGTACAGTACAGGTTTAGAGGGGTTGTACAGTACAGGTTTAGAGGGGTTGTACAGTACAGGTTTAGAGGGGTTGTACTGTACAGGTCCAGAGGGGTTGTACTGTACAGGTTTAGAGGGGTTGTACAGTACAGGTTTAGAGGGGTTGTACAGTACAGGTTTAGAGGGGTTGTACAGTACAGGTTTAGAGGGTTTGTACAGTACAGGTTTAGAGGGGTTGTACAGTACAGGTTTAGAGGGGTTGTACAGTACAGGTTTAGAGGGGTTGTACTGTACAGGTTTAGAGGGGTTATACAGTACAGGTTTAGAGGGGTTGTACAGTACAGGTTTAGAGGGGTTGTACAGTACAGGTTTAGAGGGGTTGTACAGTACAGGTTTAGAGGGGTTGTACTGTACAGGTCCAGAGGGGTTGTACTGTACAGGTTTAGAGGGGTTGTACAGTACAGGTTTAGAGGGGTTGTACAGTACAGGTTTAGAGGGGTTGTACAGTACAGGTTTAGAGGGTTTGTACAGTACAGGTTTAGAGGGGTTGTACAGTACAGGTTTAGAGGGGTTGTACTGTACAGGTTTAGAGGGGTTGCACAGTACAGGTTTAGAGGGGTTGTACTGTACAGGTCCAGAGGGGTTGTACTGTACAGGTTTAGAGGGGTTGTACAGTACAGGTTTAGAGGGGTTGTACAGTACAGGTTTAGAGGGTTTGTACAGTACAGGTTTAGAGGGGTTGTACAGTACAGGTTTAGAGGGGTTGTACAGTACAGGTTTAGAGGGGTTGTACAGTACAGGTTTAGAGGGGTTGTACAGTACAGGTTTAGAGGGGTTGTACTGTACATGTTTAGAGGGGTTGAACAGTACAGGTTTAGAGGGGTTGTACAGTACAGATTTAGAGGGGTTGTACTGTACATATTTAGAGGGGTTGAACAGTACATGTCCAGAGGGGTTGTACAGTATATGTCCAGAGGGGTTGTACAGTACATGTTTAGAGGGGTTGTACTGTACCGGTTTAGAGGGGTTTACTGTACATGTTTAGAGGGATTGTAATGTACAGGCCCAGAGGGGTTGTACTGTACATGTTTAGAGTGGTTGTACTGTACATGTTTAGAGGGGTTGTACAGTACAGGTTTAGAAGGGTTGTACTGTATAGGTTCACAGGGGTTGTACTGTACATGTTTAGAGGGGTTGTACTGTACAGGTTTACAGGGGTTGTACTGTACGTGTTTAGAGGGGTTGAACAGTACAGGTTTAGAGGGGTTGTACAGTACAGGTTTAGAGGGGTTTTACTGTACAGGTTTAGAGGGGTTGTACAGTAAATGTCCAGAGGGGTTGTACTGTACAGGTTTAGAGGGGTTTTACTGTACAGGTTTAGAGGGGTTGTACAGTACATGTTTAGAGGGGTTGTGCTGTACATGTTTAGAGTGGTTGTACAGTACATGTTTAGAGGGGTTGTACTGTACAGGTTTAGAGGGGTTGTACTGTACAGGTCCAGAGGGGTTGTACTGTACAGGTTTAGAGTGGTTGTACAGTACAGGTCCAGAGGGGTTGTACCGTACAGGTTTAGAGTGGTTGTTCTTTACATGTTTAGAGGGGTTGTACTGTACAGGTTTAGAGGGGTTGTACTGTACAGGTTTAGAGGGGTTGTACTGTACAGGTTTAGAGGGGTTGTACTGTATAGGTTTACAGGGGTTGTACAGTACAGGTTTAGAGGGGTTGTACTGTACATGTTTAGAGGGGTTGTACAGTACAGGTTTAGAGGGGTTGAACAGTACAGGTTTAGAGGGTTTGTACAGTACAGGTTTAGAGGGGTTGTACAGTAAATGTCCAGAGGGGTTGTACTGTACAGGTTTAGAGGGGTTGTACTGTACAGGTTTAGAGGGGTTGTACATTACAGGTTTAGAGGGGTTGTACTGTACAGGTTTAGAGGGGTTGTACAGTACAGGTTTAGAGGGATTGTACAGTAAATGTCCAGAGGGGTTGTACTGTACAGGTTTAGAGGGGTTTTACTGTACAGGTAAACATTATATACAGTATATTTGTTAGTCCAATTAAAACAATTAACGTTATCATTTTTTTTAAATACAGTGAAACCCCGCTAATGCGACCACTTAATAAACAGCCACTGATGTCGTCTAAAACAGGTGGTTGCTTAATGCAGGACGAAATTTATGCAGAGAGCTTTCTGCATAACTTTTGTCCTGCATTAAGCTACTACCTGCCTCTGCCCCCCAGAATTATGCCCCTTTTTGGTGGTCACATTAGCGGGGTTTTACTGTACTGACAAACTATAAATGCTCCTACAAAGTGACGATACCAACGGTATAAAATACAGTCAGGAAGTTTACTTAATTACCAAATACTAAGTATTGAATTTATGTATCCGTCATATCAAAAGCGAGGGGTATAATGTTTAGGGCAATGTGACTAAACGTGTATGAAAGGACTAACGTATCAAGTGTTTACACTGATAACTAGGAACAAATAAATAGAACGAGGTTTATTAAACCATTTGCCCAATACAGTCGCCTTTTGGTGCCTTTACAAACAAGGTAGACCCAGCTCAGACGGCTCCGTCTAGGTCAGCTCTGTTTGCTTTTAGCATTACATCGATCAAATTACAGAGTATCTGTTATTGTCGAAATGCGATTTGTTCATATACCTTTATAAAAAACCAGCTTATAAATATTCATAATGTCATTATTTCTTACATAAACATGTATAAGGTAAATGGTTAATACAATTTACCAGTTTTTCGGCATCCATTTGCTTTCGTTCGAAACATATAGATGCTTACACAAACCCAACCTCAACATACATAAAATGATTTGACTCTTTCGCTACCAAATTTTGTCGTCTGCTACAATTTTATCTTTTTGTTTTACCTCGTTTTTGTTGCAAAAACCATTTTACAGTAAGAAACAGTTTGGATCCTGGGTCCATGCTTATAAAACTTTTAGTTGAGTCTGAGTTCGTTCTCAAGTTTTTGATTGGTCAGATTTGAGCCTTTGGCTCAAATCTGACCAATCAAACGCTTGAGAACTCAAATCTGACCAAACAAAAGCTTGGGAACGAACTCAGACTCAACTAAAAAGCTTTATAAACACGGACCCTGATGAGACGCCGTCTTAGTCTCATCTGGATAGAAACTGTTTGCATGGGTAATCACAGATGCGACGAAAGAGTTAAAGATGGCAGCGAAAGAGTTAATATGTAAAATGTAATATAGCATACAGTTGCTGATTGATTTGACAATTATGACAAAGGGTGCTAATTGTTTTTCTCCGTTATGTAGACTCAAAGAATGTAAACTCGTCTAGCTGATTGCTTACATGTGAAACTTTTTGTATATTTTTATGTTTTATTTCTTCATTAAAATGTAACTATCCATATTTCTGGTAAGCCCGATTAATGATAAAAGTTCGTGATAGAATTCTTACCATTTAAAACCATGACTGCTTTGCTCGTGATCCTCACTTCTGAGCCTGCATTACTTCGGCAAACATAGATGCCCATGTCAGACATTTTGCTGTGGAAAATTGTTAAAACGCTGTGCAATATCCGTGTTTCGTGCACATGATGCGTGTCAACGTGAATGCCCTTGTCTATGTTAGGGTTGATCATTTTTCCATCCTTGAACCAGTCCACAACGGAAGAGAGGAAACCGTCACCAGTAATATTACAAATTAACACAATTGCTTCTCCCTTATCTACATATGATTTTCCCGTCAACGTTATTCCCTTATCTGCAAATAGCAAAATATAAAACAAATTCACATGGACAGGTTTGTTAATTACACGAAGTATTGATATCACAACAAAGAGTAAACGCTTTGCTTAAATTAATATAAAACTATCGCCTGTCCATCATTGTGGAGCCTCATACGTTGAAGAGTCATTAATCGCCATCGGCCCGTCTTACTAAGGATCGTATGAATGAAATTAACGAAAAGTCTAGCATACTTCCAGGTGCAATCGTCGAATGCTAGAATGCACCGTGTTTTGTTCGTATGAAGTAATACTTAACTGTTGCAATCCAGCATGTAACATAATCAAGGCTATGTATAAAGTAGCAATATTACGACTACGATAAGTTTGGTCGTACGATCTTTAATAACATGGGCGCCTGATGTGTAGTCAGGTTGGTTGAACAAGAATATCAAGTCTGAATAGGAGAAGAATAGGTTAGAAGAAACAGCAAAGCAAAATCGTCCTAGGCGATGCGAACGTTTCAGCGCTTTAACTAAAGCAGAATTAGTTTAAAGGATCATTTGAGTTTTAATCAGTTTTGACCAAAAATAATAATCAATATGTATATACATGTAATTCATTTCAAGATCAATGCTTTTGGAAAACATATTTGCCATGACTTTCTCTGGTAAATTTGTTTTAGAGTCTTTATAAGAATGTCGTTATATCATATATCTCCGTATAATGTGCACAATCCAAATAATGCATAAGCTGTGTATATCATCAACAGTGTCTCGTGAACAAATGCACGCAACTATTTACTTTGTGAGTTGGCCATAAAAAGAAGGTTTTGTTTTGTTGTGGAAAACAATTTTAATACACTACATATGCAGATATTCCGACAGAACGACAGAATGCAAAAGCTGTCTAAACTATCAACAGTGTACCATGAACAAGAGCGCATAATTATTTACTTCGTTAGTTGACCTTAGCAAGAACGTTTTGTTGTGGCAAATAATTCCGATACACTGCATATGCAGCTATCTTTTCAGTAACCCAGAAACAGCGCAAACTGGGTGTGTGCCTTTGAAATAAAAGGATACATACCCTTTCCCATAGGAATATAAACGTCTGTAAAGAAAACAAAAAAGAAATACGTTATTTATCAACGTATTGGTCTTTTCCAAGCAGACAAACAGTAGCTTCAATTAGCTGGTGCTACGAATATGTACTTAAGAAAGGAATATGACAGATATGTTTCTAGACTCAGATGTGTTGATAACATAGTTTACTAACATATATGTTCATCGCTTCACCTTGGTCGATCCGGTTAAGCTGTTTAAGCAGAAGGGAAACCAAATACACAACATAGTTAACCCATTTAAGCCTCACTGTTTCAAAGGGCACTAAATTCTGTCCATATGGAAATTAAAGTGTGTCCATAAATGTATTACCAATAAAAGATAGTTTGTACATTTTATACGAATGGGCCAAAACTACAGATAAAGATGCGTACCCAAATACTAAACTCGTCATTACTCCACCAGACACTATACTGAGATGATTCTAAAGAGTGGTCACAGTATAGGGTTTGGTGAAGAAATAAAGGAGCTATTCTTGAAAATATTTACATTTACGCATCCTATCTGGACCTCTGACGGGTGTTTATGCCGGTTTGATCATTTGAACAAACGTTTTGAAGCAAAAGGTCCAGGTATTACTTGCAGGGTATCTGGCTGCAAAGTTATACAGCGCCTGCGTTTGAGTCTGGGTTTAGTCGCTACCATCTGATTGGTCCGATTTTGAGCTTGTTCAAATGCCAATCTAAACCAGATACTTGCGTATGAACTAAGATTCAGGCCAACTGTTTCATGACATTCGGAATTGATCTACGCCAATACAAATTCGTATGTGTCCTTTTTTAGGGATACGAGGCATAAATGGGTTGATAAATGCTTGAGATTCAAAGAAAAGAGAAATGAAATACAACATCCAATATTACCTCCATACATATATACAAGTATGTGTGGTATAACCAGAATCCTATGCAAGACAAGCAGTGAGCATGCTCAAATCGATTAATCGCAGAGTAATGTTATCCTATATAATTTTGCCGTGCAAAATTTCACATCAATGGAACAATTACGGCTGAAAGTATGTCATACAGTAGATCAGTCAAAACACCACTTGCATTTGGCAAGGCAGTGCGTACTTGTATCAAAGGAGAATACACTTGGATGAATATCAACCGTTACGAACGATTCCGTTAGTTTCTATTTTGGCCAATTGCAATTGGTGTTAAGCGACACATCAAAGCTTATATTGAACATCTAGTAAAACAGTAGTTGAGACGTTGTTGTTTCAGATCAACGGGCACCATGTGTATAACACTTTCTTTGATATAAACATGTGTTCACGCATTTGCATACAGAGCAGACCAAGATCAGACGGCTCCTATAGGAGCCGTCTGATCTAGTTCTGCTCTGTTTGCAAATGGAATTTGAAGGGTATGTTTCTTTATTTTCTAAAGTAGCTACAGTGTTCTATCTTCCACATTCCATAAAAGTGTGTGTCCATAAATAGTCATAGACATTGAACTTTGGTGTACTTCGTTTATAAATCAAACGTCCGTCCAAATATCGTTCAATCAAAGATGAAAATGGTGAATCATAATTATGTCTGTAAACTTGGAACATACATGTATATCAAAGTCTTTTATCTAATTACTAATTCTAAGTATATTTCTACGAAACCTATCTTTTAAACTCTACCTTATGTGTAAATACAATACTACACACACATACAAAAACTTCTACTTAAAATGAGTATCTTTACTAAGTCAGGTGGCAGCTAAATGCAGACCATAAGTGGTACTGAAGCATTTATACGATCTTTTTTGTATCAGTTATGCCCTGCATTACGTACCCACAACCTGTTTTTACAGTTTCTTACGCTAACCCTTTCACCGCCGCATTCGCATAAATGCACCACGACAAATAGTGCACTCCAAGATCAGACGCCGCCTTTTCAAGGCGGCGTCTGATCAGGGACTTCACTATTTGTCTCAATCTCTATTTCTATATATGTGCTTTGTACTTTGCATTTATTTATCTCAGTTCCTTAGTTTACTGAATGATTTAACAAACTTTGATAGCAGACGACATTTAGAAATTTGGCGCCGAAAGGGTTAATAAATAACATGGTCGCTTTAGCAATCCACTACTTTATCATAATTTCCAATTATCGTAGGAACTTGATTTTACATAATTTAGTTAACCCTGTCCTTCATATAAACGCATTTGCAAACTGAGTAGACCCAGATCAGTCGGTTCCTATAGGAGTCATCTGATCAGGGTCTGTTATGTTTGTTTTTGACATGATGCATACCTGATGCCACAGTTTTTGCAAAAGCAAATATAATTGCCTGAAATATTGATATTATAAAATACAGCTAATAAATATTCATGATGCCATACATTCTTTCATGAATATAGAACAGGGAAAGGGTTAAACAGTGAATGTTGACTCTAAACATCCGAATAATGAATTAGGTTACACATGATATACATGTACTATATCTTTTTTATTTGTTAAATTTATTACATGTGTTTCTAAACTAGTCTTGTGATGTATATTGCTGTTAGGTAATTTGCAATTACTGGTCTACAAATGAAACAAATGGCATGAAAATCACGAAAAGGAGTAGAATCTACAGAATTCATCTTCAACCCTATGTGTGCCCCATTCAGTGCCATGAAGACGGGTCTATGATATCATATACAAACTGTTTGGATCCAGATGAGACGCCGAACCCGACACCTCATCTAGATCCAAACTGTTTGACACTTAAAGTTTTATAACTTTAAAACTTGAAGCAAACTAAACTATTTCTAGCAGACGACAACGATTAAGGGACATGTTACGCAATATAATGGGTCAATCTTATATGCGATTATTACATAGTGATTGTTTAAGTAAATTTGTACCTATAACAGTGAGCGTTATATATGCTTTAAGGTCTTCTTGGGTGCTAATTTGACACTCATAAAGTCCTCTATGTTCTTTCTTGACTGGTTTCAGGACGAGATTCCATAACTCCTTATGGCCCTCTCGTTTGTGCTGAATGTCTACCGCTTCATCGTCTGTGAATACCATGTCTCCTACCGTCAGTATGTTATGATCGTTTGTGTCAACTTTCTTCCATATAATCTGCAACAGATAGTAAACGTATACCCACTCAAATAACACTGTCAAACATTCTGCTTAACCCTTTCACCGCCAATGCAATGTCCCAAACATGCACCACGACAAATAATGCAGTCCCAGATCAGACGTCGCCTTTTCAATGAGGCGTCTGATCAGGAACTTCACTTTTTGTCTCACACTCTATATCTATATCTGTGATTTGTTCCTCTGCAATTTGCCTTTATTTATCTCATTTCCTTATCTTTCTGAATGTTTTAACAAAATTGGTTTGCAGACGCCACTTATAAATTTGGCGCCGAAAAGGTTAAGCCTTAATTATTTCCCTCGTGAGTATATGACAAACCAGTATTCATGTTTGCATGAATATTAATTAGAATATTTTTTATTATTATTATTTGCTATGGACCCAGGAGATTTGGATTATGGCAAAAACTGTAGAATCCGAAATTATAAGTTTAAAAAGCAATCAAATAATTCCTTAGAAAACACAGTAGACCCTGATCGAACTGTTCCTACATGAGCCGTTTGATATGTGTCTACACTGTTTAGAAAGGCGTGAGATGGGATTTATATTAGGGAAAGACTTCACCATGTACCGCTACCCGCGACGAGCTCTGTTTGCTTTTGATAGGGTATCAATCTGATTCTACAGCTTCTGTCATGGTAACAATTATTTTGTTCGTAGTGCCATTATAAACAATTAGCTAATAGTTCATGATGTCATTATTAATTCAATTTTCTTACATGAATATTCATTGAGGATAGGGTTAATCTACCATCTGCCTTCCTGGCCACGTATCGTCTTGATTTGACTAGTTGATTTATTCTTGTTTTACTGCTTACATAATGTTGTTAGTCGGTTAAAAAGCTTTGCAGCTTATGTTTATTGTTATATGTCTTGCCGACTCAAAATAAAAATTTATTTGATTTGATATTTGAGTTGTTATAGAGAGGTTCTCCAGTACTTATGAAAATTGCAGCAAACAATAATTCAGCGGGTTCCTACAGCCGAACAATCGTTAACCTGTTTACTTCATTGGTACGCCTTTTAACACCATTGCAAACAGAGTAGACCCAGATCTGGCGGGTCCTGTAAGAGCCGCCTGATCAGGGTGTGTTCTGTTTGTTAACCCTTCTCTTGCTGAATTTTAAAACACATTTCTCCTTCTTTACCCATGCCCTGTTGTATAATTACATATATCTTCACTGCGTACAGGTATATCGCTGTGCAATCACTGCTCTGGAGTGCATTGGTTGCACAATCAACTTGTAAATAGTGCAGACCCTGATGAGACAGCTCCTGCAGGAGCTGTCTTATCTGGGTCTTCACTATTTACAGGTAGGTATATTGACGTGAATAGCAAGCGAAGGGTTAATAGAATTGTACAGGGCTGATGATTTTACAGATAATGATATCATTTGTTCATAGGTCATTATCAAAGTTAGCTAACTAATAGTCAATATTAATAGAATTATTGATTCTTACATGAATATTCATGAAGTAAAATGGTGAAGCTTTATCCTCGTATTGGTTCAACTTCGATTTTTTTTCTATGATGAATGAAACAAATGTAAGGTTTTACAGAGCTTACACATTCGCTACATACTTAAGTGTAAGAACCTTTGCAGCACTGTTTTCCTTCATTGTGACTGTATTTACCGTATACTATATTTAGATGTAATGCTTCTTGCATAAAGCGAGACGTTGTATGATTTTGAAATAAAACTGAAAACTGAACTGATTCTGGTGAAACAACGCCAAATAATTCGATATTTTATCATGATATAATCTCGTTGATATTTAGACGGTGGTTTCTATAAAGAATATGAAACACAGTTGTCTCACTATGTTAGACAAATAGTGATAAGAGTACAAAAGTTCAAGCAGTGTGTAACAGTATATTCACCGACATGCAATAAGTTCTCATATAAAGCAAAGCAGAGCGGAATATAACATATTTTAAATGGACTGGTAAAATGCTGAAACAACCTGTCAAATATACTTCAATCACAAAGTTATTGTAGGATTCAATGTCAAAATAGTATATGCTTAAACTCATTGAAATAACCCCACACTATTCACTATTTCTATTTTTTAACCTTAAACAACCACAGACAATCAAGAAAATGTTATCTGAACTTCACATTGACACTAATTTAATAATACCTGTCCGATAGTTTAAAGAAAACAACTACTCAAAGTTTACATCACAAAGCCGGAAAAGCGAATATGACCAGACGACCATGTGTAGTAGGCTAAATGATATAAGACGACTGACAAATTACCTGTTTTGTGCCAAGATGTCGTGCTCCACATTTAAGCTCCACCCTGGATCCTGTCGTGGCTGTTATGTTGGATTCCATTTCAATAAATGCGGGAAGTTGCTTTTTGTAAGAGGCCATGGTTCCTTGAAATACTGGAAATATAAAGATATTAGGATTATTCACCAGCTTATGCTTGCATAATCAAAATGGGTTGTTTGAGTTAAGCTTACCTGTAAATCGTTAAGCATACCTGTAAATAGTGAAGACCCAGATGAGACAGCTCCTGCAGGAGCTGTCTCATCAGGGTCTGCACTATTTACAAGTTGATTGTGCAACCAGTGCACTGCACAGTGAAATACTTGTACACAGTGAAGATATATGTAATTATACAACAGGACATGGGTAAAGAAGGAGAAATGTATTTTAAAATTCAGCAAGAGAATGGTTAATGACCTGTTTCCTGTACCAAAATGGTTTTGAGAGTTTCGACTTATTTTAATTTACAAAGTTGCGCAAAGGACTAAACCAGCCTCCTTTTTATTTCGTTTTGTTTCGGGCAAAAGGCCAATTCCTATCGAAAAGAACAATAACAGTCCCAATAATTATGACGCCAAATAACCACAACTATGTAAGAACGTCTGGCTGTTGGTATAGAAGGTGTTTTCCAAACATTGTTGCGCCTACATGTAATCAGATACTACAATCTACACTCCGTGCCAATAAGGCATCATCTACAGAATCGTAGCAGCTTAAACGTTAATGGATATTGACCAGAATACATTGGATATATATATATATATATATATATACGAGTTGGTTTCCGTCCCGAGGTTAAACGAATTAATGATACTACTACGAGATGTGTAGGCTAGATACACGTAACAAAAATAATAGTCCTTATAGCGACATCTGCAAACAATACAACATTGTTTGAATCATGTCTCTAGTAATTACCAACGCAGTAATTACAGTTTATATTGCAAAGCAATGACAAAATGATACAGTAAAGCCTCTCTATAACGGCCACTAAATTGCATCAAGTATTTTTTGTCAAAGGCAGGTGGCTGCTTTAAGCAAGTCGAAAGTAAAACAGAACGCTCCAATTGGAGCGTTCTGTTTTACTTTCACCTTACTTTAAGGAGCCACCTGCCCGAAATACCAACTAATTAAAACAATTTAGTGGCCGTTATAAGGACATTTTACTGTATATTACAGTAAAATACAATGTACAGTACAATCCTCTCTAACGCAACAAATTAATATATCACAAAGGTTGACATTAAGTGCATACTTATGTTTGCTTTATGTAGGACGAATGTACCGCTAGAAACCTTATATTGGAGCAGATGGAAGCTGAATACAGGACGAAAGTTATACACAAACTCCTATGGGTGTATGTGGTGGCTTAATTCAGGCCGAATTTTATGGAGAAAGCTCACATAGTAGTCGTCTGCATAACCTTCGTCCTAATTGAAGCTACCATCCACCTGTAAGACCCAATTTTATAAATATCTTTGGTGTCGGCATTAATAATGATGTATACGGCTGACACAAACAATGATCACGGAGACTCATTTGGATACAAATCATTTGCAAATGTGGTAATCCGTGGCGCGCTTACGTTTAATTAACCCGTTAGAATACAACGTGTGTTCAGATTTAGATCTGTTCAATTCTAACTACTTTCAATTCGATACACCTTTTAACCCAAATGCTCTATTTATCACAATGGTTTCAAACTACAAAATTCTAAACTTTTCCTTTTCTCTAGTTAATGCTCCTTTTCGGTAGATTTATTCAAAGAGGTTGTATCTTAAATAGCCAATGAGGTAATGGGTTAAGAAATCACTGCTAATGTGTTATGGCACAAACGTTTGCGAAACAATTGACCAAGTACCAAACAGTTTGGATCCTGATTAAAAGCCGGGCAACACTTGGATCCAAACTGATTGCAATTGAGTCTAATATCGTGGTTACGTGGATAAGTGTTAATTGATTTCTGTTATTTCTGTTTGAAATGGGTGTGAGGAGAATACATCATAAAAACGCAACTGTGCTGTGTTTGCACCACCCGTCTATAAACATCAATAACACAACGGGAATCATAAATTGCACGAAAGTTGTTAACGGTACTGGCGGAACATTCATTAAGTGTTCACTGGGATTGGGTACATGTTTTATGATAATGTTCTAAAGTTTGACATTACTTCTATCAAACACATTGGTGCATTCCTGTAAACAATAGAACCATTATTGTTTTATATTGAATGACGGGAGAATATAAAATAGATAGTGTTGCATTTGTATGGAAGGGAAGTACGAGTTAAATACAACCCATTTCTGACAAAAGGAGTGGGAATCAACAATAAACACAAATTGTAAATTTGTAAAATTACTCTAAAATAAGCATTGCTTTATAATGGATGACTAGAGAGTTATAAAAATAGATTGCATAATCAGAAATGTGACGTACGTATCATTGTATTGCACGTTACTGACTACTAAATACAACCAGGTTCGAACTAACGAGTAGGAACCAAAACGAAATGGAAATTAGAACAATTCGTTCCAAAGAACGGGTTGCTTTATAATGACTGACAAGAGGGTTATAAGAGTATATGGGTCACTCCGTGTGAAGCAACACTTAATGAAAATATAATTTGATATACTTTGCTCCAACGGAATATATCAAAACACGATGGCAAATCATAATTAAGCAATCAGAGATGTGTTTTACATAGCGTTTCGATCGAAATGTATATTTGATCTATAAATCTCTTTCATTTATGTATAAATGCTCATGATGCCATAAATTTGGCATAGGCAAAATGTAGACCCAGATCTGATCTCACCTCATCTATGTCATCTTACCACGACATGCACTGTTTGCTAGTAACAGCAATATTTCCACAAGCATACTTTTATATCTGAATGCAGGAACCGATCACAGACACATCGGATAAGTATACCATATATAATACGGGATTTAAATGGGTTCAATGTAACCACATATATTTAATATGATGTTGCATGAAGTTGACCTCATCCGAAACAGTTTAATTTAGCCCTTTCCTCCTTAAATACGCCTTTCTACGCCTCTGTAAAAATACGTTCGACCTTTGACTAAAACGAGTCAACCTCATTTAAAACTCTAAGAATATTGTTTTGACTGATTTCATCATTAAGTGTTACTCTATGCAGTGCACCATGTAGAAATAGAAATTCGGTATATATTATTATGAACACTATTTATACCGTAATAACCCAAAGTATTAATTAACCCGTTCCCGCATATTGACACCTTTTGACGTCTCTGTAAAAGCCTTTTTTTGAAAGCATTGTGATAAATAGAGCATTTGATCCTATAGGAGCAAATGCTCTATTTATCACAATGGTTTCAAACTACACAATTCTATAAATTTCCTTTTCTCTAGTTAATACTCCTTTTCGGTAGATTTATTCAAAGTGGTTGGGTCTAAAACTAACCTATGATGTAATGGGTTAATACAACAAACCACATAGCCACAAATATGCCTACATCGCTGTTCATCAACATTTGTATTGCTAAACCCACTAAAGATAGAAACATGTATTAGTTAACATTCTAGTCCTTAGAATGCGGGAAATTAGTGCTCTGGCATTGAACGTAGTGTAAACCTAGATCAGAGGGATCATAGATGAGCATTCTGATCAAGGTACGTACTGGTTGCCATTCAGTTATTTAATCCTTAAACACAATGAACTTCTGACAATGTCTTGTCACAAAGTGGCGGGGACATTCAACTGTTACCACTCAATAGGGTTAAACTTTTTATTGTTTAGTCACCAACACATCAAATCCTGATTACAAGCCGGTATATAATTGAACTAGGGGCCACCGATTTACTGAACACAGGACTCAAACAGCAGATAGTTGTTTAATGCAAGGAAAGGGTTATACAGAAAACTCCTGTAGGAATTTTCTGCATAACGGTTGACCTGCATTAAGATACCACCAACCTAATAGACCCATAATTATACCACTGTTTGATAGCCGCTCAACCCTTTCCTCAATAAATACGTCTTTCTACACCTTTGCAAACAGAGGAAGCCAATATCAGACGGCTCTTATAGGAGCTGTCTGATCAAGGTCTGCTCTGTTTGCTTATCATATAATATACGATCTGATTTTTACGATCTGTTTTTTGTCAAATTTTTTCGATCGTATAACTGATACTACAGTGTCCATCAGGTCTAAATTTCTTGATTCATACATCACTATTGTAATTATGTTCATTAATATTCATGATGTAATTATGTCTTACATGAATATTCATGGAGTTAAGGCAGGTTCTACTGCGCTTGCAGTCAGCCACATTTGAATCATGTCCGTGTGCAAAGGAAAATATAGATTTACCAATAGGGTGATTAAGTTCAATAAATCAGATCAGTAGATAATGCTGGGTATTTCGATACTATAATAAATTCCCCATTTATCCGCCGAACACGCTTTCGAATTGTCTCGAAGAATCCGCTAGAACAGTCGCTCGCTACAAAGAACATAGATCCCTGAACATACCGAACCCAAACACCATCGATTCCCCATATTACAGCTAGAGCAGCAAAATTCTGCCAGTGTGTCAACGTTCAACGTCATTCATCAGAGTCGTACGAACTATTACCTTGGTAATAGCTGCGATTAATAGTATTTGATAATATTAGTTAATACACAGTCATAATTACCTCGTTCGAAAACATTTGATTCTATTATTCCAAGACGTTATTGTAGGTGAATACAATTTACATATATTTAGCTATTAGGAATAATGGATTACAAATCCCTTTATTTGATTTGGAATTCATCTCTCTGCCAGGAAATTGTTATTCGCCTGTGGGGAATTGTCACAAAAATGCATGTTGGCGACTATTTCACTGTCGAAACAGATTCTTAGGCGCATATTTATGCAAGGAGCTCGGTAGTTGCGTGGAGCTAATGTGCCCTTTAGCCTGCTATGAAACAATTCACCAGTTCAAAAACATGGCCTACTTGGTATTTGAGACGTATCATTTATACTTTTCGTTTGTATCTATCATGCTAAATATAACACTAAATTAATCTTTCATCGCTGTATTTTCAATTGGGCTATTCTAATATTCAAACAGGCCAGGGTTACCATGGCTATTTAGGGTTTTATTCTAAAGATGAGTAACGTGACAAACAATGTAGACCGTGATGAGTTGGTTCCTCCTTGAGCCTTCTTGACTGGGTAGTTTGCAGGGTCATTACTCATTTCCTGCACGTAAAAGGTAACTGAGACATCTTCTTGGTCGGCACCTCATCTACTTCTAATCTGTGTGCAAATGTTGCTGGGTTGAGATTGTGGTGAAACAGTTGATAGGCTTTAGACTGTATGGCGAGGAAGCGAAGTCGGTAGAGTATTGACATAGTAAGCCAATGACCCCGGGTTCGAGTCCGAGTCGAGTCATAATGTTTCACCATATTACACAAAGGTAAATAATAAATGTGTCTGTAGCATGGTATATGTTACAAAAAAGTAGCATTACCTTCAGCTATAGCAAGGTTAAAGTTACAAATGGGTAATGTTTTCTACAGCCTGAAGCATGATATACGGTTTCAAATAGGTAGTGTTGCCCATATCCTGTAGCATGGTTTACGTCGAAACCAAATAGGTTTTGTTACATCTACATCATGCAGCATGGTAAACGTTACACCAATGAGGCAGTGTTGTCTACAGAATGCAGCGTAGTAAGTGTTACAAATAGGAAGTGCTGGATACATCATGGAGTATGGTAAACGTTACACCAATGAGGCAGTGTTGTCTACAGAATGCAGCATAGTAAGTGTTACAAATAGGAAGTGCTGGATACAGCATGTAGCATGGTAACATTACAAGTAGGTAGTATTGTCTGCATAGGGTAGCGTCGTGAACGATACAGACGGGTGATAGTGTCTACAACGTAAACGAACAGGTCAACAGTGTTTACAGCATAATTATAGCATGGTAAACCTTACATGTAAGTAGGGTTGTCTACATAGGGTAGCGTGCTGAACAGTACAGAAATGTAATAGTGTCTATAACGTAAACGAATAGATAATAATACGGTTTGTCGTGGACAGCGCGTTCTGTCGACAAATCCAGTAGAGGGGAATTAAGATACCTTTAGGCAGATGGCTGCTTAATGCAGGCTGGAAGTCACGCAAAAAGCTCCTTTGGAGGCTTTCTGCATGACTTTCACCATACATTAAGTTGCCACCTGTCTTCAAGACTGATACTGATACTGAATTGTAAATCCTGTTAGAGGGGAATTGCTGCACACTATGCTATAACTTGACATACGTTAATGTTTTACGTTTTGGAACCATGCATCTGGCTATTAAATCAATAATTATTCTCCTACATTTCTCTGTGACAAGTCATAAATTGAGAAAAAACCGAATGTTTATTTTAACTTAATCTCCCACTTGAAACCTTAAATATATGCACACTTTGACAGGAAAATGACAATCCAATTATAAACGGGAATATGTATTAAAGACAGGGGTTTATTTATGTCGTAAAGAACATTTTGATATGAGGCATAACGAATGATAAAACAATATTTTCCCAACAAACAATTATGGAGTAAATTGTCTACCATTTCTATCGCAGACAAATTGATTGAATGTTCTACAGTACCCAGTGGAACGAATCTGTCACGAGCTTCCATAAAGACATTCATTATGTCGTTGTAACGTTCGTTATATACTCAACAAAAATGTCAGGGGTATTTCTTTTTGCAGAGAAAATTACCACAATGGTAATAATCATATCAATGATATTTTGTGTACTCATATAAATATTGTGTTTATTATCATACATAAAGCGATCAATTCATGCATAAATGTTCGCTATGGCAAGGTTAAAGCCTTACCCTCTTCTGTGTTTATTGCAAGTATCGATACCTGAATAATCATCGGAAATATAGTTATATCGAAATATGAAATGTAGACAATTGTAGCCACTTAAGAAAGTTTACAAAAGACAGATATATTTTAAACTCAATTAGCCAACAGAGCAGACCCTGACCAGACGACTCCTATGGAGCCGTCTGATATGGGTCTACTCTGTTTGCAAATGCGTGAAAACACGTTTATATTCGGGAAAGAGTTAAATGACACCAGTGTTTATCCATTAGTGGTGACTATAGAGAGTCTCTTCTGTGTTCAATTGACATGCAAGACAAGTCTTAACCCCTTCCTTCATATAAACGCATTTTCACGCCTTTGCAAACAGAGAAGGCCCAGATGAAACGGCTCCAGTAGGAACCGTTTGATCAGGACCTGCTCTGTTTGATAATTATAACAGACCTGACTATGCAGTTTCTACCAATACCAAACGTCCTGTGTATTTCAGCTAATAGATATTCATGGTGTCATTATTTCCTTCATACATATGCAAGAGGGAAAGGGTCACTATTATAGTGCATCAGTAAACGAAGCACTGCTCCCGTTTGGATCGATCAGATTTGTTATAAATTTTGCTTCTAACGTTCAGAAAAGCAATCAAAATAGACTTAAGGCTTCCGCGGCGTTATCTCGATTGAAGAACGTGTAGTTTTGTCCTGTTCCAACGCCTCAAATCTCTACGGCTAACCCATGGAACTGATGGAATTAAAGTTGATCCTCTGGTTGATGCATAGAATTTATCAACCATAGCCAAGTCTTATCGACTTACTTGAAATCTGGAATATTTCGATCGCCGCTTACTCTGTTAAAGTCTGATTTTCCAATACGGACGCCCTTGTTTACAGGATGCAGTTTATGCGCCAAACATGAACCAGAGGTCCCGCATGATTTATGCCGTGTCATAAATGTTGTATTTTGCCTGATTTTATCGCCTGTAATATTTTCGGAACATTAACCAGTGTTTTGTGATTTGTCTCATACATTATTCATGGATCCATATTTGAAACAGGTTTAGATATGTCTTATCCGTAAGAATATCAGTCCGTCCGTCCATCACACACTTTTTGCCTGTCCTACATACCTCCAACATTATTCGGCTTTGAAACATAGTACACACACACATGTATATGCATGTATATGCAGGATAGCTGGTCACTTACGTAGAAGTGTTCACATGAGTTATAACCCTTTGCATACACATACATACATATATACATACATGCATACGTGCATACGTACGTACGTACAGTTATACATACGTACGTACATATGTACGTACGTACACACATATGTACGTACGTACATGCGTGCGTGCGTGCGTGCGTGCGTGCGTAGTAGTTACGATTGGTGCCATTATTGTCTTTTTCTACATGCGTTTAAAACCAACGAATAGATGGAATGCAATAATCATATCCTTCAAGATAATTGCTTGAATCTGTCCGCGAATTCATTAATTTATTTGCGGTAATGATTCGAGGAAAGCGGTAACGATACAGGCATTGCTTTTGTGTGACATGACAGGTGACTCCAGATTAAGACACGAACATTATGCATGGTATTTTTTAATTGTGAATGTTACGGGCAGAAATTATTCGTTTGAATATATTTAATATTTTTTCTGAAAATGTGCATCTTCGGGATAAAGCGAAATTTTCTACTTAGACAAGTTTAATATGATAATACAGAGTATCAATTGTCACGGAAAACATTACGTCAGATTCTGTGATCTAGTGGGTTTGCTCTATTACATAAGACTGAAAAACAGAGATTTACCTGTGCAGGGTCGAATCCCATCATTTGCTAAATCTTTTTTTTTTCCGTTCCCCTGACAGTGTCAAATTTTATAGAATGTATTCTTGACATAATTGTGAGTACGATCGGAGAATATTTTTAACACTTTAGATCAACCGCTGGAAGTTTTAAGCTACAAGTGACCCCCCCCCCCCCCCAACACACACACACACACACATATGTTTCCTCTTTTAGGTGGGGTTTTACTGTATATCTAATAATGCAGTTTCTGCCAGAGCCAAATAATACGGTGTGTATGTTATGTCTTATACGAATGGTCATCATATAAAGGGTTAGGGTTGGTATTGTTGTTGTTGTTTGCTGTTTTTGTTGCTGTTGATGTTGTTCATAATACTGTTTTTATACACGTTCTCTATCAACAATTAGCCAGCTCCGGGCCAATGCTTGATAACTATGCACACAGTGTGACTTGGATCATGACGGGATGCCGAGTTACTCGGAGTCTGATCAGGATCCAAACTATTTGCAAAAGCTATTTAGGTAGATACATTTGTAGATCGTTTAGGAAATCCTCGTCAGCACAACACTGTGTCCACATCAAAATTCTAAAATCAAGACAGATATCCAATCATTTGTTTTCACCAAACCGACCACAATGTTTAACCGTTAGGTTCCTGGTTAGACCAAGTTTCACCTTGATTCAAACTGATTGCAAAGGTAGTGTAAATTCACTCTAATACGACGCGTTAGTCCTGATATTTATAAAGATGATGGTTTAATGCAGAATACGTGTTTCCAAACAGTTCCTTTCCAGGACATTTTTCCATTACTTTTGCATTAACCCATTCCCTCATATTAACGACTTTTGACGACTCTGTAAAAGTCACTTTGTCACTTTTCCTATAGGAGCAAATGCTTTATTTATCACAATGGTTTCAAACTGCAAAATTCTAAAGATTTTCCTTTTCTCTAATTAATGTTCCTTTTTGGTAGATTTATCCAAAGTGGTTGGATCTAAAAATAGACTATGAGGTAATGGGTTAAACAGTCCCCTGTTTTACATACTCCTAGGTTAATAACTTATGTGGTCGAATTAGCGAGACTCTGTCCTTATTACAAACTCTCCCGTAGCAAGTTCACTCATATATCTGAATTTATTCTATTTGACGGCTGTAATTTTTCAGACTCATATTTAGTAGAGCGGTCTATCAATCACTACTTCCCCTGAAACAACTCATTATCTTTTTCCTACAGGCCTGCCGAATGATGATTATGAAAAATGAATGTTTTCTTGAAGTAGCATGTCCGCATGGTATCATAGTATCAGTAATAATTAGGCAGTTCCTGTCCTAGCCAACCTCTTTGGGGTTTGGGGTTGTTGTTGTTTTTACCTCGCCGTAAAATATCAATTCCTTGTCTCATAAATATTCATGTAAGAAATAGTGGTATTGTGAATACATGTGAGTTCAGTTTGTATACAGTAAAACCCCTCTAATGCGACCACTTGATGACTAAACATGGATATCTTTATAAGCAGGTGGTTGCTGAATGCAGGACAAAAGTAATGCAGAAAGCTCATCTATAAGCTTTCTGTATTACTTTTGTCCTGCATTAGGCTACCATCTGCATCTAGCACCCAAAGTTATACATCTTTTAGGTGGTCGCATAAGCGGGGTTTTACTGTATTAGTATATGAACATAGTATGGTTTTTGCTCTGGCGGAAACTGCAGAATCAGATCCCTATAATTCCATAGGCGAACATAGCAGACCCTGATTAGGTGATTCATACAAGAGCCGTCTGATCTGGGACTACTCTGTCAGCAAAGGCACGAAAAGCCGTCTCTGTCAGGTAAATGGTTAAACAAAATAGGATTTGTTTATAAACGTGAACATATACGGAAACTATCCTCTGGAAAACCCCAACCTACACCATAGTAAAGAGCGATAGGCATACTACAAACACAGAAGTCTTGGAAGTAAATGTCATAGTTTGACATAACAAGGGTAACTACATGTATATTGATTCCAAAATCATCCTGATAACGACAAACCCATGTCCGATATGTTCAGAAATGTGGTAACGAGAAAAAATGACGCTTGATTCAATTCAATCAGATACCATTAATGAAACTAATACACGCTAAATGACCACTTGTACCGTGCTCTGTGATAAATAGGGTCAAATCAGGAAAGCAAAAGCCGTGAAATGAAAGAGTTTGTCATTGATTTCTGGTAATTTCCCAGATCGTCAATTCCAGTAGATTGTTGAATATAGAGGATCGATGGAGATTGGATGGGAATGGGAGATCACCTTTGTATTACTAAAAGCACCATGGCTAATATGTCAGTTGGAAGTGGTTTAGGCCAACTTTGGACATTTACATTGAATGAGTGAATGGTTGGTATACTGTGTGAAAGGACAGTGCAGATCCTGATCAGACGGTTCTTCAACGAACCATTTGATCTGGATCTACAGTGTTTGCGAATTTCCAGTTTACTCAGTGCTCATATTCAAAGAGCTAAAGTGAGCCACGAGCAACAGGAAACCTTCAGAATTCAAATACAGTAAAACTTCGATTATTCGAACACTAAAATACGTATTATTATCGACCTTTAAGACAGGTGGCAGCTTAATGCATGGTGAACGTCATGCAGAAAGCTCCTCTAGGAGCTTTCTGCATGACTTTCACCATGCATTAAGCAGCCACCTGCCTAAAAGGGTCTAAATTCTTCTATACCGAAAATTCGGATAATCGAGGTTTTACTGTATATACAGCAAAATGTCTCTACAATGGCCGTTGGCACTGTAGCTTCATACAGTGTAATATTTACAGGAATGCTGAAAGCTCCAAACTGTGTCTACCAGATAGACACGGGTACAAACTGCATCATAAAAAACAGCTTATAAGTATCCATGATGTCATTTTGTCTTACCTGAATATTCAACAGAGAAGGGGTTGATTAGCGCTGTGTAAAGCAGATCGAATATATTGCTGGTTGAAACTGCAGGGACAAGCCTATTATGATTTCATAAACAAGCCGCGCAGACCTTGGTCAGAGGCTTCCTACACGGGCAACTACGTGACAAGGCGTTTGTATGAAGGAATGGGTAAATGCTTTCAAAACTACAAACTATAAGTCGATGACATTTGCAAACATCTGTTTAACAACAATTGTGTTTGAATATGAATTGCGAAAGGGGATACTTTTAGTAAGAATCAGTTACAATAGAACCCCTCTTATGCGACCACTTAATGAATAAACATGGGTGTCTTTATAAGCAGGTGGCTGCTTAATGCATGGCAAAGTAATTCAGAAAGCTCCTCTTAGTGATTTCTGCATAAACTTGTATCCTGCATTAAGCTACCACCTGAATCTAGCCCCCAAAATTATATCTCTTTTAAGTGGTCACATTAGCAGGGTTTTACTGTATTTGCTTTAGACTAAAGTTGATTGCTGTTAAAATGTGGGTTATAAAATAAGAGTTAAATAATACCCAATCCAACTAACTGTTAACCCACAACTCCTTAAATATTCATATAAGAAATAATGGCATCATGAATATTAATCAGAGTATTGTTATAATAGCACATAGACACGAGAATATTTAGCCACGGTAGAAACGGCAGAATCAGATCTATATTATACTATCACCAAACAGAAATACCCTGATCAGACGGCTCCAACACGAGCTGTCTGATCTGGGTCTATTCTTACGGGAAAGACCATAAATGGCAAAATTATCAGATATGGGGTTAAAATATTGATATAGATATAGTTTGACATATGATGGTTTGATTACCAAGACATGTAAATCACGCACAAAAAAATGCCTTCATTTCCTTCTCATTGTCTGGGCTATAAGTTGAAAAGCTCATTTACGAAACCATTCCACTTAAGGATTCTATTGAAAATGTAATTGAATTTATTCACGAAACGTTTTAGCGATAACGACCCAGCGTGTAAATCATGGGTTTCATCCCTTTTAATGTTTAGAGAATGGGATCCATCAATAATATTGGACACTGATTTATCACTTAACGTATTGAAGTGTCCTGCCATTGTCTAAAAAAGCCGGAACGTTGTTGAAAGGACTGGGAAACCCATAATAAACTAAATCTTTAACGTGTTTTGAACAGTTGGCAGACATTGGTAGAACTGAATTGCGTGGGATATAGAAGGAGTGAAAAATGTTTCCGCAATGAAAAGAAAGCGTAGCTTTCCGAAGAGACATGTCAACATAGATACAAACATTATGTAATATATAGCATGACTGTTCCATTCCATTTCCCCTAGATCTATAAAACAATGATTTACTGAAGAAAAGGTTTCAGATAAACTACAATAACACCCTACTAATGCGACCTTTTAATGAATAAACATGGTTGTCGTTATAAGCAGGTGGTTGCTTAATGCAGGACAAAAATATTGCAGAAAGCTCCTCTAAAGTATTTGTCCTGTATTAAGCTACCACCTGCCTCTACTACCCATAATTATACATATTTAAGCTTTTCCCATTAGAGGGAGTTTACTGTATGCACAATCATTCCTATTGGGAGGCAAGGTAGTCAATTGCTTGTAAAACCTCGCTTATCCGACCGCCCCAACCCGTGTCAGTATCGGTCTGTGAAACAGGAGACAGCCTAATGAATGATGATAGACATGCACAAAGCTTATATAAGAGCTTTCTGCGTGATTTTCATCAAGCATTAAGCAATCACCTGCCTACAACATCGACAATTCGAATAAGCGATGTTTTACTGTATAATAATAATTGTATAGACAATGATGGGCACTGCGCATATTCAGAACACAGATATATACTTATTACAGCAATCAAGATCATTTGTGCAAACGTACATAAAAAAAAATAATTCCAAAACACAATGATCAGAAATGTAACGAAATTATGATAATAAAAGTAATAGTATAATGATAACGACCATGCTAGTGGTAACGATGAAGACGGCAGTGATGACACAAACGTATAGATACATACATGTATACCTGTAATATAGGTGAATAATTATCTGTGTTTTTCAGACAAACTATGTGGTTTGCTACGAACTGAGAGAATTTAGATAAATAAGTACTCTTGATTTCCACTGCTCTGTGACTACTAAATGTTGACAGAAATTGGTTATACACAGGTTTCGATTAATAGGACCTCATAGCTACAGATAAACGTGCGTACACAGATACTAAAGTCGTCATTTCTCCACTAAACCGTATAATGTGACCACTCTTTAGAATTGCCTGTTCGAGACGATTTTAAAGAGCGGTCACAGTACAGATTTTGGTGTTATTGTTGAAAATGTTTACATTTAGGCATCTTATCTAAACCTCTGTATGTTACATCCTTAACCCATAACATCTTATCTAAACCTCTGTATGTTACATCCTTAACCCATAACATCTTATCTAAACCTCTGTATGTTACATCCCTAACCCATAACATCTTATCTAAACCTCTGTATGTTACATCCTTAACCCATAACATCTTATCTAAACCTCTGTATGTTACATCCCTAACCCATAACATCTTATCTAAACCTCTGTATGTTACATCCTTAACCCATAACATCTTATCTAAACCTCTGTATGTTACATCCTTAACCCATAACATCTTATCTAAACCTCTGTATGTTACATCCTTAACCCATAACATCTTATCTAAACCTTTGTATGTTACATCCTTAACCCATAACATCTTATCTAAACCTCTGTATGTTACATACTTAACCCATAACATCTTATCTAAACCTCTGTATGTTACATCCTTAACCCATAACATCTTATCTAAACCTCTGTATGTTACATCCCTAACCCATAACATCTTATCTAAACCTCTGTATGTTACATCCTTAACCCATAACATCTTATCTAAACCTCTGTATGTTACATCCTTAACCCATAACATCTTATCTAAACCTCTGTATGTTACATCCTTAACCCATAACATCTTATCTAAACCTCTGTATGTTACATCCTTAACCCATAACATCTTATCTAAACCTCTGTATGTTACATCCTTAACCCATAACATCTTATCTAAACCTCTGTATGTTACATCCCTAACCCATAACATCTTATCTAAACCTCTGTATGTTACATCCTTAACCCATAACATCATAGGCCATTTTTAGATCCAACCTCTTTAAATAAATCTAACAAAAAGGAGCATTAACTAGAGAAAAAGGAAACATTTAGAATTGTGTAGTTCTGAAACCACTGTGACAAACAGAACATTTGCTCCTATGGAGCAAATGCTCTATTTATCACAATGGTTTCGAAAAGTGTCATTTACAGAGGCGTCAGAAGGCGCCAATATGGCGGGGGGTGGTTAACAATGGCGACCATGAAATAAAATGGTGCCTATCTCCGTGCCAATCGTACATGAAGCAGCGAATACATAACCTGGATTAACCAGTATCTGTTAGACACGCCTTTCGATGAATTATCTAAAAGAGTAGACCCAGAACAGACGGCTCCTATAGGAGTCATCTGTTCAGGGTCTGCTCTGTTTTTCAAAACTTGAAAAAGTGTCAGTAATAACAATATAGTTTAAAGACAGTAACTGAAACTCATACATTCATGTCCTTATACCGCATTGGTTGTGCTGATTGAGGTCGGTTTCTAAAATATTAATTTCAGCACAACCCTAAGCACTGCAAAATCAAGGGGCAACGCTTGAAAAGATTAAGTCGATTTAAGCAATACATTTACGGATTTTTTCCGAGAGTGGATCGTTGTCTGCACTTTGATGTATTGTGGATTTATCTGGCAGACAACCTGAATGATGTGCGTTGCTTAAATTTGGCGGTGAGCTTTTCAGAGACTGGGATAAATAAGTTCACACGATATTGATGCCAACATCCAAAGAACCAGACAATACATCCGTTGTTTCAGGAAAACAACACTAAACGTACAGTAAAACTTCACTCCGGCAGCCGCTGTATTTGTAGAGCGGAAACATCTTTCATTATTTATTGGTAGAGTCCATACACTATCAAAAGGTAAATTTGTGAGTGGAATTTCGATGACAAACAGAGCAAACCCATATCAGAGGGCTCCTCTAGGAACCATCTGATCTGGGTCTACACTGTTTGCAAATGAAATGTTACCCTTTGAAACCTTGTAAACGAATGCACTAAGTCATGTGGTAGCTTAATGCAGGACAAAAATTATGTATGAAGCGCGAACAATTTCAATCTGCATTACGCAACTATTTGCTTGTAAAGAGATTCGTATTTAGTCATTGCTGTATCACTATATAGATACTCCACTGTGTATCAAATGGATTAACCATTTTCTCCATAAATACGCGTTCTTATGCCTTGCAAACAGAGCAGACCCGGATCAGACGGCTCCTATAGGAGCTGTCCGAATAGGGTCTGCTCTGCTTGCTTATGGTATGATATAGATATGACTTTACAGTTTCTGCCATGGACAAACATCATGATATAATGAGTTGAGCCCTGGAGGAGAGGGCATCCTTGGTTATGGTCCTCGACTAACAATCACTAAGCCCCCTCCCTTCCCCCCCCCCCCCCCGCTTTAGTTTGGTTTGAATCTCAACCAGGACATTTAAATGTGTTATTGCAACAGTTAATCTAATTAGTATGCATAATGCCATTATTTCTTATATGAATGTTTGTTGAGTAAAGCGTTAAGTTAATTAAATGACTCAGATGGCACCCACCATCCATGATGTCTGCGGACAGTTTCAGACGTGCATCAACTGTGTTTTTAAATTTGACGTGTCAGTTTTGACTTGGGCTTAGATTAAGCAAATTCGCTGAAGAATCTCATGTTTTGCTTAATGTGTGTCGTCTGCTATTTTTGGTAGAATCTTAGAGCCATACACAATGTATGAAAGTGAGAATAAGGTTGGTCGCGAGCCTGAGAATGTGTTGGGTGATATCGAATCCTGATCTTTGCTTTCATTCTATATGAAGACAAGGCGCTGAAAAATTCGGTTCCTTTCCAAACTCCAATTGGCCCGATGATGTTATCAATACTTTAGCTCCTTCGCCGCCAGTGTATTTTCTGTTATTACATATGCAAACAGATTGGTTCCAGGTGAGACGCAGAGAAACATCAGGAACAAAACTGTTTGTAAATGTGATAATGTTTTTGAAAGAAACTGGAAGAATATTAAACAAATGAAAATTGTAGCAGAATTTTAATTCTGCAGACATGTTTTGGCAGCGAAAGAGTTATCTAAACGGACATTGGACAAATACCGGTATTACAACACTGCAAGAGACACTTCTGGAGAAAAATAAATCAGTTTGTTTAGCATTCAAAAGGGTAGGACCCCTGCAGACAATTTTCTGCCAGACAAAAGATTTGCCATTTCGTCGAACAAAATTACATCTTTGACAAATATAGTTTTCTTTTGATTTGCTAGAATTTGACAGACTTTGTTGAACTACAAACGTTAAGCTTCAGCTGAAAATAGAAACAAACCTAATTCAACCTTCGTTTCATCCGATTAAAGAGACAATATTTTATCAGCCTACGCGTATCCAAGTGTGTCTCTGACGTGTTAATGATACATCTACACACATGTTGGACCCAGATGAGATGCCGAGTACCTGGCTGTCTCATAAGATTGAGCATTCGTGTTGAATTTCTATACAGAAAGTGAATGTGATAATTTTGAAAGCGATTTAGACGAACATTCGTGCGGACAAAATTGTGATCTGCAGGCTATAGGAAAATCTGCTTTGTAAGTCATGTTAACCCTTTCCCTCACTTTCTTCGACTTGTCCCGCGTTTGCAAACATATTGGATCCAAGTTAGACGCCGAGTAACTCGGCATCTCATATAAATACATAAATAGTTTGCCATGACAGTCATAGTATAATAATATACTAGTATCCCATATAGCAAACAAAGTAGATGCTGATCGGACTTCTACAGGAACAGTCTGATCTGGGACTATTGGGGTCCATTGATTTTACAAAGGAATTAAAACCATATTTCTGGTGTAAAAGCGTTAACACTTTCATTCATATAAATGCGTTTCGCGCATTTACAAACAGGGTAGACCCAGATCAGACGAAACCTATAGGAGCCGTCTAATCGTTTGCTGATGGAATTTGAAATAAGGTTTTTTACTTTCTAAAATGGCTAAAATGTTCCACGTTCCATACTGCAATATAACTATATTTTCATGAATATTCAGAAGGTATTATAATCTGAAATAAACACAGAACAAGGAAATGGTTAAATGTATGTGATGCTTATCATTTTAATGTAGGGTGAATTTTCTACAGAAAGCCCATGTATGCATGAGTGTTCTGCATAACTTTTGTCCCGCATTAATCTACCTGCTCCATTGTATCCATTTCCTTGTTTAACATTCACGTAAAACAAATGACATCGTGAGTAATACTAAGATCAACTTTTATAATAGTATACGAATGTGTGACATTTTAGTCATGATAGCAACTGTAGAACTAGATCTATATTATTTTATACGCAAATAGAGCAGACCTTGTAGGAGCCGTCTGGTATCTACTTCGTTTGAAAATGCGCGAAAACGCGTTTATATGAAGGGGTGGGTAAAGACACCTGTATTGTTCACCACATGGCCCAATTAGCCCTTAACTGTTCTAGGTTTATTCCAAAGTTAGATGCCTACTTCATATTCATGGACAAAATAGTTATAATGACATACGGAAGGTTGACCATAGTAGTCATTTCAGAAACTAAAGAAAAAGTCTATCAGATTACATTAGCAAACAGAACAGACCCTAATCAGACGGCTCCTATAGGAGCCGCCTGATCTGGGTCTACTCTGTTTACAGATGCGTGAAAATGCGTTTATATGAAGGAAAGTGTTAAATGATTTACCACGCCTAGAACAAAACACTATGCGACAGTGACGTGGACTTGCGTCTGTGCAGCATGACTTTGAACTAACAAACAATGGTGAATAGTCCTGTAAGAACTCATTATTTCAGCAACATTAAATTTAACAGCGTATAAACAAAGAAATAATATATTATATCAAAGCTATTAAACACTGATAAAGTATTTCAAAGATATCTAAAAACAACGTGTTTCGGAAAAAAAATATACAGACGATTCTTTTCACAGTATGCTGCTAAGGGTTGATAAACAATATACTGAGTTTTACATCCAATGGCAAAAATAACCATTAACTATTTTCCATTTTTTTCATTTGTTTTACAAGAAACAGTCACAGTAACAAACCGTTTGGATCCTGCTGAGACGTCAAGTTACTCGACGTCTCATCTGGATCCAAACTGTTTGTATATGTAATCACAGATGTTGCATTGACAGCGAAAGAGTTAAAACAGAAATTGAAATTGATTTTACATCATACATTAATATTTCAATAAATAACTGTTGTATTTTTTCTATGTCGCTGATACATGAAGCTGATACATAATAAAATGCCGTCCGTTTATTCAGCATTCAATGAAGTGTGGAATTGATTTTAACCTTTATTCTGTTGTTGGCGGATCCATTATTATCTTGTGTGGCGGCCGTAAAAAGTCGCCCCCTACTTCATTCTCAGTGTTGTATTTTCTGGTTCTTCGGGTAAGCCGGTGCTAGGGGGCGTGAGTTGTGTTGCACTTTTAATAACTACTCATGAACACACTCAATAAAACCGAGTCTGCAATTTCCTCTTTTGGCATTGCTACTGTTGCTTTCGAAGGATCACCCACTTTCAGAATATTTAAACTGGGTCTACTCTATGTCAAAAGGCATGAACATGCGTCCATATTAATTAGGCAAGGGATTCCCATGCGGAGTCAGATTTCAAGGAAATCTTCCTTCCATCTTTTTTATATTATACGCAGCCGTGTGAATTGAGTGTCAGGTAATTAGTGTATCATCTGGATCCAAACTGTTTGGAAATAGTATCATTATCACCAGAGCTACAGATAAAGACGCGTACCCAAATACTAAAATCGTCATTTCTCCACCAAACTCTATACTGTGGCCAGTCTTTACAATCGTCTCAAAGAGACAATTCCGAAGAAAGGTCACAGTGTAGGGTCTGGTGGAGAAATAAAGAAGTTATTCCTGAAAACGACTTAATGCACGCGTTACGACAATAATTTGAATAATAACTGCAATGGCTGCTTAGAAAGTTGGCAAGCAGACAGCAAATATGTTGTGTGTTTTTTTTCGAATATTAACTGTTCCATCGCCAAGTAAGTTTCGTTTGCTAAGATCATTGTCTGCTTCAGATTTCTAAGTCTACTTTGTTACAAAATCCTAATTAAAATGTTTGGATCCTGACGGGATGCTGTGTTATTTATCATGGAACAAAACTAAATAAAACGATTATAAAAGATTCGATTATTTCGGCAAAAATGTCCACCTTTAAAATAAAAAGTAGGCAATTTCAAAATATGATTACATACCAATTTGCCTACATATATGAGCAGATATCTTTTTTTTGTCTATAAGTCTTTTTTACATACAGAATCTTCAGAAACATTAATAATTTACCAGTCTCCTCGACAATTAACCGACCCACGAAGATGTACCGCTACAAATCATCATCCTTGAGCACGCACACCTGGCGCAAAAATGCAAGGTTATAAAACTTCTGTGTCTGAGTCTGAGATCATTCTCAAATATCTGATTGGTCAGAATCTTATCAAGCTGGATCCAAACTGTTAGCATGTGATATCATAAACCCATCATTGTGGCACGGAAGGGGTTAACGTTCGAGATATCGAAGATCAACTGTATATTATTTCATAAGCAGAGATAACACCTACCGTTGGATCTGGGTATTTTGAGGATGCAAATGTGTGAATAGGCGTTTCTATAATTCATATTTCTACAATGATTTTTTTTCCATCCCCACCCCAAAATACATAATCAGAGTATAGGCTATATTAACTTCTATCAGCCTGCTGAGTGGCTCGGTTTCTCAACTTGATCCAAAGTGTCATCACGCGTTGGTTTCCTTGTGTTTTATTATCTTATGTTTGTAAAAGTACAGAAAACGTACAGGAAATAATAGAGACAAAAAAACACTAAAATACCTACAGTTCTCACGGTAATAATATTCTCAATTGGACATGCAATATTCAGTATCTTTTTTATGTATGGGTCTACTCTGTTTGCAATGGCGTAGAAAGACGTATCTATGAAGTAAAGGGTTAACTGACGTTTGAGATAATCAGGATACAGTTAAATCTCACTAATGCGACCACCAAATGGGGGTCTATTAATGAGCCTCAACAATGCGTGTAAGCTTAATTCAGAACGAACGGTATGGTTGAAGGATACTCCTGCAATAATTCAGAACGAGCGGTATGGTTGAAGGATACTCCTGCAATAATTCAGAACGAACGGTATGGTTGAAGGATACTCCTGCAATAATTCAGAACGAACGGTATGGTTGAAGGATACTCCTGCAATAATTCAGAACGAACGGTATGGTTGAAGGATACTCCTGCAATAATTCAGAACGAACGGTATGGTTGAAGGATACTCCTGCAATAATTCAGAACGAACGGTATGGTTGAAGGATACTCTTGCAAGCATTTTCCGCATTACTTTCTCCCTGTATTACGCAACCACCTGCTTTTAAATACATCTTTGTTAATTCATACAGTGGTCGCTTTAGAGTGGTTTTACTGTACTAGCGTGAACTGTCATTACTCTAGTTCATTGCTTGCGGGTAATACTGAAACATAAATAAACAAGCAAACTAATCAAACAAACAAACAACAGCAAATGACTTGTGAATTCAGGACGAGCACACGTTTAAAACATAAATTACTGACACTCGCCAATTACAATAGCAAAACCAATTTGACCGTTAACTAAAAATAGTGTGCAGCAAGATCAGTTGTCAATAACTCGAGATTGTAATCAAGGTTTTAGTCCTTTCCTTCATATATACGCGTCGTTTCACGCATGTGTAGAGTAGACCAAGATCAGACGACTCCTATAGAGCCGTCTGATCAGGGTCGGTTTGTTTGCTAATGAAATTTGAAAGATTAGTTTCTTTACTTTCTAAAATGGCTACAATGTTCTCCATTCCATATTTTATTTTAACTATTTTGTCCATGAGTATTTAGTAGGTATTGAAATCTGGAATAAAAATGAAATGGGAAAGGATTAAATGTCTTGACAAGGTTTTAACTGAACTAACAATTAAAAGGTCAAGATATCCGCAGACAATGTATTTCTACCAGGACACGTTATGGTTCCGGTTCTTTTGATTTGCTGATATTATTCCGACCTTTGCTTTCGTCTTGGGTTAAATTATTGGCGAATATAGAAACAACGTCAATTTTTCATTTCATTCGTTTACAAAAAGCTATATTTCAACATCCTACGACGGTTCTAAATTCGTTTCCCAAACAAATCCAATCTGACAAAATTAAGCTGTTTTGTGGTATCCCTACATACATGAAATACATTAGAATATCTTAGGAAAATTAACGTTTTATATACGGGATACGCATGCACCGCACCGTCACTTGCAAACACGGTAGACCCAGATCAGAGGGCTACAAGACGAACCTTCTGATCGAGGGATGTACTATTTATCATTCCAATTCCTCTAGCACGGTTAAGCATTTCATACTGAGTGCAAGGACGCCAGCTGTCCGGATAAAATGCGTAAATATAAACATTTTCAAGAATAGCTAATTTATTTCTCCTGGGTTCGGTGGAGAAATAAAGGAGCTATTCTTGAAACGTATAAATTTACGCATTTTATCTGGACATCTGTAATGAGTGCATTAACCCTTTCGGTGCCAAATTTCTAACTGTCGTATGCAAACCAATTTTATTAACTCATTTGGTAAAATTAGGAAATGAGATAAATAAATGCAAATTTCAAAGGAGTAAAGCACGGATATAGAAATAGAGATTGAGACAAAAAGCGAAGTCCCTCACCAGACGCCGACTTGAAAAGGCGGCGTCTGATCTGGGACTGCACTATTTGTCGTGGTGCATTTATGAAAGGGTTATGGAAACATATAATGCACGTTCAAATTAGTGTCAATGCCGTTCTGAAATGCAGGAGGCAGCTGAATGCAGGGACTTTCTGTATGATATTGCATTAAAAAGATCTAAATTCTTAATCCCTAAAATTTCGGTTTAAAAAATGTTTCACTGACATGTCTCTGATGCAAGTTTGAATATTGCTGATTCAAACAAACTTTTCACAAGGCACTGGCCGAGTGTCAAACAGCTTGGATCTAGACGAAAGGCCGGGTGGCTCGGTATGTCAACTGAACCTAAGCTGTTTGCAAATGAGGGTTAGGTGGTGAATAACGTGGCAAATTTTAATTCAACCCATTCCCTCATATGGACGACTTTTGACGACTCTGTAGAAATTACTTTGTGAAACCATTGTGATAAATGGAGCATTTGCTCCTATAGGAGCAAATGCTCTATTTATCACAATGGTTTCAACTACAACATTCTAAAATTTTCCTTTTCACTAGTTAATGCTCCTTTTCGGCAGATTTGTTCAAAGAGGTTGTATCTAAAAATAGCCTATGAGGTAATGGGTTAATGTTATACAGTTGAACCTGTATTAAGTGGTCAATCATTTATTAAACATAGTCTTAAAAATAGGCAGTTGCTTAATGCAGGGCAAACGCAATGCAGAATATAGCTTTCTGCATTATTTTTTGGGCTGCATTAAGCAACCTCCTGCGTATAAAGATACCCATGTTTAGTAATTAGGTGGTCTCGTTAGCGGGATTTTACTGTATTTTACAATGGTTTTCGTTAGCATTTTGCTATGAATGCGAATCATATTTCAGGACCAAAAGAGTCCGACAATATCGTTGTTATTACTCTACTCGAACATTGTAGTATTTGTCATCGTTCTAATTAAATGTCACCGGCTTATCAGCGAGTTTACGCTTTTTAAACTTTTTCAATTTGTCAAAATAATGATTGCACTTTTAATTAGCTTCGTTCAAGGGAACCCATAAATTACCAAAACACCCACTGGCAGAAATGTGAACGTGACAGTAGCAAATGGTAATTGCTTAACCATTATTCATTAATATTTTATTATACGTCTCTCAAAACTTGTAATTGGCGCTGAAATTTGATATATATCGACATTGTAAATTGATGGACTGTAATTAGTGTACACGTTTCAGAGACGGAACTTATCGACTAGTCTATCCCTGAACTCGCTGTCCAAAATGGTGTCTGCCCAACTTTGCATCTGGTGGAAATTTGTTTATTCCGATTCCACCAGGCTGAGAGGCTGGGAGGCTGAGGGGCTGAGGGGCTGATAGTCTTAGCGTCCCATCTGGATCCAAGGTGATTGTAAATGGAAGTCAGACCGCCGTTAGCGACTGACGGGTTAGAATACTAATAATTAAAATCACCTAGTAAATGATTGAAAAATGACGGATATTGTCCATTATGACTTAACGAACCTGAAGTCCAGGCCAGACAGATTAATCATCAGCACTTGGAATTCAAATGTTTGTTTAACCCTTAACTCCGTGACTATTTATGAATTAGGATCCACTCTCTTTCAACATTTTTAATCTGAAATAGTGTGTTGGTATACACTGATACTGAATCCTAAAGGAGCTTTCTGATCTGGGTCTAGACTGTTTGCAAGAACCTTGTATAAATTGTATCTATGGAGTAAATTGATAAGCTATTTTTTATTTATATATCTTTAACATAAATATATATGATTTACAATATATTATTATGATATAATTGGCATTGTAAATAGATTGCAAAATATTCCGAATCTGGATTTTCTCTTTAACCTTTAGCTCGCACCTGTCGAATTGGTGATTACTTTTGCAAAGATTTTTGCTACTGCTGAGACGCCGAGTAAATCAGCGATTCATCAGTAACCAAACTGTTTGATTTAACATGTGTCAGTATAAGTGTGTTTGCAAGGAGATGTCAGATAATCAGCTTTTAAATATAAATTAGAAGACGCTTTCACTACATGAAAATTAGCAAAGAAAAACATCAATCTAAAACGACGCGATGCATTGATATATTTGACAATCAATCTAAGACCCAAGATTATTCGTACATAGGTACTCAACATCTGGAATAACATCTGGAATAACGAAGTACCACGTTCTATAATTGAATTAAGACCTTGACATTAATGTTGTTTTTTAAAACATTGTTGTCGTCAACCATGTGACAACGTGGACAGGAGTTCTATAACATTCACATCCATTTTCACTATTATCGACTTTAGAGAAATCGTTGAAACATATTGCAGCGATAGTTCAACCTGATAAAGCTAGCCCTCTTATTAACAATTGTATGTATACACGCTTATAGTACATATCAATAGTATTAACAGCATATACTAAATATGAACAGTATTTATTACTTTGACTTCTGACAATTTCATTGATTATGATGACCGTTTATTACCATACTATTTGGTTCAAAGTATAGTCAAACCCTTCTAAACCGGACGAACCAATATCGGTCGTAAAGATAACTGGTAGCTCAATGCAGGATGAATGTCATACGGAAATCTCTTTTGGGATTATTCTGTATGATTTTCACCCTGCATTAAGCAACCACCTGCCTATAAATACATAAATCCTTTCATAAATTGCGATTTAGAGGAGTTTTACTGTATTCTCAAATTGATCCAGATCTCATCGAATACTGTAAAATCTCTTCAATAGCCACCTTCTGCAATAATGTCGTTCTTTATGAGGAAACCGCTCATAAGACTTACAGTAGAACCTGTCTTAAGTGACCATCAAAAAGAGGTATTATCAAAGGTATGTAAGGCAGTTAGTAGCTTAATGCAGGTCAAAAGAAGATATCTGCAAAACTTTTGCTCTGCATTGAGCATCCATATGTTTTAATATGTTTAATAAATAAATGGCCGCTTAACACAGGTTCTACAGTATAGCACAGTTCATTGCGAGGTAAAACATTACATACATGCCTTCGTTATATGATGTCGTTAAGAAAATTATCTCTTCTCATTAGGTTTGTATTATCCCTAATTGCTCTGGTCTAATTATCAAGTTATTTTCCTTTGTGTTTTATTTATGTGCACTGTGTTTACTTACATTACTGTAATCAAGCGTAATTAATCTACAAGTCCCGGCATTTCGTCGCCGAAAAAGACTGCTAAATCGGTTACCTCTTGAATATTCACGTGACAGATAATGACTCTATGAATATTAATCAGCTGTATTATTAATACATGTACCATTATAAACTAGGAACAGTTTATGATAACACAGAGCGTATATTCCGACTTACGTTACAAATATTCGTAGCAGCACAAAGGACAGACATATGAACGATCGATTGTACAAACACGTTGTATTGACAATAACATTAAAAGTATTCATTCACTCTTTCGCTGCCAAATACTGTCGTCTGAAAAACATGTCGTCTGCTTATTTCCATTACTTTAGTTTTATAGTTCCATACAGTCTGGGTCCTTATGAGACGCAGAGTAACTCTTTGTCCCATCAAGATCTAGGCTGTTTGAATAGGTGATCGCAAATGCGACATTGGCAAGGAAGTAGTTAAAACATTCTCTCATATTGACTCTGCAAAAGCCACCTTTTGAAACCATTGTGATAAATAGAGCATTTGCTCCTATAGGAGCAAATGCTCTATTTATCACAATGGTTTCAAACTACAAAATTATATGTTTTCCTTTTCTCTATTTAATGCTCCTTTTGGGTAGATTTATTCAAAGTGGTTAGATCTAAAATAACCTATGAGGGAAGTAGTTCAGGTGTCGACCTTCAGCAGGATTGAAGTTCATTCGCATGTTGCAGACAATGCTCCTTCACACCAGGGAGCCACAGTAAACAGTTTTTGAGAGAATATTTATTCACAAGATAAAACCCCGTGTGGTGGTCTTATTTTAAAAACTGAAACATGTCTTAGCTCAGTGTAAGTTCATTTTTCCAGAAGTGCGATACGATAAGCAGTGTTTCATGCATGACATGGGTACCATTTTCAGACTACCAAACCTGTTTCAAATCTAACATTAAAGTATTACAGTCGTGCACAACCTAAGGTGTGTTATCATGACATTTTATATAATAAACATATAACAAAAAAGTTGTACTTTTGGAACATCCCTCGTTGTACTAAATACCCCAACTGTGGCTCACATATTGTTATTCTCCAAAATAAACACTTTTATAAATTCATAGTTATTAGTTTAGATTTATAATCAGATCATTTCATGCTCGTTCCATAGTTAGGATGCAAACTTTTCGATTGAACCGGCTGCTTCCATTTAACATTTAGCCTGCTGTGGAGGCATGGTTGACTACATGTGCAAACATTTTGGACCCATATGAGACACCGAGTAACTCGGCATATCATCAGCATTCTTAATGTATAACACCCCGATTGCAGTTTCCTAGCTTAAATTTTGATAATGTAGTAGGTGAACATTTGTGTCAAATATATTAACTCATCAGACTAAGGGTTACATAAACTCAGAGCTAAAGATAAAAGGTGCGCACCCAAATACTAAAATCGCCATATCTCAACCAAACCCTATACTGTGATCACCCTCAGAGCTACAGATAAACGTGCGTACCCAAATACTAAAATTGCCATTTCTCAACCAGACCCTATACTGTGATCACCCTCAGAGCTACAGATACACGTGCGTACCCAAATACTAAACTTGCCATTTCTCAACCAAACCCTATACTGTGATTACCCTTTAGAACCGTCTCTTCGAGTTTGGTGGAGAAATAAAATTATTCCTGGAAATCATTTAATTTACGCATCTTATCCGGAGCTCTGAATTAAACTGAACTCAACAACTGACGTTGTACACTTCTTGAGAGCAGTAGTATCAGAGCAAAATAATCGCCTCTTAGGCCACAGCCTTCTTCGTTTGTTTTGAAAGGCGCTGCCTTAGTCTTATTTGAACTTTCTGTGTTTTTATTGTTCTGCAATAAACAGTCATCTGATGTTGAGAAGAAAAATCATGCATATTCATTAAGTTGTCGCTACAAGGAAATGCTACTGTAGACAAGGCAATACAATACATGTAATGATACTATACATCATCACGTTCCGCTTGTATAAAGTACCAAAACCGTGCTCTAATTCCTGAAGGAAAAATACTAATTGGAAGCAAACGATTACACAACAAGTTGCCAAAACCAATTAAGAAATATCAAGCCCATGCCGATTTCTAATGTCAATGCCTGCTCTTAACGATATAGTTAATGCGTGTAGAACCTTAGAAGCTAACAAAATTAATCACACTCATTATTTTGCTGCATAATTTATCCGAATTTCTGAGACAAATTAATGATTGAGCAACAGCATGAAAGCGAACAATGCATTCCACGCATTTTGCATGTATTATGAGACATTTGTAGTGTATAATTACAGCAAGATCACATACATGTTAAACGCATTGAACAGTCAGTAACAGTCAAACATAAACAATTGCCATCTGCTGTAGTTTTCAAACATCTTCAACCCTAACACTGTTAAATATTCCTTTGGAACGATCATTATTGGTTGACAATAGTGTTCATTCAGTATGAAACGGTATAACTTACAAGAAGAATTCGAAAGACAAACAGTGCAGATATGTAACACCTCTAATAAGGGACTACAGTGAACCCTCATTACAACGGAGGTATTTGTTTCCAGAGGTTTTGCTTGTATAACTATGTTGCCGTTATAACGAGCTTAAATATGAAAGAAATCATATCACCAGTTTGAAACTAGTACCAACAGGTGAATGTTTCATACAGAGCACAAGAAGTGCGAAAAGCTCCCCTTGGGAGCTTTTTGCACCTCTTGTGTTCTGCATAAAGCAATCCCCTGTCTTAATGGCAGTACAACCGTGTATTCAGTGGTTGTTTCAAAGACTAATCAGTAATTTTGTTTCAATGCATACTGCCGGTATAACGAGGGTGCCATTGTAACGAATGCCGGTATAATGAGGGTTCACTGTATATTGTTTGTAAATGCCTTTACGCCCGTACCCCACATTCACAGAGCAAAGTGTTTTCCACTTCTCTTTTTTATATAAAAACAAAACAAAAATACACAAACGGTTCAATACGTCAAATAGATTTTATTCTGGGTAACTCGAGGCTTCATGTGGATCAACACAAGTACATTTAGATGAATTCCCATTCCACACATTGGGTTGATAGAGCCAGTACATGGAGGTTACAGAAATTGATGTCTTATCATGGCGTTCGTTTATATCGTTGGAACTGCAAACAACATTCTCCCAGTAAACAGTGTATATTTAGATGACATTTACCCTTAGTATGGTTGGTACTCTCGCTTAAATACTGACATGCTTTGTATTTACAGACATACAATAGAATCCCGCTAAACCGGAACTCTAGAATAGAAGACTCTTTATACTTTTCGACAGATGGCAGCTTAATGCAGGGTGAATGTCATGAAGAAAGCTCCTACGGGAGCTTTCTGAATGACATTCACCCTGCAATAAGCTACCACCCGTCTACAAGACTTATATCTTATACTTAATTGAATGTCCGGTCTAGATGGATTTTACTGTGTCTTATAAATTGTTGATGTCTTCTTCTACAGTTCGGGCGTCAAACAACTTGAATGCTGTTGAGATGTCGAGATATTAGTTGCAAACGTCATCACATATTTACCATAGTTCAAGTACTCCCAATAATTCACGTTCAGCGCTCGTCCTCTTTTTATATTACACAATGGACATCATTTACGTTACGCAATGCCTACCATTTAGGTTTAAGCAATCTCTACAATTTATGTAATCAATCCCCATTATTTACTTTAAGCAATCCCCATCATTAACGTTAACCCCCCCCCCCCCCCCCATTTACGTTACGATAGGCAATTTCAACTATATACATGTACCTACGTTAAGCAATACCTACTATTTACGTTAAGCAATCACCATCATTCACGTCAAGCCATTTCCACCAATCACACTAAAATTCCCACCATTTACCTTACGTAATCTCAACCATTTACGTTACGCAATAACCATTTACCATTTACGCTAATTCTTTTCCACATTTTCGTTAGACAAAGATATAGAGGATCTGTTGCGAATTGTCTTTTAAGATCACATGTTGCTAAACGAGCCTTAGAAAATGTTCGTTTCGCCAAGGCTCGCTTAATAACATTTTCTTGGTGAGTTTAGGAACATGTGATCTTAAAAGACAACGAGCATCAGATTATTTTTCTCACATAACAAAAAAGTGTATTTTCGCCGTTTAAATGGCATGTAAACATCGGTTTACATGGCTTGACGTCATATATGACGTATGACTTCATACATATGTTCTAAAGTGATCTCACACGTGTTACAGATTGGGGAATCTTAACCCGTTGTTCTAACAATTTACTTTTACAATTATTACCATTTATGTTAAGCAATCTTTACCGTAAGCACTGTCTGCCAGAAATGCACATCATTTATGTTTAGCAATTCACAACATTCACGTCGAGCAATTGCAACCAAATCCGTAAAGAAATCCTAACCATTTATGTGTGAAAATCTCCACCATTTACGTTAAGCAATACTCAACATATACGCTCAGAAATGCCCATCATTTGCGATAAGCTATTTCAGAATTTACGTTAAGCATTCTTACCAATCACTTTAAGCATGTTTCACAATATATGTTAAGCATTCTCATTCAATTACCTAAAACACACTATGCCATTTACATTACGAATTGTCTGTCATTTACGTTTACCATTTCAGACCATTTAAGTTATTCTATTCCCACCAGCTATTGCTGCCATTTACGCTAAGCAACCTCCACCACTTACGTTAAGCAATCCCTATCAACATCAACTATGTTAAGCAATTCACCGTATTTACGTTAAGCCGTCATTCATACAATTACATCCAGCAATCCCCATTATGTGGAAAGGGTTAAGTAACTCCTATTATTTACGTTGCGCACATCCCGATATTTATGTAGAGCAAACTAGCATTTCCCACAATTTGGTTAATCGTTGTTTATAAATGCATTATCTACCATATACGTTAAACCCTCCCTATCATTTGCGTTGAACAATTCCCACAATTACGATACGCACGTCAAATCAATTGCGTTTATCAATCAATACCATTCATTTAAACACTCTTCACTGTCACGTTTAGCACTCTCTAAACATTTACGTAAAACACTCCGGCTCATTTACGTTAAGAATCTCTACCATTGAAGTTATGTAATGTCTACCATTTACGCGAAGCACTTCCAATTATTTACATTTTCAGGATTTACTACTTACGTTAAGAAATCGTCGTCAGTTACGTTAAGCACTCCACGTTTTTTACGTTAAACAATACCCCAAAGTACGGTGATGAATGCCCATCATTTTCGCAGAGCAATATTAATATTTACGGAAAGAAGTATTCGTCATTTATGCTAAGCAATTTCTACAAGTTACTTTAAGCGATCCCCATCATATACGTTAAGCAATAGCCACCATCTACGTTCGGTAATCCTTTCCACTAATTAAAGACTGTGCAGCTTTGTGTAAATAAATGTCAATAATGATTACGTTTCTTAGAATTGCTTTGGCAGAGATGAGGTTTGTTCCAATTTGCTTGTTTGGCATGTCTTCTCTTGAAGTCAATAATGTTCTTTTCTCAAGTGTATTGTGAAGTGTTGGCGTTAAACTGAGCTCGAAATAGTCCGAGTTTATGTTCGCACTCTTGTGTCTGTTACCTAGTTCACTATGGTGTGTGTCTGTTACCTAGTTCACCATGGTTAAACGACGTGAACCGCTGTTGTCCTTTCAAACCAGTCAACGCATGTAAGACATAAGAACATCAGTATTAATTAAAACATTCTGATAATGGCATATGGATATGAGCATAAAATAAACAGAAGGCATCTGATCTGGATCTACTTTGTTGACAAATGCGAAGATGACTACCAGTTCTTCGTTCGTCATTCGAACAACAAACTGCACACTCCGAACCGGCAGTTTACTTAACTCTGTAAGTAAAGGTGCATTTTTACACTACTTGTTTGGATCAAAATGATAAGGTTTAACATAAAAAAAACCACATTGATTTAATGGAATAGTATAATCTTATTTAAAACCATGAAGTTAGACAAAAGCAAACATTGAAATAAAACAACAAAAACATTTTTCACAACACCCTAGTATGCCATTTCTCCACATAAGAATACTATTTATTCTTAATAAACTCCCTTTTAATTATGCATATATGGGACAATGGCATGAAGAATATTTATCATCTTATTTTTATAAGGCATATTTTGATCAGGGGATTATTTGACTTTAGCGAAAACTGTAGAATCACATCTATATAATTTCATAAGCAAACAGAGTAGAGCCCTGATCAGAGCGACCCTTTAGGAACAGTCTTATCTGGGCATGTTCTGTTAGCAAATATGTGAAAAGCAAAATACAAACTCTATACCCTCGTTCCAGAGCTACAGATAAAGGTGCGTACTCAAATACTAAATTCGTCCATTCTCCATCAAACTTTATGCTGTGGCCATTCTTTAGAATCGTCTCTTTGAGACGATTCTAAAAAGTGGACACAGTATAGGGTTTGGTAGAGAAGTAAGATATTCTTGAAAATGTTTTAACCCTTCGCTTGCTATTCACGTCAATATACCTACCTGTAAATAGTGAAGACCCGGATGAGACAGCTCCTGCAGGAGCTGTCTCATCAGGGTCTGCACTATTTACAAGTTGATTGTGCAACCAGTGCACTCCACAGCAGTGATTGCACAGCGAAATACTTGTACACAGTGAAGATATATGTAAGTATACAACAGGGCATGGGTAAAGAAGGAGATATGTATTTTAAAATTCAGCAAGCGAAGGGTTAATTACGCTTTTATCTGGACCTCTGTGTCTCGTTCTCTCCAAATGTATAATTCTAGTACCGGTCAGTTTTTATATCAGTGTGTTGCCAATAACACGGAACACATATCCTAGGAGTTCTTGCATCCCATATTTCAGATTAGATGTTTAATTGTTTTTTATACTAATTTTTAATTGAAAAAAAATACATGTTATGTTTTGTTTTTATTCAAACCACCGAGGTACAGATAAGATGCGTTAATTTCAACATTTTCAAGAAGAATAGCTCCTTTATTTCTCCACCAAACCCTATACTATGACCACTCCTTAGAACCCAGAGCATTCTAAAGAGTGGACATAGTATAGGGCTTTGTGGAAACCTTTATTTGTAACTCTGAAACCATTTTCACCATATCACACTAAACAGTACCTGCATGTCACATAAAAGCTCGGATCATGGTGATCAACTTCTAAACTGTTCAGCAACCTTTAAGTAGATTATCCTAATGTTAAACGAGTCGGAAATATTTAGCAATGCCTCTGATCAGAGTTTGAGCAAACAGTTTTTTATTATTTCAGTGTTATCGGGGTGACGATTGCGCGTTATAAAAATCTACTGAAATAAAATCAGAACAAGCACAGAATACACTGAAAATAAACGAAATTGATTCAACCACTCATTGCCTCCCTTGCATAATAGTGTCTATTAAAATGGCATGTATGTATGCCCTGTATAACAGTTAACCGCCATCAGTTTCGATAATAACGATATATTCAACAGGGGGCTGACAAAGCAATACACATGTTTATTACAGTAGAATCCCTCTAATGCGACCACTTAATGAATAAACAAACATGAGTGTCTTTATAAACAGGTGGTTGCTTAATGCAGGACAAAAGAAATGCAGAAAGCTCCTCCTGCATTAAGCTACCACCTGCATCTAGCACCCATAATTATACCTCTTTTAGGTGGTCGCATTAGCTCCCGTAGGAGCCGTCTGATCTGATTCTATTCCGTTCTCTTTGTAGGTGCATGAATTGTTGTTTATATATAGGATAGGGTTTACTCTTAGTACATAACGTTTCATCTGTGTTCGTGAATCGTTTAAAAGTTCTCCTGCTTGTGAATAGCTAGTGGCACTTCAATAGACATGCACTCGACCTATTTGTATTTTACAAGAATTAAACCTGTTTTATACCATACATATCGTTTACACTCCGTGATTTTCCCAAAGTCCGTCGCAAGTATTGAATTACTGTGAACTGCAGCCTTTCCAACGGAGACGAGCCGAGTGATTCTACAGGCTGTAATCGCTTTATTTAGCCCTAGGCATCCAAACACCAACATATATAAATTACCCCCATCCAAACAAGGGCTATTAAATGGAAAACCACTCACAAGTAAGTGATTCTGGATTTATAGACCTACCATCACTCGAGAGTCACACGCAATGGGTGGCACAAGCTAAAAGGATCGAAGTCTGTGGATTGAAAAGTTGAGCAGAATAGTTTGAACTCTTTACGTTCTAACGCTTTATTACTATCTTACGCAAACAAGCTGAAGCCAGGCGAGACGCCGAGAAACTCGGCCTTTCATTTGGATCTGAGATGTGTGCGTCAAAGAGTGGCACATTGTAATTCTTAACAGCGACGGCCGAGTGGTATATACGACCACTGGTACAGCAGGAACATGGTTAAAGTAGATAGGTCAGGGATCACCTTGGCGTGAAAGCTAAATAACGTCCGGACATATAAAACATTTACCATTCCGGATCAGGCGTGTGCATATTGTGCCTAAGCACTGCTTCTAGACTGATTAATTAGACAGGGTTTTACATTGGGCAATTTAAAAGATAAAACGCTTCGCATAACAATAAAAAAGCAATTGGCGACGCCAAACAGTGTACACCCAGACCAATCGATCATTGCAGATGTTACATCTGACCAGGTATATACTGTCTGTAGTTGTGGTGGGCGTTTGTTGTTTGTTTACGACGCTTTATTTCAGTCATATAGGGACATCCAGCTAATCACAGTTGGACGGGTTTCAGTGCATGGAGAAAATTCCACTGCGTCAGGATAGACCCATCGACCAACCGAAACACAACTCGAAGGCTTTGTAACACGAAAAGCTCAGATGTATAGACCGGATTCGAACCACAGTGGTGAGGGGTTAAAAACACGAACCGTAACCACTACACCACGGAGGCTCCTGTGGAGGACGTAAAGTACACGTTGCGTTGATTCTGAGAGTGACAATTTATCAGATATCATTTTTCCTACATGAAAGATTATATAGGTCTACACTGCTTGCATATGTCTGCCCAATGTCATTATTATAATGTGGGTTCCATCTTGTAGTATACTCTATCATTTGAAGGTCAAACTGTTTCACAAAATATTTTGTAATGACAAAAGCGCTGATGCATGTACAGTAAAACTTCGATTATCCGAACACTAAAATACGTATTATTATCGATTATCCGAACACTAAAATACGTATTATTATCGATCTTTAAGACAGGTGGCAGCTCAATGCATGGTGAAAGTCATGCAGAAAGCTCCTCTAGGAGCTTTCTGCATGACTTTCACCATGCATTAAGCAGCCACCTGCCTAAAAGGGTCTAAATTCTTCTATACCGAAAATTCGAATAATCGAGATTTTACTGTATATAGATTCAGTCTGAGTCGTTGTGTGTGAGCTGGAAGCAATTGGCCATATGAAAACCGTGTAGATCTAAACCAGCCGCCACGTCTCTAACGCGGTGTCTGAATAGGACGATTAGGGGCTACACTGTTTGAAATTCTCCAAGCACTGATGTTGATAGTTGTCAACATAAAATATAGTGTATATTCTGATCGGAAGCCGTGAATCCGACGCTATGACTGTCCTGCGTCAAAGCTGCTTTAAAAACGTGTAGTCCCATATCATATATTTTGTTTGTAGATAGTCTCATATCTCTTTCGAAACTGTTCGGGGGGATTTCGTGACAAAACAGCACTTAATTCAAAAAGTTTCAACGATATCATCATAGCAACAGAATCGTTATCGCTTAACAATATTCAAAACACCCATCCATCATTTCGGCTTCAATTCAATTTAACCTCACTTCACAGAGGCCGAGCGACAAGGGCCCAATATACTAGATCAATTTTCAGAGAAGAAGAGCCATTATCATCTGCACTGGGCCGCCGTAATGCTCAAATTGCATGAGGCCTAATAATGATTTGATCATTTATTTATTAACCCGAATAAAATGTAATGATAGAGTCCTTTACTGTCTGAAAATTGAGCGGGTTTAACCCTCGCAGTGCAAACACTGTCTTCGGCTGGACACAGTTTTGTCTGCTCCAACTTTAAGAGCGGGCGTTTCGTCAATTTTGATATAAAAGATCAGCAGCGCGTCCAACAGTTTGGATTCATATGGAATACCGAGTTACTCGGCGTCTCATCTGGATCCAAATTGTTTGCATATGCTATTACAGGTCCGTCTTCATGGCTATGAAGGGGTTAAAGGTAATTCTAGACGTTCGCGGTGGCAAAAATAAGGCAATTTGTTTTTATTCGATCATAGTAGTCGTAATCAGATACGGAAAATTAGATAAGATGTTTCCATTAATTATGTCAAGGGGTCGTGATTCTGAACAGACTAAAGTCATGCTATGTATCTTCTTTACATTATCCGCCTTATTATATTACAGATGTACTGTCCAGCCCAGGGAGAGTCAAACGAGACTATTTAAACTGTTTAAACATCCGTCAGCAAATTGTTTTGTCTAGTTAATGTTTTAAAGTACACCCTCCCTTCATTGCCATTTAACCCCGCACTCTAAATATGCCTTTCTACGCCTTTCCAAACAGCAGACCCTGATCAGACCGCTCCTGCAGGAGTCGTCTGATCTGGGTCTACTCCTGTAGGAGCCGTCTTATCAGAGTCTGCTCTGTGTGCTTATTAGTGATATTCTATAGTTTTTGTCATGTCCGAACATTCCTTTGTACACGTCTCATGACAACAGTTAATCTAGTTATGAATATCCAAGGAGTAAAGGTTTATAATCGCGACTATACAGCTGCTACAAATTAGAGCGCACCAGAGTACTATCGACTGTTTAGCTGTGGTACTCAATTAGAATCGCACCCGAGTACTATCGACTATATAGCTGGTACTCAATTAGAATCGTATCAGAGTACTATCGACTATATAGCTGGTACTCAATTAGAATCGCATCAGAGTACTATCGACTATAAAGCTGGTACTCAATTAGAATCGCACCAGAGTACTGTCGACTATATAGCTGGTACTCAATTAGAATCGCATCAGAGTACTATCGACTATAAAGCTAGTACTCAATTAGAATCGCACCAGAGTACTATCGACTATATAGACGCATATATACACTCTTTACCATTCCATGTAAGAAATAATGATACAGTGAAAACGCTCTAAACCCGAATTTTAGTAAACAAGAATTCAAGGAGCTCTCTGCATGACTTTCATCCTGAACAAAGCTGTCACCTGTCTTACGGACTGACATTTATACTAATTGGAAACCACGGACTAGAGTGGTTTATTCCATCATGAATATTAATTAGAGTAAATACTATAATGGTACATGAACACTGGAATATGAGGCCATGACAGAAACTGCAGAATCGGGTATTATGTATTACTGAACAAGCACATAGATCAGACACTGATAATACTGTGTTTGCGTTGCTGTTTAAAGACTACAGTAAAACCTTTCTATAACGACCACTAAATTGTGTTAATTAGTTGGTATTTAGAGCAGGTCGCTGCTTAAAGCAAGGTGAAAGTACAACAGAACGCTCCTATAGGAGCGTTCTGTTTTACTTTCATCTTGCTTTAAGTAGCCACCTGCCTTTAACACAAAATAATTGGTGTAAATTAGTGGTTGTTACAGAGAGGTTTTACTGTAATTGTAAAGTACATGGTTAAACTAATAGAAAATATTAACACACATTCACAAGCTCAGGCAGTTTTGTCATATAACTCTTATTGTGCGGGATACGAATAACTAATGTCATTTGTAAACAATGTAGACCCAGATGAGAGGGCTCCTAGAGGAACCCTCTCATCAGGGTCTGCACTGTTTGTCATGTAACATTTTTCTTTAGAAAATCCCTACATATTTATCATAAACTCTACCTGTTTTAATTTTTGAAATACATGTAGTCAATTTGAAAAGTCAGCGTTATAACGGTTACCCTTCAGAGTGCTGCGACATAGATCTACTTTTTCATCCTGAAGTCGACGACTCGTCAGGATCCAAACCGCTTAACATTTTAGTGATGGTTTGAAAACAAATGATGAAAAATCGTCTATTGGAAACTGAACATGATTCTTTGTTCCAAACAAGAACTTGACAATTATCGCGATGGTTACATTGTAACCATGGTATTGGGTCTTGTCCAAATGTAAATTATGTTAAATTTGATTTTGAATTGTCTCGGCAATAACCTTGGATTAAATAATTTATGAGACAAATGGGATATACTGAGCAGCACATTCCTCAAGGGCCCACTCAGTTAATTTGTTTTGCCAATTCAACTTCCACAGTTATGTTAGCTTTATATTTGTAACTATAGTGATAATCATGCCGTAGTAAAAAGCTAGATAGGCAGAAAATATAATAATTAAATGGATGAATGTATAAATAAATGGAAAACATGAATAAGTTAATGAATGAAAGAATATACGAAAAGAATGAAAAATGAAGGAAGGTAGGAATAAATGAAGGAGGAAGGAATACACGAACGAACTGAACTGAAGGATATAAGAGATTGGATGTAACTATGAATGATAGAACTACTTTACAAACATCGATTTTGAATGTATGCATTTCCAGTCGGGTCCTTCAGATTTCTATACACTGAATGTATTTTTAACATTACTGAAAGGACGTGCATTGTCATGATAACTCATTTTGAAAAACAAACATGACTGCAATATTGATTAACCATTTCCCTATTCTATATTGAATCCAATTTCAATATATACTGTATATTCATGAGCAAAATTGTTATTACAACATATAGAAGTGAAACATAGTAGCCATTTTAAAAAGTAAATATTTCAAATTCCACAAACAGAGAAGACCCTTGTCAGACGGGTCCGTCTGATCTGTGTCTACACTGTTTGCAAATGCGTGAAAACACGTTTATATGAAGGAAAGGGTTAAGGAAGCAATTTCACTATTAAACTTATCCCTCTTTCCCGGACCCGAATCGCATTTGTAAACAGCTTGGTTCCACATGAAACATCAAGTAACTCGGTGTCAAATCAGGATCCAAACTGTTTGACACTAGGTCAACAAAGCTTGGTTAAATTTGATGTAGTCAAAATTGCACTAATCGAAATGTGAGCACACATTATGTTTTACGGCTGAGTAAAGATTGATACTTAAATATTTATGGAACGTCTGTCTGAATTATGTATCTTGAAAGAACACATATAATATAAAGAATTGTTAGCCATTTTTATCAATATCTGTTCTACTTGATAAGCGTCGCCAGCTTTGATTTTGGGCGATATTTGTTGGGGTACATTATGGCTCATATTACTATTGGAAGTCTCAGGTGCACTTGCCTAAATACATGTATTACTTGTCATGTAAATGGGTGTTACCCAGAGGTCTGCTCTGTTTGCTAATTTATTTTGATAGATTTGTTTCTTTAGTTTCTAAAATAGCTACACTAGTCCACCTTCCACATTGCATTATACATGTAACTATTGTGTCCGTGAATATTCAGTAGGTATTGAAATTTGGAATACATACAGAACAGGGAAATGGTTAACAGCTCTAATTGCTATTCATTAACTGGTCGCCTGAGAGAGGTTCAGCGATGTAAAACATTTTCAGTCGGGACCAAAATCCATTTAATATTGGTAAAGGCTTGTGTTCTCCTAAAAATAACAATAAAATCAGAATCAAAGCAGATTAAATTGTTCCAATATTTAACAAGCGCATGCACATGTGTTTAATATAGTGTCCTAAATCTGTTTCGTATTCCGGCATCACGTTGATTCCACATGGAACAATCAGTCAAACATGCAAACTATATTTGTGTTCTTATTTCTGTAGGCTTGTGAAGCAATGCATTTCTTCTTTTCTATCGTTTTTACAGATGCAAATCACCCTTGGAACAAATTGAAATTCCAGTAATGATCAACAAAAACAAATTATAGAAACTGTTTAACCCTTTCCCTCATAGAGATGCATTTTGGCACATTTGCAAACAGAGTAGACCCAGATTGGACAATTCCTGTAGGAGCTGTCTGATCAGGGTCTGTTCGGTTTCCTTATGTAACTTAAATATGGTTCTGTACAACATCTGCATTGAGCAAAAACTCCTAAGTTCTTAATTCCATTATAAAATTCAGCTAATTAATATTCATACAATCATAACTTCCCACATAAATATTCATGAGGGAAAGGGGTTAATATACATACATGTATTTCTATATTTTTTCCTGGTCCTGTGGATATATAGGTACAGTAAAGCCCCCCCCCCCAACACCTAACAAATAATGCTTCATAGAGATAGGTGGTAGCTAAGTGCAGGTCGAAAGTTCTGCATTACTTTCGTCCTTCATTAGCAGTCTACTCTTAAATAATCCTATGTGTATTAGTTCAGTAGTCGCCATAAAGATACTTTAACCCTTAATTCCATAAATACTCTTTTCTACATATGTGAAAACAGAGTAGACCCGGATAAGATTGCTCCTGTATGAGCTGTCTGGTCATGGTTTGTTCTGTTTGCTTATTACCAATATGGATACGATTCTGTAGTTTCTGCCATGGCCAAAATGTATGTGCCCATGAGCTATTATAACAATCGCACAATCTAATTAATATTCATAATGTCATTATTTCTTACATGAATATTCATGGAGTAAAAGGTTGATATGAATGTATGCAAGAGTAAAATGATGGACGAAATGGTGGACCGATTGATTGGTTGAGTGTTTGATTGGTGAATAGTTAGACGATGAATCATGGTTGTGGATGAAGAGTTTTATATACATTGATGCGTTGATGGTGAAAGGGTTGCATGAAGTTGAAACAAAAATTCATGTAGGAGAGATCGGGGGATGAAGTAAATCATATAAATAAAAATACTAAATGACAGACTGGCAACATGAAGAGAATGAAAGAGGGGCGGAGCGTAAGATAAATTGAATGATTACAGGACTGCTTGACAGGCTGGCAACACAAATATGTAACAAGACAGAGGAGAAGAGAGAGAAAGGGACAGGAGACAAAGACATACAGACACACAAACATAGACACATAGAGAGACATAGATAGAGACATGCAGACGGACAGACAGACACACTTACAGAGACATACACACAGACAGACACAAAGACACAAAGTCACACAGACACGCATACACACATATACACAGACAGACAGAGGGGCACACAGGCAAACAGACACAAATATAGACAGACAGACAGACAGACTGAGACAGAGACATAGGCAGGGCGGAGAGAGAGAGAGAGAAAGAGAGAGAGATAGAGCGAAGGGATGGGAAAATGAGAGAAAGGGAGAAAGTTACCGATGGATGCATCGATGTTGAATATTGCTATATAATTTGTTAATATCAGATATTTAAAAATATCCTGCAGGAGCTGTCTCATCAGGGTCTGCACTATTTACAAATTGATTGTGCAACCAGTGCACTCCACAGCAATGATTGCACAAAGAAATAATTGTAGACAGTGAAGATATATGTAATTATATCACAGGACATGGGTAAAGAAGGGGAAATGCATTTTAAAATTCAGCAAGAGAAGGGTTAATTCTGCATGTCTAATATTATATTTGAAATGAGAATGGCAGCAGATCTCTATTTAGCGAGTTTTATTTTTTAAATTTGAACCTACTCTAATGCAGAGACGTTGACGTTCAATATATTTCTAAAAGCCATCGAATTCACCAATTGAATTTGAACTTAGCATAAACATTTAATACTCTAAGATTTAAACATCCTAGCTGAAGTCGGTCTTCTGAAAGAGAAAAAAGACAGGCGTCGAAAGGGCGTGCTAACACTCTACACACAAATGATGAATTTCTAAATTATAAACGCAAAAACGTTTGAATTCTGACCAACACAATCAATGTATTAAAAGTGGTTGACGCACTGGTTATGTGTTTAGATGAAGAATAATGAAATTATCATTATGAATTACATGTAGCTGAATTCTTATAATAACATCATGAGGAGGTTTAGACACAGAAACTGTATAATCAGATCTATATTATAGGAACCGTCTGATCTGGATCTTCTCTGTTTGCAAATGCGTTAATATGCTTCACCACCGGGTAAAGGGTCAAACGAAACTGAATGAATAGAAATAGTGGTATGTATATGAGAAGTGGATGCTTGAATTAGAGAAGCTGCTATCATAATTCCCAAGTCAACGAGTTGCGAGTCCGTTACATGTTATCCGTAAACAAAGCAGACATTCCATTCATAATAAGTTTTCTGGCTCTTGCCATGTGTCTTGTATATTTTGTGTTTGTCTTCTTCTATCGCGAGAATATGTCCCCATGGCAACCATTTAACAAGAAACACACTGTGGTCATAGGGTCATGCAAAATATTAGAAGGATGATCTTTTAGTCATGCTGTAGTGGTAACCAAACCATGTCAGCTTCATATCCGTTGTACAGTAAAACCTCTATATAACGGCCACTAAATTGTGTTAATTAGTTTGTATTTAGGGCAGGTGGCCGCTTAAAGCAAGGTGAAAGTAAAACAGAACGCTCCTATAGGAGCGTTTTGTTTTACTTTCATCTTGCTTTAAGCAGCCACCTGCCTTTAACACAAAATACTTGATGTAATTTAGTGGTCGTTATAGAGAGGTTTTACTGTACATGTATAGACCCCGTTCTACATACAAAACTTCAAATGTTGCATAGAGTGTAGAACCAGATCAGATGTGGCGCTAAAACGCTAGTACTGATCTTGCTCTGCATTGTTTGCCATCCATGAGAGTATATTTTCATTTGCTGATTCGTGTGACAAGCAGTGTAGAGTCCACGTTAGACGTCTGATCAGATTGGTGTGTGCACAGCAGGGATCATGTTCGTCATGTATGCAAAGTTAATCAACTCTAAATCGGAATGTTTGGAACGACGAATTTAAAAATCTTCTTAGGCAGGAGGCTGCTTAATGCAGGATGAAAACTTTCTGTATAACTTCCAATCTGCATTAAACTGTCACCTGTCTTACAGACTGGTATCGATATTAATTTGAACGTCTGGTTTAGGTGGGTTTTACCATACAAAGAATCTTCCAAATAGTGAACAAATCGCGATACCAGGACACGGTGTTATTTTGAGAATGAATTCAGACCCAAATAATATGTGTATAACTTCGGAGCTTTAAGCAAGACAAGAGAAGTATTTCAGATGTCTAAATTGTGACTTTTCACCTGTACGAAAAACAAACCAGGGTCCATGCTTATAAAACTTTTACTTGAGTCTGAGATCGTTCTCAAGTGTTTGATTGGTCAGATTTGAGCCATTGGCTCAAATCTGACCAATCAAAAGCTTGAGAACTCAAATCTGACCAATCAAAAGCTTGAGAACGAAACTCAGACTCAACTAAAAGCTTTATAAGCATGGACCCAGATGAGAAATTGAGACTGGAATTCATAACTGTTTGCTTCGTCAGTCTGGATCATAAATGTTTGTTTTAATAACATGTTTAAACTTTACCAACACGGTGGATACAGTAAAAGCCTTCTGAACCGGAATTCTAATAGAGAAGAATTTAGATACTTTTAGGCAGGTGGCTGCTTAATGTAGGGTGAAAGTCATGCAGAAAGCTCCTAGAGGAGCTTTCTGCAAGACTTCCACTCTGCATTAAGCTGCCACTTGTCCCCAAGACCGATATTTTCATTAAACTGAACGTCCGGTTTATATGGGCTTTACTGTAATTTATTTAGAAAACAAGACACATTCAAAGAGGACGCATACTGAGCAAATACAGTAAAGGTAACCATCTGGGCGATCATTGGGCGCAAAATGAATTTCGATAGCAAACTTTGTCGTCTGGTTTAAGTTTAAAAGCGTGTACAGTAAACCCTCTCTATAACGGCCACTATATTGTGTTCATTGGTTGGTATTTAGTACAGGTGGCTGCTTAAAGCAGGGTGAAAGTAAAACAGAACGCTCCTATAGGAGCTTAAAGTAGGGTGAAAGCAAAACAGAATGCTCCTATAGGAGCGTTCTGTTTTACTTTCACCTTGCTTTAAGCAGCCATCTGCCTTTAACGCAAAATAACTGATGTAATTTAGTGGCCGTTATAGAGAGGTTTTACTGTATTTCCTTACATTTCGTCTCAAAACAATGGAGCTGTTAAACAGTTTAGACCCTGATTAGATCCTAATGACACACACAGTCACTCGGCATCTCTTTGTGGATACAAGCTGTTTTCAAAGACAATCACATAGTCGCCTACTGCAATACGCTCTATGAAAACACAGTTGAACTTCTATATCTCGAACTCGGATAACTCGAACTTCGGGGCAACTTAAAGTAAATTTTCGATCCTTTACAACGAATAATTGTTCTGAAATGCATCACTACCATATCCAAAACATACGTGCCAGCTTAATCCAGGTCTAGAGTAATGCTGAAACCTCTTATAGGAGGTTTCAGCATTACTTTAAACCTGCATCAAGGTGTGAACTTAGTTACCATGTCTTATAGACATATAATTAGCGTTCATGTCGGTGGACGCTGTGGTGGTGTTTACTGTATTCCGATCAGGTAGTACAGTAGAGCCCGTGTAATGTGACACGTTAACACTTTACTCCATGAATATTCATTTAAGAAAAATAATGACACAATGAATATTAATTAGGCGATTTTTTATAATTGCAGATGGACATAAGAAGGGTGTGTCATGGCAGAAACTGTAAAATCAAATTTATATTAGACCATAAGCAAAGAGTAGACCCTGATCAGATGGTCCCTATAGGAACCACCTGCTCTTGGTCTACTCGGTTCGCAACGGCTTTAAAATGTGTTTATACATGGCGTAAGGATTAATAAAAATGGGTGCCTCAAAGTATTCTAAAAGTTATATATGAACTTACCAGCTAGCACCATTAGCACGCACAGCTGGACGGACGCAGGTGACGGTAGCAATCTATACCACGTGATCAGATACCCGGATGTGAATTTCCGCATTGTTGTCACATACTGTAGTCCAATCGCATTGTCCTATGATACAGGCACGAGTGCACGATTCACATTCCTCACAATTATTTTCACTTTTCACTCAGTCACTTTCATTATATATAAGTATATCCGCTGTTATGTATTCCGTTGATGCCAATCAGTATATTGGTGTACTTTTCCAATTTCGAATACACAACATCGCGTGTGAAGTAATTCCTGCAATATTCCAAATTTTCTCCCGACTCTTCTTGTTCTACAACCAGACACTTTAACGATATCCTCTTGGAACCCTGGAACACAAGAAAAACACTGTAAATACATGTACAGTCTTCTCGCAGACAATAAAATCCTTAAAAAACAACAGCATCACCACGGTAAATGCCACGAAACGATCAACAATTACGCCGATAAATTCCCCGAAATGCAAATGTTGTTGAAGAATCGCTCGTGCGGGTTCGTAATGAAATTCCATTTTCTTCCTATGAAACAAATTATTGTGTACTTCATTTAGACAACCGATCTGTTCTTTGATCCTAGTTATCTTTGTCTCGGAATTACGGAGACTGAGATGAAGAGGTCTGGACGAAGACAGACGTACCGTTCAGTAGCGGACAGACCTATCCACTGTAATGGAGTCAACGAGATAACAAATTAATCTTTAACCCTTTCCTCCATGAATATTAATGTAAGAAACCATGACATAATGAATATCAATTAGATTAATTTGTTACAAAAGCACATGGACACATGATTTTTTTAGCCATGGAGAGAAGCTTGAATCATGTCTATAATTATCATGTCATAAGCAAACAGATCAGACCCTGATCAGACGGCTCATCTTGGTCTACTCTTTTTGCAAATGCGTTTTTTCTATGTAACTTTTACAACGTATCCTTCATCATAACACCTTTCGGAATAAATAGAGAGCGTGTCACACTATCTAAGTCAGCGGTGGACTTCCAGTTGTCCGATGTATTTATCGGATCCATTCTGTTAGATGAGAGTCCCTCATACTGGGCAACAGCAGGTTAAAGGTTAATGAACACAGTGGTTAATGATTTCGCTAATTTATCGGTATAAACCCAAGCACTCCTAAATCAACGACAAATCGACCGACGAATGCCGACGCCAACGTTTTTTGGCACAGACGTTGGAGATTAATGCATGTAGAACCAATAGTACTCCCCTCTCGCTATTGTATTTACACTGTCATTCCTCCGAGCTTAGAACTGTCCTATGTAATGAATACCGCTGCTTGTACCCTGCATCCAAGTTAAACATTAATGAGATATATATGCCATCAAAATGTGTTTATATAACCATTGTAAAACATTTTTTATTCCGTTTCGGTTTTAGAATATGCCCTTTTCAAATACAAATGGGCAAATAATTAACTGTTTCTTCGTAGAAACACCTACTAGAGCCGTCTGATCAGGATCTGATCTGCTCCAGTTGCTTATGTGAAACCATAGATCAGATTATACAGCTTTTACCATGGCCAGAAATTACCTATGTAAACAATCATAATTTCTCACATGAATATTCATTATGAAGTGGGTTAAAAGGATTGTTGTATACAGACTCTACTCTTTAACATTTCTCTTGCTGAATTTTAAAATTCATTTCTCCTTCTTTACCACTGCTCTGTTGTATAATTACACATATCTTCACTGTGTACAAGACTATCACTGTGCAATCACTGCTGTGGAGTGCACTGGTTGCACAACTTACTTGTAAATAGTGCAGACCCTGATGAGACAGCTCCTACAGGAGCTGTCTCATCTGGGTCTTCACTATTTACAGGTACATGTAGGTATACTGACGTGAATAGCAAGCGAAGGATTAAACGCTGTTTGAATAAACAATTAATCGATAACAACAAACTAGATATGTCGTAAATATTGATAGCATAAATGTTCTGCTCCACAGAGCACGAATCCTACACGTTTAACCCGTTACTCCATAGATACGCCTTTCTACGCCTTTGCAATTTTCGCAGGACTAGGGACTAAGTGATTTTCGTCTGCAAACGGATATCGCCTATTTCCAGAGATTCATTATATTAATTTCCAAACAACATTTTAACTGTCAAATAGTTTGGATCCTGATGAGACACCGAGTTCTTCGGCGTATCAATCAAATTCAAATGTTCGCAAATTATCACAAACTCTTCAGTACTGTGGAAAGAAGTTTCGATCAATTATTGAAACGCAGCAGAGTAAATAAAGCTTCATCAAAACCACACGCAATATTGTATGCGCAAAAATGGCATCATTTCCCGTGCCCAAACCGTGGCTAATGCATGTCAGCCATGTTTTCAATCCTTTGAACATGGTTATGCAGTGTCCCCAATGAATTCCTTTATTGCCTATGTAATTTGTATTTAATGACATACGCGATACACTGTTAGAACCAGTCTCAGTGTGACCATAAATCTAACAGCTACATCTATTCAATACACAACACAGTAGAACCTGTCTTAAGCGGACATCAAAAAGATGCATCTTATGGTTCTGTAAGGCGGGTGGTAGCTTAATGCAGGTCAAAAGTAATGCAGAAAGCTCCTGTTTGAGCTTCCTACATTACTTTTGTCCTACATTAAGCAACCGTCTGCTTCTTAAGACGCCTTTGCTCAATAAATGAATGGCCGCTTAAGACAGACAGGTTCTACTGTATCACATGAGTGCTTTGGAATGGGACTTGTCCTGATACTTTTTGTTGTTATATTCCTTTAAGGTGCCACGAAAACATGTTCTACTTAACCTTTAGCATGTCGCATGCGCATTTCTGATTTGTTTTCCAAACATTCTGGATCCAGATAAGACGTTAAATAACTTGATGTCTAATCAGAATCCACAATGTCTGATACTCCGATAGTACACGAAGTGTTCCGAATACATTTTGTATTTCAGTATGTGTTCCCAACATGATCATCGCAAATAAATATTGTTATGGAACTACAGGTGGCGCTGTAAACAATTATTATTGATTCACAAATGCGTTTTGCGATAAAAGTTATTCAAGGAAATCTTCATAAAATGATACAACACTATTATTCCAATGGTTATGGGATATTAAAAATGCCTTTATCTTTAATATGTTTACAAGTAAATGCAAAACACGCTACGTTTTGAGTGGGCGAAATGTTGCCAACAGACTCAAGTTTAACCCTTTACACGACAGACGCACCTTTTATAAGTGTGCAATCGAAGTAGACCCAGATCAGACAGCTCCTGTAGGCTTTAGGATCATCTGATGGGTCTCTGTTCTTTATGGTTATGATTGTTGATTCTCATTTGCACATCCTTAAAATCGGTGGGTCCTTTTATATACAATACCCCGCCCCAGCAAACTATTTAAGAGAAATGCCGATCTTTAACTCTTTGCACGCTAAGTAATTTTTCGTCTGCAATAATTGTCGTCTGCTTAAATTCATAAAATAACTTTTCTCTAATTTCTTCGCAAAAATGTGATCAAGATGACAAACAGTTTGGATCCTGATGAGACGCCGCATCCTGATGCGGCGTCTCATCTGGACCCAAACTATTTGCATAGGTAATCACAGTTTCGCCGCTAGCGTTCAAAGAGTCAAAGACAAATTGCATATTAACACAGGGTTGAAATCGTACAGAAAATTTCAGCATGCGTTTCACTCTGCCTTAAACATCCATGTCTAAATAGATATACGGTTTCCGGAGGTTTACTGTAACGTCGTAAATTTTTTCTAAACCGAACGTCCAAACTAGTACCAATACCAGTAAAACCTCTCTAAACCGGAATTCTGGATGAGAAGAATTTCGGTACTTTTAGGCAGGTGGCTGCTTAATGCAGGGTGAAAGTCATGCAGAAAGCTGCATGAATTTCATCCTGCATTAAGCTGCCACCTGTACCTGAGACATATAGTTATACTAAATTTAACGTCCGGTTTAGAGAGGTTTTACTGTAGAAGTGGCAGCTTACTGAAGGTTGAACGCCATGCCGAAAGTTCCAGAAAGAATATTCTGCATGACTTTCATCTCCCATTAAGCAGTCACCAGCTAAGAAAATCTATTTTATTCTTTACTGAATTCCGGTTAATAGGATTTGCCCTCTATAACCTTCTGCACCCTTTTGCGAACCTTGTTGGTAACGCTCTTGAGAAGGGGAGTTGGAAATCTAGATAGACAAATATTCCCTAGTGCCTCGAGTTTCAACCGATTACAAACATTTTCAAATTTACTGTGTTCATTAAGGAGATACATATACTAGAATGGGTTGAGGCAAACAATCTAGAGTGTTTTGTGTCCCATTCGAGGACAAACATTCCCGAGTGCGTTGTGTCCCAGTCAAGGATAAACATTCTCGGGTGCGTTATGTCGCATTTGGGGACAGACACTCGAGAGTAGTGTGTCTCACCCCCAGGACCAACAATCCCAAGTGTGTTGTGCCTCATCTGCGAACAGACATCCCAGAGTGTGTTGTATCTCATCTGGGGACACACATTCCAGAGTGTGTTGTGTCTCATCGAAGGACAAAATTTCCTGAGTGCCGTGTATCATCCTAGGAAAAATACCCCTATGTTTATTTGTCTCATCAGTGGACAAGCATTCTGGAGATTGCAAATGTTTGGAACACTATACCAATGTCTAGAATATCCACAGGGTATGAGTATGACATTTTGAAATAACTGAGAGTATAAATACAGGTCGTAAAACATACGAGCACTCCATAAAACACCTGCATAGTGAAATACGGGAATTGGACTGTCTTTAGATGTCACCTGCTTAAAATAAAATAATTTAATGACTGTCATTTAAATCAAATTTCCAAGGATATAAACAAGTCCCCTTATTGTGTTTGGCACACGCGTTGTTTATTCTCTAATCAAACGTATTTAACCGTTAACCCTTACCTTATGAATATTAATTAAAAAACTACCGCACAAACCGTTCACCCTTTCCTCCATAAATACGCATTTATACGCCTCTGTAAACGTCATCAGTTGAAAATGCTCTATTTATCACAATGGTTTCAAACTACAAAATTCTAAATTTTCCTTTTCTCTAGTTAATGCTCATTTTCGGTAGGTTTATTCCAGGTGGCTGGATCTAAAAATAGCACATAGAGGGAATGGATTAAGGATATAAGTATTATAATTACCACTAAAAGCGGAACGTTTTCCTGTGGCAGAATCCTCAGAATTATATTTATATTATTTCATAAGACAACAGAGTAGACGCAAATTAGACAGCTCATGAAGGAGCTGTTTTACCTCCGTCTGCTTTGTTTGCAAAGATTCCAAATGCCGTCTATCTGGGGAAAATAGTTAACATGATACAGACGGATTGGTAACTATATTTGCAATAACTGCAAATGGTTTTGACATAGAACACAAATATTCAATCCACCCTATGTGACAGCCATATAGGCATAAATTATGCCATGATGCATATCCACGACTGTATCAAAACCAGGGCAACAGAATAAAAGTGCGTACTCAAATACTAAATTCGTCCTCTCTCCGTCAAACCCTATATTGTGACTACTCTTTAGAATCGTCTCGAAGAGACGATTCTAAAGTGGAGTCACAAGATAGGGTTTGGTTGAGAAATAAAGAAGTTATTTTTGAATATGTTTTAATTTACGCGTTTTATATGGACCTCTGAAAACTATCAAATAACGAATTATTGAATTGATAATGACACATACCGGTATGTATTCGTTAGCAAACACATTAGAACCAGAGGCTATTGCAAAACACAAAACCCGGTAGATCAATTGTGATACCATGAAGCTCATTTACGTGTGTGAACAATGGAGTAAGTAAGACGAGTCTAAACCACCGTTTTAGTACAGAAATAGAGAATAATAGGTTAGTGCCGTAGATGGGACGCTTTATCCGACGAGGGGAGAAAACGTTGAGGCGAGGCTTGCCGAGCCTCAACTGTTTTCTCTCCGAGTCGGATAAAGACGTCCCATCTACGGCACTAACCTATTATTCGATTTATCCAGTCAATATAGTTAAATGTCTTTTTTATAGACTCATAACACTCTTGAAATAATTTACATTGAAAATGCAGTTTTTCGATCAACGGATCCCTCCCTTTTCACTTCCATTTAGACGTAAATAGATCTAATGAGCTACCGCAGAGGAATATAGTTTCGATACTTGTATTACTAGAAGGGAAACGTGGTTGAATTTGAAAAATAAGATGATTTGAATCGAGGGTCGATAAGTTATTTCAAACAGACATGATCTATATTCTTTGGTCAAATTCGAGTTACGCAGTCTCGGTTTCTATTTTTAGATTCTACCTAACGTCACTCAGAAATCGATGGAACTGAACAGGCTATATTTAGGTTTATGACTATCACCGCCCCTGTAAGAGTTTATCAATCAAATAATCATGAGAGTGAAAAGAAAACATTTACTATTTATCTGTCAATCTTTGCTTCCAGGTTTGATTTTATCAAAAACGGGTTTTGCCAGCGGTGGATTAAATTAATAAAAGTGATAAATCAACGTCATTTTGTATGTGGCCTCAGTGGCGTAATCGGTAAGGGCGACGTCTCTAGAGAGATTAGAATTAGTTTTTGTAGGATCAGGCGCGGGTTCGAATCCAGCTGTAGCCAATTATTTTTATTTTTTCTCATTTGAATAATTCTTCTGGTGACCAAATAGATCTGTTAGATCTATTCCATCAACATGTTTATGAATATTTACAGAAAACTAAAATAGTTCCATGGTTATAGAATCATTACGCCTATCTACTAACCTAATAAACCTTCCACTACCGGAAGTAACCTAATAAACCTAAGTTTATTTGCACCCCCTTTATTATGTCACTAGAGAAGTCTGGTGAATGGATAAAATAGATATCTTTTAGGCAGGAGACTGCACACTGCTGGATGAAAGTCTTATATAAATCTCCTTGTGAAGCTCTCTGCGTGACGTTCACCCTGTATTAAGCTGTCATCTGTCTCAAAGTCCGACACTGATACTAATTTGAACGTCTTGTTTAAAGGGGTTTTATTGAATACAGTAGAACCTGTCTTAAGCTGTCATCGAGACCAGTTTAAACATGGGTTTGTACGGCAGGCGGTAGCTTAATGCAGGTAAAAAAGTAATTCTGAAACTTCCAACGGGAGCTTTCTGTATTACTTTTGACATGCATTAAACAGCCACCGGCTTTTTAAGACGCCTTTGTTCAATAAATGAATGGCCATTTAAGACATGTTTTACTGTGTTAAATATTGAATAGCAGTAACGCAGTACGTCTGTGAGAGTTATGAGTTTCTCCAGAAGTACTTTCTTACATTGATTAATTTCTACTCTGCTGAGTAAATCTTTGGTCAGTAATGAACGTTTTTCAATTCAGATTTCGAAACGTCTTTATTTCACATTGTTAGATAGTTTGGATCCTAACGAGAGACGCCGTGTTGCACGGCATCTCATCTGGACCCAACCCGTTGCAACAGTGATGTACGACTCGCCAGTATCAGGCTAAATGTGTACTGATGTCGGTGTACTCCTAGGCCTGTATTTATCTGCAATCTATAGCTGTGATTTATCTAATGATTTACCTCCCTGTATAGATGTCGGTGTACTGTTACCGAAGGTCTTGTTAATTCATACAGACAGTAGACCCTGTCTTAAGTGGTCATCAAAAGGAAGTCTAATTATAAGTCGGTAAGGCATGTGGTATCTTGACCAATTACCTCATAGCCTATTTTAGATACAACCTCTTTGAATACATCTACCGAAAATGAGCATTAACTAGAGAAAACGAAACTCATCAGGATCTAAGCTGTTCGATATCCTCACATGGGCATCAGACAAACATACTCACGTATGCCTTAGACAGACATACTCACATAGGCCTCAGCCAAACATGCTCACATAGGCCTCAGACAGACATACTCACATAGGCCTCAGACAGACATACTCACATGGGCCTCATACAAACGTACATTGGCCTCAGACAGACATACTCACATGGGCCTCATACAAACATACTCACATTGGCCTCAGACAGACATACCCACATGGGCCTCAAACAAACTTACTCACATTGGCCTCAGACAGACAGACTCACATAGGCCTTAGACAGACATACTCACCTAGGCCCCAGACAGACATACTCACATGGGCCTCATACAAAACATACTCACATTGGCCTCAGACAGACATAATCACATAGGCCTCATACAAACATAAAATGGTAGAGGACTTTGTTACATGAGATACTCAACACAGTAAAACCTGACCTAAGCGGTCATTCATGTATTGAGCATACGTATGTGTCTTAAAACGCAGGTAGTTGCTTAATACAGGGTAAACGTATTGCAGAAAGCTCCTTTTTCTGAATTTCTTTTAACCTGCATTAATGTGCCACCTGCCTCACAGACCCATACTTAGACATGTCGATGACCGCTTAAGACCGGTTGTTACTGTGTTCCCTTAACAGAACAATGCAAAACACTGAAATGGTTTCTCCGAAATAGCTGCACCTCCATCAACAGGTTGCGTTCGTTTCTGTGTGGCTCGCATTTTCGGAAATAATGGACCATTCTTGCAGAGAGACTTATCAAAATGAAGCATGTTCTTCAAGTAAACACCTGTCGTATTATTTACCTATGGAACCTCATCCGTGAACATTCCTTCGTCGAATATTTACACGGAGTTGAATGAACAGTGTTTGACTTTAGATAAATATTTACGGAATATCGATTGATATGAAAAATGCTTAACCCTCCCCCTGCCAAGTGCGAGCTGAATTGCACATACAGACAGCCAGAATGCAGGTCAAACAGCTTTGATTCCGATAAGACGTCGAATAATTCTGTTTGAATGAGGTAAGAGGAATTGAACAAACCGGAAGTAAAACATCATACAATAGTGTAAGCTGACATTATAGTTTTGCGGGTCAAAAGGGTTAATGTTTTTTTTCCAAGGAAGAAAGGCCGAGAAAAAGGAGAACATGACCTAGTTCTACGTCTGTTTTACATCATTACGTTTATTGCTGAACTTTGATATTTTACTGTCGAATTTTAACGTGCCGCAGAACAATAGCACATGCTGTAAAATGAATTCTCGCCGCATATTTGACTCCGTAGCATGCGGGGAAAGATTTATTAATATTTCATTGATGCTTTCCAACGTGTTTGAAAATCGGATGTTGCAATCGTTTTCAACTAAACCATTTGCCAGCTTAATTAAACTGGCTGCATATTTACACTGCCAGATGAATTTCCAGTTCTGGTTTTAACCCCTCAAATGCTTTACGAGAGCTGCCTGACATTTTCAAAAAGCTTGGAACCAGATGAGACACATACTAACTCGGCATATCATTAGGCTCAAAAACTGTTTGGCACTCAATTACTAGTTTCTTAAACGTTTGAACGAACCGAATTGAAGCAAAAATATTAACAGATCAAACATTTTAACAAACACTTTTTTTCAGCATGGAAATGGTTCGATTGTAAGGAGCTTCGTTAGACGCTGAGATAATCTTTAGTGAGCTACAGCGCGTAGTCATATTGAAGTTATCAATAGCTGTCAATTTTTGCTAAGCAGCGAATATGTGTTAAGCAAAATTTTATCACAAAATCTTACATGCATACATGTACATTGCCAATGACCTACTTTACTCGTTTGTCAGTGACCTACTTCGTTTGTTTGTTTGTTAGCCGCCTGGTCAGGGCGTGCTCCGTTTGCTTATGGAATTCTATAGTTTCTGCCAATGTAAAACAATTTGTATACAGTAAAACCTCTCTTTAACTACCACTAATTACATCAAATATTTTGTGTTAAAGGCAGTTGACTGCTTAAAGCAAGGTGAAAGTAAAACAGAACGCTCATATAGGAGCGTTCTGTTTTACTTTCATCTTGCTTTAAGCAGCCACCTGTCCTAAATACCAACTAATTAACACAATTTAGTGGCCGTTATAGAGAGTTTTACTGTACAATTATAACAAATCAACTAATAGATATTCAGAATGTCATTATCATTTTGAACCTGAACATTCGTCTAGTACAATATAGGTTAAGACGATGGTGCAAATACAGTGAAACCTCTCTGTAACGACCACTAAATTGTGTTAAGTAGTTGGTATTTAGGATAGGCGGCCGTTTAAAGCAAGGTGAACGTAAAACAGAACGCTCCTATATATAGGAGCGTCCTGTTTTACTTTCATCTTGCTTTAAGCAGCCATCCGCCTTGAACAAAAATATTTGATGTACTTTAGTGGTCGTTATAGAGAGGTTTTACAGTATTATGTCAGTGCTTCTTTTTAAGACTCAAACAATTATTAACCCTTAACCCTTTACTTAAAGAATACATTTTTCCACGCCTTTGCAAACAGAGTAGACCTCTGGTTATCAAGGCCGTTTGTCAGTAAGTCCAGTGGCATTTGGCACGATAAGCTTTAAAAAAAAGTTTTTGCCAATAGCGAATATGTGATAACCTTTGCAAGCAGTTATTGATCCAAACGAGATATCGAGTGACTCCGTGTCTCATCGGGATCCACGCTATTTGTTAATCCAGTTATGTCCTTAAAAGGAATTAAAGAAAACGTCACTTTGAAAACTGAAGCAGACGATACTCTTAGCAGATGCAATTTATTTGGCAGCAAAGGGCTTGGATATGGCTGCAGACATTTATCTCTTTACAGCGATTGAGTGAAGAATTGCGTCTGACTTTTTTAACTCTTTCGCGCGGTTGTTGTTGAGTGAAATCTTTGTCGTATGCTTTAGTTTTGAATATTCTTTAATTTTCTTTCAAATAAAACAGAATATAGCCGCAGTAACATACAGTTTGGATCCCGGTAAATCGTTGAGTTACTTGGCGTTTCATTCGTGTCCAAATTATGTGTAACTGTGCTCACATATTCGTCCTTTACAGCTGAAGCGTCAACTATTTCATTGCCAAATGTTGTCTTCTGCAAACTTTATCGTCTGCAACAATTTTCAGTTTTTTATTGTTTTCTGCATTTTTGTTTTGAAAAACAATCACAGTAACAAACAGTTTGGATCCAGATGAGACGCCGAGTTACTCGGCGTCTCATCTGGATCCAAATTGTCTGCATTGGATGCAACATTGGCAGCTAAAGAGTTAATGATTTACGGGTATTTAGATTAAGATGAACTTCGCCTGAACAGGGCCAAATGAATAAAATCATATGATTCCATAGATATCTTTCTAACTCAGAATAATTCTAACAAAGCGTTCACTCTACGCCTCAGTAGTACAGAAAAACCTATCTTAACCGGAATTCTAGTAGAGAAGAGTTTAGATATTTTAGATAGATGACTGCTTAATGCAGGGTGAAAGTCCTCTAGGAGCTTTCTGCATGACTTCCACCCTGCATTAAGCTGTCACCTGTCTCCAAGACCGGTATTTAAACTAAAATTAACGTCCGGTTAAGAGAGGTTTTACTGTATCTTAAATTTCTCTGCGATGTTTTGTCGTCTACAAAACTTGTCGTCTATCGTCTGCTTCTATTTTCAGTTTTATTTATTCTTTATTAACCTATTCCTTCCTACTGACACCTTTTGACGCCTCTGTAAAAGTCAGTTTGAAACCATTGGGATAAATAGAGCATTATAATTTGCTTCATGGGAGCAAACTTAATGCTCTATTTATCACAATGGTTTCAAAACTCCACAATTCTAAAATTTTCCTTTTCTACAGTTAATGCTACTTTTCGGTATTTCTATTCAAAGAGGTTGTGTCTAAATATAGTCTAGGAGGCAATGAGTTAATTGTATCAAACACATAGAACTTTACTGTAAGAAATAATTAGGACGCTGATGTGAGGTCGATGACCTCTTACTTTTCAAAAGCACTATCAGACTGCCAAACAGTTTGGACAGTACCCGACGTCTCATCTGGATTCTAACTGTTTGTAAAGATTAACCCTTTCGGCGCCAAATTTATTCATGTCGTCTGCAATACAATTTTGTTAAATCATTCGATACAATAAGGAAATTGGATAAATAAATGTAAATTTTAAAGGAATAAAGCACAGACATAGAAATGGCGAATGAAACAAATAGTGGAGTCTCTGATCAGACGCCGCCTTGAAAAGGCGGCGTCTGATCTGGGACTGCACTATTTGTCGTGGTGCATGTATGCGACTGCGGCGGTGAAAGGGTTTATAACAAATTCCCCATCGGCAGTGAAAGAAGTACCTGACTGACATTATCACTTTGGGATTTTCGTTTCAAAAAATGAAAGGAGATTGAAGACAAATTGAATCAGACAATATTTTTGCAGACTTAATTTACTAAGTATTAAAGGGATCTCCTGCGATAAGTCTATCGCGGCCAGTGTTTTTAACTGCAATATTTGTCGTCTGTTCCAGTTTTCATTTATATTATTTTTTATTTTTTCAGAACAACGTGCTGATTACATATTCACCAGTTTCCGCTCTTTTCAATGTTTTCATTCTGATTAACCCTTCGCTTGCTATTCACGTCAATATACCTACCTGTAAATAGTGAAGACCCAGATGAGACAGCTCCTGCAGGAGCTGTCTCATCAGGGTCTGCACTATTTACAAGTTGATTGTGCAACCAGTGCACTCCACAGCAGTGATTGCACAGCGCAATACTTGTACACAGTGAAGATATATGTAATTATACAACAGGGCATGGGTAAAGAAGGAGAAATGTATTTCAAAATTCAGCAAGCGAAGGGTTAATCGTACATGAAAAGTGATTTTACGTAGATTCTTCTTCATCTTGTCAGTTGTAAATTTGAAGAATAAATCTTGTTATATAATCAGACAATCGGATTGATATTTTTTTCAAATTCGTTCTATATGAAAAGATTCAGTTCAGCGTGTAAAGTAAAATTCTTCTAAACCTGACGTTAAATTTAGTTTAAATATCGGTCTTGAAGACGGCGTTCAGCTTAATGCAGGGTGAAATTCATGCAGTGATCTCCTATAGGACCTTTGTGCATGAATATCACTGCATTAAGCAGTCACCTGCATAAAACTAGAAATTCGGTTTAATGGGGTTTTACAGTACACCACAAGGTTAATTCAATACCGCCACCTGTGGTTATTTCGTGAGAGTTATTGACACAGATCCACCTACAATCATTGTTCAAGACACGACTTCAGTACTAGCTTAATGTGTCATTCAGCGTGGTTGGACCTCCTTTTGATGAACGCTTAAGACAGGTTTTACATAAGAACTCGAGAAGCACCTACAACAGTTATAAGTCGTATTCAAATCTTGCAAACAACTGTTCTGAGAGACCTATCAATGGGTGTTTCATCTAAATCAGGACTTTCTACAGTTCATGATGATTTGCTGTCTACTCCAGGGTCGTAATATCAGTATAGTTCGATTAAACCGCTCGTGAGATTGCATTTATATACTTACGGCACGGTTTCTAAATATTTAATGAAGAAGAACAAAAGCTAATGTCGTGTTATATTTGTTCTTTATCTACAGTTTTATTGAATTAGGTCCATACGGGGGTAAAGCCCTCAACATGTTAGAATAGAAGATGAACCTGTACAAGGAATGTCTTAATTGGTGCGCTAAATTTCTCGCAGTAAGTAACCTTCGAGCGCGTATTGGCGTCCTGGTGTTGTTAGATTACCTATAGGGAATAGTTATGAGCGAATTTATGACTCAGTCAATACTGATAAACTGCATATCTATATTTGCACATGAGACAGAAAAAAATATATGTCATACCATACAATGTAAAACAAACCGAATTGACCCAGATAAGACAACTTTTAAAAATGAAATAATAATAATGGTAATAATAATAATAATAACAAAAACAATACCATTACTGCTACATGTACTACTATTACTATTACTACTACCATAACTGCAACTTGCAACAACTTATTTGAACATTTATGTATTTTGTTTTTTTCAAATATGCATATGTCTTTCTTCAAATTAGAAAATAATTTAGAGAAAGGGAGGCAGCAATCATATCGATTATGAACGTTTAATCGAAATTTTAGATGTGCTGCCACCTGACCTAAATGTGTCTGAGTGTTCTTAAGTTTTACTGTAGTTTATTGTATATTATTGAATATGTACCGATACCTACTGTCTATACGACCCATAATTTGACCTCTAAGTGATGGTCGCATCAAAGGGTGTTTACCATATAAATGTGCGCACATATATCTATACTATACCACAAATGATAATGATATGCAGAGACATACCAATATAATATACCACAAATGACAGTGAACGTGAACAGCAACAAATGATGACATTCATCAGATGAGCGATATTTGTATTCATACCGAGGACATGGCTGTATGTAAATCAGACTAATCATACTATTACATAAATTACGTTGGAATGTAAATGTTTCTACGCTGGATCCGAATATACATATTCGACTTTTAAGCCACCAAATAAAAAGAATCGTCAGCTCCATGATTCGAAAATGGTTGTTCAAAAATGGAGGTTTTACAAAAAAAGATCCATTTACTCTGAATATTTGTGTAAGAAATAATGGTATGGTGAATTATAATGGCATTTGAACACAAATACGTATTATTTTGACCGTTGCAGAATGTGTAGAATTAGATCCACGTTATTTTATAAGCAAACAGAACAGACACTGATCAGACGGCTCCTGTAGGGAAACTATGACGTGACTTTACTCTGTTTGCAACTTCGTTAAAAGGCTTAGGCATGAAGTAAATGGTTCAAGGTGTCAAACAGTGTGGATCCTGATGACACGTCGAGTTACTCGGCATCTTATTTGTATCCGAGCTTTTTGCCAAGACCGTGTATTTATCGCTGGCAGCGAAACAGGTAAATCAGTTTGACCATAAGAATATAATTATACGCTTAACGCTTGTCCCATTAACCAATTTGCTCCCAGTGAATTCTTCAATGCTTGTATATTGGATTAGTCTATCTTTTATTTAAGGGATGTCCGGTCTAAATTTTCATTTTTAGTTTGTTTTATATTGAATTTCCTATCAGCAAACAGTGTAGACTCTGATCAGACGCCGCATTATGTTTGATTACGTCCCATATATGGGATCGTGGGAGCAAATGGGTTAAAAGCAGTGACCTGACTTGCATTTGCAAACAGCATGTGTCCACGTGAGACACTGAGTGAATCGGCGTCTCATCTGGATCCAAACTGCATGATCACCTATTCAATAGTTTTTCAAAAACTTAATCAAATCGGACGTGGCCATAATTGAATAGATCAAACTTTGAGCACATATACTTTCACTGCAAGGAAAGGGTTAGGAAATTGGTCTGTTACCCTGAAGAGTTCTTATTCGAAATTAAATTAAATTGGAAGGTAATTTCAATTAAAATCACCGCAACGTGTTGCACTCTGTTTTGCCGTTGTTGTTTTATTTTTTTCCCTGCCATAAAATCAAATGTTGTTCTTGACAATTTGGAAGAGCCTGATAGCATAGTTAGAACATTCTGAGAGAAAATCTGCAGACTAAGATATCATTAATCCGTCCAACTACCTTGTTGTTGTGGTTATGTTGCAGCTGTTGTTTGTCATTCAAAACAAATAACCGCTCATTCGCTGTAAATACAGTATAACCTCTCTTAACCGGAATTCTAGTAGATACTAATTTAGATACTTTTAGGCAGGTGGCTGCTTAATGCAGGGTGAAAGTCATGCAGAAAGCTCCTCTAGGAGCTTTCTGCATGACTTTCACCCTGCATTAAGCTGCCACCTGTCTCCAAGACCGATATTCATACTAAATTTAACTGCCGGTTAAGAGAGGTTTTACTGTATTGACTTATATTTAAACTCAGATATTTATTTTTCTATTTTCAAGATTCTGAGAAACCACAGACCGAATGTCAGACAAATTGGATCCTGATGACAAACCCACTTGCTCGGTTTCTGGTCTGGATGAAGCTGTTTGTAAAAGTCATTGAAACCGCGCTTAGCAAGTTAATGATTACCAAAGAATTATTCGGTTCAGAAATCTAACAAATTGAATTCCACCTCAGAGCAAACATACTGAAATGTTATATAGTCTACCTAACACAGACACATCACGCACTCTTTGCCAGCGAAGAGTGTTTAACGATGTTGTTGACATTTGAGAGTTCCAGACCTTTGCCCAGTAGTTCTTGGTTTTGAAGTTATCCACACATACAAAGGCTTTGCTAAAGAAAATTCTCCACTATGTCACCTGGTTACCATCGTATGCCTTTTCGTTGAAAATTAATCCATTCCCTCATACTGACGCCTATGTATAAGTCACTGTTTTGAAACCATTGTAATATATAGAGCATTTGCTTCACAGGAGAAAATGCCATATTCATTGCTATGGTTTCAAAACTAAACAATTCTAAAACTTTCCTTTTCTGTAGTAAAATCTCCTTTACAGTAGATTTAATCAAAGAGTTTCGATCTAAAAGTAGATTTGAGGTAATAGGTTAAACACCAAACTGTTTGAGAGTAGTATTCGGCGTTGCGTCTGAGAAAATTAATGAACTCAAGAATTGTTTAACTCTTTCCTTAATATTGACGACTTTTGGTGACTCTGTAATAGCCACTTTGTGAAACCATTGTGATAAATAGAGCATTTGCTCCTATATAAGCAAAAGTTGAAATGCAAAAAGAGAAAAATGCAGACTCGGTTTTATTGAGTCTGCTCATGAGTAGTAATTAAAAGTGCAACACTACTCACGCCCCCTGACTTAAACAGTATTCAATTTTCAAAACTAATAACATCAAAACTAATCATCCCGAAGGACCAGAAAATATAACAAAACTGAGGGTGAAGTACGGGCGACATTTTACGGCCGCCACACAAGCACTTAACACCTGCTGATATATTCTGAAAATGGGTGATTCTTCGAAAGCAAAAGCAGAAGTGCAAAAAGGGAAAATTGCAGACTCGGTTTTATTGAGTCTGCTCATGAGTAGTAATTAAAAGTGCAACACTACTCACGCCCCTTAGCACCGGCTTGAGCAGTTTACTCACTGTCTATTTTGGTATACTATCAAAAAACACTCCGAGTGGATATTTGTATTGCATTCGTATGACAGAGCTACAGATAAAAATGCGTACTCAAATACTAACATCGTCATTTCTCCACCAAACCCTATGTTATGACCACTCTTTGGAATTGTCTCTTAGGGACGATTCCAAGGAGTGGTCACGGCATAGGTTTTGGTGGAGAAATAAATAGGTTATTAATGAAAATGTTTTAATTTACGTATCTCATCTGGAGTTTGGTATAACTATCTGTATGGCGTTGTACATCTGGATTCTAACTGTTTGCAAATACCATCACTGATATTTTCGTAGCAATGTAACTCAGAAAAACAGTGCAATAGGATGCATTCATATTATTCCTGGACACTTTTTACACACTCAAGTTTGGCTGGTTCATAACACCTACTTGGGTAAATGCACTTAGAAAATTAGGTGAAACTAGTCTAATTTTATTACAAACACATGCATCACAGTAACGAATATTGATAATAGCATAGAACATAGGAACTACAGTAAAACCCCTCTAAATCGGACGTTAAATGTGGTATAAATATCGGTCTTGGAGACAGGTGGCAGCTTCATGCAGGGTGAAAGTCACGCAGAAAGCTCCTAGAGGAGCTTTCTGCATGACTTTCATCCTGCATGAAGCAGCCACCTGCCTAAAAGTATCTAAATTCTTCTCTACTAGAATTCCGGTTTAGAGGGGTTCTACTGTATTGAACATGGCAGGACCTATCAATTTAAAATCAGATTTATATCATTCCATACGCAAATAGAACAAACCCTGATCAGATGTCTAATACAGGGACCGTCTGGTATGGATCTACTCTGTTTGTAAATACGTAAACAGGCACCGATATTATGATATGGGCGTATGCAAACAATATAAACCAGGAAACCTAAAGGATCATCTTGAAATGAGTCTTATTTTCCGCTTCACATGTCGTTTCCAAAGGTAAATAATTCTAGCAGAAACGTCCTTCAAAACGAAAACTTTACTGGTTAATAACATAATTGAGCAAATGCAGTTAGACAATTATGTGTAAGTGGTTTAATTTTATTTCAAAAACATGAATCCCAAGAAAGTGTCTTGACAGTGGCATGTGAACACGGGAAATATTGATCATGGCAGAAACGTTCAATTCAAAATCAGATACCGGTATATAGTGTTCCATGCGCAAACATAATCAACTCTGATCAAGCGACTCCTACAAAACCCACCCGTCTGATCTGGGTCAACCATGTGTGCAACGGTTTCGAAAGTCGTATCTATGAGGTAAAGGGTTAACCAACAACGGTTTCTAAGACATTCTATTGCTCGACAAAATTATACTGAACATCCTATTTTTAATTTCTTTCATATTGTCAAATAGTAGTTTTAGAGATGTAAATATGAAAGTTAGCGGCTGGTTAAAGGTTAATCTAGAGTTAAGGAAGTGAGTGCAAAATGAATGATATCAACTAAAGGTCGATTATACAATTTGGTGAAGATGTCCTGGTTTAGTAACTAGTATATAAAAAATTCTAAACCTAGCTAAGAGGAGTCACAGAGTTACAGTCAGAGAGTTGGACAGTTGCAAGTTGGGGAGATCGCGCAGGGTCCTGGGGTTACAGTCTAGAGACGCGGCCAGGTCTCATATGTCGCTAGCTATGAATTAAAGTCTTAATCGCAGAAGTCACGAGTTGCTGTTATACTACCACTATATTGCAGTATACATTTTACATTTAGCATACTACAATAGAACCTGGTAACGTTTGTAACTAGGGTCCTATTCGACTTTACTCTTTTCTATCAAGCTCAACCTGACTTACATCTGAACAACGTTTGGATGCAGATGACACGCTAAGTAACTCAACCTCTCATCAAGATCCAAGTTTTTGACCCTCGGTCTTAGGCCTGTCGCACTCTGAGAGAATTGTAAGTAAATAAAGTTTGAGATATATATATATATATATATATATATATATATATATATATATATATATATATATATATATATATAGTATAGCACATTTAATGCGACCACAATAAAGGTATATTTCTTGGTATAAAAGGGACGTGGTAGCTTAAATGCAGGAAGAAAGGTAGGTAGACAGCTCTTATAGGAGCTTTCTGGATTACGTTCGTCCTGCATTAAGCCACCACCTGCATTTAAAATCACACGTGCTTACTTATTAAGGGGTCGTATTACAGTGACTCTATTGTATATAGGAGTTATATGTATAGTCATAATCTTCATGGTAGGATAAGCGTTAATCTATAGGCAGGTGGTGTATATATATATATTTTTTTTCTTACTGGAACATCAGGAATAATAGGAAAGACTTAAAAGAATAAGCATGTACTCAGTGTCAGAGAGTGACGTAAATCAAAGAAAATGTGTCTGGTGCATTTCCAAGCCAGTAGAAATCAATTGAAAACTTGAGAAGTCCTTTTTACGACCGCCAATATCGCTTGCTGACAATTGTGTATTTTGCTGAAGCTAATCATTGAATATGTACCAAGAAACAAATATATTCAGGAAATAACGGTGCTAATTGGAATACATATGGATGGTGATTAGAAACTGAATAAACTGCTGTCTGTTATGGATCCATCCATAGGTATTGTTCTTTATAAGTCAGTAAGTCACTGTTCCGTTCTGAAGAAAGGATATATATGTATGTCGGGATAGAAGAACGGATGAAATTGGATAGTTTTACATTATCCAATTCAAATGGATGTGTTCTCGAGCATGAAGGTTTGGGGGGCAAGATTTAGTAAAGAGAGCAGGGAGAAAGAGAGAGAAAAGTTCGCAGATATCGAATCCTTACAGCAACTACTGACGGCATCTGCTAAACCTTATACTCCACGAATAGGTTTGTCTGTGCTTATAGGAGCCGTCTGATCAGGGTCTGGTCTGTTTACTTATGCTACAATATAGATATGATTCTACAGTTTCTGCCATGGCAACATATTCCCGTGTCCATGTACTATTGAAAGTAGTTAGTCTTCTTAAATACTCATAGCGTTAGTATTACTTACACGAATATTCACGGAGGAAAGTGTTATTCTTAAGCATATGGGCTTTCTGCTCCTTTATTTATTAGTGATAATCTTGGCTAACCGTCTCATTAGGATCCAACCTTTTTCGCACTCAGATTGTATTTTTGAAGATAAGATATAGCAGAGACAATGTTCTGGGACAACTATTTATGTAGCCGGTTAACCCTTTCCCTCATATTGACGACTTTTTATGACTCTGTAAAAGTCACTTTGTGAAACCATTGTGATAAATAAAGCATTATTTTGCTCCTATAGGAGCAAATGCTCTATTTATCACAATGGTTTCAAACTACAAAATTCTAAAATGTTCCTTTTCTTTAGTTAATGCTCCTTTCCGGTAGATTTATTCAAAGAGGTTGTATCTAAAAATAACCTATGAGGTAATGGGTTAAACCATTATCTGCGACTTGACTCACTTTGCAAACATTTTGGATCCGGATGAGACGCCGAGTAACTCGGCATCCTATCAGGATCAAGGCTGTTTAAACTAGATCAGTAGTTCCTTGACATTTTGTTCATATAAACGCCTTTTCTCGCATTTGCAAACAGAGGAGACACAGATCAGACGGCTCCTACAGGAACCGTCTAATCAGGGTATGCTCTGTTAGCTTATGAAATAATATAATATTTGAATCTACGAATTCTACCAATACCAACAAATCATGTGTATATATGCCATTACCAGAATACTGCTTATTAATATTCATGATTTTATCATTTCTTCCATGAATATTAAATATGGAAAGGGTTAAATGCTTAATCGGATCGGAGCTAGTCACAATATTGCAATAGATCAATATTTGAGCAGACATTGTGGTTTTGCACAGCGGGGTAAGGAAGCATCAGGTGAATAGATGCTAGAAAATGCAGAGAAAATATATATCTTTTTTCAGTTCCCATTTCGTTCACTCCTTTGTCTCTAAACCAATCTCTTCATGCCATTCATCTATCTGACATGCAAGTCTGTCCCTGATTCAATCATGTTTCTCGCGTGTTGATCTGCATTCTGTTTGTCCCAGTATGAGGAAATCTACCCTGTTAACGCTACCAATGGGCTGACAAACTCAGGCATATAGTGCAAACCCAGATCAAAGTGATTCTGAAAGGACACTGGTCTACACTATTTGCTGCTATATCAGTCTAAATTAATGTTATATAAATGATGACAAATTGCCCTATCAAACTTCACATGGGATTCGGGTGTCTGGATACTTAAAAAATAAAAAAGGCATGCAACTGAATGCCGGGTGCATTGGCCACAAAGATAAATCAGAGAATACATCTGTCTCTTAGTCTCCCTATCTGTTCTGTTCATACCCTATTGCACTCATTTTCTCCATTTACTTCTCATTCTCTCCATCGATTGTGTTCCATACAATCTTCCTCTCATCATTTTACCTTTCTCTCATCTTCTCTATCATTTCCGTGTCATATCCTCTTTCTCTCACCCCTTTACCTTTCTCTCATTCTCTGTTTTTATTGTAACAACCTTCTTTCACTCCTCATCTATCATTATCATTCTATCTATCTTTTCTGCTCAATGCGTCTTTTCTCTTACCCATTTACACGTCTCTCATTTTCTCTATCATTTATGTTTCATACATTCTTTCTCGCCTTTCCTGTCTTCTTAGTTCTTCTACCATTTCTGTTCCATGCCCTCTTTCTCTACTCTCCTATTGTATCATTATCGCTTTCAGTTTCAGTTCTATACCCACTTTGTCTCACCAATTTACTCATTTTCTCTATTTTTTCTGTTCCACGCCATCTTTGTCTCATCTTTACTATTCTTTCATTCTTTTTATAAGTTCTGTTTCACGACATATTTATCTCATCCATTTACAATTATTTCATTATTTCTATCATTTCAGTTTTATACCTTCTATCTCATCTCTTATATGTCTTTCATTCTATCCATCATCTCTGCTTCACGCCAAATTTCTCTGCTCGCCCCTATTTACCATTCTCTCTTCTTGCTCATTGCTGAAACTAACACCGTCGCAATCAAACTGAACCGTCACCACTCATGGCACTGTAATACCAGTTAAAGAGTTACTGGTATTCAAACAGTCATCCATCACCCATGTCAGCTTAGTTAAGTGACGTCTGCTCTTTCAGCCGGGACTTGTCGGATATATTCTAACGAAATAGTTATCTTCTAGCGTGCCGGAAAGAGACGAGAAGTTACGATTCGGTATTCTTGTTGTAGAAAACCTATAAATATGTCTTCCCAATCATTTCCGCACAGTACCAGGAATTCGACTATTCCCTGAGGATATTGTTGACGAAGAGCGTGGGCTTCTGTTTCTTTTATCATTGTTTCATTTGATTACAGGTCGTTTATTTGCATTACGGGGATTCTAGCAGCCATTTGTCAGTCACGGGGCAGGCTTCACAGAGACATCAGATTGCATTTAGCCTTTGACATGCGGAGTAAATATTCACTACTTTATAAATCGCCTGCTTCTTGTTAAGAATGTAAGCTATGCCTGTATAGCACTTATACATACATTGCAAGGGTCAAAACGTTAGAACCCTGAGGAGACGCCCAGTTACTCTGTGTTTCATCTGGATCATAAACTGTTTGCAATGAAAATGAAATGCACATATTCGCTTGTAGCATGTTGAAGTTTGAGTCTTATTCTACAAAACGAGCACAATATAATGGCAAAACCTTACAAAAGAAGCAGGGACTGTTGTTCCTTTCTATGACATGATTTATTCAAAACTTTAAAGCCACCTTTATAATCATGTCAATGTAATGCATATTTCATACGAATGTGACCCATTTGTACCAAATTTATTCACATATTATTTAAAGCAAACTGCCCAGATCTAATTTTAGAACCCATCAATGTTTCATATACAGGGGCACAAGAAATAAATACAATGTTTCATATACAGGGGCACAAGAAACATTCACAATTTTTCATATACAGGGGCACGAGAAACAAATATAATGTTTCATATACAGGGGCACGAGAAACAAATACAATGTTTCATATACAGGGGCACGAGAAACAAATACAATGTTTCATATACAGGGACACGAGAAACAAATATAATGTTTAATATACAGGGGCACAAGAAACAAATACAATGTTTAATATACAGGGGCACAAGAAACAAATACAATGTTTAATATACAGGGGTACAAGAAACAAATATAATGTTTCATATACAGGGGCACAAGAAACAAGTAGTTACTGCTATGAGTCATTGACATGGATGGGTTCAATAAAAAATGCAGACCCTGATTAGAGAGTTCCTGAAGGGTCCCTCTGACCAGGGTCTACCTACACTGTTTGTTTATGTCCCTTGTAAGGGACACCTGGCACATTTGGGTTCTGACAAGGTGTAGTATAGCTCCGCCCATTGGAATTTGATATTGAAGAAATGAGAATTATTTAGGCAGAATGACTATTTAATGAAGGACGAGGGCCATGCAGAAATATCCAAGTGTACAGCCTTCTGTATGACTCCCATCCTGCATTAAGCTGACACATGCATTAGAGACCGACTCTGTTACTTATTTGAAGTGCTCATATTTTTTTTAGATTTTCCTGTATTGAAATGATTTCGACTTTTTGTCACGTTGCATATTTGTCAAAATGTAAGATCAACTTAACTGGATATGTTGTTGAAATAGAGATTGCTAAATCACGTGTTGGAATAAAAACCGGATGGCTTGTTGGAATATAGATAACTAGGTGTCATGTCGGAATAAAGATAACCAGAACAAATATATCTAGGTGTCTTGTGTAATGAACAGTTCTATGTGTCTTGTTGTAATGAACATTTCTAGGTGTCTGGTTGTAACAGAAATAACTAGGTGTATTATTGTTATAAAGATAATTAAGTGCATTATGGTAATACAGATAACTAGGCGTCTTCTTGTAAAAATATACCCAGGTGTCTCATTGTAATGAACATTTCTAGGTGTCATGTTGTTATAAAGATACCTAGGTGTATTATTGTAATAAACATTTCTAGGTGTCATGTTGTTATAAAGATAACTAGGTGTCTTATTGTACAAAATTGTCTCTCTCTATCTCTCTCTCTCATCCACTATCTCTCTCACTCTATATCTTTCACAAACATTGTATTAAGTTTCATATTTTGTTTGCCATTACATGTATATATGAATGCTTTGTATGGGGAGGGTCAAATCTAATGTTGTAAGAACTTGTGACCCGACCCAATTTCCTCTAATATGGAAATAAAATATGTTTAAACTAATAAACATTTCTAGGTGTCATGTTGTTATAAAGATACCTAGGTGTATTATTGTAATAAACATTTCTAGGTGTCATGTTGTTATAAAGATAACTAGGTGTCTTATTGTACAAAAGATAACCAGGTGTCTTATCGTACTAAAGATAATTAGGCGTCTTGTTATAATAGCCATTCCTGTGTGTCTTGTTGTAAGGAACATTTCTTGGTGTCTTGTTGTAATGAACATTTTAGGTGTCTTGTTGTAACAAAGATAATCAGGCGCATTTTTATAATAAATATTTATAGGCTGTTTTGTTGTAATAATGATAACTAGGTGCCTTGTTGTAAAAAACATGTCTAGGTGTCTTGTTGGAACAAAGATAAATACATTAACTCGTTTCAGTGTGAATTCCTAACCTTTACAACGAGTATGCAACCAGATGAGAGTATGTGTTACTCGGCTTTCAATCGGATCCAAAACAGTATGTCGCTCTGCTGAAGAGTTTAAATTGAAAAGTAAATAAATGAAGCATACGAAATTTTGTGCAGACGAAATCACACCCACTAGTTGCCGATAATTTTTTACGCAGACAATATTGACGGGGAAATCTGCAGACGTACTTTACATTTGGCACGTACTTGTAATCTGCGCTTCCGAAAATCTGTCGTTAACTAAATTATTAGTCAATTACAATAGTGTAATCGGCGATGAAAACATATGTTCAATCGTTCTGGCATATTCTCTCGGGAAAATTATCAGTTAACCCTTTCAACACAGTATACCATTTTTGTAACATTTGCAAAAACGTTTGGATCCAGATGAGAAACGGAGTAATTCGAAATCTTATCAGAATAAAACCTGTTTGAAAGTCTGACTGTTTTAAAAGCGAAATGGAAAATATTAATATTTGTAGAATTGAGTCAGCCGATGGGTTTTGCTGACGAAAGGTTCTCGGAGTTGAAAAGGAGAATAGTTCATGTTGCTGCTGTCTAAATGTCTATAGAACTTCCAAGAGTGTACAGTCGAACACATGTAAATCAACCACTTAAACAGATTTGTCTGAAAAGCAGATTACCGCTTTATGCAGGTTGATAGCCAAGCTGAAGGATCCTGTATGAGCTATCTTCATACATTTCGTCCTGCATTAAGCTACCACCTGTCCGTACGACTCAAAACAATAAGACCCGTATTAGTTGGTATTGATGAGGGGGTTTTCATTGTAATTCCCAACATAATTCATACATGTTATGTTTCTTATTCGATTAAACGTGTCATGCTAGCCTTATCGTCTTGAGTTATCTCGGTTCAAATCCTGATCTACTGTATTTTTTCCATTTGAGATTTGCTCAAGCATTTGATAAATTATTGACCGAGCGATAAACAGCTTGGACCCTGACCAGAGGCCGGGTTACTCGCCGTATTAAATTGGTTCAAAGTGTTTGCAATAGTCAGTAGCGATCATTTGGACAGGGGTGTACATGTAATACTTAACACATTCCCTCATAGGCTATTTTTATATGGAACCTCTTTGAATAAATCAACCGAAAAGGAGAGAAAAGGAAAAAAAGATTTTATTAGCTTGAAACCATTGTGATAAATAGAGCATTTGCTCCCATAGGAGCAAATGCTCTATTTATCACAATGGTTTCACAAAGTGACTTTTACAGAGTCGTCAAAAGTCGTCAATATGAGGGAATGGGTTAAACATAAAGAATCTGTTCTACAAATCATTACTTTAAAAACCGTTAGCACGGCGAAGATAACATGGGAGTATATTGCACTGGAATTCTTTTGGAAAGAATGGCTTCCGGTGAGACGCTTGGAGGTGCGTTTATCAAGATGAAATCAACTGGGTGAAATTGTGTTATAGGTAGTAACAATGCACGCTAGCCGCGAAACTGTGATCACCTATGCAAACAGTTCTGACCCAGATGAACAGCCGCATAATGCGGTCTCTCGTCAAGATCCAGACAGTTTGGATATATGTTTGAAAAGAAATGGGAGAAATTTTTATTTTAAGTATTGCAGCAGGCGACTATTGAGGCAAACAAGTGCAAAGTATTAAATATTAGGACTAATTTTCATGTCATTTTACAAATATCTAATATTCAAAATGTTTTGTCTGGTACGATGTAGTATTTGGTAGCTTGACACTTCATGGACCGTTTACCTGGTTTATATACCGAGGTCCAGAATTAAAACATTTTCAAAAATAACTCCTTCATTTCTCCACCAAACCATATACATGTAGTTATACCACTCTTTACTTAATGCAAGACCAGAGGTACCCCTCGCATACCAACAACAACAACAACAATTCTATCACAAATACATTTTTGGGGGAAAATTCCTGCTCTATATAACAAGTTACCTATTGTATAGAGCAGAGGTGTT